>CM042162.1:69545374-69595732 GCA_023376005.1 Doryteuthis pealeii | reverse complement strand
AAGGAGAGAGGATACGAGGGAAAATTGGAACTACATTTTATATTCAGTTTGAATGGACTTTCGAAAACATTTTTTGCACGCCGAGTTGCGGACATGGGAATACAACTGCCCGGGCATCTGTTGTAGGCCTGCCGAAGCACTGAGTCTTGCTTCAAAGCCTGCCTGCTTCTACACTGGATGAGTCGGCCCTCCCGCAGTGCCACTATAGGTCGTGAATGGCCGCTCGCCGCACTGTCCACCTATACATAGTGTGAAGCTGTTGCTCGGCACTAACATCATACGGCCACAAAATTGTGAGTCCCTAGTACTACTGTAGCACAGTACTGGTTCAGATAGGGTCAAGTCGAGTGTTCTGACAACCTAAATGAATTATTCTGGTGTACGTGACATGAGACTTTGATGAGTTGTGGTGCACCTGAGCACTGTACACATACATGTATATTATTACTGTATGCTATTCATGTTCCTGACACTAATACATTATTCTATCTACTAGACATGAGACTTTGATGAGTTGTGGTGCACCTGAGCACTGTACACATACATGTATATTATTACTGTATGCTATTCATGTTCCTAACACTAATACATTATTCTATGTACTAGACATGAGACTTTGATGAGTTGTGGTGCACCTGAGCACTGTACACATACATGTATATTATTACTGTATGCTATTCATGTTCCTGACACTAATACATTATTCTATGTACTAGACATGAGACTTTGATGAGTTGTGGTGCACCTGAGCACTGTACACATACATGTATATTATTACTGTATGCTATTCATGACACTAATACATTATTCTATGTACTAGACATGAGACTTTGATGAGTTGTGGTGCACCTGAGCACTGTACACATACATATATATTGTTACTGTAAACTGTTCATGTTCCTGACACTAATACATTATTCTATGTACTAGACATGAGACTTTGATGAGTTGTGGTGCACCTGAGCACTGTACACATACATGCATATTACTACTGTAAACTGTTCATGTTCCTGACACTAATACATTATTCTGTGTACTTGACATGAGACTTTGATGAGTTGTGGTGCACCTGAGCACTGTACACATACATGTATATTACTACTGTAAACTGTTCATGTTCCTGACACTAATACATTATTCTGTGTACTTGACATGAGACTTTGATGAGTTGTGGTGCACCTGAGCACTGTACACATACATGTATATTACTACTGTAAACTGTTCATGTTCCTGACACTAATACATTATTCTGTGTACTTGACATGAGACTTTGATGAGTTGTGGTGCACCTGAGCACTGTACACATACATGTATATTACTACTGTAAACTGTTCATGTTCCTGACACTAATACATTATTCTGTGTACTTGACATGAGACTTTGATGAGTTGTGGTGCACCTGAGCACTGTACACATACATGTATATTACTACTGTACACTGTTCATGTTCCTGACACTAATACATTATTCTGTGTACTTGACATGAGACTTTGATGAGTTGTGGTGCACCTGAGCACTGTACACAATAAATTTCATAATTATTTTCCTGTCTGATTATAATGGAATTCCTAGCACTGTGTTCATTTTCTCTTGTGATATAATGATATATACAAGGTGTGTCAAAAAAGTATCGAGATTGAAGCTGTATTTACCAAGATAGAAATGAACAATAAATGGAATATTATTTTTTTCAGAATACAAGGTGTGTCAAAAAGTACCATGTTTAAAGCTGTATTTACCAAGATAGAAATAAAGAATGAATGGAACATTACTTTTTTTTACAGAATACAAGGTGTGTCAAAAAGTACTAAAAATCTTGATACTTTTTTGACACACCTTATATATATATAAGGTGTGTCAAAAAGGTATCGAGATTATTTATATATATATATATATATATATATATATATATATATACAAAGAATGGTCTGGATGTCTTCTAGGCTGTGTGCTAATAGAGTTGCATCATCTGCAAAGAGGATACTTCTTTGACACACCTTGTAAATATGAATGTCAGTTTTCTTCATGTATTGTTGTTGGTGGGATTAAGAACACTATGACTAAAAAGGATTAATAGGCTACAGTCCCAGACGTCAAAAGAGGCTTAGTTTTGAATTACGTAGGGAAACAATTAGCGGTAATAATTTTAGCGTAATTATTAATTAAAAATCAAAAATGGCTAATAAAAAGTTTTCGCAATCAGTGGCCTTTCTTGATATTATGCGAAAAGTAAAATTTAAACGGACTACTTTGTAAAAAAATACGAAGCAAAATGGAGTAGCTCCAAAAACAGAATTAGCGAATGAGAATCGTGTATTCGAAAATATAAATAAGTAAACAAAATGTCCACCTCCAGCGAAGATGTGCATTTTACCTTTCAAAAAGTCATGTAAATAAAACGAGTAATAAGTGAATTTGCTTTTTAGAAAAAAAAAAAATAGTATTTCGCATCATGTGACAACAAGTCACGTAAATAAAATGAGTAATAAGCGAATTTGCTTTTTAGAAAAAAGCAAAAAATAATAGTATTTCGCATCATGTGACAACAAGTCACGTAAATAAATGAGTAATAAGCGAATTTGCTTTTTAGAAAAAAGCAAAAAAAATAATAGTATTTCGCATCATGTGACAACAAGTCACGTAAATAAAATGAGTAATAAGAGAATTTGCTTTTTAGAAAAAATAAAAAAATAATAGTATTTTGCATCATGTGACAACAAGTCACGTAAATAAAATGAGTAATAAGAGAATTTGCTTTTTAGAAAAAAGAAAAAAATAATAGTATTTTGCATCATGTGACAACAAGTCACGTAAATAAAATGAGTAATAAGCGAATTTGCTTTTTAGAAAAAAGCAAAAAAATAATAGTATTTCGCATATCGCATGAATTTTTGTTGTTTCTATTCATAAGTTCAGTCTTTTATCTCTTTATTTATACTGTAATTAGTATCGAAAATGACGAACTCGCAAAACAATTTACGCCCCCAACATAAGGTGGGGTCAAAATTAAGTGACCTGAAAAAAATGAGAATGTTTTGAAATAAAATAAATAATGCATTATAAAGATCGTTCATTGATAAATAAACACTGAAAGTTTCATTAAAATCTGATAATTCCCTGATTTTTGGTAAATTATTTTCTGTAAGGGGGCTAAAGTCATACGCATTTTAGGTTCATTTTGCCAGTAGCTAGTATAAAAATAAGCATTTTTAATATCTGTATACGAAATACTATTCATTTTTTTTTTTTTACGTCTGGGACTTTTTAAAAATATTTTGCCAGTAGCTATACTAGTATAAACTAAGCATTTTTAATATCTGTATACGAAATACTATTCATTTTTTCCCCCCGATTTTCTAAAAAGCCAGTTCTTTAATTGAAAATTATATTTTGAAATTTTTCCTGAAGAAAAAAAATTGTTTACTTTAGTTACTAAAGCATTATTATTGTTTGCTTTAGTTACTAAAGCATATTATTAGGAATTTTTTTTGTGTGTTTTGAGGGTCATTCTAAATTAATATTTTTTTATTTCATAAACACAGAACATCAGCTGATGTTTACATTCCAGATAAAATCTGTAATCTCATTGGCTAATTTGAATTCGGAGCTATTTTCGTTCTATACGTATTTTAATCACTTAAAACTTATGTTATTAATTCTTGAGGCAAGAAACTTATGCGCGAAAAAAAATTGGAATTTTGTGGTGATATCATTTTAATAATAAAGGACAATTTATTCGGCCACTTTTTACATCCAACACAACTGAACTATACTCGGCTTGGGACTGTAGCCTATAAGGAATAAAATTTCTTTTGTAGACAAAGAGCAGGAAGGAATTTGCTGATGAGGAAAATTCTGCTTGTGCGGCACAATCAGGATTATCCGATAAGTGTCACCTAATGACAGAGGGTGAATTTTGATTGCTTCGTGGAGTGGAGCAGTCCAAGTTATTCGTGCGGTTAACAATGGAAATGTGTTGGTTTATTCTAACCTTCAATCTTTTGGAAGTGCAACCTGTTACAATCTTATGGGCCATCCTGTAGGCTTCAAGCAAGAGCGCTTGTCTAGTGGAATTGGATCCTTGGTAATCCTCCGATAAAGAATCCTTTGGTTCTTCTGGTAAAGAGTCCTGAGTATTGTAAGTCCCTCCTCAATGATTGCAAGTACAGCTGTGGGAAGAATCAGTGTTTAAGTAGTGTATCAGCCAGGCATTATGGTTTTTGATTGGCTGAAAAAGTAAATGTAACGTTCTAATAGTGATATATGTTGTATAGCGGATCTTGTCAACGTGCCTCCAAATCCACAGCACTAAAAGGTATTTGGTACGCGGCGGTCGTCTTGTCGATAAAAAGGTACAACGTGAGAAATATATCGTCACAAGCTGCTTAGCTTTTATTTTCGGGCTCGTCTCGTGGGTGGTTTTGGAGAGGAGGAAAGGCAGAGAGATTGAGCACTGTTAAATTACTGTAATCCCACACTAGGGACCAGAGGCCCGTCCGTACCCTATACCTCGGAAAGCAAAAAAGAAACCAGTCTATAAATTCAGGTGGGGAATTAGAGTACACCTTATATACAAAAGTATTCCAACACACCCAATTTAGTTTGTGTACTTATGAATAACTGTATATATGTATATATTTTTTATTTGTTCGAATTTGTAATATTGCACATATTGTTGAAATAAATTGATATTTTTTTGTTAATTTGATTATTATTAATTAATTATTATTAGTGTTCCTTTAATTTTAAGGGGCTCTCTTTTTGTTAGTTAAACTAAATAGAGAGCTCCACCTCATACTAATTTTCGCAAATGTAATATATTAATTTTGATGAATGTAATTACACTACGTTTTTGTGAATGTAATACTAATTTTTATGGATTTAATATACAAATATTCATGAATTTGGTTGTAATTCTGTCTGTCTGTATTAATATGTTAGTGAAAAAAAATTATACTAGCTTGTCAATCATTTCACCATGCTATTGCAGTGGATGGCAATGGTAGATAAAGGGTTAAAGAAAGAAAGAAAGAAAGAAAAACACTTCACAAGTTTCAGTGCAATTTTTCATTTATTATGTAAAAATAAATAAAAAATCCCTGTATATAAGATTATATATAAAAATAAACACCGAGTAGAAAGTAGAATAGGTTATTTCCTATAACTCCAACATAAACAAAAGGGAACCACTCTTGACTGAAAAATTATTTATTTATTTATTGATTTACTAGGAAAAAAGAAGATGGGGTTAAGGTTAGGGTTTAGAGTTAGTTTAATGGGAAAATAAATGATTTATCAGTCAAGAGTGGTTCCCCTTTGTTTATGTTAGACTTATAGGAAATAACCCTATCATATCTAATCTAATCTGGCTGTCTCTCCCTCTCTATCATATACCCAAGAAACCTCTCTACCGATTATATACACCTGAGTAATGGACTGCTCATCTACCAGGATTCCATCCTCAAGCATCACAGGTTGAGTAAAGGGGTATACTACCATAATCTCTGAAAAAAACAACTTACCATTTCCTCATGTGCCGGTTCACCAATCATTTGCCAACAAAATGGAAAACCTGCCAAATCCGAATTGATCCAAAGATGCAGACGGGATTTGCTTTCATCTTTTGAGATACTCAAATTTTCTGAAGAGTTTTTTTTACTAAATTCATTTGTTTATGTTAGACTTATAGGAAATAACCCAGATTTGTTCCTAAATCTTCTGTCTGTTATCATCCTGCAACACTCTCTGGTTAAAAATGAGACTGTCCAAATTCTTCAAGATGCAATGCAAAAATATAAATCCACATTATCTGCTTTCGCTTAATCATGGATTTCAAAATGAATTGAGAAAAAAAAAAAAAAAAAAATTAAACGTTCGTTTTATTTGTAATATTGAAATTGTGAATTATGGAATATATTTTGGTAATTTTGATCTATGTCTTCTAGGCCTCCTGCCCTAATTTACGCTATGTTTTAGTGAGCCAGCTTCAGGTGAAATTTCAGCCAAACTTAAGATATTTTCCGAGTCGCGTTTTCGTCACATTTTTATTGGCAAATCAGTATAGATATTCTAGACGTCTCCTCACAGATTTTTATTGTCAAATAAATGTAAATATTTTACAACCCCTCTTTTTAAAAAAGAGTGAGAAAGGGTTAAATCAAGATTATTATACTTTTTACATATTGAACTATTTTGCAATAGCTATTAACATATCAAATGTTGTAATAATCAAATTATCATACTGTGGTATATCCACAGGTCCTGGAGGCGCATGTTCTAATGGTTAGAGTCGTGGGAAATGAACTCGTTGACCCGAGTTCAATTCCTGGACGAAGCTGTTTGCATTTCACATGGCGCTAATACCCTTGGGAAAGGTATGAATCCAATTCTCCCTCCAGCTATGGGTAAATAGCAGGGTAGACTGGGCTCTTTAACCATGGATAGGTAACCAGTCTAGGAGAAGGAAAACTCTGAATTCAAACCTGTTAAACTCTGCTTAAGAAATAGGATTGCTTTTAATATGTTTGAGAATAACATGATAGTGTTGGGATTATCTTCCCTTTGTCTGGAAGAGTTATCTTCCCGCTGGATTTCCGTGCCAGCAGCCAGGGAGGTCTGATATTTAAGCGCGAGGTTCAAACTCTTCTCCTTCTTTTAGCAACATCTTCTGGAACGACCACATGGGTTAGACCATTGTCACACCCTTCTCGGTGGGGGCTTCTGCCCCCAACGCTATGTAACTCTCCTGGGGTCTTCGGTCCTCATCACTAGTAAGTGATTTTGTATGTACGGACTTTCCAGTCCTTTTATCTCTACTCTTGTATGTTTATGTACATGTATTTTATTGTTATTGTATCTTGTCTTATTTCTGTGCTGTTTATTATATAAAATGTTATGTCCAACACCACGTGTCGGAGTTGTATGCTCGTGTATTAACCATGAATCTTACAAGTGGTGACCCCGACGTGATAAACACGCTTTTTGTTTCACATTACAACTTGAATTCTTACAATAGTATTAAAAATCAGTAAATGCAAATAATTATTTATTAAACCCAGTTTTGTTAAAATCATTAAGCAAATTATTCCCATCATATACTATGGAAATATTTTTGTATTTCTTAGAGATATATAACATATTTCAGGATTTTAAAGGCATCACGGGTTGCCACGTGTGAAATTTAACTAGAACCACGAATAATTGGTCATTTAGAATTTATCTATGAAAAATTGTTATTCTAACAGCGTTAAAGAATTTTTATGGGTTCCCAAAATGTTGAGACCACGGCATAATGCTTCATACTGCAGAAAAAACAGTGAAAACCATTGATCAATTTTCTTGGGACTAACTGCCCCATCCTCCTTATAGTCCAGATCTGGTTCCACCCTCGGATTTTCAATTTTGGCCCCCATGTTTCATAACTCGTTTATTTTTTTATTGATATATATAACAAAAATGTGAAGATTTTAGTTTCACTTTCATAATTTATTTTTTTTTTTTACAAGGTTTTGAAGTTATGTTAATCAGAACAGAGTTGAACCATCTTATTTCTCTGAATTTTTTTTTAGATGAGACTTGATAATTTGTATTATTTGGATTTTTCAGACTATTGTCATCATCTTTATTGTTATATACTAGGGACTGGCAAAAAAATCAGCTTCTACGAGTTTTAAAACCGAATTAAAATAAATTAAATCCATTATTTAAGGTCAAACTTTGTCTAAATCGATAAGTAGTAACATAATGACCATCATTAAAAAAAGAAAAATATCATTACATATGCAGTTTATATTTAATAGATTTAAAGGGATTTGTTTTGGTCAATTTTGATGCGATCTGCCATTCTGTGTCTTTTTCAATGGTTTTAAGCGCTTGTTTACAATTTTAATATAACATTCGCGATTGCAAAAAAAATTACCAAAAATATGTAATTATCGAATTTTAATGAAATTTTCAGTATTGATTTATCAATTAATGAATTTTATAATGCATCAGTTATTTTATTTCAAAACTTTAATTTAGTATTTTTTCTATGAAAAATTAATATATAAAATTCATTTAAAATAAAAATATTCGGATTTTAAGTTTAAAATGTTATATTTTTAGATTCTAGAAATAAATATCTATTCAATGCAAACCTTATTTTAGATACATAAAGTAATAAGTTTTGAAGAAAAACTCGATTGAAAATGTACCCCCCCCTTTTTAAGCAGAAAAATATCGATGTATAATTTTTTCTTTTATAAGATAATAGCCAATTAAATAATTATCGAAATGAGTAAAAAAAAATCTCCAAAAAATTAATTATTTATTATTTTTTTTACATTTTATTTTCGGTACTTATTTTCTCATAGAATAGCCACTGTAAAAAAATTTTTTAGGTTTCTATTCATAACTTATGTTTTTTATCTCTTTATTTATACTGTAATTAGTACAATATAAGACCAGCTTGAACAAAATGTTACTGATGTTTCCTATACATCGCTTTGGGTACAGTGAAAACCACAGTACTTACTTACACGATTTAGAGTAGCGAGGACGGCCGCTACGTAACACCACAAGAAATACCTGAAGAAGGCTGGAGGGCACATTGGCTGAAACATTGTACAGATGATAATAAAGATGAGGAGGACAATAGTCTGAATAATCCAATTAATCCAAATTATCAAGCCTCATCTCAAAAATTCAGAGAAATTGAAGTATCTTGTTTAGAAACTTTTTAAAATGTCTTTAAGGACTTAGTGTAAATAATCTCCACCGCAATTATCAATATTTTCGAATCAACGAATTTTGATGAATTTCAATTTCATAATTCACCAATAACAAAAAAGCTGATAGACAATATATCTACACAGAATATAAATACAAAGTAAATGCTCTTCATCTAGTTATTTCCTATAAGTCTAACATGATCAAAGGGGAACCACTCTTGACTTATAAATTATTTATTTATTTTCCCATTAAACTAACCTTAAACCCTAAAGGTAATTTATGAGAAAGTGTGTCACGGTCTAAAAAATTGCTACCCGGTGACCAGCTCGTCGTAATTCTTGTTTATTTATCATAATTTGTCGCAATTCTTGTTTAGATATGAAGATGGATATATAGTTTGGAATAGACTGAGATAGATAGATAGATAAACAAACAAAATAATATAGATAGATATGAACAAATGGAGATAGATATTTTCGACAAGTAAATGTATTTGGGGGGGGGGGTCGCTTCTTCTTTTTTTGTCGTAATTCTTGTTTATCTAAACTAAAAACAAGACATTAAACAAACATGAATAAAAGAAAATCTTAGTATTTAAATTAATATAGATAAATATGAACATACTGAGATAGATAGATAGATAGATATGCAGATGGATAGTTTTGAATAGACTGAGCTGGGTCGTTATTTTGATAGTCACCAGGGAGCAATTTTTGAGGCAGGAGACCAGGACGCACTTCCTCATAAATTACCACCCTAAACCCGTCTTCTTTTTTCTTAGTAGATCAATAAACAAATGAATAATTTATCAGTCAAGAGTGGTTCCCCTTTGATCATGTTAGTCTTATAGGAAAGAACCCTTCATCTTGTAAAATTGATTATCAAAATGAACTAGCCAATTTATTTGTAGAAAATAGAATATTCACACAGTGAATATATATAACTTTTATTCAAAATAAATTTACTGTAAAATAAAGACTGAAAATATCTTTTAGAGTCGTGCAGCAAATTTATCTTAAGTACAATGATGCTGATAGCTTTTTGGTTTAGTGCGTCCTGGGATGCACATATTTGCTTTGAATGAGTCCCCGGAAAAATTTATGGGTCCCAACTAAAGCCGGCTAACTCCTACCTTGTAACCTATCCTGTGTAATTCATTTCTACAAAACTATTGATTGGTTTGGTTTGGTTTTGTTTTATGGCATATCAACCCCAGTGGATCATTTAATGCCGACAAAGTTTTGAAATAAATCAATTCTTAATGCATAATACAATTTTATTTATCATCAACTCATGTTTTTCTATTCAACCCATAGATGGGACACAAAACTATTGAACAAGGCACTGAGCAATAAATCCAGCCCAGCCCTTTAAATCGAGGGGGCAAGTGTTGCCTGGGGGAATAGCCCCCATGGATCAACACTGTTAATTGTAGCAACGGTCCAGGGCCGAAGCCATTGGATCCTCGCCCCAAGAGGCAGGTGGGTATACTGTTATAATAACAAGCTGTTATTGCTATATATGTGCATATGTACTCTTAGTGTGTGTGTGTGTGTGTGTGTATGTATATATATATATATATATATATATACATATATATATATATATGTGTGTGTGTGTGTGTATATATATATATATATATATATATATATATATATATTATATATTGTGTGTGTGTGTATATATATATATACTAGCAAATATATACACCCTCCGGGTGCAAGTATTTAAGTTTTGATATAATAAAATATCATATTAAATTAGAAAGGCTAATGAAACTGACTAAGAATGCAGATAAAAAGATCTGCAACAGAGGGGGTATAATCGAAAAATAGAACAACTTTGAAACTAACTATTCCATCATTTTCCATTACTCCCCTCTTCATTGGTAAATTTTCCTAATTTAACTATTTAGTTAAAATAGGAAGTAAAGGATAATATTACAGTTATTTCTTCTTGTAAATAAATTTCTTTTAAGATTTATCCACGAGATTTTTGTTATATTTCTTAAGATAAAACCAAACAATTAGAAATCAATAATACCAAGCACATATTTATTAAAATAACATTTTAAATATCAATATGCAAATTAGCCTTCTCGTTCAAACTGTAAACCGCTATTTGTTGTATATATAAATACAATTGCATGTTATTAGTACGTAGATATGGTCAACAGTATTAATAATGTAAAACAATTTTTATTAATAACTGAAGGTTTAAAAGAATGAAATCATGGAGAATTTGACGTAAATAATTAAGGGAATTGTGACTTGAGTAGTAATATAGTTTCGGTTACAGACAGAAAAACACACAATCTCCATTATAATAAGATATATATATATATATATTATATATATATATATATATATATTGTGGTTAAGTTTGGACACCTCCATTTTAAGTCTTTCAGCAGTTCTTCAGGCCATGCATTTTTTTCTTCTGTAGATCTAGTTCTAAAATCCTGGCTTTTTCAAAAGTTTGGTCTTCAGAAAATCTCAAACTCTGTCTGAAAGATTTAAGATAAGTCGTTATGTAATCCAGAAAGAAGATACGATGAGAAGGTCTAAGAATATTGCATATACTGGGGTGTCTAACTTTATCCTAAATACAGTTGGTAAGAAAGGTTCTGTTTTTAAAGGAATGAAATCAATAAATCTTTCTGGATTACATAAAGATATTAGGAGAAGATCAAAAACTGTGTGTCCTATTAAATTGCTGAAAGACTTAGAACCAACTGAAATTAGAATATATATATATATATATATCATAAAATGGGTACAAGAGATAACCTACTCGAGTTTCACCATGAGGATCTTCAGGGTTAAATCCACTGAATTAATTGAGACACCGATTAATAGCAGTCGATTTCACGTGTGTGGTCATTGCATTATATATATATATATATATATATAGCTTTTTGCTTTAGTGCGTCCTGACTAAAGCTGTCTAACTCCTACCTTGTAACCTATCTTGTGTAATTAATTTCTAAGAAACTATTGAATGATAAATATTTCTGGATTACATAAAGATATTAGGACAAGATAAAAAAACTGTGTGTCCTATTAAATTGCTGAAAGACTTAGAACCAACTTAAATTAGAATATATATATATATATATCATAAAATGGGTACAACAGATAACCTACTCGAGTTTCACCATAAGGATCTTCAGGGTAAAATCCACTGAATTAATCGAGACACCGATTAATAGCGGTTGATTTCATGTGTGTGGTCATTGCATTATATATATATATATATATATATATATATACAACACATACAGCTTTTTGCTTTAGTGCATCCTGACTAAAGCTGTCTAACTCCTACCTTGTAACCTATCCTGTGTAATTCATTTCTAAGAAACTATTGAATGATAAATCTTTCTGGATTACATAAAGATATTAGGACAAGATAAAAAAAAACTGTGTGTCCTATTAAATTGCTGAAATACTTAGAACCAACTTAAATTAGAATATATATATATATATATATATATATATATATATCATAAAATGGGTACAACAGATAACCTACTCGAGTTTCACCATAAGGATCTTCAGGGTTAAATCCACTGAATTAATTGAGACACCGATTAATAGCAGTCGATTACACATGTGTGGTCATTGCATTATATATATATATATATATATATATACAGCTTTTTGCTTTAGTGCGTCCTGACTAAAGCTGTCTAACTCCTACCTTGTAACCTATCCTGTGTAATTCATTTCTAAGAAACTATTGAATGATAAATCTTTCTGGACTACATAAAGATATTAGGACAAGATAAAAAAACTGTGTGTCCTATTAAATTGCTGAAAGACTTAGAACCAACTTAAATTAGAAAATATATATATATATATATATATATATATATATATATATATATCATAAAATGGGTACAAGAGATAACCTACTCGAGTTTCACCATAAGGATCTTCAGGGTTAAATAAACTGAATTAATCGAGACACCGATTAGTAGCAGTTGATTTCATGTGTGTGGTCATTGCATTATATATATATATATATATATATATATATATATACAGCTTTTTGCTTTAGTGCGTCCTGACTAAAGCTGTCTAACTCCTACCTTGTAACCTATCCTGTGTAATTCATTTCTAAGAAACTATTGAATGATAAATCTTTCTGGACTACATAAAGATATTAGGACAAGATCAAAAACTGTGTGTCCTATTAAATTGCTGAAAGACTTAGAACCAACTTAAATTAGAATATATATATATATATATATATATCATAAAATGGGAACAAGAGATAACCTACTCGAGTTTCACCATAAGGATCTTCAGGGTTAAATAAACTGAATTAATCGAGACACCGATTAGTAGCAGTTGATTTCATGTGTGTGGTCATTGCATTATATATATATATATATATATATATACAGCTTTTTGCTTTAGTGCGTCCTGACTAAAGCTGTCTAACTCCTACCTTGTAACCTATCCTGTGTAATTCATTTCTAAGAAACTATTGAATGATAAATATTTCTGGATTACATAAAGATATTAGGACAAGATAAAAAAACTGTGTGTCCTATTAAATTGCTGAAAGACTTAGAACCAACTTAAATTAGAATATATATATATATATATATATTATAAAATGGGTACAAGAGATAACCTACTCGAGTTTCACCATAAGGATCTTCAGGGTTAAATCCACTGAATTAATCGAGACACCGATTAATAGCAGTTGATTTCATGTGTGTGGTCATTGCATTAATATATATATAATATATATATATATATATATATACACACATACAGCTTTTTGCTTTAGTGCGTCCTGACTAAAGCTGTCTAACTCCTACCTTGTAACCTATCCTGTGTAATTCATTTCTACGAAATTATAGAATGATAAATCTTTCTGGATTACATAAAGATATTAGGACAAGATCAAAAACTGTGTGTCCTATTAAATTGCTGAAAGAACCAACTGAAATTAAAACATATATATATATATATATATATATATGTTATTATATATTAATGATTTGAAGGCAATTACAATGCATATAAAAAATAAAAACAAAACAATGTTTTTTTTTCTTATCGATTTCAAAGTAAACCTTTATCTTCAGAGACGGTTTTCTGAAATATATAATAACATATTTAATAATGCTTCAAGCAAATTACCAATATATAATAACATATTTAATAATGCTTCAAGCAAATTACCAATTACTTTTATATATATATATATATATTTATATATATATATATATATATATACAGCTTTTTGCTTTAGTGCCTCCTGACTAAAGCTGTCTAACTCCTACCTTGTAACCTATCCTATGTAATTCATTTCTAAGAAACTATTGAAATGTATTTACACATATCTTGAAATGATGAGGGAAGAAAAAAAAAACACTGAGATGCATGGTAATGGTTTTTACGGCATCCTTTTAGATTTTTGTGTGTCAGGGACACAGGACGCATATCTATCTGCATCTCTGTAAGTATATATGCAGAGATGCAGATAGGTATGCGTCCTGCGTTCCTGACGCACAAAATCTAAAAGGACACAGTAAAATCATATCCATGATCCATGCATCCCAGTGTTTTTCTTTTTTCTTCCCCCACGATTTTAAGCTAATTGTAAATACATTTCAACATTTTCTTAGAAACAAATTACATGGGATAGGGTAGAAGGTAGGGGTTAGATGGCTTGTTTCCTCAGATCACAAATAAAAACCCTACAATCTATTAAGAATATTTAGTTGGGACCCATTAATTTTCCTGGGGACTCATTCAAAGCAAATATGTGCGTCCCAGGATGCACTAAATAAAAAAAGCAATCAGCGTCACTGTATATGTCTAATGATATTTTAATATTTATATACATATATGTACAAATTGTCTTAATCACTTTACATAATGTTAAATACAAAAAAACAAAGGTGTCTTTTTAAAAAAAAAATTAACCCTTATCCTACCATGGAAATTCATAATTTTCTACGATCATACGATAGATCATGTTATTTATAGTTATTTACTGGTTTGGTTTGGTTTACGGCATATCAACCTCAGTGGGTCATTTAATGCCGATAAAGTTTAGAAATAAATCAATTCTTAATGGATAATACAATTTTTTTTATGAATACATTTTTCTATTTAACCCATAGATGGGACCCTAACAGGTACTACCACTCCGGGTCAGAGTAGACCAGGGAGAAATAGTGATGAAGGGGTGCTCCACATTCCCCAAACCTCCAGAATGGGAACCTCACCATCAGATAGAGTTTAACGTCATTCCCAGGACATGTAGACCCGCAGCCACCGCCTTCTAGCACCCATATCATAAAAAGGGGTTGGGGGTTGCCATAAAGGCAATAGTGGTTATTTACTGGCATCCCACTATGCCAATTGGACACAAGGGCCATTAACGCAGGGGACTACACACAAACCGAAGCTCATGCATGGCCAGTGAAAAAATTGCATGGATCCCTACAGCATTCCTAAATTGAGGCGCCTCAGGCACTGGGCAATAAACCCAGTCCTGCCCTGTCCCGTTAAATTAAAGAAGCAGGTGTTGCCTGGGAGGATGCCACCCTGGGATCATACTAGCTGGTCCAATTGCAGAAACCATTGGACATGGTTAAAATAAAAAAATTAAAAAATTAAAAAAAGAAGAAAGGAAAGCAGAGTTAAATCATCATGAAGTAATCCCAATTATTAACCCTTTATATAACAGGGCACCCCGAACTGCCTGACAATCAAAATTAGGCCCCCCCCCCCCACACACAAAAAAAAAAATGCCAGAGATCATCAGCTCTGAGAAAATGGTTTAGAGTTAAAAAAAAAAAAAAAAAATGAAATACATTTCTATTCAGTAGTAAAGGATCAGAACAGGCTATAGTCGCATGTCATGGACTGCTCAGCCACCAGGGTCCTGTCCTCAAGCATCATAACATGCTATAACACTATAAAAGAAAATGCCATAAATGCTGAAGTATGTGATTCTACCAATTACACCCCATACCTCCACAATTAATTACCATACAATAACAGGCTAATGCTGAAGTATGGGATTCCCAGAATGAAATATCTAAATTTAACCAAAACATTTTGATTGGTCAACAGAAATGGGAAAAAAATCCAAATTAGTAGAGTTAATGACAATGTTTATGGACGGACAAATGAACTTGCTGTTAAGTTGAAGGTTTGGTTTGTTTTGTTTTACGGCATATCAACCTCAGTGGGTCATTTAATGCCGGCAAAGTTTTGAAATAAATTCATTCTTAATAGATGCTCAATTTTTTTATAAACTCATTTTTAAAGTAAATTGTTTTTGTCAGTCTGAAAAAAATTACATGGAAAAAAAAAAAAAAATTATATATATATATATATATATATAATCCAAAAGTCCAGAGAATAAATCTTCCTTACGACACAAGAGTTTTATTTAAAAAACCTGTCGCAGTTTGAGAGCTCAATGTGTGCTCTTAATGTTAGAGTCACAGAGCAAATATATAAGTAAAGAAATAAAAAAACACTAAATCTCTAAGTCTTTTGTTATTTCTTTACTTATATATATATATATATATATATATATATATGGATACCCAATTTTTTTATAAACTCATGTTTTTCCATTTAACCCATAGATGGGACCCTAACATGTACTACCATTCCAGGTCAGTGTGGACCTGGTAGCAATGGTGACGAAGGGGTGTTCCATATTCCCCAAACCTCCAAAACTGGAACCTCACCATCAATGTCATTCCCAGGGTTAAGGTCCTACGCTATGGCGGCTAAACTTTCACAAGCAACATAGACTGTTGATCATCTGTATGAGTCTTAAGGAAGTTTGGAGGTTTATTGAAGCATTTCTCCGTGTGGTATTTCAGCGACGAACGCCATTTATAGACTTTGTTGCAGCGCCGGCACCGGTAGTGTTGACTGCCATGCTGTCCGCGCATATGCGTAGACAATGAGTCTTTGCTGGAACAAGTCTGCTCGCAGATTTGACACCGGTACAAATCGGCGCCCTGATTTTTGGTCCGCCCACAAAACCTGCGGTGCATTACCAAACTCTTTTTAAAGCGGAATGTCAAATTACAGCGATCACATTTCTCCGCCAGAATGCTATGTCGATCGATGTGTGTTTTGTAGGTCCAGTAACTATCAAAGCCGCGTCCACACAGTGAACAGTTGAATAAGAATTTTCCCAGATGTTTGGAATTCATGTGGCTCTGCAAACCATATTGTGTTCGGTACCGTTGCCCGCACTGCTGACAAGAGATGTTGCCAGCTTCCTGATTGTCTTGAGTCACAGGTGACTCAGGCGAGAGTGGAGTCTGAGGTAGCGACTGGAGTTGAACTGGGGGTGTCACATCAAAGGAGATATCGGTCGGCATTTGTTGCGCGGGATTTGGTGTCATGTTAAACGAGTCTGAATGGTAGATGCTGATATGTTGGAATAGAAGACCTTGAGAAACGGTTGAGAAAATGCATTGGGAACATTCGTAGATGGGTAACTGCTCGTCATCAACCTCCACCTTTCCCACCTGAAGTAGCTCTTCCTGTTCCACTGATGCTGAAAGTTCTTCCAGCTGCTGGAAAACCGTGTTGGGTTCTTCCAAGGACGACTTGGACAGCTCTACAGTGGAAATAAAAACATAATTGGAAGAGTTCAGGTCACACTTAACATTAAGAGACTGAATAAAAATGCAGATAGGTACAGTATTAGACAAAAAAAAAAAAAAAAAAAAAAATCTAAAAACAGACTGAAATAATTGAACCATGTTTATTATTGTCACAGATTTTAAGGTAATTTATGAGGAAGTGCGTCCCGGTCTCCTGCCTCAGAAATTGCTACCCGGTGACTATTAAAATAACATCCCCAGCTATGTCGGTGTTACTTGAAAGAAAACAACCAACTTAGGGCATTAAATGTATTTTAGAGGGGGGGAGCCTTCTCTTTTTTTGGCGTAATTCTTATTTATTTATCGTAATGTGTAGTAATTTTTTGTTCATTTATAGAAATTTGTCGTAATTCTTGTTCATTTATTGTAATTTGTCGTAATTCTTGTTTATTTATTGTAATTTAATTCTTGTTTATAATTTCATAATTCTTGTTTAGATATGAAGATGGATATATAGTTTGGAATAGACTGAGATAGATAAACAACATAATATAGATAGATATGAACAAATGGAGATAGATAGATATTTTCTACAAGTAAATGTATTTGTGGGGTGTCGCTTCTTTTTTGTCGTAATTCTTGTTTATTTAAACTAAAAACAAGACATTAAACAAACATGAATAAAAGAAAATCTTAGTATTTAAAGTAATATAGATAAATATGAACAAATTGAGATAGATAGATATGAAGATGGATAGCTGGGGGGACGTTATTTTAATAGTCACCGGGTAGCAATTTCTGAGGCAGGAGACCGGGACGCACTTCCTCATAAATTACCGATTTTAATAAAGCTTCAATGACTACATAGGAAGTGATTATTTTCCTTGATTACACTGGCCTGAAATGTTGTCATGGTTGAATATATTGATATATCCGGGATATATTAGTAAAAATTGTAGAGAGGTATACTCGCAGGTAAGTATGAAGCTAGTGCATTCGAGTAACAGGTGTAGTAATAGTAGTAGGCATTGTAGTAACTGGCGTTTGTACCACTACAGTGTTAAGTATTTATGGTGGACACTAACCAATCAGATTACTGTGAGGGGAGTACCTAGGTATATAAATATTCATTACATCATATATAAACTGATTTTAAGGCAGTTTTTTATACTGAATCCAAAAATTATACTCATTTTTCATAATCAGATCAAATTTTAATATACAAGCTGTTATTTGAAATATATAAAACAGTATATATTATAATTTTGCTTGAAGGCAATTACAATGCATGTATCGTATAAAATTCAATACTTTTTTATATAGAAAATGAACTTGACAAGTGTAATCCCGGCAAAGGATCGCTCGGTGTGTAGAACATCGTACAGACTGGGCGAGGCGATATGGTCTTTGACTATGCCTGCTGAGGTCCTGGTTTCGATTTCTGTCGAAGGGAAGTCGTCAGTATACATCGCTGATGAGACTTAATAAAGTCAAAACAGTCTGTACGATGTTCTACACACCGAGCGATCCTTTGCCGGGATTCACTTGTCAAGTTCATTTTCTATAAAAAAAAAAAGAAAGTATTGAATTTTATGCGATACATGCATTGTAATTGCCTTCAAGCAAAAATATAATATATACTTTATTCAACAATGCTTCTAAAAAAACAAGCATCCAAAAATCTTATATAAAACAGTATTATAACTATTTGTGACAAGTAGTCCACAGACTTTTGAATAAGTGTTATTATTATGTACAACTAGTTGTGAAGTATTCAAGCATATCTTAAAAACCAGACCTGACCAAACACAATGTATGGTATTTTGAAATTCAGCATAAAATGGTTATCCTATATCACTTGGTAAACCTTTGACCTTTGGAAACAATCTTTTAATGTAGGCCAGTGTTGTTGTCAAAGTTCCCCCTTAGTTGTATCAAATAATTAATTAATAATAATTAATTAATTTTTTGGAGATTTCTTTTTTACTCATTTCGATAATTATTTAATTGGCTATTATCTTATGAAAGAAAAAATTATACATTGATATTTTTTCTGCTTAAAAAGGTGTGGTGTGTGTGGGGGGGGGGTACATTTTCAATAGAGTTTTTCTTCAAAACTTATTACTTTCATCTAAAAAAATAAGGTTTGCATTAAGTAGATATTTATTTCTAGAATCTAAAAATATAACATTTTAAACTTAACATCAGGCTTTTCACATTTTAAATGAATTTTATATATTAATTTTTCATAGAAAAAATACTAAATTAAAGTTTTGAAATAAAATAACTGATGCATTATAAAATTCATTAATTGATAAATCAATACTGAAAATTTCATTAAAATCGGATAATTACCTGATTTTTGGTAAATTCTTTTGCAATCGAGAATGTTATATTAAAATTGTAAACAAGCGCGTAAAACCAAATTTAGACATACATAGGAAGTGATTATTTTTAAACAACGAATGGCTATGGGGGGTCCACCAGAGTAAAATAGGATTAAAAGGGCGTCAATAAGTAAAAAGAAAGATTGAGAACCATTGGTTTAGACATACATAGGAAGTGATTATTTTCCTTGCCTATCGCCAGAGTTTCCTGTGTTGAAGGATTAATCACAAATTAGGATATTAAATCAAGGAAAAGAAAAGGGAAAAAAAAAAAGGAAAAGTCATTATTTTCTTAAAAAAAAAAAAAAAAAAAAAAAAAAAAGGAAAAAAAAAAAAGAAAAAAAAGAACATTTTCGGAAATGTCAAAAAAATAGGAAATTTCTAAGAAATTTTTGCAATTTGTCTGAGTTTGAGAAAAATCAAATTTGCTTATAACTGGAGAGAGAATAGCTGGATTCATACCTTTCCCAATGATATTAGCGCTAAGCGAATTTTATCAGAATTTTTTTTTTTTTTTTTTTTTTTTTTTTTTTTTTTTTACTTCACCAAGATATTGCAAAGAAATTGAATCACTTAAATTTTTATCAGAAATTCCCAAAAAAGGAAATTTCTTAGAATTTTCATTTCCATGAATTGATATCCTAATTTCGGATTTTTAGTCCTTTGCTAATGTGTAGTAAGTAGTTGACTGAGTTTGAGAAAAAGGTCAAATTGTGGCATTCAATGATTGTAAAGTGTCACTTATTGATATTGTAAATAGATTGAATCAACAGCATTCAATAATTATCATTGCTACAAATATTTATGAAATTTCAATGGCTAAAACACACATAGGAAGTGATTATTTTACTTGATAATTGTTCTTAGTTTCTTAGTTTTAAAGTTTCTCACTTGTGGCAAAAAGTCATAATTTTTTTACAAAGAAAATTCTACGATATAACATAAAAAAGGAATTTTTTTAGAATTTTCTTTTCCTTAATTTGATATCCTAATTTGTGATTAGTCATTTGATAATCGTCAGTAAGAAGTTGTCTGGTTTTGAAAAAGGTTTAAATTGTGGCATTCAATGATTGTGGATTGTCACTTTTATGATATTGCAAAGAAATTTAACCACCATCATTTTTTATCAGAAATACCCAAAAATAGGAAATTTCTAAGAGTTTTCATTTCTATGAATTGATATCCTAATTTGTAATTAGTCGTTTGATAATGGGTAGTAAGCAAATTGTCTGAGTTTGAGAAAAATCAAATTGTGTCATACGAAGATTGTAAAGTGTCACTTAGTGATATTGTAAATAGATTGAATCAACAGTATTTAATAATTATTATCATTGCTACAAATATTTATGAAATTTTAATGGTTTAGACTAGTGTTTCCCAACCTATGTTTTTTGTTTATATGTGACGCATTAAGGGTAGTTTCACTACCCTTAATGCGTCACATATAAACAAAAAACACGTGACAGCAAGCCCATCTCCGTAAACTGTTAATAATTCAAATTTTCAAATTTTTTAAATCTTTAAATTTTAATTATTAATTTGTTAAATTTTAATTTCATTCATCCTTAATTTATATCAAGCCCTGTAATAATAATTCAATACACCAGCAAATTTATTATAGCGTTCCAATTTAAAAATTTCTTTTATCTTCAATTTGGATAATTCAAATAAAACCCAAATAAATAAGCTTAAACATATCTTAACAATACCACATTTATCAACCCTAATTGTCCCTTAATATTTTTTTCATTTTTGTATTATTACTTTTTTATTAATCCGCGTTAAACCTCAATTATTATAACATAAGTCACTGTAACTATACACGCCAACGCGTTTTAATATACCCTCTAACCAAAGCAAAATCAATAAATAATTTTAATTGGTTTTGCTTATAAAACCACTCTTACGCCTCATAACACATACTATTATTAAACAACCATAGTAAAATAAATACCCACAAATCGATTCGCATCTTTTGTTTACATTTTAATACTCACGAAAAAACAACTTCCGGTGAAAGATTCAAAACAAAAACAAGCATTCCCTCATAACGTAACATCTTATTCAATGAACACATGTGTAATCGGCTGCAATTAATCGTATCTCGATTAATTCAGTGGATTTAACCCTGAAGATCCTAATGGTGAAACCCGAGTAGGTTTCTGTTGTATCCATTTTATATATATATATATATATATATATATATATATGGAGGTGCGTGGGCTAGTGGTTAGAGTCGTGGAAAATGGACTCGTCGATTCGAGTTTAATTCCTATACGAAGCTGTTGGCATTTCACATAGCCTTGGTAAAGGTATGAACCCATATATTCTCCCTCCAACTATGGGTTAAATAGTAGAGCAGACTGGGCTCTTCAGCCTAGGGTAGGTAACCAGTCTAGGAGAGGAATAACTTTGAATTCAAAATTCTTGAGATCGGTCGTTGATTGGGTTTGTGGCAACCCTTGATGCACCAATTCTTTCCTATCGACTGTGCCAAAAAGTGTGGATGGTCCAACGCAAGCCTTCACCACTATAAACAAATCACTGTGTGGATGTTCATTGTATGAACACTTATATGTCGAAATTGACGGGAGTGTCCATCATATATTGTTTGGAATTTAGTATGAAGCATTAGGTATGGAATATAAGAAACTCAGTTTTTAATGTTAAGTTTCGTTTTATTTCGTTAAATTTTTTGAGACCGCTTGCATTTCTTCGTCTGAACATAGACTGACCGGTTAGGTTGACTTTTATGTGCTGATTCTGTTGGTGGTAGTATCATCTGTTGTGACGTTGTTGGGTGGTGTGAGGACGGTCGCTGTTAGTGACCTCTTTTCCTCTTTGCTGTCGCAACGCTACTCATGTGATTGTTTTTATGTGTTGGCATATTAATTGGTTTGTTTCTGGTTGTTTTTAGTTGTTGTTGCTGTTCGTCTTGGTCGCTTCTTGTGGCTTCCGCTGAGGTGGTGGTGGTTGTACGGTTTGAGAAATCCTAAATCGGTATTCATTCCATGTATGTGCGTGTGTAGGCATGTTACCCATTTAATTTCAGTGTGTTTATACATTTACAACAATATATATATATATATATATAGGCGCATGGTCTAATGGTTAGAGTCGTAGGAAATGGACTTGTCGCCTCGAATTCAATTCCTCGATAAAGCTGCTTGCATTCCACAAGGCGCTAATACTCTTGGGAAAGGTATGAACCCAAATTCTCACTTCAGCTATGGGTAAATAGCAGGGCAGACTGGTCTCTTTAATCATGGCTAGGTAACCAGTCTAGGAGAAGGAAAACTTTGAATTCAAACCAGTTAAACTCTGCTGAAGAAATTTACCATCTGTCACATCCTGCTTGTGTGGAGGAATTGGTAAATATATATATATATATATATATATATGTTGTATTTTAGGGGTCTCCGTATGCTTCTCTCGGTATATATTTTTATGTTTTTTTTATGTTGAAGTTGGGCGTTATTATGAAGCATTTAAAAATAAATGAAGGAACTCGATGTTATGGAGTACTGGATTCACTTAGTTTTTATTATTTGTTATTATGAATTTTCGGAATCGCTGCGACATTCATTTGAAAAAGGGAATCCCGAAAATTTATGATAACAAATAATAAAAAATAAGTGATTCCAGTACTCCATAACATTGAGTTCCTTCATTTATTTTTAAATGCTTCATAATAACGCCCAACTTCAACATAAAAAAAACATAAATATATATATATATATATATATATACGTGTGTGTGTGGTAGAGATATGAGGAACACAAGGACAAAACTCAGACAAACGTATGTAGGATATATTTCGCTAGTGCTTTGAGCTCGGCATCATCAGTCGCTTTATTGATTATCAATGTATCATACAAGTGTTTTATAGAGGGGGGGGGGTGGATGGGAGAAGAGGTCAAGTGCGTGGGTTAGTGTTTATGAGGAAAGATTTTGATTGGTCGGACGGGAATCATTGGAAAGGAAGGGAAGGAAATCAAAAGAGAAGGGAGAGTGGTTAGTGGAAAAATACATTGTGAAAGAAACAAGTTTGTAGTGAAAGTGGATTAGCCTTCTTGGAGAGAAATTTGATCCAAAGAAGCAGTAAACTCTTTCGATATTTTCTCACATTCTGTTGGATTTATTTGAATCCTCTTTCGATATTTTCTCACATTCTGTTGGATTTATTCCAATCCTCTTTCCCGGGTTAGCTCAGTCGGTAGAGCGTTCGGCTAGAAACTGCAAGGTTTCTAGTTCGATACCGGCACCCTCGCCAACTCAGTGTATGAGTAGCACAGGGATCTGTGCGGTGAAGTAAGGAGCTGATGGTAGGTGTGGCGCTCTACCTCAGATGCAATAACAATCTCCTTGGTCTAGCGCTACTGAAAAGGGGATAGACTGCCTTGCTGTCTGGCTGATACCGATATTAGGCCGTGCCGACAACTTTTTATATATATATATATATATATATATCTTTGAAAGGAAAAACTCAACACCGTTATTCCATAATAAATTTATTTCGACCAAAATTGGGGCCTTTATAAATCTAAGTTGATTTAAGAAAGCTCCCCAAAATCAAGTCTCATCAGATGGATCTTTCAAAGATAAATATTGCTCTGTATATAATCTAAAAAGATTATTATACATTGAGCTCTCTGTAGTGATTTAAAGATTCACTATATTTATACATACTGGATCATACAATAATAATACAGTGTATCTTAGAAATCACATATAGAATCATCCCTTACTACCAAGTTTTGGATACCTTATATATATATATATATATATATATATATGAGGAAGAATGAATAAAGAAAAGAAAGAATAGAATGGATAATAAAAGATGAATTTAATCAATATCACTTACACATGTGTTTCGGTCAGTTCATCTCCGTGTACATGGTTCAAACTATTATTATCATTAAATAAACAAATGAAATGAAATAATAATAATAGAAAAATGTGAATATATTCCACACACAGAGAAGATTCGACCTTCATCAGAGTGAAATTTTATTTTATTTCTTTATAAATAAAATTTCACTCTGATGAAGGTCGAATCTTCTCTGTGTGCAGAACCGGAAGGCATAGAAGACCCTGTCTTCCGGTTTAAGGATAGTAAGTAAGTCTCAGAGAGTTAGAAAGTAGGAGCCGAGCTCGTAGGATGTAAGTCTCACCTGCGCAGATGTCTGGGTTGGGGATTGAAAATAAAGTAAATCAAAGTCTTGTGTTTATTACCTAAAAACTAACAATGACACAGGGCTTCTGATAAGGAAAAATCCCTAACAGAAACCAGACCCGAAGTCCCCAAGAAAGTCCAGACCTTAGAAGAGACCAGACCAAGATAGATGAAGAAATAGCAAAGCCGGCCAGAAGAAAATACGACCAGAAGTAAGAAGTAAGAAAAGGGTATACAACATTAGTTCTGGTTTCGAAGAAGTAACAGTTAGAGAGGGTAGCTGACTCTTCCTTATCTTTCTGCTCTGTAGATATACTAATCTTATATACAGGGTGGGTGATTAAGATTTGTATACAGGGAAGTGATAGAAACAATGGTTAATAAGGGATGGATCGGTTTTTGACTTAATTGCCAATTACTGCCAATTAAAATGATTTTTTTTCCAAACATAACTTAATCCTAGAACTAAAGAATAATTTAGTATAAAATTTGTCTCATTAAACTAAACAGTAAAAAAGACTTTAGGAACCAAAACAGGATTCGGTTATTTCCTATATTCTTCTCTCTNGGCAGACTGGTCCTCTTAATCATCTAGGTAAACCAGTCTAGGAGAAGGAAAACTTTGAATTCAAACCAGTTAAACTCTGCTGAAGAAATTTACATGTGTCACATCCTGCTTGTGTGGAGGAATTGGTAAATATATATATATATAATATATGTTGTATTTTAGGGGTCTCGTATGCTTCTCTGGATTATATTTTTATGTTTTTTTATGTTGAAGTTGGCGTTATTATGAAGCATTTAAAAATAAATGAAGGAACTCGATGTTATGGAGTACTGGATTCACTTAGTTTTTATTATTTGTTATTATGAATTTTCGGAATCGCTGCGACATTCATTTGAAAAAGGGAATCCCGAAAATTTATGATAACAAATAATAAAAATAAGTGATTCCAGTACTCCATAACATTGAGTTCCTTCATTTATTTTTAAATGCTTCATAATAACGCCCAACTTCAACATAAAAAAACAAAATAATATATATATATATATATTATATAATATTACGTGTGTGTGGTGTAGAGATATGAGGAACACAAGGACAAAACTCAGACAAACGTATGTAGGATATATTTCGCTAGAGCTTTGAGCTCGGCATCATCAGTCGCTTTATTGATTATCAAGGTATCATACAAGTGTTTTATAGAGGGGGGGGTGGATGGGAGAAGAGGTAAAGTGCATGGGTTAGTGTTTATGAGGAAAGATTTTGATTGGTCGGACGGGAATCATTGGAAATGAAGGGAAAGAAATCGAAAGAGAAGGAAGAGTGATAGTGGAAAAATACATTGTGAAAGAAACAAGTTTGTAGTTAAAATTGGATTAGCCTTCTTGGAGAGAAATTTGATCCAAAGAAGCAGTAAACTCTTTCGATATTTTCTCACATTCTGTTGGATTTATTCGAATCCTCTTTCGATATTTTCTCACATTCTGTTGGATTTATTCCAATCCTCTTTCCTGGGTTAGCTCAGTTGGTAGAGCGTTCGGCTAGAAACTGCAAGGTTTCTAGTTCGATACCGGCGCCCTCGCCAACTCAGTGTATGAGTAGCACAGGGATCTGTGTGGTGAAGTAAGGAGCTGATGGTAGGTGTGGCGCTCTACCTCAGATGCAATAACAATCTCCTTGGTCTAGCGCTACTGAAAAGGGGATAGACTTCCCCGCTGTCTGGCTGATACCGACATTAGGCCGCCCCGACAACTTTTTTTAATATATATATATATATATATATATCTTTGAAAGGAAGGAAAAACTCAACACCGTTATTCCATAATAAATTTATTTCAACCAAAATTGGGGCCTTTATAAATCTAAGATGATTTAAGAAAGCTCCCCAAAATCAAGTCTCATCAGATGGATCTTTCAAAGATAAATATTGCTCTGTATATAATCTAAAAAGATTATTATACATTGAGCTCTCTGTAGTGATTTAAAGATTCACTGTATTTATACATACTGATCATACAATAATAATACAGTGTATCTTAGAAATCACATATAGAATCATCCCTTACTACCAAGTTTTGGATACCTTATATATATATATATATATATATATATATATGAGGAAGAATGAATAAAGAAAAGAAAGTACAGAATGGATAATAAAAGATGAATTTAATCAATATCACTTACACATGTGTTTCGGTCAGTTCATCTCCGTGTACATGGTTCAAACTATTATTATCATTAAATAAACAAATGAAATGAAATAATAATAGAAAAATGTGAAAATATTCCGCACACAGACAAGATTCGACCTTCATCAGAGTGAAATTTTATTTTATTTCTTTATAAATAAAATTTCACTCTGATGAAGGTCGAATCTTCTCTGTGTGCAGAACTGGAAGGCATAGAAGACCCTGTCTTCTGGTTTAAGGATAGTAAGTAAGTCTCAGAGAGTTAGAAAGTAGGAGCCGAGCTCGTAGGATGTAAGTCTCACCTGCGCAGATGTCTGGGTTGGGGATTGAAAATAAAGTAAATCAAAGTCTTGTGTTTATTACCTAAAAACTAACAATGACACAGGGCTTCTGATAAGGAGAAATCCCTAACAGAAACCAGACCCGAAGTCCCCAAGAAAGTCCAGACCTTAGAAGAGACTAGACCAAGATAGATGAAGAAATAGCAAAGCCGGCCAGAAGAAAATACGACCAGAAGTAAGAAAAGGGTATACAACATTAGTTCTGGTTTCGAAGAAGTAACAGTTAGAGAGGGTGGCTGACTCTTTCTTATCTTTCTATAGATATACTAACCTTATATAGAGGGTGGGTGATTAAGATTTGTATACAGATAGATGTAAAGTGATAGAAACAATGGTTAATAAGGGATGGGTTGGTTTTTGACTTAATTGCCAATTACTGCTAATTAAAAGGATGAAAATGATTTTTTTCCAAACCTAACTTAATCCTAGAACTAAAGAATAATTTAGTATAAAATTTGTCTCATTAAACTAAACAGTAAAAAAGCCTTTAGGAACCAAAACAGGATTCAGTTATTTCCTATAATTCTAACATAAACAAAGGGGAACCACTCTTGACTGATGAATTATTTATTTTATTTCCCACTAAACTAACCCTAACCCCGTCTGCTTTTTCCCTCGTAGATCAATAAATAAAATAATTTATCAGGCGAGAATGGTTCCCCTTTGTTTATGTTAGAATTATAGGAAATAGCCCAGGATTCACTCAGCCTTAGTATAATAATAGATACACACATACCACATTACATGCAAAATTAAGCATGTACAGACGCACAAATATTTTTGAAGTAAATGGAAGTGAATCCGATAGTATGAATTAAATATTTTTAGAAAAAACAAATGATGTTATTAGTTTGCTGACAGAAATCTGTTTCGACCTTTTAATAAAGCGGTCTTCTTCAAGAGCGAAATATTTATGATGGAGAGACGGAATAAGTAAACCGTTAAAAAACAGGAGGGGTACAAACGAATGTTCATGTTCGAAGACGGAATTTTAAAAAAATTTTGAAAATGCATATTCTGTGTTAAAAATAAAATAAATTCTATTTAAAAAAAATCAGAAGCATTATAATCCACAAGAAAACTTAAAATAGTTTGTTGTAAAAATATATAAAAAATGTATTAAAAAAAAGTATATAAAATGTTCATGATTCCAGCCACAAAAAAGCAAGTTAAAAGTCCACAGCACAATTGAAGAAAGATGGAAAATTTCAAAGGATTTGTAATGTTGACAAATCCGAGGTGCTGTAGATCATATTAACCTCCGGAGATTTAGGAATCCAGATATTTTGTTTTTTCAATAGACAATATGAAGTAAATGGAAGTGAATCTGACAGTATGAATTAAATATTTTTAGAAAAAACAAAATGATGTTATAGTTCGCTGACAGAAATCTGTTTCGACCTTTTAATAAAGCGGTCTTCTTCAAGAGCGAAAACAGTTGTTTTTTCTAAAAATATTTAATTCAAATATTTTTATATATATATACTGCATATGCATTGTATGTATTAACTCTCACAGACTCACTAGAAAAACCCATTGTATAGAAAGGGGGGGGGGAAATATATGGTGGGAAATAGATGTTCGTATCAACAAGCTCCCGCCGAGAGGGGGGGGGGGGCAAAAACAAGCGAGTCCACAGTCTTCCAGCAAGCCAAACCTTCCCCTGGTCAACACGTTCTTTGTTTTCGTTTAGCAGCTGCAAAATCCGTCACCGTAGTCGAAATAATCTTTAGCAGTTCAAAATCACATTTCTTTACTAGGTTGTTCGCATCAGTCAACCTGCTACTACTGACTCCTGACTGCCCAGTGCTTGACACATGTTATTTATGTACGTATTTACCAAAACATCCTGGCACTTCGCGTCCGTCCACTGCCTAAATCGCATCTGTTTTTGCATGCGGGAGGACGCGGGTTCGATCCAGGCAGGCAAAACAATGTCTTGCTCTTTTTCGTTCTCCGTCATACATTGTTAATAACTTATTAATGAATTGCCCTCCTCAACTCTTAACATCCTGTTGAGAATTTTCTAAGTCCAGAGCTCCATTACTATGAATATTTATTAAAAAATGGCTAAAAATGACCTTTGCATCTAAAGTTACCTGTTATTTCATTAAACTCAAAGATTTCTAAATATGTTTAATATTACATTTAAACAAAGGCTATCATTTGGGGCAGATTAGGAAAACTGATGTGACTTCTGGCTAGGCGTAAAAATGAGGTGGTATAGGATATTAAGAGTTAAAAATCAAAGTGTGCCCTCCCTTAGGAACCACAGGGTCTAGACAGATATTCTTTTCGGTAATAGATAAACATTGATTACTTACCAGGTTCAACTTTAGTGCATTTATGCAACCATGTATATTTGGTCATGATATTTTCATAGAGATCTTGTCCTGAACTTTCAAATGCCGTTGTACCCAAAAGTTTTACGTTGTCTTCAAATTCCTAGAATAAAATGAAAATACAAAGAAATGGTAACTTTTTCATATACAAACGACAAACTCATAAATGTTGCAAGCAAGTAAAAGTAAAGTCGACAGAGTCGCCAATTGTTGGTATCAGCCAAACAGCGAGGGAGTCTATATCCATTTCACTAGCAGTGCATCAGCTACCATCAGCTATTCACTTTACTGCACAGATCCGATCGGAACACAAAAGTCATTAAATAAATTGCAATCACCATCTGAAATGAAACTGATTCAATGTCCGACGCAGTGATCTGTTGAGAGGCTATCATCTCGCAAAATCACACGAGACTGGCCGTGGGCAACGAGACAAAGCAAATTGTTTCTTTTTACCGCTAGCCATTTAGATAGAACATGCCTTCCTCATAAAACCGGCAAATATGATTCCTGTTTACAAAAATGTCATCAGTGTCCAGGTTCCGCAGAAAGAAAAGACTAGTGGTCGTTGATAAGGCGTTAGAATCAGGGGGGGAGTGGGGTTGATAAGTTGGGGGGAGTGGGGTTGATAGTTGGGGGTCGTAGGGGCAAGTAACTGAATGACGATGGTGCCGTGGTGGTGGCTTGACGCTCTGGTTGCTCACTCACTGAGTGGTACGGGCATCACCTGAATGTCGATACGACGCTGAGATTGATGCAAAGGAATGGTAAACAGAATGCCGATTTGAGAAGGAACAATGTGTTGTATACCCTTTTCATTACTTCTTCTATTCTTCTTCTTCTGTTCATCTAGCGTCTCTTCTAACATCTTGGTCTTCGTCTTGGTGACTTCGTCTTGGTGACTTCGTCTTGGTGGTCGGTCGCGCTTAACTTATTTTTTCTTCCAATCATTCCTGTTACCAAGACACCCATTAATCACAAGACCGTGTTGTTTTTCTTAAACTTTTATTTACTTATTATTTTACTTAACTAAACATTTCATGTAACTAACATTTGACTAACATAGCGCGTGTATGCTGAGTTCCAGTTAAGGCAGGACATCTTCACTGCCTGACGTCCAACTGAAAAACTGAGGACACAACCAGGTCCCACGTGACTTCACATATTTCGTGGGCTTTCTGTACTATTCCATGGAAAGTCCCGCCCGTGGTATGAAAAGGGCCATCACTTTAGAAATACAGGGGATTGACAATAATCTTATGCAACTGCATAGATTATGTAACACAATGCACAATTACCATCTGCTCCATTTGCCTCTTGTTCAGGAAAAAAAAAAGTCTTTAGTGTATTTAAGTATATATTGTTGAAAACAGTCTAGCTGTGCATTACACAAGCAGAAACATAGCTGTATAAAAGCAATTTGGCAGTACAGGCAAGCAATAAGCATACACAAGGCATCTCAATAGCAGGGAATATAATAAATGAGAGGTCTCTAACTTCACCTACGATGTATATACCAAGGGCAATTTTTTTAGCAAAAATTTTGGAAAAAAAGTGCGTCAAATATGGTAATTAAAATGTATAAAAGATGATAATGATAAATATTTTCACAAGATTAAACATACCTGCGAGAAAACCATGCTTTGTTCAAAGACAATTTCATCAAATGGCACAGTGGAAAGATTCTCTGGAATAAAATAAAACAAAAAAAATGATACTAGTAAAAGATGACAATTCCCTGAAAACTGAAGGTGATCGTCTTTTGAAAAAAACAAAAAAAAAAAAAAAAAAATGAAAATTAATCAGAACAGGGGTTATTTCCTATAACTCAAACATAAAACAAATTTGACAACAAAGAAACAACTGCAAGTTGGTGTTATTGTTGATATTTGATAGAACAATCAGTTCTCAGCAAACTATTCTCCTCATCTTTATTGTGTTCAGGCCACTTTAACCTTAGACTCCGTTGAGGTATTTTTTAAATAACCTTAAAATAAGTCATCTTCCGACGATTACCCATGAATTCAAACATGGTTCCAGAGCTAAAATTGTTACCACTCATTCAAGGATTTTAGCTCGAAAACCATGTTTAATCAGTCTGATACTAGACTACCCTAAAGGACATTGAATTATCTCCCTTTTCCCGCTAGGCTACACTAGTAGTCGAGGCCGCCTTATTCAATTGTACATAACACATGCGTTTGTTTGATATTAAAACTTATATTAACGGTACTCCAGTGTTATACTCTTTCTGGTTATTTCCTATAACTCTAAAATAAACAAAGGGGAACCACTCTTGACTGATAAATTATTTATTTATTGACCTACTAGGAAAAAAGAAGACTGGGTTAGGGTTAGTTTAATGGGAAAATAAATAAATAATTTATTAGTCAAGAGTTGTTCCCCTTTGATCATGTTAGACTTATAGGAAATAACCAAAACATTTGAATGCTGATAACAGAGGAGAAGAAAGAGGAGTACATTTTTCTTAGATATTTCTCGCTTTAATTTGATGAATAAATGTTTATATACTAGCTATACCCAAAATTGGCCCTAAAATGCGTTTTTGACAAAATGACTTTAGCCCCCCCCCCCCCCATAGGGAACCACTCTTGACTGATAAATTATTTATTTCTTTATTTGATCAACTAGGAAAAAAGAAGACGGGGTAAGGGTTAGGGTTTATGGTTAGTTTAATGAAACGAAAGACGTAAAATAATATGGTTCACCCTGCCACTTTTTGTGAAAACTAGCTAATATCAATATAGGTAAAAAATATTTTCCTGAAATTAATCGACAAAAACTTCAACATCAATAAACGATCAAATAAAAATTCTAACAGAAAAACACTCAAAGTTAGTTATTCATGTACCAACAACATAACCGCCCTGTCGGTGGGGCGTTAGGGTTTAGGATTAGTTTAATGGGAAAATAAATAATTTATCAGTCAAGAGTGCTTCCCCTTTGTTTATGTTGGAGTTATAAGAAATAACCGTTTTTCTTCTATACAAAAAAAAATCTCAAATCTCAAGAAAAGAAAAAAAGAAAAACTCAAATCTCAAGAAAAGAAAAAAAAAAAAAAATCTCAAGAAAGAAAAAGAAAAACTCAAATCTCAAGAAAAAAGAAAAAAGAAAATCAAGAAAAGAAAAGAAAAAAGAAAATCTCAAATCTCAAGAAAAGAAAGAAAAACTCAAATCTCAAATCTCAAGAAAAGAAAAAAAAAACTCAAATCTCAAGAAAAGAAAAAAGAAAAACTCAAATCTCAAGAAGAAAGAAAAAAGAAAATCTCAAGAAAAGAAAAGAAAAAAGAAAATCTCAAATCTCAAAAAAGAAAAAGAAAAACTCAAATCTCAAATCTCAAGAAAAGAAAAAAGAAAACTCAAATCTCAAGAAAAAAAAAGAAAAACTCAAATCTCTAGAAAAGAAAAAAAAAACTAAAATCTCAAGAAAAGAAAAGAAAAAAACTCAAATCTCAAGAAAAGAAAAAAAAACCTCAAATCTCAAGAAAAGAAAAGAAAAGAAAAAAAAATCTCAAATCTCAAAAAAGAAAAAAAAAAATCTCAAATCTCAAGAAAAGAAAAAAAAAATCTCAAATCTCAAGAAAAAAAAAAATCTCAAATCTCAAAAAAGAAAAAAAAAAAAAATCTCAAATCTCAAGAAAATAAAAAAAAATCTTGAATCTCAAGAAAGAAAAAAAATCTCGAAACTCAAGAAAAAAAAAAAAATCTCAAATCTCAAGAAAAGAAAAAAAAAACTCAAATCTCAAAAAAATCTTAAATCTGAAAACAAAAAAAACAAAAAAAAAACAGGGTAGCTCACTTTTTGTAAGTTTACAGCCTTGAGCTTTGTAGTCTTCTATTTCTTTGTCTTTTTTAGTTATAATCTGAATGAGTTCCTTCTGTCTCCGATAAAGTTCAGACACCATCATCAAAAGGGGAATAGTTGTATTCTCAGAAACCTGAAAATGAAATAAATCACAACTTTAGAAGAACTAATTTTTACAATACACAGGACAGAGGGGGGTTGGGCAAAGTTTAGGTACCGGACATGTATGCCGAAAAGTCAGGGTACATTAAGGAAAAATTGTTAAATAGTAAAAAGTACCTATTACTTATTATCTAGATGTAGATAGAATATAAATAATTTATTCATATATCTTATTATAATGGAGATTGTGAGTTTGTCTGTAACCAAAGCTATATTACTATACAAGTCACAATTCCCTTTGTTATTTACGTCACATTCTCCATGATTTTATTTTTATTTAAACTTCAATTATTAATAAAATTGTTTTACATCATTAAGACTGTTGACCATATCTACATGATATTTTCCACGTACCCCACTTGTATGGGTCAGGCACAAAGTCCCTATTAACGTGGGACCACCCACAAGCCGAAGCTCATGGAGTGGCAGGTGAAAAATTGCGTCGATACCGTCGGCATTCCCCCTCAAGGGGGGCGCCTCAGGCACTGGGCAATAAACCCAGCCCTGCCCCTTTAAATCGAGGGGGCAGGTGTTGCCTGGGGGGATGGCCCCCTGGGATCGACGCTGTTAATTATATCAATGGTCCAGAGGCCGAAGCCACTGTTGACCATATCTACATGCTAATAACATGCAATTGTATTTATATATACAACAAAATAGCGGTTTACAGTGTAAATGGGAAGGCTAATTTGCATATTGATATTAAAAATTTGATTTTAATAAATATGTGCTTAGTATTATTGATTTCTAATTGTTTGGTGTTATCTTAATGAGTATGAGCAAAAATCTCGGGGATAAATCTTAAAAGAAATCCATTAACAAGAAGAAATAAGTTAACTTTTATTCTTTACTTCCTATTTATCTAAATAGTTCAATTAGGAAAATTTACCAATGAAAGACGGGAGTAATGGAAAATGATGGAAGAGTTAGTTTCAAAGTTGTTCTATTTTTCAATCATACCCCCTCTGTTCCAAATCTTTTTATCTGCATTCTTATTCAGTTTTATTAGCCTTTCTAATTTAATATGATATTTTATTATATTAAAACTTAAAAACTTGCACCCGGAGGGTGCATATATTTGCTAGTATAGATAATGAATTATTTCAATTTTTTTAATGTATGTCATCATGTCCTTATTTCTATTAACTTTAACTTTTAACTTAACTAATCAAATCATTTTAGAATTTAATACAGATAAATATGCATGCCGAAAAGTGGGGGTACCTTAAGGGTCATTCCATGTCAATTCACCAGGGCGTTACACCGAATTACTTGAAATTTGGCACAAATGTTCCCCTTCATGAGTTAGGAAAGTGTGCTAAATTATTTTGTCTTAAACCTTACCGTTCCGATTTTAGAGGGGGGGATATAATTTTCCTATTTTGCCTCAAAATTAAGGCCGTGCGGTGTCGCAAAATCTCAGAGTTTTTAAAAAAATTTTTTTAAATACTTTCATACATTCAATATTTCTGAAATTTGGTATGTAAGGCAAATAAGGACTGTAGAATCCAAATATCCAACTATTTTAACCCTATACCTGATAGAAAATCTTTATTTTGCCCACCCAAATACATGACTCCAAATTAACAACTTTTCACCTATGTAGCTTACGGTCAGTCTATCGAAAATGTGTCCTCTTCAATTTTCATAATATTTTTTTCTTAACATCTACTATGTCTGCCTAAGTTCACCAGAGAATTTTGTGTGGGAGCAAAGTCTACTTTAGAAGATATGAACCTGCCAAGTTCAGAGTTTTTTTCCTATGTATGTATAGATTTCAACTTTTGTTTTGACATGGAATGACCATTAAGGAAAAATTGCTATACAGTAAAAAGTACCTATTACTTAAGCATAACATTTATTATCTAGCTGTAGATATAATCTTATTATAATGGAGATTGTGGGTTTGTATGTCTGTAACCGAAAACTATATTACTATTCAAGTCACAATTCCCTTTGTTATTTACATCACATTCTCCATGATTTTATTTTTATTTAAACCTCAATTATTAATAAAATTGTTTTACATCATTAATACTGTTGACCATATCTACATACTAATAATATGCAATTGTATTTATATATACAACAAAATAGCAGTTTACAGTGTGAATGGGAAGGCTAATTTGCATATTGATCTTAAAAATTAGATTTTAATAAATATATGCTTACTATTATTGATTTCTAATTGTTTGGTTTTATATTAATGAATATGAGCAAAAATCTCAGGGATAAATCTTAAAAGAAATCCATTAACAAGAAGAAATAACTGTAATATTATTCTTTACTTCCTATTTTAACTAAATAGTTAAATTAGGAAAATTTACCAATGAAAGACGGGAGTAAGGGAAAATGGTGGAAGAGTTAGTTTCAAAGTTATTCTATTTTTCAATCATACCCCCTCTGTTCAAAATCTTTTTGCCTGCATTCTTATTCAGTTTCATTAGCTTTTCTAATTTAATATGATATTTTATTATATAAAAACTTAAATACTTGCACCCGGAGGGTGCATATATTTGCTAGTATAAATAATATAAATAATATATATATATATATATATATATATATGAGGATAGGAGGATTGGAGTAAATCCGACAGAATTTAGTAAAGAATAGAGGAAGAAATGTGGACAAAGGAACATATACGTGTCTGAGTTTTGTTCCTTTGTCCACATTTCTCCCTCTAATCTTTACTATATATATATATATATAGATAGATAGATAGATAGATAAAGGATATGAAAACAACACAATATGCTGTTAAAGTGAAAATATTTTATATCATATTCATAGCTAATATTGAACAATATTTCGATTTATAAAAATCATCTTCAGAGCTTGTTTATACTCCAGACTTATCAATAGCGGAGACAAAAATAATAAGTGGAGTATAAACAAGCTCTGAAGATGATTTTTATAAATCGAAATATTGTTCAATATTAGCTATGAATATGATATAAAATGTTTTTACTTTAACAGCACATTGTGTTGTTTTCATATATTTTATCTATACTCATACAGTCGGATTCATTTCCTTTCTTTTAACTTATATTATGGACTCTCAAGGGTTGCCACAAACCCAATCAACGACATCAGTCAAGAGTGGTTCCCCTTTGTTTATGAGAGACTTATAGGAAATAACCCTATCATGTCTAATCGAATCTGGCTGTCTCTCCCTCTCTATCATATACCCAAGAACCCTCACTACTGATTATATACACCTGAGTAATGGACTGCTCATTTACCAGGATTCCATCCTCAAGCATCACAGGTTGAGTAAAGGGGTATACAACCATAATCTCTGAAAAAAACATCTTACCATTTCCTCATGTGCCGGTTCACCAATCATTTGCCAACAAAATGGAAAACCTGCCAAATCCGAATTGATCCAAAGATGCAGACGGGATTTGCTTTCATCTTTTGAGATGCTCAAATTTTCTGAAGAGTTTTTTACTAAATTCATTTTAATGTGGTCAAGGATTTTAGAAGATGGTGCTTCTAAATTTGGATTCAGTTCCTGAAACATAAAAGCAGAAAAAAAACTTCAATATGAATATATTCAACACACAAGAAAATCTTATAATGGATATTATTATTAATGAGTCATTCTGCTCAATTATAATCTATCAGCAGCTTATGGTAGGATTGCAGTGGTGAGAGAGCTGCCGTGAGTGACTTAAACTGAAACTATATCATCACTAACCTCACAATTCTCTTAGTTATTTGTGGAAAAAATATTTGGGGGTTGACCCTCTACTCATGTGGATAACATCGCCAGGAGTGGCAGAGTCTAATACAAAATATCGAAGGTGAGATCTGTGCCTGACTGGAATTTATATCTTTTTACCAGGAGGAGATATGCGCATGTCTGTTTTTCATATATATATATTTACCAACCCCTCCACACGAGTAGGATGTGACACAAGGTCAATTTCTTAAGCGGAGTTCAACAGGTTTGAATTCAGAGTTTTCCTTCTCCTAGACCAGTTGCCTAACCAAAGTTAAAGAGCCCAGTCTGCCCTACTATTGATCCATAGCTGAAGGGAGAGTGGGATTCATACCTTTCCCAAGGGTATTAGTGCTAAGTGAAATGCAATTATCACATCCAGGATTTGAACTCGGGGCGACGAGTCCATTTCCCATGACTTTAACCATTACACCACGCGCTTCCATTATATATGTTTAGATTACACGTTCATCCGTGCGGCTTTCAAATCACACAGAGTGAAGCGATGCATGTGTCAGCATACCATTACCACGATACTACAAACAAGCCGGTACCTTTTACAGTTAGAACTGTGTCAGTCACATGATTTACATACTGCAAACTAGGGGGTATTAAAATATTGCAGAAGTTTTGACTCGCCCTAATATATACACAACAGAAAATTTAGTGTAATTCAATTACCACAACCAGGATTTGAACTCAGGGTGACGAGTCCATTTCCCATGACTTTAACCATTACACCACAAGCTTTCATTGTCTGCTTTTCATATAAGACTTCACATCATGTGGGGGGTGGGTGGTAGATGATCATCTGATATTGTATACTGATCACAGCGTTACCCGTTACCCGAACATTTGAGATTGATATACTGAAAGACACTACTACTGTTACCCTAGAAAAGATTTGTAGTGATACGAAAGTTAATACAGAGAACCGGAAGTTCACCTGCTGTAGTTCAAAATTTAAAGGAACCGCTTAATTTGAAGGATTGGCAGTGATTTGAACACTTAAAAAAAAAACTCATAGTGCCTGAAAATCACAAATTTCATGACAAATTGTTGGTGTTAGTTGTGGTTTTATTGAATTTCCGTAAGGTACCCCCCTTATAGGTCCAGAAGAAATCACCTATTTTTGAAAGTATTCATAGTTTCGATATTTTTGGCTTTTCTGGTAGATTTCGATGCGTAGAATTCATTGATGCCAAACAAAGCAATCAATTCTAAGAGTTTGCTCTCCGGCCTTCTTCAGGTATTTCTTACCCAGCTGAAAAGGGCAATGCCAAAGCACCTGAGATCATTCTTGCAGACACAGCTGGGGGCGACTGATCTTTCTCTTACCAGACTAAAGCTCTGCATAGAGGATGTCCTTCGGGATTCATCCATCAACCATGGTCCAGCCATATTCTATAAGTTTTTATTTTGTGAGAATGTTTAGTTTTAAAGTGGGGGTTCGTTTTTATACTTCAAATTTTTACTCGTAAATTCCTACCATAAAATGCCCAAGCCTAATTTTATGGTAGGGATTTACGAGTAAAAAGTTGAAGATTACATTTTGTTGTTGTTATTTCTTTTCTTTTTGGCTTTGGTACTCTAAAATAAAAACGTCAGATTTTAATCATCGTCGACGAAAAAACAAAATTACGGTCATAAAAGAGGGATCCAATTTATGCCTAAATTGTAAAACGAGCCCCCCACTTTAAAACTAAACATTCTCACAAAATAAAAACTTTTAGAATATGCACATTGAAATGAATATTAAAATAAATAAAGAAAATATATTTAGTATTGTAAAATAACGGGTGCAAGAAAAATAAAACATTTATTGCAAAAACACGGACATAAAATGAGAGTTCAGTTTATTTTATGGTAGGAATAAACTAAGGACTGGCAAACTGAGCCTAAAATGCGTTTTTGACAAAATGACTTTAGCTCCCCCTACGGGGTTAAATTAATAGCGTCGATCCCAGAGGGCCATCCCTCCAGGCAATACCTGCCCCTTTGGAGGCAGGGTTGGGTTTATTGCCCAGCGCCTGAGGGGGAATGCCGATGGGATCGACGCAATTTTTGTTCTCTCCCACCCATGAGCTTCGGCTTGTGGGTAGGCCCACGTTAAAACGGAGCCTTGTGCCCAGTCCATACAGGTGGGGTATGAGACAAATAAACCCCCTACAGAAAATAATTTACTAAAAATCAGGGAATTATCGGATCTTAATGAAATGTTCAGTGTTTATTTATCAATGAATGATCTTTATATAATGCAATGCATTATTTATTTTATTTCAAAACTTTCTCATTTTTTTCAGGTCGCTTAATTTTGACCCCCCTTATGTTGAGGGCGTAAAATGTTTTTCAAGTTGGTCATATATAAACGAGAAAACTGTTCTTCTTTACCAAAAAATAAATAATTAAAATAAATAAAATAAAATCTCACCTGAAGTCGATCCAAAAATTCCGAATGAGTGACAGACTCATACCAGAAATGGTTGAGGTCTGTGATTAGGAATTGGTAGGAATCCCGCAAAAAGTTTGCCTTGACCAAATAAACATAATGGTCGGCTTGTAAGATTCTCCAGGGACAACATTTCAAGTCAGGTTGCCAATTCCTTCTCCATTCGATCTCGTCATTTCCTTCATTATCAACAATTAATGAAGATGAAGTTAAACCCCCAGTACATGTCAAATCATTTTCGGATTTTGGTTTTCTTACGTGAATCTGTTTATCGGCTTGTGTGACAGTATTGTTGCCACTGGCATTATTCATAGTCTCAAGAGAAGCAAAACTCACAATAAACAAATAATTATTATATTAATTGATCTTTAAAAAAAGTCTTCCGCAAAAAAAAAATTTCACAAGATTTCTTCCTCGTTTTATGAAGAACGAAACGAGTTGAAGTTGTTTAAAAAAAAAAAAAAGAAAAAGATTCCGAATTTAAAAAAAAAAAAATTATTATTACTACACAGCTTTATCTGCAGTTAATAATAGTCTATATCAATTACTTAAATTCTGTCCCCATATAATTTTAATTAAAAAAACAAACACAATTATTCCCGAAATAAATAAAGTTTCTTTTAAAAGCAAGTCGCGCTAAGCTGAATGTGTGTGTTTTGGTGTTCTTATTTTGATGACGTCACGCAATAATGATTATCACGTGATTCCGATCCAACATAATATTTAACTAGCGCGGTTTATCCACCCAGTAGCCGAACGTATAATATATATTTCCTTTTTTTTTTTATAAATATTATTATTAATAGTAATAAACAAACGTAGTTTGCTGTTTCTGTTCGAAGAGGTGGATTTGATTTTTTTCTTTATACATTGTTTTATTTCACTGTTTTTTTTCTTTCTTCCCTTTTTATCCTTTGTCGTCCCCGGTCACCTAATTTACGCTATGTTTTTTACTTACCGGTGTCATGCCTAATTCCGACCAAACGTAGATATTTTCCGTGTCGTTTTTCTCGTTTTCTATCGGCAAATTAATGTAGATATTTTACAATCCCCTCCTGCAGTTTTTTTTTTTTTATCGGCAAATCATTTTAGATATTTTACACACCCTCCTTCCTATTTAAATTTTCTATGAGAAAATAAGTACCGAAAATCGGAAAATAAAATGTAAAAAAAAAAAAAAATACAAATTTTTTTGGAGATTTCTTTTTTACTCATTTCGATAATTATTTAATTGGCTATTATCTTATAAAAGAAAAAAAAAATCATACATCGATATTTTTTCTGCTTAAAAGGGGGGGGGGTAAATTTTCAATAGAGTTTTTCTTCAAAATTTATACTTTGTTTGACTAAAATAAGGTTTGCATTGAATAGATATTTGTTTCTAGAATCTTAAAATACAACATTTTAAACTTAACATCAGAATATTTATATTTTAAATGAATTTTATATATTAATTTTTCATAGCAAAAATACTTAATCAAAGTTTTGAAATAAAATAACGGATGCATTATAAAATTCATTAATTGATAAATCAATACTGAAAATTTCATTAAAATCGGATAATTACCTGATTTTTGGTAATTTTTTTTTGTAATCGCGAATATTACATTAAATTTGTAAACAAGCCATATAAAACAGCGTCTGAGACAGAAAGCGATCGAAATTGACCGAAAAAATCGTTTTAAATGTATTAGAAATTAATTAAATATGTAATATTATTTTACTTTTTTTCATAAATGGTCATTATGTTACTACTTATCTATTTAGTTTGACCTTAAATAATAGGTTTAATTAATTTTAATTCGCTTTAAAAAAAAAAACTGTAGCAGACGAATTTTGGGTATAGCTAGCATTTAGCAGTGATTTCAAAAATACTTGATGAGCAGTTTGAAATAAGAAAGAGGGTTCACCTTTTTCAATTTGTCCAGGTCATCTTCCGGCTCTTCTCGGCTTCGTCTCTAGCCTCACCTTTTAGGGCAAAACTTGCAAATCGTCGTCAAAATTAAAACGGAAAATTTTGACGAAGATTTGCAACACCTCAAACTAAAGTCAGGTAAGTTAGGTTATTAATAATTGTTTTATTTCATTTATTTAACGAATCTTGAAATATTTTCTAAACTGCACATAAATATTTTAGTTTAGTAAATATTTCAAGATTCGTTAAATAAATGAAATAAAACAATTACTAACCTGACTTACCAAAAAAAAAAAAAGAAGTCAAGTATTTTGAATCGGATTTTTAAAATTAATGTTAATTTCAAAATTTAGTTTGATGTGTTGCAAATCAAAATTTTCCGTTTTAATTTTGACGACGATTTGCAAGTTTTGCCCCCTTTTAGTTACACTACCCCTAAAATTAAATAAAATACAACTACGAATGACAAGGGAAATAACACAGAAATTTATTTACGGGTAACCTCCCTTGAATATTATTTGTAGAAAGCTGAGATCATGTTATAGTGGTTGTCAACTCATGCACGGGAAAATCATATCCTGTTTTTTTTGTTTGTTTGTTTTTCCATTTGCAAGCACCCGAGAGGCTGCAAGCACGAAAATAACTCTTCGGTCCACTGAAAATTCTGAAGCATTTTCTACATAGTAAACATTCATAAGTGTTATTAGCACTTGGCACTGTATCCTTGTATTTTCTTAGATGACTCACTAGACCAGCCCTGGATTTGGTTTGGTTTGGCTTGTTTGTTTTTATGGCATATCAACCTCGGTGGGTCATTTAATGTCGACAAAGTATTGAAATAAATTCATTCTTAATGCATAATACAATTTTGTTTATAAACTCATGTTTTTCTATTTAACCCATAGATGGGACCCTAATAAGTACTACCACTCCATGTCCTGGAAATGACGTTAAACTTTATCTGATGGTGAGGTTCCAGTTTTGAAGGTTTGGGGAATGTGGAGAACCCCTTCATCACCATTGCTCCCTGGTCCACTCTGACCTGGAGGGGTAGTACCTGTTAGGGTCCCATCTATGGGTTAAATAGAAAAATGTATTTATAAAAAAAATTGTATTATCCATTAAGAATTGATTTATTTCAAAACTTTATCGGCATTAAATGACCCACTGAGGTTGATATGCCGTAACCCCCCCCAAAAAAAAAAACAAACAAAAAAACTACCACTCCGGGTCAGTGTGGACCAGGGAGCAATGATGATGAAGGGGTGCTCCACATTCCCCAAACCTCCAGAACTGGAACCTCACCATCAGATAGAGTTTAACGTCATTCCCAGGACATGTAGACCCGCAGCCACCGCCTTCTAGCACCCATATGATAAAAAGGGGTTGGGGATTGCCATAAGGGCAATAGGGTTGGGAAAATCATATAGGTACTAGGGCTTGACGTGACCAGCCGATTGATCGGAGGGGGCCTCTCCGACCGCTCGTCTAGCCCAAGATAGGGCCAAAGTCGAGTATTGCAAGTCATGAACTGCTCATCCACCTGGGTTCTATCCTTAAGCATCACGGGTCGCCACCCAACCAACCCTGAAGAGACACACTCTTCCACATAAGCTACACGTTGGAACTTCTCAATTTTCGATGTTGATGGACTCAAGTTAAGACTTTCTAAAAACCCGTTTCAATTGTTAGTGTTTATTCCAGTTGGACTCAAATTCTTTCCCAGACCGGCGAATGGTGCCTCTTCAATCATGTCAGTTGGAAGCTAACTTCTCCGTACTCCACAAGAATGGCAGTATTCCTCAAAATTTTATTCGCAGTAGTCCTTAAACTCAATTTTGGTTTGCACGGACGACGTTTGCCTGTTGAGACTTCCCCGTAAAATAATTGTTTCGGGATTCAGCAATCATTCATGCAAACAAGATGACACGACCAACGAAGACGAGATCCAAGGGTCAAACTCTCGATATTAGGTAGGTGATATTTTTCAAGTACTATGATATCCGGTGTAAAGGGAACCACTTTATCCTTAAAATCCTGCGAAGGTAGTGCTGATGGAATCTTTCAAGTGTCCTGAAATGTCGTCTGTACACAACCCAGGTCTCACAAGCGTTGTTGGAATATTTTGATATATAAGGAGTGCTGCAATACACCACTTAAATTTATAGACTAAGCGAGGTCACGTAGTTTAAACCTCAGCCAATCAACAGCCCGAATACGTGGTTGGTTAACTACTTAATTGCTGATACCGAGAGACGTCCATTTGCAATCACTGACGAAGGACCTGCAAGACTGAGGAGCACCAAGGAACAACTAAGGGATTCTTTACTAAGGATCGCGCTCTGCTTAACACGAAGGATCTCCACTGGAGAAGCGCTCTTGCCCGAAGCCTAAAGAATGGCCACAAAAATCGTAAACGTACAAAAGGGCAGTGAGTATATAGATTCGGCATGTTGCATATCCCTTTACTTTACTTACTTCTATTCTTCTTCTGACGTCTTTGACATCTTAGGTTCTTCTTCTAGCGTCTTTGGTAGCGTCTGGACTTTGTCTTGGGGACTTCGTGTCTGGTCTTCCATTGGGGATTTCTCTTTATCAGAAGCCCTGTGTCATTGTTAGTTTTTAGATAATAACACAAGACTTCGATTTAACTTAGATCATACTTTATTCGGAAATCCCCCACCAGACTACCTGCGCAGATCGAGTCGGAGCGTGTATAACACGACTCACCACCGTCGTGGTTTTTGGCCGACTGACTAAAAATCTATTTCTAATCTAAACCGGAAGAGGGTCTCCTCCACCGATTCTCACGGTATCCACCGGAAAGGATCAGGATGAGGTCAAGCCTTGTCACTCATCCTTCAAGGCCGTGGGCTGCAACTTATAACAGCCATTTTGATTTCTACACTACTGTACATAAATATTAAGAATCTAATAAGTATGTAACAGGCATACACCCAGCTTGATAGAAATCTTAATGTCACGTTGGATCCAAACTGTCTTTTGAAAATAAAAAAAAGCCCAAAAACCTGATTGCTTTATGCAGCCCCAGGGAAAATTCTTTATCCAAAAAGTTGTCTTGAGATAGTGTACTACCAAGATAGACAAAGTGATTGACAGCTTTGAAGTGCTCACGATACACAAATATAGTGTTACATAATTAAGGGGCGTGACATTAAGGAAGCTGATGGAAAGTGTGGTGCTGCACACCAGACGCAAAAATCATTCTCCCTGGTCTAGCGCTTGTGAAAAGTGGATATACTCCTTCGCCATGCGGCTGATACCAAGAATAGTCCAGTCCACCTTCTTTATTTTAACAAATAAATACTCCTGTATTTTTAAATATAAACTCTCTTGTATTTATCTGCAAATATTTAAAAAATTTTCTTTCAATGATAAAAATATTTGTTGTATACATCTTTCTTTACTTACTTTCTTACTTCTATTCTTCTAGCGTCTCTTCTAGCGTCTGGACTTCGTCTTGGTGGTCGGTCACACTTAACTCATTTCTTCCTCTAGATCAGTCTTGTTACCAAGACATTCACCAACCACAAAACCGTGTTATTTTCTTAAGCTTTTATTTACTTAACTAAACATTTCATGTAACTAAACATAGCGCGCGTATGCAGGTGAGTTCCAGTTAAGGCAGGACATCTTCTCTGCCTGACGTCCAAACTGAAACTGAGGACCCAACCAGGTCCCACATGACTTCACGTATTTCGCGGGCTTTCTGTAATATTCCATGGAAAGTCCCGCCCGTGATATGAAAAGGGCCATCCCTTTGGAAATACAGGGGATTGACAATAATCTTATGCAACCGCATAGATTATGTAACACATTATGTTCTCTCTCAATCCACATTTTAAGATATTATGAATTGACGTTAGTGTTGCTAAGGACACGAGTTGTAATTTGGCTTGTTTTGTTTTACGGCATATCAACCTCAGTGGATCATTTAATGCCGATAAAGTTTTGAAATAAATTAATTCATAATGGATACACAATTTTTTAGAATAAATACATTTTTCTATTTCACCCATATATGGGACTCTAACAGATCCACTCCGGGTCAGAGTGGACCAAGAAGCAATGGTGATGAAGGGTGGTCCATATTCCCCCAAACCTCCAAACTGGAACCTCACCATCAAATAGAGTTTAACGTCATTCCCAGGACATGAAGCCCCGCAGCCACAGCCTTCTAGCACCCATATAATAAAAAGGGTTGGGGGTTGCCATTAGGGCAATAGGGTTGGGGCAATCATATAGGTGCTAGGGCTTGATGTGACCAGCCGATTTCAGGGAGCCTCTCTGACCGCCCGTCTAGCCTAAGTAAGGTTCTAAGTGGAGTGTTGTATGTCATGTACTGCTCATCCACTAAAACTCCGTCCTTAAGCATCGCGGGGCGCCACTCACGGCCAACAGTTGGCCCAATTTGGGGGAGTCTTACCCCTCTGCAGAGGTGCAGTCGGAGCATTCTAACGCCCCAGCTGACAGGGTGGACGAGTTGTAATGCTGAGTCACGTCATAACCAATGAGTGCTATGGTTATACCATAATCTACCTACGACTCATGCACTGAGTTGGTGAGGGTCGGTATCGAACACTGAACTTTGTGGTTTTGATGCGACTGATCTTACCGACTGATCTAAAAATAACTGTTTAATAGCTGATTAAAAAGTATATTAAAAGTAATAGAATAAAATAATCGATTTATTACCCAGAATATAAAAACAAATTACGTTACATAATCATGGGTAGCCTATAAATTATGTACGGTAGTGTAGAAATTTAAAAAAAACCTGAAGCGACTGATCTACCGACTGATCGATCGACTGATTTAAAAAATAACTATTTAATAGCTGATTAAAAGTATATTAAAAGTAATAGAAAAAATAATCGATTTATTACCCAGAATATAAAAAACAAATTACGTTACATGATTAATGGGTAGCCTATAAATTATGTACGGTAGTGTAGAAATTTAAAAAAAACTTAAGCAACTGATCTACCGACTGGTCGATCGACTGATCTAAAAATATCTGTTTGATAGCTGATTAAAAGGTATATTAAAAGTAATAGAATAAAATAATCGATTTATTTCCCAGAATATAAAAACAAATTACGTTACATAATTAATGGGTTAGCCTATAAATTATGTACGGTAGTGTAGAAATTTAAAAAAAAACTGAAGCGACTGATCTACCGACTGATCTAAAAATAACTGTTTAATAGCTGATTAAAAAGTATATTAAAAGTAATAGAATAAAATAATCGATTTATTACCCAGAATATAAAAACAAATTACGTTACATGATTAATGGGTAGCCTATAAATTATGTACGGTAGTGTAGAAATTTAAAAAAAACTTAAGCGACTGATCTACCGACTGGTCGATCGACTGATCTAAAAATATCTGTTTGATAGCTGATTAAAAAGTACATTAAAAGTAATAGAATAAAATAATCGATTTATTTCCCAGAATATAAAAACAAATTACGTTACATAATTAATGGGTTAGCCTAAAATTATGTACGGTAGTGTAGAAATTTAAAAAAAAAAACTGAAGCGACTGATCTACCGACTGATCTAAAAATAAACTGTTTAATAGCTGATTAAAAAGTATATTAAAAGTTAATAGAATAAAATAATCGATTTATTTCCCAGAATATAAAAACAAAGTACGTTACATAATTAATGGGTAGCCTATAAATTATGTACGGTAGTGTAGAAATTTAAAAAAAAAACTGAAGCGACTGATCTACCGACTGATCTAAAAATAACTGTTTAATAGCTGATTAAAAAGTATATTAAAAGTAATAGAATAAAATAATCGATTTATTTCCCAGAATATAAAAACAAATTACGTTACATGATTAATGGGTAGCCTATAAATTATGTACGGTAGTGTAGAAATTAAAAAAAAACTGTTGCAATGTTATGTAGTATATAAGCCATGCCGCAATCTACCACATTTATGGACTAAACGAAGTCACGTGGTTTTAAACCTCAGTCAATCAACAGCCCGAATACCTGGTTGGTTAACTACTTAATCACTGATACTGAGAGACGTCCATTTGCAATCACTGACGAAAGACCTGCAAGACCGAGGAGCACCAAGGAACAACTAACGGATTCTTTACTAAGGATCGCGCCCTGCTTAACACAAAGGATCTCCGCTGGACAATCGCTCTTGTTTGAAGCTTAAAGGATGGCCATGTAAGAATTCAAGTTGTAATGTGAAACAAAGCCTTCAAAAAGCATGTAGGAGTTATTTTCGTATTTGCCCGGGGAGTTGTCTGCCCGTTTAAGGTCGCTGGTTCCCGCTAGGGGCCTTGTGTATTTAAGCGGCTGATTTGAACTTCTCTTCCTCTTTTTGCCTGCTGCTCGACCTACGAGACACAATGGGGTAGTCTTATGACTACCCCTTTCTTGTTGGGGTTTCGGCCCTTAACACTGGCCACTCACTGCTAGTAAGTCTCTTATACGATATATGACTATCCTTTAGTCATGTATCCGTAACTACGTTTTTATGTACATTTAGGTATCTCTTTGATACCTAAATATCTTGTATTTTACTATTCATGAATGTGTCATTATCTCTACTCTTGTATATGTATGTATGTACTTTATTTTATTCATAACATAAAGAAGGGGGAAGGGAGGAGAAAGGAGAAAAAGAAGACGAGGAAAAAAAAGTATCACCACGCAAAAAAAACAACAAAAAAAACTTAAGCACGTCCATTTCTGATTTTCGTCTCTGAAGATAAAGTGTTCTTTGAAATCGATAAGACAAAAAAAACAATATCTTTTTGTTTTTATTTTTTATACGCATTGTAATTGCCTTCAAATTATTAATATATTTTATTTTCGTATTTTTTAATCCCCACGTGGTCACTGATTAGCTAGAACCAAGCATAAAAACAGAAAGATAGTTAGAAAGGCAGTTTTGGCTGGGAGGCTGAACAGAACAGATATAATGTCATTTCTCAACGCACGTTGTCCTTACTTTGATTACAACACTCAACTAATCAGTACATCTTAGAATAGCGCTGCGGACATTATCGATTGTGTGCCCTCATTACAAGACACACACAAAATGTCACACAAAGAGAATATGAGAGAAAGTCACAGATAGATAATACTCCAAAAAGAAGAAAAAATGTTAAGAGAAAGAACAATAGCGGTGAAAGAGAATGGTATAGATGAGATTTGGACCTCAGAGAGAAAAATAATATAGCAAGTTAAAATTACGACACTTGATAACGGACCTAAGAGAAGAGATACCCAATCCATTTACGGTATGTCTACCCCAGGCACAAAAGAAAATAAAAAGTATAAACAATGAAATATCAGTTAGATATATATATAATATTGATATTGAATATAATAAGATACATGAATAAAAATAATAGTAGAATACAAGTTAGTTCTTATGGTTAAAAATCTTTTACATTTTTTTCAGCGTCAGTGTTAATTTACCACATAAATGCTGATATGTGCAAGAAATAGCACCATAACACACGATTCTTAAAAGAATACGGGATCAGAGCGGTTCACAACACAGTTAACCGAGTCTAATAGAAAGAATAGTTAAAAAGGGTGGCAGACGATTTTTCAAAATTAGAAGTCGGAACAAACATAGGGTTTTACAACAGTTAGTGTAACCTCGCTTACCCTTCGCAGCAAATCGACTAGCTCTAATAATTAGACACAAAACTCACTTCGAAAAGAATATAAGCTTCCGGTAAAAATTAAGAGTTCATTGCAACCGCTCCAGAAACTTCGTCAATAATGAGCGAGATCCTGATACGTCTCTTTACCGCTGGAGGGTAGAGAGAAGGACACAGACTCGCGACGACGCGTAACCACTGGTGAGACACCTAACGACTCGCATATGGACCTGATACCATATTTAAGGGTTGCACCTTAATAGATATCACGATTAAATCCCAAATAGAAAACGAGTAATATATATAACTATAAATAATAATAATATAATATATAATATAAATATATAATATATATTATAATATATAAAATATAAACGGAGAAAGACTCGAAAATGAGATGAATTATTCTCAGACCTCCACCGCACTCCCCGCCACGCCAATTTTAAAGAATACAGTACTAAGTAATTTAATAAAGAAGCAATTAAATGCAAACGCTATAAATATCTTCAAAAGTGAGAATTATAAGAATCTGCAATGTAATAGAATGAATATTTTAAATTAAAAAGAAATATAAAAATTTGTAAGAATATGAAATACTTATATAATTGAATAAATTAAATATATTATTAAATAATAATAACTATCTAAAATAAAATGTGCATAAGCATTTAAATAGACATTTAGTTAGATATTAATTTTATATATATAATCAAAGTTAATTAGTAAATAAATATAATTGATTGTTAATAAAGTAAATAGATTAAATAATTATAATTAATCTTTTCAAGTAGATGAAGAAATAAAAATATAGTAATTACAGATATATAAAGAAAATAAATTAA
>CM042162.1:69533652-69545274 GCA_023376005.1 Doryteuthis pealeii | reverse complement strand
GAGATGCATCTCAACATCTCAAGGCCATCAGCTGCTACCTACAATCGCCATTATGATTTCTACAATACCTTAAAAAAGTATTAGGGATCTAATAACTATGTAACAAAAGTAAAAGTTGACAAAGTTTGCCAATTGTTGGTATCAGCCAAACAGCAAGGGAGTCTATACCCTTTTCACTAGCACTAGACCAAGGAAATTGTTTTTGGCGTCTGAGGTGGAGTGCCACACCTACCATCAGCTATTCACTTTACTGCACAGATCCGATCGGAACACAAAAGTCATCAAATAAATTGCAATCACCATCCGAAATTAAACTGATTCAATGTCCGACGCAGTGATCTGTTGAGAGGCTATCATCTCGCAAAATCACATGAGATTGTCCGTGGGCAACGAGACAAAGCAAATTGTTTCTTTTTACTGCTTGCCATTTAGATAGAACCTGCCTTCCTCATAAAACCGGCAAATATGATTCCAGTTTACGAAAATGTCATCAGTGTCCAGGTTCCTCAGAAAGAAAATTTTTGGTTTGTTTTGTTTTACGGCATATCAACCTCAGTGGGTCATTTAATGCCAATAAAGTTTTGAAATAAATCAATACATGATGGATAATACAATTTTTTATAAATACATTTTTCTATTTAACCCATAGATGGGACCCTAACAGGTACTACCACTCCGGGTCAGAGTGGACAAGGGAGCAATGGTGATAAAGGGGTGCTCCACATTCCCCAAACCTCCAAAACTGGAACCTCACCCTCAGATAGAGTTTAACGTCATTCCCAAGACATGTAGACCCGCAGCCACCGCCTTCTAGCACCCATATGATAAAAAGGGGTTGGGGCTTGCCATAAGGGCAATAGGGTTGGGAAAATCATATAGGTGCTAGGGCTTAACCTGACCAGCCGATTGATCGGAGGGGGCCTCTCCGACCGCCTGTCTAGCCCAAAATAGGGTCAAAGTGGAGTATTGCATATGAACTGCTCATCAACCTGGGCTCTATCCTTAAGCATCATGGGTCGCCACCCACTGCCAACAGGTGGCCTCATTGGGGGAGTTTTACCCCTCTGAAGAGGTGCATTCTAACGACCCAGCCGACAGGGCGGCAGAAAGAAAAGAATTGGGGAAGTGAGGTTCATAAGTTGGGGGTCGTGGGGGCAAGTAATGAATGACGATGGCGCCGGTGGTGGTGGCTTGACGCTCTGGTTGCTCACTCACTGAGTGGTATGGCATCACCTGAATGTCGATACAAGGCTGAGATTGATGCAAAGGAATGGTAAACGGAATGCCGATTTGAGAAGGAACAATGCACAATTACCATTTGCCTCTTGTTCAGGAAAAAAAAAAGTCTTTAGTGTATTTAAACATATATTGTTGAAAATAGTCTAGCTGTGCATTACACAAGCAGAAACATAGCTGTATAAAAGCAATTTGGCAGTACAGGCAAGCAATAAGCATACACAAGACATCTTAATAGCAGGAAATAATAATGGGTTAGTGAGCATCATAGAGAAGATTAGCTTAGGCCTACGGAGGGGGGGGGGAGAGTCTCAAACTTCACCTACGATTTATAAGACGCAGGGCAATAAGATGCACCTCCATTTCAGCAGGTCAGATTCAGGAAAAAAAAAGAAAAGTTTTTAGTGTATTTAAGCATTGATTGATTGGCATCCTTCCGTTTACTAAAGACAATGGCGTAGTGTCCACTTTTTCTTTTTTTCTTTTCTTTTTTCCCTTTAATCTGCAGCTGTGTGAATGACTGAACAGTCCAACTCTTGAATGGCAATCACTGCAAGCAAACAGTGATGCCTGCTGGAGTTGTTCCTTGTTTGACAAGGAATCTGTACAAGCCTCCCATATGTTGGTGCCAATGTGGCATGTCTTTATTTTCCTTTGCTGGCATCTTTAAAGTGCAAGCGAGGTCTCCCCGTTGGTCGGGTGCCGTCTGCCAATTCGCCGTACAGTAGGTTTTCGGAGATGCAGCCTAAGTCCGTCCTCCTGATGTGACCAAGCCAAAGTAGGCATCTCTCTTGCAGATGGTGGCGGGAATGCTGTTCCTGTTTGCTCGTTCCAGCATATCTGTGGTTGGCACTTTGTCCTGCCACGTATGCGTAAGATGCAGCGTAGGCTTCTGAGGTGGAAATTGTCCAGTTTCCTCTTGCGGCATGGGTATCGTTTTTGTAGTGGTAAGCATATATTGTTGAAAACAGTCTAGCAGTGCATTACATAAGCAGAAACATAGCTGTATAAAAGCAATTTAGCAGTACAGGCAAGCAATAAGCATACACAAGGCATCTCAATAGCAGGAAATAATAATAATAATAATAATAATAAAAGAGAGGTCTCTAACTTCACCTACGATGTATAAGATGCAGGGCAATTTTTTTAGCCAAAATTTTGGAAAAAAAAGTTTGTCCTATATGCCGTCAAATATGGTAATTAAAATGTATAAAAGATGATAATGATAAATATTTTCACAAGGTTAAACATACCTGCGAGAAAACCATGCTTTGTTCAAAGACAATTTCATCAAATGGCACAGTGGAAAGATTCTCTGGAATAAAATAAAACAAAAAAAATGATACTAGTAAAAGATGAAAGATGACAATTCCCTGAAAACTGAAGGTGATCGTCTTTTGAAAAAAAAAACAAAACAAAAATTAATCAGAACAGGGGTTATTTCCTATAACTCAAACATAAACAAATTTGACAACAAAGAAACAATGGCAAGTTGGTGTTATTGTTGATGTTTGATAGAGCAATCAGATTTCGAAACAGCAATGTCATAAATTCCAAGTAGCATTTTTGGAACTTAAGTTTATTTCTCTCTATTCTTATTTTGAAAGTGTGTGTGTGTCTCTCTCTCACTCTCTCTCTCTCTCTCAGTCAGTCTGTCTCTCTCTCTCTCAGTCTGTTTGTCTGAGTCTATCTCTCTCTCTCTCTCTCTCTCTCTCTTAGTCTGTCTGTCTGTCTGTGTGAGTCTCTCTCACTCTCTCAGTCTGTCTGTCTCACTCTCTCAGTCTGTCTGTCTGTCTGTCTGTCTGTCTCTCTCTCTCTCAGTCTGTCTGGTTATTTCCTATAACTCCAAAATAAACAAAGGGGAACCACTCTTGACTGATAAATTATTTATTTATTTATTGATCTAAAGAAAAAAGAAGACTGGGTTAGGGTTAGTTTAATGGGAAAATAAATAAATTATTTATCAGTCAAGAGTGGTTCCCCATTGTTTATGTTAGACTTATGGGAAATAACCAGAACAGGTTTATATTCAAAACAAACATTTTCTCTGACAGCTTTTGTGTGTGTGGAGTATAATCATTCATTCTTCACTAGGATACCCTACATCGGTGTTACTCAAACTGGTGGTCCACGTACCAGTGCAGGTACACAAGTCATCGACTGCCAGTATTTGGCAAGTTTCCAGTTTCACATCTTATTATAATGGAGATTGTGTGTTTGTCTGTCTGTAACCAAAACTATATTACTACTCAAGTCACAATTCCCTTAGTTATTTACGTCATATTCTCCATGGTTTTATTTTTATTTAAACCTCTTAATAATAAAATTGTTTTACATTATTAATACTGTTAAGCATATCTACATACTAACAACATGCAATTATATTTATATATACAACAAAATAGCGGTTTACTGTGCGAATGAGAAGGCTAATTTGCATATTGATATTAAAAACGTGATTTTAATAAATATGTGCTTGGTATTATTGATTTCTAATTGTATGATTTTATTTTAATGAATATAAGCAAAAATCTCTTCAATGAATCTTAAATGAAATCCATTAACAAGAAAAGATAAGTATCATTTTATTCTTTACTTCGTATTTTAACTAAATACTTAAATTAGAAAAAAGAACAATGAAAGATGAGAGTGATGGAAGAGTAAGTTTCAGTTGTTCCATTTTTTATTATACTCCCTCTGTTTCAAATCTTTTTATCTGTATTCTTATTTAGTTTCATTAGCCTTTCTAATTTAATACAATATTTTATTACATTAAAACTTAAATACTTGCACCCGGAGGGTGCATATATTTGCTAGTTATCATAACATATACAGGGTCAGGCAAAATGATCTGACACATTTGTAGGTTTAATAAAAGGCAAATAAAGTAAAGAAACAAAAAAGTGTTTTTATTTTCGTAAAGTACATATAATACCATTTTGTTTCATATAATGCCATTTTGTTTTGTTTCTTTATAATGCTATTATTTTTCGTTTCTTTTTCAGTTGCTGCCATGAATTGGACTGGTGAGCATCGCGCTTTTATTGTGGAAACGTTTATCAAAACAAACGAATCTGTAACTGCAACACAAAGAGCGTTCCGTTTGCACTTCAATCTTGGTAGACATGATCCCGTACCAGCTCGAAACACGATCTTATTATGGGTTACCAACTTCAGAGCTACTGGATCTGTATTGAAACGAATATCAACCGGCCGACCTCGCACCGCCAGAACTCCAGAAAATGTGGCAGCGGTAAGAGCTTCAGTTTAACAGTCTCCACTCCGTTCCACATTTAAACGCGCCCAGACTCTTAGACTTTCCAAAAGAAGTTTGTGAAGAATTCTTCACAATGATCTTCAAATGCATCCATACAAAATGATGTTGATAAACGTTTCCACAATGAAAGCGCGATGCTCACCAGTCGTTTGTTTGATATTAAAACTTATATTAACGGTACTCCAGTCTTATACTCTTTCTGGTTATTTCCTATAACTCCAACATAAACAAAGGGGAACCACTCTTGACTGACAAATTATTTATTTATTTATTGATCTACTAGGAAAAAAGAAGATGGGGTTAGGGTTTAGGGTTAGTTTAATGGGAAAATAAATAAATAATTTATCAGTCAAGAGTGGTTCCCCTTTGTTTATGTTGGAGTTATAAGAAATAACCGTTTTTCTTCTATACACTATAAGAAGTACATATTTGGCATGACAACTCCTCACATTAATCTTTATAACAATCATTAGATCCATAAGACAATTTTCAGACTATTGTCCTCATCTTTATTGTTATCTACACAATGTTTCGGTCGATGTGCCCTCTGGCATCTTCAGGTATTTCTTGTTGGACACATGGTGCAATGGATATAGGTATTGAGTTAATACAGTTCTAAATGACTTCCATAGGTTGCAGGTTCAATTCTGGCCAAGGGCAATAGTAACATAGAATAATTAACACAGCTTAACCGTTGTACCCGGTCATGGTTAATGGAATGAGAACAGCCTACCCGCATGGATTGAATAAAGGGTTCAATTTGAAGTAGCATGAAGGCTCCCGATTATGTCTTGAAGGCTCCTTAGTTCAAGAAGGTTCTTGAGTATGATATGAAATACCTGAAGAAGGCCAGAGGGAACATTGGCCCGAAACATTGTTTATATAACAAAGATTAGAACAATAGTCCGAATAATACAAATCTAAAAAAAAAGAAAAACTCAAAATCTCAAGAAAAGAAAAAAGAAATCTCAAATCTCAAGAAAAGAAAAAAAAAATTTCAAATCTCAAGAAAAGAAAAAAAAAAATTTCAAATCTCAAGAAAAGAAAAAAATAAATTCAATCTCAAGAAAAGAAAAAAGAAAACTCAAATCTCAAGAAAAGAAAAAAGAAAAACTCAAATCTCAAGAAAGAAAAAAAAACCTCAAATCTCAAGAAAAGAAAAAGAAAAACTCAAATCTCAAGAAAAGAAAAAAAAAACTCAAATCTCAAGAAAAGAAAAAAAAAAAACTCAAATCTCAAGAAAAGAAAAAAGAAAAAACTCAAATCTCAAGAAAAGAAAAAGAAAAACTCAAATCTCAAGAAAAAGAAAAACTCAAATCTCAAGAAAAGAAAAAGAAATCAAATCTCAAGAAAAGAAAAAAGAAAACTCAAATCTCAAGAAAGAAAAAAGAAAAACTCAATCTCAAGAAAAGAAAAAGAAAAACTCAAATCTCAAGAAAAGAAAAAAAAAATCTCAAATCTCAAGAAAAAAAAAAGAAAAACTCAAATCTCAAAAAGAAAAAAGAAAAACTCAAATCTCAAGAAAGAAAAAAAGAAATCTCAAATCTCAAGAAAAGAAAAAAAACTAAAATCTCAAGAAAAGAAAAAAGAAACTCAAATCTCAAGAAAAGAAATAAAAAATCTCAAATCTGAAAAAAAAAAAAAGAAAAAAGGGTAGCTCACTTTTTGTAAGTTTACAGCCTTGAGCTTTGTAGTCTTCTATTTCTTTGTCTTTTTTAGTTATAATCTGAATGAGTTCCTTCTGTCTCCGATAAAGTTCAGACACCATCATCAAAAGGGGAATAGTTGTATTCTCAGAAACCTGAAAATGAAATAAATCACAACTTTAGAAGAACTAATTTTTACAATACACAGGACAGAGGGGGGTTGGGCAAAGTTTAGGCACCGGACATGTATGCCGAAAAGTCAGGGTACATTAAGGAAAAATAGTAAAAAGTACCTATTACTTATTATCTAGATGTAGATATAATATAAATAATTTATTTATATATATATATATATTTACCAACCCCTCTGCCCGAGCAGGATACGACACAAGGTCAATTTCATAAGCGGGGTTTAACAGGTTTGAATTCAGAGTTTTCCTTCTCCTAGACCAGTTGCCTAACCAAGGTTAAAGAGCCCCATCTGCCCTACTATTTATCCATAGCTGGAGGAAGAGTAGGATCCATACCTTTCCCAAGAGTATTAGCGCAAAGTGAAATGCAATTACCACATCCAGGATTTGAACTCGGGGCGACGAGTCCATTTCCCATGACTTTAACCATTACACCACACGCTTATTTATTTATATATATAGATAATAAATTATTTTAATTCACAATGAATTATTTCAATTTTTTTAATGTATGTCATCATGTCCTTATTTCTATTAACTTTAACTTTTAACTTAACTAATCAAATCATTTTAGAATTTAATACAGATAAATATGCATGCCGAAAAGTGGGGGTACCTTAAGGGTCATTCCATGTCAATTCACCAGGGCGTTACACCGAATTACTTGAAATTTGGCACAAATGTTCCCCTTCATGAGTTAGGAAAGTGTGCCAAATTATTTTGTCTTAAACTATACCGTTCCAATTTTAGAGGGGGGATATAATATAAATAATATATATATATATATGAGGATAGGACGATTGGAGTAAATCCGACAGAATGTAGTAAAGAATAGAGGAAGAAATGTGGACAAAGGAACAAGAGAGACATATACTTGTCTGAGTTTTGTTCCTTTGTCCACATTTCTCCCTCAATTCTTTACTATATATATATATATATATATAGATAGATGAAAGGATATAAAAACAACACACAATGCTGTTAAAGTGAAAACATTTTATAACATATTCATAGCTAATATTGAACAATATTTCGATTTATAAAAATCATCTTCAGAGCTTGTTTATACTCCAGACTTATCAATAGCGGAGACGAAAATAATAAGTGGAGTATAAACAAGCTCTGAAGATGATTTTTATAAATCGAAATATTGTTCAATATTAGCTATGAATATGATATAAAATCTTTTCACTTTAACAGCATATTGTGTTGTTTTCATATCCTTTCATCTATACTCATACCTTTGGATTCATTTCCTTTCTCTTAACTCATATTATGGACTCTCAAGGGTTGCCACAAACCCAATCAACGACATCAATCAAGAGTGGTTCCCCTTTGTTTATGAGAGACTTATAGGAAATAACCCTATCATGTCTAATCGAATCTGGCTGTCCCTCCCTCTCTATCATATACCAAAGAACCCTCTCTACTGATTATATACACCTGAGTAATGGACTGCTCATCTACCAGGATTCCATCCTCAAGCATCACAGGTTGAGTAAAGGGGTATACAACCATAATCTCTGAAAAAAAAAACATCTTACCATTTCCTCATGTGCCGGTTCACCAATCATTTGCCAACAAAATGGAAAACCTGCCAAATCCGAATTGATCCAAAGATGCAGACGGGATTTGCTTTCATCTTTTGAGATGCTCAAATTTTCTGAAGAGTTTTTTACTAAATTCATTTTAATGTGGTCAAGGATTTTAGAAGATGGTGCTTCTAAATTTGGATTCAGTTCCTGAAACATAAAAGCAGAAAAAAAACTTCAATATGAATAGATTCAACACACAAGAAAATCTTATTATAATGGATATTATGAGTCTGTCTGTAACTGAAACTATATCATCACTGACCTCACAATTCTCTTAGTTATTTGTGGAAAAAATATTTGGGGGTGGGCCCTCTACTCATGTAGCGCTAAGTGAAATGCAATTACCACATCCAGGATTTGAACTCAGGGCGACGAGTCAGTTTCCCCTGACTTTAACCATTACACTTCCATTGTCTGCTTTTCATATAAGACTTCACATCTGATATTGTATACTGATCACAGCGTTACCTGAACGTTTGAGATTGATATACTGAAAGACACTACTACTGTTACCCTAGAAAAGATTTGTAGTGATACGAAAGTTAATACAGAGAACCGGAAGTTCACCTGCTGTAGTTCAAAATTTAAAGGAAGCGCTTAATTTGAAGGATTGGCAATGATTTGAACACTTAAAAAAAAACTCATAGTGCCTGAAAATCACAAATTTCATGACAAATTGTTGGTGTCGCTTTTATTGAATTTACGTAAGGTAACCCCTTATAGGTCCAGAAGAAATCACCTATTTTTGAAAGTATTCAAAGTTTTGATATTTTTGGCTTTTCTGGTAGATTTCGATGCGAAGAATTCATTGAGGCCAAACAAAGCGATCAATTCTAAGAATTGGCAGAGATATGAGAACTTTAATCACCTATTATAGTGTTGAAAAATTTTGATTTTTGTTAAAATTTTAGATGTGGATTTAATTGGCTTTATTGATAGATTTCGATGTGTAGAATGCATTGATTTTAAAGGAAGCGCTTAATTCGAAGGATTAGCAGTGATTTGAACACTTAAAACGCTTCCTTTAAATTTATTTATGGACCAATCAGGAACGTTCACGGCCAAAATAAGCTGATATAAGATGTCCACAGAGTGTTAACTCTGGTTGTTATAAAACATTGGACTACTTAAAGGATAAGTACCCAATGCGGAATACTTCAGTTAGGAAAACAACAAACGCGTTAGTTACATTTATATAACTTTATTATAACATATTAGGAGAACGAATTTCCCCAGGCTATTTAATGTCACAAGTGTCCAAACATACACAATAGTGTTAATAGACAAAGTGGTAACCACTTACTGTGAGTAGAGGCTGTAGCATCTGGTGTGCACCGTAGGTGTCTGCTGGAGAGATATGACAAACACGTCCAGGCTTGTTCAGTGCATCAGAAGAAGAGCGTTCTCTCCATGCGTTCCTGTGTCACGTGACCATAATAGCGTCTCCTGAGACGGAAGATTCACCAAAACCCTCAGACAAGAGAGACTGCCCTTACACTGAGTTAGATTTGCCTCAACAGCCCATAATTCTGCAGGGTGTGTTATATATCACAAAGAATTACATAGTATATAAGTAAAGATGTTGGGGTGGCCTAAAGTCAGTATCAGCCAGACAGCGAGGGAGTCTATCCTCTTTTCACTTGTGCTAGACCAAGGAGATTGTTTTTTAATGCATGAGGTGGAGCGCCACACCTACCATCAGCTCCTTACTTTACCACACAGATCCCTGTGCTACTCATACGCTGAGTTGGCGAGGGCCGGTACCAAAGCAGGAATCCTGCGATTCCTAGCCAAGTGCTCAACTGGCCCTTGCGTTTAAATAATCACTGGGTGTTATTGATTTCTAATAATGTTTTATTCTCAAATTTATTAAACACAATCCTATGTATTATCTGCGTTATTCGGACTATTGTCCCCATCTTCATTGTTATTTGTACAACGTTTCGGACGATATGCTCTCCGGCCTTCTTCAGGTATTTCTTACCCAGCTGAAAAGGGCAATGCCAAAGCACCTGAGATCATTCTTGCAGACACAGCTGGGGGCGACTGATCTTTCTCTTACCAGACTAAAGCTCTGCATAGAGGATGTCCTTCGGGATTCATCCATCAACCATGGTCCAGCCATATTCTATAAGTTTTTATTTTGTGAGAATGTTTAGTTTTAAAGTGGGGGTTCGTTTTTATACTTCAAATTTTTACTCGTCAATTCCTACCATAAAATGCCCAAGCCTAATTTTATGGTAGGAATTTACGAGTAAAAAGTTGAAGATTACATTTTGTTGTTGTTATTTCTTTTCTTTTTGGCTTTGGTACTCTAAAATAAAAACGTCAGATTTTAATCATCGTCGACGAAAAAACAAAATTACGGTCATAAAAGGAGGATCCAATGTATGCCTAAATTGTAAAACGAGCCCCCCACTTTAAAACTAAACATTCTCACAAAATAAAAACTTTTAGAATATGCACATTGAAATGAATATTAAAATAAATAAAGAAAATATATTCAGTATTGTAAAATAACGGGTGCAAGAAAAATAAAACATTTATTGCAAAAACACGGACATAAAATAAGGGTTCAGTTTATCTTATGGTAGGAATAAACTAGGGACTGGCAAACTGAGCCTAAAATGCGTTTTTGACAAAATGACTTTAGCTCCCCCTACAGAAAATAATTTACCAAAAATCAGGGAATTATCGGATTTTAATGAAATTTTCAGTGTTTATTTAATCAATGAATGTTCTTTATATAATGCATTATTTATTTTATTTCAAAACTTTCTTATTTTTTTCAGGTCGCTTAATTTTGACCAGCCTTATGTTGGGAGCATAACATGTTTTTCAAGTTGGTCATATATAAACGAGAAAACTGTTCTTCATTACCGAAAAAATAAATAAATAAAATAAATAAAATAAAATCTCACCTGAAGTCGATCCAAAAATTCCGAATGAGTGACAGACTCATACCAGAAATGGTTGAAGGTCTGTGATTAGGAATTTGGTAGGAATCCCGCAAAAGTTTGCCTTGACCAAATAAACATAATGGTCGGCTTGTAAGATTCTCCAGGGACAACATTTCAAGTCAGGTTGCCAATTCCTTCTCCATTCAATCTCGTCATTTCCTTCATTATCAACAATTAATGAAGATGAAGTTAAACCCCAGTACATGTCAAATCATTTCGGATTTTGGTTTTCTTACGTGAATCTGTTTATCGGCTTGTGTGACAGTATTGTTGCACTTGGCATTATTCATAGTCTCAAGAGAAGCAAAACTCCCAATAAACAAATAATTATTATATTAATTGATCTTTAAAAAAAGTCTTCCGCAAAAAAAAAAATTTCACAAGATTTCTTCCTCGTTTTATGAAGAACGAAACGAGTTGTTTAAAAAAAAAGAAAAAAGAAAAAGATTCCGAATTTAAAAAAAAAAAAATTATTACTACACAGCTTTATCTGCAGTTAATAATAGTCTACATCAATTACTTAAATTCTGCCCCATATAATTTTAATTAAAAAAACAAACACAATTATTCCCGAAATAAATAAAGTTTCTTTAAAAGCAAGTCGCGCTAAGCTGAATGTGTGTTTTTTGGTGTTCTTATTTTGGATGACGTCACGGAATAATGCTTATCACGTGATTCCCGATCCAACATTAATATTTAACTAGCGCGCGTTTGTCA
>CM042162.1:69508335-69533552 GCA_023376005.1 Doryteuthis pealeii | reverse complement strand
AATAGCAAGCAATATGATAAGTTTTATTAGTACAACGTTTGATATGTTTACTTTAGAGCTATTGCTATATAGTTCAATACTTGCAGGACCTGTGAATATAGCACAATATGATAATTTTATTAGTACAACGTTTGATATGTTTACTTTAGAGCTATTGCTATATAGTTCAATATTGCAGGACCTGTGAATATACACAGTATGAATAATTTTATTATACAACGTTTGATATGTTTTACTTTAGAGCTATTGCTATATAGTTCAATACTTGCAGGACCTGTGAATATAGCACAATATGATAATTTTTATTATACAACGTTTGATATGTTTACTTTAGAGCTATTGCGATATAGTTCAATATTGCAGGACCTGTGGCTATACACAGTATGATAATTTATTATACAACGTTTGATATGTTTACTTTAGAGCTATTGCGAATAGTTCAATACTTGCAGGACCTGTGAATATACACAGTATGATAATTTATTATACAACGTTTGATATGTTTACTTTAGAGCTATTGCGATATAGTTCAATATTGCAGGACCTGTGGCTATACCACAGTATGATAATTTAATTATACAACGTTTGATATGTTTACTTTAGAGCTATTGCGATATAGTTCAATATTGCAGGACCTGTGGCTATACACAGTATGATAATTTATTAATACAACGTTTGATATGTTTACTTTAGAGCTATTGCTATATAGTTCAATATTGCAGGACCTGTGGCTATACACAGTATGATAATTTTATTATACAACGTTTGATATGTTTACTTTAGAGCTATTGCTATATAGTTCAATACTTGCAGGACCTGTGGCTATACACAGTATGATAATTTTATTATACAACGTTTGATATGTTTACTTTAGAGCTATTGCTATATAGTTCAATACTTGCAGGACCTGTGAATATACACAGTATGATAATTTTATTAATACAACGTTTGATATGTTTACTTTAGAGCTATTGCTATATAGTTCAATACTTGCAGGACCTGTGAATATAGCACAATATGATAATTTATTATACAACGTTTGATATGTTTACTTTAGAGCTATTGCTATATAGTTCAATACTTGCAGGACCTGTGAATATAGCACAGTATGATAATTTTATTAATACAACGTTTGATATGTTTACTTTAGAGCTATTGCTATATAGTTCAATACTTGCAGGACCTGTGAATATAGCACAATATGATAATTTTATTAGTACAACGTTTGATATGTTTACTTTAGAGCTATTGCTATATAGTTCAATACTTGCAGGACCTGTGAATATAGCACAATATGATAATTTTATTAATACAACGTTTGATATGTTTACTTTAGAGCTATTGCTATATAGTTCAATACTTGCAGGACCTGTGAATATAGCACAATATGATAATTTTATTAATACAACGTTTGATATGTTTACTTTAGAGCTATTGCTATATAGTTCAATACTTGCAGGACCTGTGAATATAGCACAATATGATAATTTTATTAGTACAACGTTTGATATGTTTACTTTAGAGCTATTGCTATATAGTTCAATACTTGCAGGACCTGTGAATATAGCACAATATGATAATTTTATTAGTACAACGTTTGATATGTTTACTTTAGAGCTATTGCTATATAGTTCAATACTTGCAGGACCTGTGAATATAGCACAATATGATAATTTTATTAGTACAACGTTTGATATGTTTACTTTAGAGCTATTGCTATATAGTTCAATACTTGCAGGACCTGTGAATATAGCACAATATGATAATTTTATTAATACAACGTTTGATATGTTTACTTTAGAGCTATTGCTATATAGTTCAATACTTGCAGGACCTGTGAATATAGCACAATATGATAATTTTATTAGTACAACGTTTGATATGTTTACTTTAGAGCTATTGCTATATAGTTCAATACTTGCAGGACCTGTGAATATAGCACAATATGATAATTTTATTAATACAACGTTTGATATGTTTACTTTAGAGCTATTGCTATATAGTTCAATACTTGCAGGACCTGTGAATATAGCACAATATGATAATTTTATTAGTACAACGTTTGATATGTTTACTTTAGAGCTATTGCTATATAGTTCAATACTTGCAGGACCTGTGAATATAGCACAATATGATAATTTTATTAGTACAACGTTTGATATGTTTACTTTAGAGCTATTGCTATATAGTTCAATACTTGCAGGACCTGTGAATATAGCACAATATGATAATTTATTAGTACAACGTTTGATATGTTTACTTTAGAGCTATTGCTATATAGTTCAATACTTGCAGGACCTGTGAATATAGCACAATATGATAATTTTATTAATACAACGTTTGATATGTTTACTTTAGAGCTATTGCTATATAGTTCAATACTTGCAGGACCTGTGAATATAGCACAATATGATAATTTTATTAACAACGTTTGATATGTTTACTTTAGAGCTATTGCTATATAGTTCAATACTTGCAGGACCTGTGAATATAGCACAATATGATAATTTTATTAGTACAACGTTTGATATGTTTACTTTAGAGCTATTGCTATATAGTTCAATACTTGCAGGACCTGTGAATATAGCACAATATGATAATTTTATTAGTACAACGTTTGATATGTTTACTTTAGAGCTATTGCTATATAGTTCAATACTTGCAGGACCTGTGAATATAGCACAATATGATAATTTTATTAGTACAACGTTTGATATGTTTACTTTAGAGCTATTGCTATATAGTTCAATACTAGCAGGACCTGTGGCTATACCACAGTATGATAATTTTATTAATACAACGTTTGATATGTTTACTTTAGAGCTATTGCTATATAGTTCAATACTTGCAGGACCTGTGAATATAGCACAGTATGAAAATTTATTAATACAACGTTTGATATGTTTACTTTAGAGCTATTGCTATATAGTTCAATATCAAAAAGTATAATAATCTTAATTTAACTCTCTCTCTCTCTCTCTCTCTCTCTCTCTCTCTCTCTCTCTCTCTCTCTCTCTCTCTCTCTCTTTTTTTCAACTTTTCATTATGTTCGATTGAAAAAGATTTATTATCGTTTCCGGGCATTAACCCTGCTTTCCTTTTCTTTCTTCCTTTCTTTCTTTCTATATCTTTCTGTGTAGCATGTCCTTTTTCTTCCCTTCCTTTCTTTATAATAAAAATGGAATGGTTCATTATTTAGCTGAAGTGATGACACCCATAAGAAATAAGAATTCGACAAAATAAGCGACACCAGATAATCAGGATTTACATTTCATCTTGGTCGATTTGGACGGTCTGATTTTTAACCAAGGGCACATTGCAAGATTTCACATAGCTCGGTTCAAGAAAATAAAGTAGAAGATAAAAGAGGGAAATAAACGCACCATGTTTTTTGACGCCACTCGAGGCATTTTTGGCCAATGCCCCTATACAATCGCCCAGGGTTAAGAGAGATTTGTTGATCATTGTCCCCTCTTTAAGTCGGTCTCCACTCGCTCCAGTTTTGCTCACCCGTTCACTAAATACACAATAAGTAAAACATTAAAATCAATAATTTTAAAAAGAAGAAGAAGAAGAAGAAGAAGAAGAAGAAGAAGAAGAAGAAGAAGAAGAATATTTTAATGAGGACTTTTTTTATATATTTTATTTTCTGCTTAATCGAGTTTTTCTTCAAAACTTATTACTTTCGTCTAAAAAAAAAAAAAAAGTTTGCATTAAGTAGATTTTATTTCTAGAATCTAAAAATATAACATTTTAAACTTAACATCAGGCTTTTCACATCTTAAATGAATTTTATATATTAATTTTTCATAGCAAAAATATTTAATTAAAGTTTTGAAATAAAATAACTGATGTATTATAAATTTCATTGATTGATAAATCAATACTGAAAATTTCATTAAAATCGGATAATTACCTGATTTTTGGTAATTTTTTTTGCAATCGCGAATGTTACATTAAAATTGTAAGCAAGCGCGTAAAACCATTGAAAAATAGACAGAATGGCTGATCGCGTCGAAATTGACCAAAACAAATCGTTTTAAATCTATTAAAAATAAACTGCATATGTAATGATATTTTTCTTTTTTTAATCATGGTCATTATGTTACTACTTATCGATTTAGACAAAGTTTAACCTTAAATAATAGATTTAATTATTTTTAATTCGCTTTTAAAACTAGTAGCAGACGATTTTATTGCCAGTACCTATATTATCATTAATAATTTACATTTAAACAAACATAAAAATAGTTGACAAAATTACAAAAATACCTTTTATCAATTTTCGTGTAGGATGTAATTTTTATTTCAAAATTAAAATTATTTGTGTATGTTTGCTTAAAAAAGTTCCAAAGATCTTCTGGTTCACCGTTTGTGTGTGTGTGTGTGTGTGTGTGTGTAATGTTTGTTTTGTCTTGTTTTACGGCATATCAACCTCAGTGGGTCATTTAATGCCGATCAAGTTTTGAAATAAATCAATTCTTAATGGATAATACAATTTTTTTATAAATACATTTTTCTATTTAACCCATAGATGGGACCCTAACAGGTACTACTAATCAGTGTCAGAGTGGACCAGGGAGCAATTGTGATGAAGGGGTGCTCCACATTCCCCAAACCTCCAGAACTGGAACCTCACCATCAGATAGAGTTTAACGTCATTCCCAGGACATGTAGACCCGCAGCCACCGCCTTCTAGCACCCATATGATAAAAAGGGATTGGGGCTTGCCATAAGGGCAATAGGATTGGGAAAATCATATAGGTGCTAGGCTTGACGTGACCAGCCGATTGATCGGTGGGGGCCTCTCTGACCGCCCGTCTGGCCCAAGAAAGAGTATTGCATGTCATATCTTTAAGCATCACGGGTCGCCACCCACGGCCAACAGGTGGCCCATTGGGGGAGTCTTACCCCTCTGCAGAGGTGCAGTCGGTGCATTCTAACGCCCCAGCCGACAGGGCGGTGTGTAGAATTTAATATTTTTAAAGAAAATAATACAAAGTTTTCAAGCCTACTGTCAAGACAAAAAATTATTTAACGTTCAAATTCACACACACACACACACACACACACACACACACATATATATATATATATATATATATATATATATATATATATATCAAATAAACACATTGTTTATTTACTCATTCTCATACTGTCGTGTAGCAAGTCAATTAAAAGTGGAATATAAATAAGTTTTAAAATAAACGAAGAATCTGGGAATGGCCAGCTGGTGTAGTAGTTAGAATCTCCGCCTGTCAGCTTGGCAGTCGAGGTTTCGAGTCATACACGGAGCAGTCTCCCATGTCTATAACTTTGCTAATGAGACCTAATAGGTCGAAATGTACATTCAGGGATTGACATTTTCTCGATTTGTTTAGCCTTACATTTGAACATATATGCCCGCCTAAATTCATTAATTATTAACTAATTAATTTTCAAAAATTAGGTATGACTTCAATTAAGCAAATATCCTCCAAAAATTGTCGGCTAAAAGCCATATCAAATAAACACATTGTTTATTTACTCACTCTCATATATATATATATATATATATATATATATATATATATATATATATATATATATATATATATACGCAACACGTCTCTCAGATATTCTGGTATCTTCTTCAGGCTTTGATCAATACATATATTGATATACCTATATATATATATACACATATACACACATATATATATATATATATACATAGGTTGTGCGTGTTTCTGTAATTTTTCTGTTATGGTTGTTTAATTATTAAACAATTATTAAAACATTATTTTATTAAACAACCATAACAGAAAAATTACAGAAACACGCACAACTTATGTATATATATATATATATGTGTGTATATATACATATATATATATATATATATATATATATATTGATCAAAGCCTGAAGAAGGTACCAGAATATCTGAAACACGTGTTGCGTATGTGAAATAAAAAGAATAAAACATTTTTTCTGAAAACATAATACATTTTGCGGACCTTCTTCTTTTTTTTATAAAATATTACATTTTCTCCCGTTGGAACCAGAACAACATTTTATATATATATATATATATATATATGAGTATGAAAAGGTGGAATGAAAACATCACACAATGCTGTTAAAGAAGAAAACAATTTATAATATAATCATAGCTGATACTGATCAATATTTCGATTTTACAAAAATCATCATCAGAGCTCATTCACTCCGTAGTTGTTTGGGTCGGAACTGAGACTTTCTCCTCCGACCCAAACAACTACGGAGTGAATGAGCTCTGATGATGATTTTTGTAAAATCGAAATATTGATCAGTATCAGCTATGATTATATTATAAATTGTTTTCTTCTTTAACAGCATTGTGTGATGTTTTCATTCCACCTTTTCATACTCATATTGTCGGATTCATTTCCTTTCTTTTAACTTATATATATATATATATATATATATATATATATATATGTAGTCATCCCCTCAGGCAATATTTATTTTACGTCGCTCAGAGGGCGTTTTTTATTTTGCTAGTAATATTAATAATAGTAGTTCTAATAAATTAAATCTAGCTTTTACTCACTTTTTTTCTGATCAAGCTTTTATTTTCAAGACAGCCCATTTGATTCCGCCGCGGGGGGGGGGGCAGAAACAACTTCAGAGCGGCGACCCATGGGTCCACCAGCTCCGAAATCTGTATCGCATATGACTAACTATACTAAAGCTTATTCTCACGCGACTATTATGGTGTGTTTTCAAGGGTTCAATGGTTATTAACCGTCACAACTGTCGGGTAACTTTCCATGGACACCGTCATTTTAAGTTAACGGACCCTAATTCAAAATTCTAACTACAGGTACGCACATAATTTATAACTGCTCATAAATTATGTAACATACCTTACGGAAAGAAGAGTAAAGATGTGACTCAAGAGTAACAGAAATATGAAGCGCATTTAATTAAGTTCTGTTTCAAATCAATGGACTACTGCAGAGGTGTAAGACCCTCCCCAAAAGAGGAGTCCCGAGTATGAACAAAGCGATGTCCTGGGTATGACACGAAACTGCATCTGGGGTCAGGATCAAATTCTGGAGTTTGATAATTAATATATTGTTTTTTTTTTTTTTTGCAAGGTCTGAAGATTAAGGAAGAAAAATATTGATCTATTGATTACATAATCTATGCGGTTGCATAAGATTATTGTCAATCCCCTGTAATTCTGAGGGGATGAACCCTTTCATACCATGGCCGGGTCCTTCTATGGAAAATTACAGAAGCCCGCCAAATATGTGAAGTCACATGGGACCTTTTTCAGAGTCCCCAGTTGGCAGTTAGACGTCAGACAGAGCAGCGGCCATTTTATGCTCTGTCTAAAACTGTAACTCTGCATACGCGCGCTATGTTATGTCTGGTTGGGGATTTACAAATAAAGTAACATCAAAGCAAATCGGAGTCTTGTGTTTATTACCTAAAAACTAACAATGACACAGGGCTTCTGATAAGGAGAAATCCCTAACAGAAACCAACCCGAAATCCCCATAGAAGACCAGACCAGACCTTAGAAGATTCCAGACCCAGACGCAAGATGTTAGAAGATAGAACCAAAGCCGGCCAGAAGAAAATACGACCAGAATAAGAAGTAAGAAAGGGTATACGACACTATATCGATTTGGTACTGTGAAAACGTCAGTATGTAACATATTGATTACAAACCTTCCTGCTAAGTCAACAATGCTAATCATAGCCGTCTTTTCCGTTCGTTGTCCTAAATCATTCTTGAACTTCTGGCTGAAGTTAATTCCAAATATCGTGTGAGCTCGACTGAAATAGAAAAAAAAAAATTTTTTGTTATGTATTTAAAATACTGATGAAATTATATGAAATAGGAATGATAAATTCAAGGCAAGGTTATTGGAAAATTAACGAAGGATTTATTAAAAAATAGAGTAGAAAATGCTTTCTAACTCTCAGACGACTTTAGCCAGTAACTCAGAACGCTGAGCGTTCCCAATCTTCAAATGTCAACAAACGCATTTACAAAACAAAGGGAAGCAACTCTATTTTTGTTTAAGTCTATTTAGGTGTGCCTAACATTTTAAGGATTTTCCCACTCTTAGATGTATAAGTAACAACTCATTTTCATACTTACCCTAGCTGAAAAAAAAACTCTTATCTGTCAATCGTTCAATCTAGATATACACTTCTGATTATCATTCCGTGTCAATAGTACGGTATGGCAGGACCAGAACTCTAACAAAACGCTTGTGTATAAGTATAAAAGCATGATCTGCCCTTTATCTTAATCAAGATATTCCTAGTGACGTAATTTCGGTTACAGACAGACAGATATATAATCTCAATCATAATAAAATTTGTCCATAGATCTAATGAAAGAAAATAGTTTCACATTGCTTTTTTAAGGCAAGAAGAACACGATACACAGGAGATCAATAGCTGTACTGTCGGTAAAAGAGTCGTCGGGGCGTAATGTCGGTATCAGTCAGTCAGCGAGGGGTCTATCCCCTTTTCACTAGCGCTAGACCAAGGAGATTATCTTAGCGTTTGAGGTGGGGTGCCACACCTACCACCAGCTCCTCACTTTACCGCACGGATCCTGTGCTACTCATACGCTGAGTTGGCGAGGGCCGGTATCGAACTAGGAACCTTGTGGTTTCTAGCCGAACGCTCTACCGACTGAGCCAACCCAGCCCTATGTACTGTCGGTAAGCCCTACCAATGATGATGATGAGGAGGGGGAGGAGGAGTATTTCAATAATGTTGAACTTTAAAGTTGATAAAAGATTCTAGAATTCTAAGGGAATTGTGACGTTGGTAGAGACGTAATTTCGGTGACAGACAGACAGACACATAATCTCAATCATAATAAAATTTGTCCATAGATCTAATGAAAGAAAATAGTTTCACATTGCTTTTTTTTAAGGCAAGAACGACACGATACACCGCAAAAATTATTAACATGTGTTTTAATCAAGAATTGTACGAGAGAGAGAGAGAGAGAGAGAGAGAGAGAGAGAAGAGAGTGGGAGAGAGAGAGAGTCAAGGAGATCTGTGCTATCGGTAAGCTATCAATGATGATGGCGACGATGATGATGACGATGATGATATCTTCAATAATGTTGAATTTTATGGTTGATAAAAGCTTCTGTAATTCTAAGGGAATTGTGACGTTGGTAGAGACGTAATTTCGGTGACAGACAGACAGACAGACAGACGATCTCTATTATAATAATATTTGTCAATTTAATGAAAGAAAATGATTTCACAATTTTTTTTAAAGCAAAGAAGCAGACAATATGCCACAGAAACTATTAATGTTTTTTAATATATATATATATATATATATATACATATATATATATATATATATATAGAGAGAGAGAGAGAGAGAGAGACAGACAGACAGAGAGACAGATATATATATATATATAGAGAGAGAGACAGACAGACAGACAGACAGACAGATAGACAGACTCACATTTCTTTTAAAAGCAAAGAAGCAGACAATATGCCACATATCTTATTATAATGGAGATTATCTGTTTGTTTGTCTGTAACCGAAACTATATCACTAATCAAGTCACTATCCATTTAGTTATTATACATCACATTCTCCATGAATCATTTTTATTTAAGCCTCAATTATTGATAAAATTGTTTTTCATTATTAATACTGCTGGTCATATCTACGACTAGCAACATGCAATTGTACTTATATGTACAACAAATAGCGGTTTACAGTGTGAACGGCAAGCCTAATTTGCATATTGATATTTAAAATTTGATTTTAATAAATATGTGCTTGGTATTGTTGATTTCTAATTATTTGATTTTATCTTAATGAATATGAGCAAAAATCTTGAAGATAAATCTTAAAAGAAATCAATTAACAAAAAAATAAAATATAATTTTATTCTTTACTTCCTATTTTAACTAAATAGTTAAATTAGAAAAGTTTAGCAAGGAAAGACGGAGGTGATGGAAGAGGAAGCTACAGCTGTTATATTTTTCGATTATACCCCTCTCTGCTTCAAATAATTTTATCTGTATTCTTATTCAGTTTCTTTAAACTTTCTAATTTAATATAATATTTTATGACATTAAAACTTGCACCCGGAGGGTGCATATATTTGCTAGTACTATTAATGTTTTTTAAATAGATAGATAGAGACAGAGACAGAGACAGACAGACAGACAGACTCTAGGAGATTTGTGCTATCGGTAAGCCCTACAATGATGATGATTACCCGAGAATTCCCGTAATATGATTTGTCAGACAATTTCAGAGAAGCAGAGAGAAGATATTAGAGAGAGACAGAGACAGAGACAGATATGGTTAGATGATGATGAAGCAGAAGCAGAGAGAGTTTTTTAAGAGAGAGAGAGAGAGAGAGAGAGAGAGAGAGAGAGAGAGAGAGAGAGAAAGAGAGAGAGAGAATCAAGGAGATCTGTACTGTCGGTAAGCCATTCCAATTATAATGATGATGATAATGATGATGATTTTTAATAATGTTGAACTTTAAAGTTGATAAAAGCTTCTAGAATTCTAAGGGAATTGTGGCGTTGGTAGAGACGTAATTTCGGTGACAGACAGACAGACAATCTCCATCATAATAAGATTTGTCAATAAATCTAATGAAAGAAAACGATTTCACATTTTTAAAAAAAGCAAAGAAGCAGACAATATGCCGCAGAAACTATTAATGTTTTTTTTAATATATATATATATATATATATATATATAGACAGACAGACAGACTGACTCTATGAGATTTGTGCTATCGGTAAGCCCTACCAATGATGATGATGAAGCAAAGAAGCAGACAATATGCCGCAGAAACTATTAATATGTTTTTTAAGACACAGAGAGAGAGAGAGAGAGAGAGAAGAGAGAGAGAGAGAGAGAGAGAGAGAGAGGGGGGGGCAGAGAGAGAATCAAGAGATCTGTACTGTCGGTAAGCCATAACAATGATGATGATGATGGATGATGATTTCAATAATGTTGAACTTTAAAGTTGATAAAAGATTCTAAAATTGATGAAATAATGTTTTAGACTGTTTAAGAGGGGGTCTTTTTATGCTGTTAAACTGGTCAGGGATGTTTTTAGAATGGAGTGAATTGAATATTTGAAATCTAAAATTATAAAATAGGAGTTGTTATGTTTACTTGCACTTTATATCTAAATGATAAAAACCTTTCCAAAGAAAACATGTTTTGAATTTTGCATCGAATTAAAAAAAGAAACTTTCATTGTTGAGTTTCGTGTTCACGTAAACGGTCAGTGAGGGTAGAACATTTTATTGGTGTTGTTTTAAGGCACATCGTTAGCCCCCTGAGATCAACGCTGTTAACATTACTTAACCGGTTCAGAGGCGGAAGGAACATGAAACCTTTTCACCTGACGCAACACCATGAAGCTAAGAGGTCTAGAAGAAAGCAGCGGCAACAAAGCATCGGAACATCAACATCTTCAGGGACAGCCTTCAAATGCGACATCTGTGGTCGAGAATGTTTTTCCAAAATCGGACTTCACTGTCACAGGGGCGCTGTAACTTCAGGGGCACAAAAACTTTATTATAGTCTTCCGAGACTGAAATGCCAATGCAATACAAAAGGAACATCAAACCTTTCCGGGCCATTTAATACCGAATCAAATCATATTGCTTACAATACCTGTTGTTGCTTAAATAGTCACCCATCTAAGTATTGAACGGGCTCATCGCTGCTTAACTTCGGTGATCTTGCGGAAACTGGTGCTTTAAACGTGACTAAGTTGTTATGTTAGTTGGCTGTTTTGTTTTACGGCATATCAATCCTTTTTGGGTCATTTAATTCTGTACCAGGTCATTTCGATATCAGGTTGCTTACAATACCTGCTGTTGCTTAAATGGTTACCCATCTAAGTATTGAATGGGCTCATTGCTGCTTAACTTCTGTGATATTGAGAGAACCGGTGCTTAAACCGTGTCTTGGCCGTAAACTAGTAATGTTGTATTGCACTAATCTTTCAAGTAAGTTAAAAATTCAATGTCACTAACCCATTCTCTCTTCCCTACTCTCTTTCTTATTATATTTTTCTGTATCGCATTTCCTTTTCCTTCGCTGTTTTCTTTATAATAAAAACTGAATGGTCAGTTATTTAGTTGAGGTGACGACACTCATAGGAAATAAGAATACGGCAACACCAGATAATCAGGACTCACATTTTTGCCTTTCCTCTAGAATGATTTGGACGGTCTCATTTTTGTAACCAGAGGGTGATGCAAGATGATAACGGTCGGAAGATTAAGGAACAAAAGTACTATATTATGAATGAGAGACACAGGTTGTAAAGTAGTGCGCAATATACATGTTTGATAGGATAAATGGTAAAATATCAGTTCCTGTGAGAATTTGATGTTTATGTCTCTCCGGAACACCAGATTTATTACCGATTTCCCGCAATTACTACTTCACTACTGGAAGAATATAAAGGTAGAGGGAGATATAATAAAAACTATAACTAAGCTAGAGATTGGCGAGTTATAAAACATTATAAAAATCTTGTCTAGAAGCCTCAGATTATTAAATGCAATCTATGTGTGTTTACATGTAAGAGAAAGTATTGTGTTATCAATGGGAAATAATGCAAACGGTTCTTGCAGGCGGAGAGTCCTGGATAGGACTCAAAAACTTGTTATATACTTTCTTACGTCTTACTCTGGTCTATTCTTCCGGCCGTCTTCTGGTCGTCTATCATCTATCTTGGTCTGGTATATCTTCTAAGGTCTCGTCTGGTCTTTTATTGAGGATTCCGGGTCTGGTTCTATTGGTAGAGATTTCTTGTTATCAGAAGCCTTGTGCTATTGTTAGCTTTTAGTAATAACAACAAGACTTCGATTTACGATGATGTTACTTTATTCGTAGAACCCCAGACCAGACAATCACGCAGTGAGCTCACATCTTGCTAGCTTCGCTTCTAAGTCCTAACTCTAACTGACTGACTACTTAGTATCCTTAAACCGGAAGGGGGCTTTCTATCGCCTTCCTGTTCTCACGATCATCCCCAGACCGCAAGGTCAGAGTGAGGTCAAACGCTGTCACTCACTCTCAAGGCCATCAACTGTACTGATGCCATAAGGATTTCTATACTACCTTAAAAAGATATTAGGGATCCATAATTATGTAACAAACTCTCTGGGTAGGGAAACAAAGAAAGAAAGGTGATAATGAATATAAGAGACAAGAGAGAAAGAACGAAAGAAAAGAAATGTACCATAAGTAATTGAAATTATCAAATTTATTAAAGGAGTAAAAAAAAAATGAAAAGAAAAAAGAAAAAAGAAAAAGAAAATGATTTGAAATGGAAACTTACTTCTGCCCTCCTCAAATAAAATGTTGCACGCATTTTCTTTTATTATCAATCAAATAATTTAGAGAGAGATAACCAGCAGTGCAGGGGAAGTTGGACTCTTTACCTTGGTTAGGAAACTCTTTAACCTTGTTCCTGACGTAGTAGGTTCTCGAGTCCGACAAGAATACCCGAAGAAGGCCGGAGAGCTAATCGGCCGAGACGTTGTACAGATAACAATGAAGATGAGGACAATAGTCCGAATAACGCAGATAATACCAACCCCAGATGGGTTGATATTCCGTTAAAAGCAATCATTTAATTCATTTTCATTTGTCATTTAATGTTCTTTCAGGTCAAGCAGCTTCACAAGAGCAACTTGAGGAAATCACGAAGTCTCTTGAAGGAAAATCAAAGAAAATGGCGGAAATGGAACAATCATATGAAGAACGACTCAAAAGAAGCAGACGAAAGAGCAAATAAGGTTGTTGTTTTCGTCATGGTTGTTGTTGTTTTGTTGTTGTTGTTGTTTTATTGTTGTTATTTTGATGATTTGGGCAATTCCAGTTTTTCTGATTTTTAAAAATTTAGTGAAAAAGTTTTCATCTACATTTTAAAAAATAACTGCAAGTATGGAGCATCCATGTGTTCGCTTCCACAAGGAGGACATCTTTTATGAGCTCATTCTTGCTTCTCCAGCAGTGTCCTGGAGCATGCTAGTCCGTCTCACTCAGACGGTTTGTGAGATGGTGGGCAGGTGGCATACAACTGCTTCCTTGTGGGGTACTGTTTCCACAACTTGTTCAAGACTGCACGCAGCATCTCGTGCAGCTTCCATCCAGCTTATTCTCAAGGCGCCTCGTTAGGGTCCAAGTGGTGCGGCCATATAGCAGTACAGATATAACCACGGCCTGGAGTGTGGGGCGCCAACCAAAGATCTACATAGACCAACTATGCGAGGATGCTGGTTGCTGCGCAGAAGACCTCCCAGGGGCAATGAATGATAGGGAAGGTTGGCGAGAGATTGTCATGGAAATACGTGCTGCTTACCCGACATGATGATGATGATGATGATGATGATGATGGAGCATCCAGCAAGGATCAAACTCGTTAGTTAGTAGTAACGGATCTGCGAGACTAGCTTGCTAATTTTTGCACCGCAACTGGAAACGTCCTTTCCTTTGAATTTAGGTAGGTATTGTTGTTATATTTACAGTTTGTTGATAAAGAAAATACAATGATATGTCTGAGGGAGGACAGTGAATTTTGGCTCTTTGATAAAGCACCATTTTAATTTTATACGATATACGCATTGTAATTGCCTTCAAAAATATAAACAATATATATATATATATATATATATATATATTATATATATATAATTTAATATACAAACTTATTGGTAAATCCTCGCGGCGAGAAAAAAAAAACCCAGCAAATAGTTTGATTGTAAAAATATACTACCAAACATCAACCGGGAAGAAAAAAATTTTGTAAAAAAGAAAAGACCAAGATAATAGTACCAACAAAAAAAATCTATTAGTACAATATTTTGGCCAAAGAAAAAACATTTATATGCATATATATATATATATATATAAGAATATATATATATTCATAGCAAAACCGCCAGGAGACTAAACCTAATAAGTAAAAGTGCTCAGTACCTAAGTAGAGCAAATAATAAAGATAAATCTAATGAGTCAGACGAACCTACTAAAAGTTTCGCTTAATGCTCTTCAGGGCTAAGATCTGACACTTAGAGTCAGATCTTAGCCCTGAAGAGCCTTAAGCGAAACTTTTAGTAGGTTCGTCTGACTCATTAGATTTATCTTATATATATATATATATATATATATATATATATATGAGACGTAAACAAACAGACGATGTTTGTGATATGGCTATTTTCAGCCGACAATATTTGGGAGAATATGTGCTTAAAATGAAGTCGAACCTATTTTTTGAAATTTAATTCATTAATAATTAATTAGGCGGGATTAAACTATTTAAATGTAAGGCTAAACAAATCGAGAAAAATCAATCTCTGTATGTACATTTCGATGATGAGGCCTAATAGGCCGAAAATGTACATACAGAGATTGATTTTTCTCGATTTGTTTAGCCTTACATTTAAATAGTTTAATCCGCCTAATTAATTATTAATGAATTAATTAAAATTAAAAATAGGTTCGACTTCATTTAAGCACATATTCTCCAAATATATATTATATATATATATAGTTATATATATATATATATATATTATATATATATATATATAATTTACAATGCCTTTTGCAAATATATGTTTGCAATACACCAAGCGTAATTGGTACATTTGTTTCTATGTCTATAAAAATTTAAACTGTTTGCTTATATAACCACATGCAAATTTGTCTTTCATCGTAAATACAAAATATGTTGTGGGAATGGTTCGCGTATTTCTGTCTCGTGTTGACAATGAACAATTTCTCTTGAATTTCTCTCCTGTCCCACTTTTACTGAAGTTTGTTTTGCTAAGATTGTGGGATATATTTTCATTCACAGAACTAGCAAAATAAAAAAAAACACCCTCCGGGCGATGTAAAAATGAATTTTTGAAAGATATTGCCCTGTTACATAATCTATGCGGTTGCATAAGATTATTGTCAAATCCCCTGTATTTTCTAAAGGGATGGCCCCTTTTCATATCACGGGCGGGACTTTCCATGGAATAGTACAGAAAGCCGCGAAATATGTGAAGTCACGTGGGACCTGGTTAGGTCCTCAGTTTTCAGTTGGACGTCGGGCAGAGAAGATGTCCTGCCTTAACTGTAACTCACTCTGCATACGCGCGCTATGTTAGTCAGATATTTAGTTACATGAAATGTATAGTTAAGGAAATAAAAGCTTAAGAAAAATAACACGGTCTTGTGATTAATTGGGTGTCTTAGTAACAGGACTGATTGGAAGAAGAAATGAGCCAAGTGCGACCGATCCCCAAGACGCTAGAAGAGATGTTAGAAGAGACAAAGAAGAACTTAAGATATCAAAGACAGAAGAAGAAAGAATAGAAGTAAATAATGAGAAGTGTAATACAACAGCCTGAGGGTGTGGGATTCAAAAATTCATTGTCAAAGAGTTTTGTACCCTAAGTAAGTAAGATCATCAAATTCATTAAAGGAGTAAAAAACTAAACAATTTGAAATGAAACTTTGGTCTGATAATTTGAATATATATTAAAATAAAACAAACTATATATAAATATATAATGCCGGGCATGTATTTATTAAAACTTGTTTAAAAAAACAAACAATGAGGATCGTCTAATGGTGCATGCTCAGATTTTGAGTGGATTTTATCTATGTTATGACGATTTTGTATCCTGTGACATAAGCAGTGGCGTAGTTTTTGTTACAGACAAAACCGGAAGCGAATCTCCATTATTAATAGATATTCGGTAATTATCCGCATTTGAATTTGATAGTTCATCAATGTAAATGTTCATTAAAATGTACATGTCTCATCAATCCGTCTCCTTCCAGCCTCAACATTATATAATAAAAAAACCAAACTGGAACATATCATCCCTGATGATGGCACTTCGAAGTGTCGAAAGTACTCGGGACTTGAACTTTGGTGGACTTATCCACGAATTCCACCAAAATGTTAAAAAGTTGGCCAGAAAACTCGAAAAGATCAAAAATAAAATTGTTAAACAGGAGATGAGTCTTTTGTTTAATTCTACATGTATAAATGAAAGAATGCTGCCCAAATACACACACCACACACACACACACACACAACACACACACACACATATATATATATATATATATATGTATATATATATATATATATACATATATGTGTGTGTGTGTGTGTGTGTGGAATTAAACAAAAGGCAGGTTTCCTGTTTAACGATTTTATTGGTGATCGTTTCAAGCTTTCTGGCCAACTTTTTTTTATATTTGGATGGAATTCGTGGATTAGTCCACCGAAGTTCATATCCCGAGTACTTTTGGCACTTCGAAGTGCCATCATCAGGGGTGATGTGTTCCAGTTTTTATCAAAGTATATTAATGGATATAGAGGCTGGAAGTAGGAGAATTGATAGGAAAAGTGTTATTGACATTTTAAAATGAATCTTAAACTAATATTTCTGTTGTGTTTTTCTGTTTAAAAAAAGTTCCTAAATGACTTAACTTCCGATTGTCTGTCTTTGTCATATTCTAACAAATAATATTTGTCTTTCTTTAGATTGCCAATTCCATGACTGAGATTGAAAAAAAGAAAAGGACAACACCTCATATATACAATTTGAACATGGACCCACAACTTACGGGTCATATTTTCTTTTTTTTTGAATCGACCCCCATTGTGGTCGGTAAAGCAGAAGATGACACTAGTAATAACATTCAATTAATGGGACCCAGGTAATTTTTCATGAACATTTTCTCAACAAGAAAAAACGCTGAGTAAAAATGAATACTCATCTATTTTGACTGTTGTTTGATAATAATAATAATAATAATAATAATAATAATAATAATAATAATAAGGACGAGAAAATTAATGACCATGCACAAGGCTCTCCACCCTAGAGATGATAGAGATAGATTGTATGTGTCAAGAAAGGAAGGGGAAAGAGGTCTTGCTAACATAGAGGAATGCGTAGAAACCACAATCCAACAACTTGAAGATTACACAAGGAAGAGCAAAGAAACTACTTATGGCGGCCAACAATAGTAGAAACGGCAGATGGACAAACAGAAAAACGTCAAAGACTAGAAAACAAAAATGGGAAGAAAAAAAATTATACGGACGCTTCAAACGACAAATAGAAGAGGTTGCACATGAAAAGACTTGGACATGGTTAAGAAAGGGAAACCTCAAAAGAGAAACAGAATCACTTATAATTGCTGCACAAAATAATGCCATAAGGACAAACTACATAAAGCGAAAATTGATAAGACCAAACAGAATAGTAAGTGTAGACTTTGCGGGAATAGAGATGAGACTGTTAACCATATACTCTGCGAATGTAGCAAACTAGCACAACGAGAATACAAAGCTAGACACGACTGGGTTGGGAAGGTGATCCACTGGGAATTATGCAAAAAATTAAATTTTTGACCACACAACAAAATGGTATATGCATAAACCAGAATCTGTTCTTGAGAACGAAACGCACAAAATTCTCTGGGACTTTGAGAATAAAACGGATCACCTTATCCCAGCAAGAAGACCAGACCTAGTGTTGATAAACAAAAGAAAGAACTTGTCAACTGGTGGATTTTGCAGTGCCAACAGATCACAGGGTGAAGTTAAAGGAAAATGAAAAAATAGACAAATACTGGACCTTGCCAGAGAACTGAAAAAGTTATGGAATATGAAAGTGAAAGTGATACCAATTGTGGTTGGTGCACTTGGAACAGTCCCAAAGGGATTGGAAAAGGGTTTGGAAAGTTTGGATATCAGAGGAAGGATTGAAACCATTCAGAACACTGCACTACTACAATCTGCCAGAATACTCAGAAGAGTCCTGGAGACCTGAGGAGACTTGCTGTCACTCAGACTCCAGTGAAAGACCATCAGCTATCACTGATGTGAAAACTCAAAAGGAGTAAATAATACGAAGAATTAATTATTCGGACTATTGTTCTCATCTTTACAACGTTTCGGCCGATGTGCCCTCTGGCTTTCTTCAAGTATTTCTTGTCGGACTTGGAAACGTTCTTTTCGGACACGGGAATGTTTTTTTCGGACTCGGAACCTTCTTTGTCGACTCGGAACCTTCTTGTCGTAATCAGGAGCCATCACGGAACTTTGAACCTAACCCTTTATTCAATCCACAGGGGCATCCTGTTCCCATTCCGCTAATCATAGCTGGGGTAGAGGCGTTAAGCTGTGTAAATTATTCTTCTATGTTACTGCTGCCTTGACCAGGATTGAACCTGCAATCCAGAGATAACTGTCACTTAGAACTGTCTTAACCTAACTCCTTTATCCACTAGGCCATGTGTCCAATTGTTGTACAGATAACAATGAAGATGAGGACAATAGTCCGAATAACGCAGATAATACTAATCATCAAGCCTCATCTCAAACATTCAGAGAAATATTAATTTCTTTTAGTTGTAATTTCTCTCATTTTACATTTCTTTCATTTTTATTTGTTTATTTTCTCATTGTTTCGCTTTCTCTTCCGCTTATTGGATATAGAAATATAACACCCATATTCTGAATGGTGGAATTTATTTTCTTTTCAACAAATTTGAGAAATATACATGTATTATTACTTTGTATTGTGTTATTTCTGTTACATGGATTGTTACTTTCTATTGTTTTGTTATGTAATATAGATTATTACTTTTCGTTGTGTTTGTTGTGTTATATGGATTATTAATTTCTATTGTGTTTGTTGTCTTACACGGATTATTACTTTTTATTGTGTTCTTTAAGAGTATTTACGGGGATTCGTTGGAGCTCTTATCCTCCATAGATGGCTATTTCGGACAAAGAAGGAAACAAATACGAAATTAAAATGTAGACAATTGTTCAATTAATAAGGAGAATTTTGTCTAATGAGTGGGAAATAGGAAGCACTGTTTATAGTTGCAATTTTGTTATGTTTTTTCTTTAGAAATAAAATTGGTAGCACTGAATGAAAATGCAAGACCAGATTGTTGGAAATTAACAAGGTTTTATTTAACACAGGGTAGAGAATGCTTCTACCCTAAAAGTGACTTAACTAGCTCACATGTGTTGGAAGACTGAATGATAATGTAAGACCAGATTGTTGGAAATTATATTATATATTATATATATATATATATATATATATATATATATATATATATAAAGTCATCCACAGACACCGTGTTTCGACGTTTCACGTCTCATAAGTGTGGCTAAACAGAGCAACTACTTCGTACCAGGGGCGAAAACCGACTGACTTTTCATCAGCCCGCTTCTTAACCGACAGCTGCCATTAAGGAGCGATGTTTTAACTGATAAATACATCGGTGTATATATTTTTATTCAGGTATTTCTTGTCGGACCCAGGAACCTTCTCGAACTCGGGAACCTTCTTGTTGTAATTGGTAGCCTTCACAGAACTTCGAACCCAACCCTTTCTTTAATCCACGGGGTTATACTGTCTCATTCCGCTAACCACAACTGAGTACAAGTGTTAAACTGTGTTAGTTATTATTGTGTGTTATAGCCGCCCTTCACCAAGATTGAACCTAGGGATAACTGTCACTTAGAACTGTATTAACTCAACGCCTATATCCACTACGCCATGTGTTAACTGGGCAAATATTTCTATCATTTTGCGTGTCAATTTTTCTTTCCAGCATAATGGACAAACATGCTTTTGTTGATAAAGTAAATGAAACTATCACATTAACACCAGCGACTGAAAATGCCCGTCTGATTCTGAATGGAAACCAAATTACACAAACCGTCAATTTACATCACAATGACAGGTAAATACATTGTTCTATTATTCTCCTCTTACCAACACACACACACACACACACACACACACACACAACCTTAAGGTTTATTTCCGCTGTCGTTTATCGCAAAATATTTATACACACACACACACACACACACACACAACACACCACACAACCACACACAACCACACACCTAAAAAATGCACAATGTTTCCTTTCGATACACACACCTACACCGTCCCATACCCACGCANCAAATAATTTACTTTGAATTTTTTACACATAGATATTTTTTTACTCAAATTGTAGGTATTTATTTATTTGTAAACTTTTTAGTTAACCTCTTTTTACTGAAAAAAAAGGTGAGAGTAAAAATAATTTTCAAAAATTGATTACAAATTTCACGAATAATTTTTCATCTAACGTAATAATACAATTAATTTCATAGGTTATTTATTTAGTTTGTCTTATTACAATGATTGCGTTGAAAATGAGTTTTCAAAATTCTGTCATTTTGTAAGAAATGCATAGCAACCTCACCTACCCAGCAACCCAAAGTCTTATCAATTGACTAGTTCAGATTATCTTTTAACCTTCTTGTTTCAAGACACAAACAATGGAGAGAATGTAAATCAATAGTTTAATGCTAATCTCATTGCAGAAAATCGAGACTGATATTTTGTAGAAAAATTAACGATTTCTAGATTTTTTTAAATCATAAAACTAACTCCTAACCCTAACCCTAACGCCTAACAACAACTGGATATTGACGGTGTAAATGACAAACATGTCCTTTCTGAATCGAGATCAAAAGGGTGCCTAAAGGTAATATGGTGCCAAAATTCTCAGTGAAGAATAAAACAGCACTCGAGGAAATCGCTGCCAGATTGCAACTAAAACACTCGCTGCAGGGTCGATTAATAATTTAAAAAAGTTCTAAAAAATTATAGTTTTCACGTCCAAAATGAAGAAACATTGCGTGATGGAAAAGTACCGCAACATTTATGTGAGCCATTTCCTACGTAGGTATCTATCACACTACAAGCACCTTAATTACACAACGCGGCACATTAAATTCTTGTATAGGCCGTAAACACGTTCCGTCTGGATAGATGGCCATTGACGTTGCATCCTGGGTAAAAGAATCTTCTAACTTTTAATAAGCCTGACATGGAGTATCTTTCTGCATGTAATGCTCAACTGGATTTAGTAATCGAGAGTTGATACCAACCATTTGTGAGTTAACTAGAACTGAAACTCTTTTTCACAAGTTCATTCTCTGCATTATCATTTAATATGCATTATTTGGATTATTCGGGCTCTTGTCCTCATCTTCATTGCTATCTGTAAAAGTTTCGGCCGATGTGCCTTCCGGCCTTCTTCGGTATTTATTGTCGGACTCGGGAAGCCTTCTCGAACTCGGAACTTTCTTGTCGTAATCGGGACCATCACGGAACTTTGAACCTAACCCTTTATTCATCCACAGGGGATCCTGTCTCATTCCGCTAACATAGCTGGGGTAAGGGTTAACTGTGTTAATTATCATTATTCTATGTTACTTTTACCCTTGACCAGGATTGAACCTGCAACCAGAGATAACTGTCACTTAGAACTGTCTTAACCAACCCTTTATCTCAATGCTCTGTGTCCAAAATTCAGAGAAATATCATATTAATTGTTACACCTTTTAACAATTTGATGTTGAAATTTGTTTTTAAATTTGGAAACATTTAAAGCAAACAATTTTTGAATACCTATTTTCTTTTTTTCTTTTTTTCTTACCTGTGATATGAAGAAAAATTTTCATGAATACATTTATTTATTATAAATACTAGCAAATATATGCACCCTCCGTAGGGTGCAAGTATTTAAGTTTTGATATAATATAATATCATATTAAATTAGAAAGGCTAATGAAACTGAATAAGAATGCAGATAAAAAGATCTGCAACAGAGGGGGTATAATCGAAAAATAGAACAACTTTGAAACTAACTATTCCATCATTTCCATTACTCCCTCTTCATTGGTAAATTTCCTAATTTAACTATTTAGTTAAAATAGGAAGTAAAGGATAATATTACAGTTATTTTCTTCTTGAAATACATTTCTTTTAAGATTTATCCACGAGATTTTTGTTTATATTTCTTAAGATAAAACCAAACAATTAGAAATCAATAATACCAAGCACATATTTATTAAAATAAAATTTTAAATATCAATATGCAAATTAGCCTTCTCGTTCAAACTGTAAACTGCCTATTTTGTTGTATATATAAATACAATTGCATGTTCTTAGTACGTAGATATGGTCAACAGTATTAATAATGTAAAACAATTTTTATTAATAACTGAAGGTTTAAAAGAATTAAATCATGGAGAATTTGACGTAAATAATTAAGGGAATTGTGACTTGAGTAGTAATATAGTTTCGGTTACAGACAGAAAAACACACAATCTCCATTATAATAAGATAAGATATCATTATTATAATGGTAAATATATCATTATTTATAATGGTAAATATATCATTATTTATAATGGTAAATATATCATTATTTATTATAAATATGAATTATATTTAATATGAATACTTATTATTATTATAAAAATATATTATTATATAAAATTTTTATAAAATATATAATTTTATTATATATCATAAAAATATAATTATTATAAAATTATTATTTTATTATAATGGTAAATATATCATTATTTATTATAATGGTAATATTATAAATATAATATAATTCAAATAATATAATATAATATGATCCAATATATGATTTAATAATAAATATTATTTATTTATTATATAATGGTAAATATAATTATTTATTATTTATATAATTCATATATTTTCATATAAATTTATAATTCGGAAACATGAAAGCAAAAAGTTTCGAATCACTATTTTCTATTTTTTTCTTCCTTAATTTCATTTAATGGTAAATATATCATTATTTTATTATAAAATTATTATTTTTATAAAAATATGAATTTATTTAATATGAATATTTATTATTTATTATAAAATTTATTATATTATAAATTATATAAAATATATAATTTATTATATATATAAAAATATATAATTCATTATAGAATTATATTATTATAACTAGCAAATATAGCACCCTTCGGGTGCAAGTATTTAGGTTTTGATGTTATAAAATAGTGTATCAAATTATAAACTATTTAGAAAATGATAAACTGAGGGGTAAATCGAAAAATAGAACAGCTTTAGATTAACTCTTCTATCATTTTCTTTCACTCCCGTCTTTCATTTTCCCAATTCATCTATTTAGTTAGATTATGAGATTTAATACAATTACAGTTCTTTCGTTTTGTTTATGGATTTCTCTTTAAGATGTATCCCCGAGATCTTTGCTCAGATTCGTTAAGAGAAAACCAAACAATTAGAAATCAATAATTACTAAGCATATATTTATTAAATCAAATTTAAATATCAATATGCAAATAGTTTCTCGTTCACACTGTAAACCGCTATTTGTTGTATATATAAATACAATTACATGCTATTAGTAGGTAGATATAGGTCAACAGTATTAATAAGGTATAACATTTATCAATAATTGAGGTTTAAATAAAAATAAATTCATGGTAAATGGACGTCAATAACTAAGGGAATTATGACTTGAGTAGTGATTAGTTTCGGTTACAGACACGAAAAACACACCAATCTTCCATTATAATAGAGGTAAATATTAAAATAATATAATTATAATATATATAATATAAATATTATATTATTATATATCATAATGTAATATATAATTATTTATATATATTATAAATCATATTTTTTCATATAAAATTTTTAATTCGGAAATATGAAAGCAAAGAATTTTCCGAATCACTATTTTCTTCTTTCTTTTTCTTACTGCTCGTTGCTTCATATTGAAGCCGATTGTTCTGGTTTGTTAGCCTGAGTCGCAATAAGTTGTTTCCAATTATCAGTGTACATTTGGTAGCCTGGAATGCCTTTCAATCTCTCTCGAGAGGAGATATCAAAGAGGAATATTTGACGTCATATTTTCAAACCATCCCCTTTTTTCAAACCTCAAAATTTTTTTAAACAGATGAATAACAATGACTATCACTCGCTTTTCTCGTTATTCTGTGATAAATAATTTCTTATCACATTCCATATACCAACAAATGCCCTGAAGATGATCTAATTAATAGATCGAAACACTACAGCGTCGGCCAATAAACTCACCACTTAACCCATTTAAAGCTGTGTTTTTTCATTTTTCTTAATATACTACATATTCTCTCTTTGTATTTTCCATTAAACTACAAACTCTTTTTACTATACATCAGTAAATACATTGTTCTATTATTGTCTCTTTGTATTTTCCATTAAACTACAAACTCTCTTTACGTCAGTACATACAT
>CM042162.1:69450835-69503335 GCA_023376005.1 Doryteuthis pealeii | reverse complement strand
ACCATTGAAAAAGAGGCAGAATGGCGGATCGCGTCGAAATTGACCAAAACAAATTGTTTTAAATCTATTAAAAATAAACTGTATATGTAATGATATTTTTCTTTTTTTAGTGATCGTCATAATGATTACTACTTATCATTTTAGACAAAAGTTTGACCTTAAATAATAGATTTAATTAATTTTAATTAGTTTTTAAAAAGCTAGCAGTCGACAAAATTGGGTATATCTATTATACACTTTTTTTTATATAAACAAAGCAAAGTCATTTGCAAATAAAAAAGGCTTAAAGACCGGCTATGTTGTAAGTTTTTTTTTTATAAACAGAGCAAAGTATTCCACTAACCGGTCTTTAAGCCTTTTTCTTTGCAAATTACTTTGCTTTGTTTATAAAACAAACAAACATTGAGCTCTCAAACGTGACCTGAATTTTGCACTCAACTATTGGAGGAAAGGACCAGTTTAGAATCATCCTAATACCAAAAAGCTTTGTACCCAACAAAAGAAAAAAAGTATATATATATATATTATAATATATATAATATATATATATATATATATATATATTAGTCGAATCACGCACAAGGCGGTCTTCCTATCTATAGCTCTGCTGATATGCCTAATAGGCCGAAATGCACACACAGAGATTGATTTTTCTCGATTTGTTTAGCCTTACATTTGAATAGGTATGCCCGCCTAATTAATTAATTATTAATTGATTAACTTTCAATATATATATATGTATATATATATATATATATATATATATATATGAATTTATATATAATTTTAAAAAATAACATACTTTTATTGATCAGTAATTTAGCAGAGCGAAAGAGAGAAAAAAAAAGGAGAAAGTTAAGGGCCCTTTCGACCGGTGCTTTTTCAAGAGTAATGACCGGTAGATCGCTTAAAAGTCACACTGTATATGAATTTTACACTCTTTTACCCAATTCATATACAGTGTGACTTTTAAACGATCTACCGGTCGTTACTTTTGAAAAAGCACCGGTCGAAAGGGCTCTTAAGTTTCTCCTTTTTTTTCATTTTTCTTTCTTTTTCGCACTGTTAAATTGCTGATCAATAAAAGTATGTTATTTCTTAAAATTATATATATATTGATCTTCCTATGAAAAAAATCAGAAATCACCAATAACTTAATATTGGTTGACTTTAATACTTTTATAAACCAATTTTTAGGAATAGGGAAGCTCTAGAACTCATTTTACAGACATAAGTAGGTTACAAAAAGTCGTCATTTTTCGCGAACCCCACCAAATTTGGAGAGCTAAAAATCAACATAACTCCGTCAATTTTTTGAATTGGAAGTTCAAATTTTGGGGATTGTTCAACTTTAACATAGCCCACACTTGGACAAAATTTCAGAAAAATTGAAGGGTTTAGGTGACATGGCCTGGATTATTTGACATGAAATTACCCTCGAGGGTGTTGAAAGATGATAACGGTCAGAAGACTAAGGAACAAGCGTATTAATATATAGATTGTTTAACGCGGATTATTATTTTTTTCAGATGATACACTTTTAAGAGAAGATTTTCTGGAAATGTTACCTGCGGTCGTGGAAGTGAATGCCATCAGCGAAGAACTTGATTGTAAGAAAAAGTTCTCCATAAAGATTCTACCCCCCATGTCATGTGGGGATATGGATGGACGTAGCCAGGTAATATTCAATAATTTATTCGCTGTTTTTCTGGGTTTTTATAAATTTGAAAATTACACAATGAAAATTAAAATTAATGACAATTACAAATTACAAATTACAAATTACAAGTACAAATTACTCAATGAAAATTACAATTAATGAATATGACAATGTAATTTGAAAATTACTCAATGAAAATTCTGGCAAATTGCAGCAGTGCAGTATTCTGGATGGTCTCAATCCTTCCTCTGATTTCCAGATTTTCCAATATTTTTTCCATGCCTTTTGGAACCGCTTCAAGTGCACCAACTACAATTGGTATCACTTTGACTTTCATACTCCGTACCTTTTTCAGTACTCTGGCAAGGTCTAGGTATTTGTCCACTTGTTCGTTTTCTGTCATCTTCACCCTGTGATCTGCTGGAACTGAAAAATCCACCAGTTAACAAGTTGAGTTAATGAATAAATATATGTCTACACCAGTATTAGCTGATGGTATTTCCCTGGAGTCAGAGGGAAAAAAGTATCATCAGGTCTCCAGGAGTCTTCTGAGTAAGTTGAGTTAATACATTCAAATTTAATACATTCAAAGTTGAATAAATACATTCAAATAGTAAATTACTACGCACTTTTTAATGACAAAGCCGTGGTGAAGTCAACCCTTCTAGGAAAAGTTTACTTCAATATCATAAATGGGGGTGAAAGCTCCTACATTAAACGTCTGCTGACTTGCAGGTGTACGAGACAGGAAAAAGACTCAGAAAAGTTACTCAGAAATAAAAACTTGCAGTTTGCATAGTGTTAAGTGACAGTTTAAAATCTGGGAGGTATTTCTGCTGACCCCCAGTACAACAAAAAGTCAATGTGACTGGAATCCCCACCCGTTAAAACTGATCGTCTGAATATTAGATATTTCTTCATATTTATAAAAAAGTAAACTCGTCGGGGCGGCCTAAAGTCGGTATCAGCCAGTCAGCGAGGGAGTCTATCCAATTTTCAATAGCGCTAGACCAAGGAGATTGTTTTGGCATCTGAGGTGGAGCGCCACACCTACCGTCAGCTCCTCAATTTACCGCATAGATCCCTGTGCTACTCATACGCTGAGTTGGCGATGAGATGAGACTTGATATGAATAATTTTGAGATTTCGCACTGTTGTCATCATCTTTTAATTTTCGGACTGTTATCCTCATCTTTATGCAATTTGATAAATTTTCTATCAATAAGTCTGGTGGCATTTATGCTATTTGGAGCCTCCTTGACCTAGTGGTAGCGATTTCAGCACAGAAACTACGTTTGAATTCATGGGTAATCGTTTCAATATGTCTTATCTTAAGGTAATTAACACCTAAACAGAGTCTGAGGTTACAATGGCCTGAATTTATTTGTCTCATACCCCACCTGTATGGACTGGGCACAAGGCCTCGTTTTAACGTGGGCCCACCCACAAGCCGAAGCTAATGGGTGGGAGAGAACAAAAATTGCGTCGGTCCCTTCGGCATTCCCCCTCAAGGGGGCGCCTCAGGCGCTGGGCAATAAACCCAGCCCTGCCCCCAAGGGGGCAGGTATTGCCTGGGGGTACAGCCCCCTGGGATCGACGCTATTAATTTAACACAACTCACCGGTCCAGTGGCCGAAGCACAACGGACCCCCGTCCCGAAGGACGGTTTGAGAAGGTTACAATGGCCTGAATGCTGTGTTTATATATAATAAAGATGAGGACAACAGTCCGAAATATCATAATTAATCATTTTTTCATATTGTTTTAAACAAGTGGCTATTATACTTTCTGATTAGTACAAATTTTCGAGTTACGAGTTGTCACTGGTCAATTTTATTTGCTTTGTATTGAGAGTTAAAATTTGAAGTACGCGCCAACTTCAAATACTCTAAGTTCAGGTAATAGTTTAAGACGTGAGATGTATTTCTGTTATAAATTATATAAAAATAATTTTCACATAAGATAAATGAATAAATGAATTAAATAAACCAAAAATAAACAAATAAATAGATTAGAAAGACCGCCCTGTCGGCTGGGGCGTTAGAATGCTCCGACTGCACCTCTGCAGAGGGGTAAGACTCCCCCAATGGAGCCACCTGTTGGCCGTGTGTGGCGACCCGTGATGCTTAAGGATAGAGCCCAGGTGGATGAGCAGTTCATGACATGCAATACTCCACTTTGGCCCTATCTTGGGCTAGACGGGCGGTCGGAGAGGCCTCTCCGATCAATCGGCTGGTCACAAGCTCTAGCACCTATATGATTTTCCCAACCCTATTGCCCTTATGGCAAGCCCCAACCCCTTTTTATCATATGGGTGCTAGAAGGCGGTGGCTGCGGGTCTACATGTCCTGGGAATGACGTTAAACTCTATCTGATGGTGAGGTTCCAGTTTTGGAGGTTTGGGGAATGTGGAGCACCCCTTCATCACCATTGCTCCCTGGTCCACTCTGACCCGGAGTGATAGTACCTGTTAGGGTCCCATCTATGGGTTAAATAGAAAAATGTATTTATAAAAAAATTGTATTATCCATTAAGAATTGATTTATTTCAAAACTTTATCGGCATTAAATGACCCACTGAGGTTGATATGTCGTAAAACAAAACAAACCAAACCAACAAAAAGATTAGAAAGAATTTACAAAATTTCTCTGAATTTTTTTAGATGAGGCTTGATGATTAGTATTATCTGCATTATTCGGACTATTGTCCTCATATTCATTGTTATCTGTACAACGTTTCGGCCGATGTTTCCTCCGGCCTTCTTCAGATATTTCTTGTCGGACTCTGGAACCTTCTCGGACTCGGGAACCACCTTTTTGAACTCGGGAACATTCTTGTCGTAATCGGGAAGTTTCCTGAGTTCAAAAAGATGGCAACAAATTCCTGAAGAAGGCCGGAGGACAAATCGGCCGAAACGTTGTACAGATAACAATGAAGATGAGGACAATAGTCCGAATAATGCAGATAATACTTACTAACAAAATGTTTTTTAATTGTGTTTTTTTTTCTTCAGGTCCATGTTTTAGCTGTCGATTTAGAAAGCGGAGTTCAATGGATTTGGAATCGTCAGAAATTCTTTAATCGAAAATATATTATGCAAGAAATTTACCAGAATTTTGTTAATGGGGAAGAATGGAAAGTTCCGAAAGTGAGTAAATTGTTTTTTTATTGAGAAACCATATTCCTTTCTGTTGTTGTCACTTTCATCCTCATCTCTTTAAATTTCTCTTTCACTCTCTCTCTCTCTCTCTCTCTCTTAGTCTCTCTCTCTCTCTCCACACACACACACACACACACACATATATATATATATATATATATATATATATGTGTGTGTGTAATTTGTCTAGAACATTCCTTTCTGTTCTCACTTTCATCATCATCATCATCATCTCTTTAAATCTCTCTCTCTCTCTCTCTCTCTCTCTCTCTCTGTCTCTCTCTCTGTCTCTCTGTCTGTCTGTCTCTCTCTCTCTCTTATCAATAATATGTAAATCAAAACACGGTTTTAAAGGTATATGTATTAAGAATGACGGAGAATGAATTTGTATGTATTTATATAATAACAAATAAATTTATTCGGAGAATAAATTCGTGATTAACAACAAATATGTAAATCTTCAATGTGAAATGTAAAAGTTCGTGTGTAGAGTTTAGAAAAGTTCGTCAAGAAATGTAAAATGTGAAATGTGAAATGTTTATGTAGTCGGCAAAGTTCGATCAGACATGGACCAGGAATGAAAATTAAAGTTTGTAAATAAGACCTGATGAAACTGATTCCTGATGTTGAACGAGGTGGTATGAGTAAATGGCAGTAGTCGGAGTGTTGTGGTTATTGTGATCGTTCGTTCAGACATTTGTTTCCTGGTCGTGTGTTCTATCTGACAGCGAGATGAATTCTGTGTATATGTTGAGTTCTTCTCTCTCTTTTATAATTACCAAATAGGATCAGATGGTACTTAAATTTTTGGGCGCAAAACGCGCGGACGTAGTTGAGAGCATATTGCTAATCTAGCCAATCGAACTCTGACTTTTGTGTAAACATTTGTTTTAATCTCTTTTCCTTAAGTTTGGGAAAAGGATTGTGTTCGTGTATTTTATCCTTATTTGGATATAAAGTATAGAATTGTATTCTATAACCCACACCCAGTCTCATTGGTGTGATTTTCCCGTTTTCTTTATTGATCTGAAAACCACACGATTGAGACCGGGTGTGAGAGCTGAAAGAAAAAATTCAAAGATAGGGATAATACGTTGAAATAAATTCATATCCCAGACAAGATATATATACATTTATTTATGATACTCCGTCTATGTCAATATATATACGCAAATAATTACATGTAGTTTTGACTTCTCAATTTTGGTTGAATCCTATCAAGGAAACACTTGATATCATCCACCTATATATATATATATATATATTTTGCAACATCCGGAGCACTGGACAGCTGTTTCGACCTCCTTTGGTCTCATCGCTGATGAGACTAAAGGAGGTCGAAACAGCTGTCCAGTGCTCCGGATGTTGCAAATGGTGTTTGCCGAGTTGTCTGGTCATGGTAATATGATTCAATTATCAATTATATATATATATATATATATATATATATATATATAATATATAATGAATAGTGAATGAAAAAATGAGAAAAGTATTTGCATGGAAAGGTGCTCAATGCTAATAAAGCAGAGCAGTTTTATAATTAATGTTGATATTATGATTTCACACTCATAACTTCAAGTTTCTTGGTAATCCATTCATCAGATGAGAAGTGGTTGAGATGTAAAAAACCAGTCACGACTGGTTTTTTACATCTCAACCACTTCTCATCTGATGATTGGACTACCAAGAAACTTGAAGTTATGAGTGTGAAATCATATATATATATATATATATATATATATGAAGATAGGAGGGTTGGAGTAAAATCCGACAGTATGTAGGTAATAGGATAGTGGACAATATATATATATATATATATATATATATATATATATATATATATATATATATAGGTGGATGATATCAAGTATATATACATATGAGCTAACCGGGCTCTTAATGGCCGGGGTGTTATATATATATATATATATATATATATATATATAATATCATGAGTTCATGGTGTTTAACAATTGGTTTCATTTTATTCTTGAAAAATAAAGATAGACAACAAAAATGATGAAAGTCGCATTTTCAATTTTTTAAATTTTAGGATCAGGATCCATTTTACGATGATCCAGCGGCGCCATATTTGATTGGTACAGCAACTGTATTTCTAGGAGCTCTGGCATATAATGTAAGTATCGAATATCAATCTATCTATCTATCTATCTATCTATCTAAGATGAAAGAAAACACGTATTTATGTAATTTTGTGCTCATGCTTGTGGGTGAGTGATCTATATTTATGTTAGGGCCGGTTTAGCTCAGTCGGTAGGGCGTTCGACTAAGAATCACAAGGTTCTTGGTTCGATACCGGCCCTCGCCAACTCAGCGTATGAGTAGCATAGGGATCTGTGCGGTAAAGTGAGGAGCTGATGGTAGGTGTGGCGCTCCACCTCAAATGCTAAAATAGTCTCCTTGGTCTAACGCTAGTGAAAAGGGGATAGACTCCACCGCTGTCTTGCTGATACCGACATTAGGCCGCACCGACGGCTTTACTTACTTTTATATATGGAAACAGTCTAGGTAGATTTTAAAAAACTAAGTCCATTAAGCAATTGGATTCTTTCGCTGATAGAAACAATTTTTTTTCTGAGGAAGCACCACACTTACTGTTAGCTTCTCTACTACACAGATCTGAATACCCAATCTGTGCTACTCATCCGTGGAGTTGGCAGGAACATTCCCAGGCGGATATTCTCCTGACTGAGCTAAACCAGCCCCTAAATAAGAATTTTTTAAAAAAATTTATGAAACTGGCATTAGATTCAATTCTCAAATATTATTTTTCATAACCCTCCCCATCAAAATATATTGCAATACAAAAAAAAAAATTCTTAACTGGCTTAATAAGAGAAGGATCATAAAGTTTTATTCTAAATGCCTGGCTGATGATTTTCAATACTACAAACTGACCAAAAGGGGGAAAATACTTTAAGAAAGGAACAAAAAAAAAAAAAATTTTCAGCACTCATCTTTGTAACCTGGAATCTGCTAATTCTGGAAGAAGGCCACAGTTGAAAAGCACCCACTGAAGATTAAATTCATTAATAAATGGCTAGCAAAAAAAAAAAAAAAAAAAAAAAAAAAAAATCAGCACATTTTTTCCATCAGCCTGTGAGTCAAAAATTAATTCCATTTTCTTTATTTCAATTGATTTTTTTAAATTATAAAACTAAGGCCTACATTGAGACCCTGACGAGGTCAGAGCAGGATCCGACTGTTGCATAATCTATGCGCTTGCATAAGATTATTGTCAATCCCCTGTATTTCTAAAGGGATGGCCATTTTCATATCACGGGCGGGACTTTCCATGGAATAGTACAGAAAGCCCGCGAAATACGTGAAGTCACGTGGGACCTGGTTGGGTCCTCAGTTTCAGTTTAGACGTCAGGCAGAGAAGATGTCCTGCCTTAACTGGAACTCACACTGCATACGCACGCTATGTTAGTCAGATATTTAGTTACATGAAATGTATAGTTAAGTAAATAAAAGTTTAAGAAAAATAACACGGTCTTGTGATTAATGAATGTCTTGGTAACAAGACTGATTTAAGAGAAGAAATGAGTTAAGGGCGACCTACCACCAAGACGATAGAAGGGATGTTAAAAGAAGACGTAAGATAGAAAAGATGAACCACAGAAGAATAGAAGAAAGTAAAGAGGTATACAACACGACGAGTAAGACCTAAATTGCCAATCGACAATGTCCTCCTTCTGTATAACAATGCTCGAACACACACAAGCATCACGACAAGGGGGGTAAATCGCCTCATTCGGGTGGACAACTTTACCGCAACCTCCATACTCACCAGATTTAGCGCCCTCAGACTATCATCTCTTCAGTCCCATGAAAGAGGGTTTGAGAGGCAAACATTATTCCAGTAACGAGGAAGTAAAATCTCTAGTGAAGAAGTGGCTCAAAGAACAGCCAACAGAATTTAATGGGACATAGATACATGCTCTCATTCGAAACATTGAAACATTGCTATTGAGAGAAAGGTGATTATGTGGAGAAGCAGGGATGTGATTCTCAGAGGACCAGCTTCATTTTGATGTATGATACATGTTCATGTGTTGGTAATTATACCTGTCCTAAACAAAATGGCATTACTTTTTGATCACCTATGTGGATAAGTAGGGATGTGATCCACAGAGGACCAGCTTCATTTTGATGTATGATACATGTTCATGTATTGGTAATTATACCTGTCCTAAACAAAATGGCATTACTTTTTTTTACTCATCCTCGTATATCTTTTGATTAAATCTGCCTAATGAGATTAAAAACTGTACTTTTCCTCATTAAGATTTGACTTTTGTTCTGCCAGCTTAATATCTCATTCCTCATATATTTTTAAAAAAGTTACTGCATTCTGTTTTTCTTTATCTTCTTTGAATTTAAAATTCGAATAATAATGAGACCAATTATAAGATGAAAAAAAAAAAAAATTCAGCAAAGCTGAAATAGATTTTTTAACTTTTAAGCAACAAGCTTTTTATTAAAATCTAATAAAAAATCCATTAAAATTAAAATTTTAGTTTTTTGTTCTTTTAAATCAATTGATCTATATTCTTACTTTTATCATCAATATTACCAATAAAACAGAGTTCATGTATTTTAATCATGATGGTGTCATCTCCTCATTAAATGGCAAGTCTCTGAAATTAGAAGGCCAGTTAATATACATTGGTAGCAATATCACATCAACTGAAAACAAAGTCAATGTATGCATAGGTAAATCATGGACCATTATTGACAGGTTCTGAACTCTCTGATAAAAGAAAATCAAAATTCTTCTAAGCTGTAGGGATATTAGTATTACCTTATATTAATATTATATTAGTATGGATGATGGAGAACAAAATGGCAATGCACGGCAAACATTGCGAAACATTTTTAAAGATTAATTTGGAGGATTTCAGAAAAAATGTTGGAAAGAATTTAAGAGGGCATTTTTGGGAATTAACGGATGAATTACTTAACATAACTGGATCTGAGTATTTGCACATGTGTGAAAATCTTGAGAGGAGAGGAAACTCATAAGTGATTGGCCTTGTGCCGGATGTGTTAAATTATCTTTAAAAAAAGGAAAATAATATCAATCAGGTGACAAGAGAAAATTAACACGCTATTCAAGTACACACACATCTATATATAAAAAAGGAAGTTTGGTATGTAGAGAGGTCATTCAGATATAAAATCTTGCATACCACTCAATATGCTTATAACTAAGAAATAGACAAAATTTTATTTTCATTTTTAATAATTAATCGATATAACTCAATAATTAAGAAAAAAAAATATTGTATACAGACACCCTACTCAAAAACTACCGTTAACATAATCTTCAGCAACCCCTTTTTATCATAGAAGTACTAGAAGGAGGTGGCTAAGGGTCTACATATCCTGGGAATGACGTTAAACTCTATCTGATGGTGAGGTTCCAGTTTTGGAGGTTTGGGGAATGTGGAGCACCCCTTCATTACCATTGCTCCCTGGTCCACTCTGACCCGGAGTGGTAGTACCTGTTAGGGTCCCATATATGGGTTAAATAGAAAACACGAATTTATAAACAAAATTGTATTATCCATTAAAAATGAAATTATTTAAAAACTTTGTTAGCATTAAACATTTTTTTACCAATAGAAGTATTCGGCATAAAATAACCCAAGGGGTTGACATTCCGTAAAACCCAACCAACCAAATCAAACCAAGTTCTTGGCGTCGAAAAGGTCTCTAGGACGCTTGGACTGAAAGACTTTCGAGAGGTAACACCTATCGAATTGTTCGGGAAATATATTCCCTCAACAAAATAGTATGAACCCGATAATAAAGGTCTTACTTTAAAGTCATCCCTGTCTCTGTTCCTTTCCTTCTCTTCATTAAATTCTATTTCAGCTCACCAGCCCACACGAAGTAAGTAATACTTTTATTTGGGGATAGGATACAAGACGAATGAACCAAGACTTATCTATTAAAAATGGAGATTTGCTTCCGGTTTTTGTCTGTAACAAAAATTACGTCACTGCTTACGTCAAATTAACCAAAATTGTCATAACAGAATAAATACACTGAAAATTTGAACATGCAACATTAGACAGTCCTCATTGTTTTTTAAAACAAGTTTTAATAAATACATGACTGGTATTATATATATATATATATATATATATATATATATATATATAGTTCAATGAGAAATCAAAACAAATAAAAGTTTTTGCTTTTATTTATTCAATTACGGGAACGGTATTACGACCAGCGGTTTCTTGCTTAGAGCATTCATCGGGTAATACGAAAAGTTCCTTTAAAAATGACAGAAATTGTGTAATTCTATATATATATTATATATATATATATAGTTTGTTTTTAAATACATATTTAAGTTTACATTTCAAATTGTTTTATTTTTAATCCTTTAATGAATTTGATGATTTACTTACTTAGGGTACAACTCGCTGAACATCGAATTTTTTACTCCCACCCAATATGTCTCAAAAATGTATTTTTACATCGCCCGGAGGGTGTTTTTTATTTTGTAAAAGTTCCCATAATGTACAAGGTGTGTCAAAAAGTATTCGAAATTTTTTGTACTTTTTGACACACTTTATATTCTAAACATTTTTTCCATCCATTCTACATTTCTATCTCGCTAAATTACAGCTTAAAATCTGTACTTTTTGACAAACCTTGTATTCTGAAAAAGGAAAGAAAAATAACGTTACATTTATTGTTTATTCCTATCTTGGTAAATACAGCTTCAATCTCGATACTTTTTTAACACACCTTATATATAAGATAAGTGGTTTTTAATTAATCTATTTTGAGCTTCGCAGTATAATCTAATGTACTAATAAATGATCTTTCTTTCAGTCATAAAGTTCTGCAGATTTATTTTATTTAAGCAAGTATTAACCACTGAAGAAAATGACTTGATATAATTCAAGTAACACTGTGAATAATAAAAACCTTTTTTTTGTTTAAATTTCATTTTTATATCAGATGCAGAGCCCGTGTCAAACAGACATAATGGATTATAATGTCAAAAAGTTGGCATTCTTTCGGGTAAGTAGATTTCCATTGCGTTTTCTAAATTCTATTTTGTAAAATTTGTATCGTATGTAAAAAAAAGTAAATATACAACTTCAAATGAAATGAATTATGCAATATTGTTGCATGGTATTCACGTACCTGGGTGGTAATATCTCATCCACAGAAAGCGATGTTAATTTTCATAGTAAAAATCATTTCCAATGCATTTTTATAGTAAAAATCATTTCCAATACATTTTCATAGTAAAAATTATTTCCAATGCATTTTTATAGTAAAAATTATTTCCAATGCATTTTCATAGTAAAAATTATTTCCAATGCATTATTATAGTAAAAATCATTTCCAATGCATTTTATAGTAAAAATCAGCAATAGTAAAAATCATTTCCAATGCATTTTTATAAGAAAATCATTTCCAATGCATTTTTATAGTAAATATCATTTCCAATGCATTTTTATAAGTAAAAATAATTTCCAATGCATGTTTATAAGAAAAATCATTTCCAATGCATTTTTATAGTAAAAATCATTGTCCAATGCATTATTATAGTAAAAATCATTTCCAATGCATGTTTATAGGAAAAATCATTTCCAATGCATTTTCATAGTAAAAATCATTTCCAATGCATTTTCATAGTAAAAATCATTTCCAATGTATTTTTATAGTAAAAATCATTTCCAATGCATGTTTATAGGAAAAAGCATTTCCAATGTATTTTTATAATAAAAATCATTTCCAATGTATTTTTATAATAAAAATCATTTCCAATGCATTTTTTCAATATTGTTGCTTGGTATTCACGTACATAAAAAGCGAACTACGCATAACTGCTTTGAACCGTCGTGGACGACGGACATAGGATTGAATCACTGGACCTTTAACACTACGCAGGATAGGACTTATTCACTTACCAAAGGATTCCATAACTCAGGACTTACTTTAAATCCTTTTCAACTGGCCAAGGATGGCATTTAAAAAACTTAACAATAGGGCCATGATATCTATTATTATTATTTATTACTAATTGTAAGAAAATTTTTTTTATTTTTGGTAATTCAAAGAAATCCTGAAATCTTTCAGACCAATGGATAACTTTTATTTCAAGTTCTATTCTAAATGTAACTATCCCTAAAATATTTAATGACGAAAAAATTTCTATTTGCAATATTTCCCTTTACTATAGATTTTATTGTGCTAAAAAGAAAAACATTAAACACATTTTCTAACATGGCAACTCAACAGGAGAAATAAAATTGGTTCAGTTATGATATTTAGAATTATGACTAAGCCAGTAGAACAATTTACGTACCTAGGTGGTAATATATCACTCCACAGAGAGCGATGTTAAATACACGGATAGCAAAGGCATGGTCGGCCACAAATGGATTATCAGTCATATGGTGGTCTGATCTCCCTGACAAGCTGAAGCGACAGTTCTTCCAGGCTGTGGTTGTATCGGCCTGTACGTGAACTCTGATAAACTGAGTTCATGTCTTTCAAAAAACAAAGCGACATCTCAACCATCGATGGCAAACTCCTAAACTCTGCTAGAACAATTTAGATACTTAGGCAGTAACATCTCCTCTACAGAAAACTACGTTAATGCACGCATAGGAAAAGCATGGGGCTGCTATAAATAAATTATCGATCATATGGAAGTCCAATCTCACAGACAAGTTAAAGAGACAGTTCTTCCAGGCCGTTGTCGTGTCAGTACTGCTGTATGGCTGCACCACCTGGACGCTAACGAAGCGCCTTGAGAATAAGCTGTATGGGAGCTGTGCAAGAATGTTGCGTGCAGTCTTGAACAAGTCGTGGAAACAGCACCCCACAAAAGAAACAGCTGTACGGTCACCTGCACCCCCCCATCTCACAAACTATCCGAGTGAGACGGACAAGCATGCAGGACACTGCTGGAGAAGCAAGGATGAACTCATAAGCGACGTTCTCCCGTGGAAGCCACACATGGACATGCAAGTGTGGGCGCCCAGCAAGGACCTACACTGACCAGCTATGCGAAGATGCTGGCTGCTCCGCAGAGGAGCTCCCAGGTGCAATGAATGATAGGGAAGGTTGGCGAGGAGTGTCATGGATATCCGTGCTTCATGCGCAACATGATGATGATGATGATGATGATGATGTTGCATGGTGGGATTCTTTGAGAGGAGTTGGTTGTTATAGTAATAATTCTATACTTATCTTATTGTTCATTTCTTATCTTGGTTAGACATTTTTGAAACTCATAAGTGATTCGGCTTGTGCCGGATGTGTTAATTATCTTTAAAAAAAGGGAAATAATATCAATCAGGTGACAAGAGAAAATTAACACGCTATTCAAGTACACACACATCTATATATAAAAAGGAAGTTTGGTATGTAGAGAGGTCATTCAGATATAAAATCTTGCATACCACTCAATATGCTTATAACTAAGAAATAGACAAATTTTATTTTCATTTTTAATAATTAATCGATATAACTCAATAATTAAGAAAAAAAATATTGTCTATACAGACACCCTACTCAAAAACTACCGTAACATAATCTTCAGCAACCCCTTTTTATCATAGAAGTACTAGAAGGAGGTGGCTAAGGGTCTACATATCCTGGGAATGACGTTAAACTCTATTCTGATGGTGAGGTTCCAGTTTTGGAGGTTTGGGAATGTGGAGCACCCTTCATTACCATTGCTCCCTGGTCCACTCTGACCCGGAGTGGTAGTACCTGTTAGGGTCCCATATATGGGTTAAATAGAAAACACGAATTTATAAACAAAATTGTATTATCCATTAAAAATGAAATTATTTAAAAACTTTGTTAGCATTAAACATTTTTTTACCAAATAGAAGTATTCGGCATAAAATAACCAAGGGGTTGACATTCCGTAAACCCAACCACCAAATCAAACCAAGTTCTTGGCGTCGAAAAGGTCTCTAGGACGCTTGGACTGAAAGACTTTCGAGAGGTAACACCTATCGAATTGTTCGGGAAATATATTCCCTCAACAAAATAGTATGAACCGATAATAAAGGTCTTACTTTAAAGTCATCCCTGTCTCTGTTCCTTTCCTTCTCTTCATTAAATTCTATTTCAGCTCACCAGCCCACACGAAGTAAGTAATACTTTTATTTGGGGATAGGATACAAGACGAATGAACCAAGACTTATCTATTAAAAATGGAGATTTGCTTCCGGTTTTTGTCTGTAACAAAAATTAGTCATGCTTACGTCAAATTAACCAAAATTGTCATAACAGAATAAATACACTGAAAATTTGAACATGCAACATTAGACAGTCCTCATTGTTTTTTAAAAGTTTTAATAAATACATGACTGGTATTATATATATATATATATAATATATATATATATATATAGTTCAATGAGAAATCAAAACAAATAAAAGTTTTTGCTTTTATTTATTCAATTACGGGAACGGTATTACGACCAGCGGTTTCTTGCTTAGAGCATCATCGGGTAATACGAAAAGTTCCTTTAAAAATGACAGAAATTGTGTAATTCTATATATATATATATATATATATATAGTTGTTTTATTTTAATACATATTTAAAGTTTACATTTCAAATTGTTTTATTTTTAATCCTTTAATGAATTTGATGATTTTACTTACTTAGGGTACAAACTCGCTGACATCGAATTTTTTACTCCCACCCAATATGTCTCAAAAATGTATTTTTACATCGCCCGGAGGGTGTTTTTTATTTTGTAAAAGTTCCCATAATGTACAAGGTGTGTCAAAAAGTATCGAAATTTTTTGTACTTTTTGACACACTTTATATTCTAAACATTTTTTTCCATCCATTCTACATTTCTATCTCGCTAAATACAGCTTTAAAATCTGTACTTTTTGACAAACCTTGTATTCTGAAAAAGGAAAGAAAAATAACGTTACATTTATTGTTTATTCCTATCTTGGTAAATACAGCTTCAATCTCGATACTTTTTTAACACACCTTATATATAAGATAAGTGGTTTTAATTAATCTATTTTGAGCTTCGCAGTATAATCTAATGTACTAATAAATGATCTTTCTTTCAGTCATAAAGTTCTGCAGATTTATTTTATTTAAGCAAGTATTAACCACTGAAGAAAATGACTTGATATAATTCAAGTAACACTGTGAATAATAAAAACCTTTTTTTTGTTTAAATTCATTTTTATATCAGATGCAGAGCCCGTGTCAAACAGACATAATGGATTATAATGTCAAAAAAGTTGGCATTCTTTCGGTAAGTAGATTTCCATTGCGTTTTCTAAATTCTATTTTGTAAAATTTGTATCGTATGTAAAAAAAAGTAAATATACAACTTCAAATGAAATGAATTATGCAATATTGTTGCATGGTATTCACGTACCTGGGTGGTAATATCTCATCCACAGAAAGCGATGTTAATTTTCATAGTAAAAATCATTTCCAATGCATTTTTTATAGTAAAATCATTTCCAATACATTTTCATAGTAAAAATTATTTCCAATGCATTTTTATAGTAAAATTATTTCCAATGCATTCATAGAAAAATTATTTCCAATGCATTATTATAGTAAAAATCATTTCCAATGCATTTTTATAGTAAAAATCATTTCCAATGCATTTTTATAGTAAAAATCATTTCCAATGCATTTTTATAAGGCATTTTATAGTAAATATCATTTCCAATGCATTTTTATAGTAAAAATAATTTCCAATGCATTTTTATAGAAAAATCATTTCCAATGCATTTTTATAGTAAAAATCATTGTCCAATGCATTATTATAGTAAAAATCATTTCCAATGCATGTTTATAGGAAAAATCATTTCCAATGCATTTTCATAGTAAAAATCATTTCCAATGCATTTTCATAGTAAAAAATCATTTCCAATGTATTTTATAGTAAAAATCATTTCCAATGCATGTTTATAGGAAAAAGCATTTCCAATGTATTTTTATAATAAAAATCATTTCCAATGTATTTTTATAATAAAAATCATTTCCAATGCATTTTTTCAATATTGTTGCTTGGTATTCACGTACATAAAAAGCGAACTACGCATAACTGCTTTGAACCGTCGTGGACGACGGACATAGGATTGAATCACTGGACCTTTAACACTACGCAGGATAGGACTTATTCACTTACCAAAGGATTCCATAACTCAGGACTTACTTTAAATCCTTTTCAACTGGCCAAGGATGGCATTTAAAAACTTAACAATAGGGCCATGATATCTATTATTATTATTTATTACTAATTGTAAGAAAATTTTTTTTTATTTTTGGTAATCAAAAGAAATCCTGAAAATCTTTCAGACCAATGGATAACTTTTATTTCAAGTTCTATTCTAAATGTAACTATCCCTAAAATATTTAATGACGAAAAAATTTCTATTTGCAATATTTCCCTTACTATAAGATTTTTATTGTGCTAAAAAGAAAATACATTAAACACATTTTCTAACATGGCAACTCAACAGGAGAAATAAAATTGGTTCAGTTATGATATTTAGGAATTATGACTAAGCCAGTAGAACAATTTACGTACCTAGGTGGTAATATATCCTCCACAGAGAGCGATGTTAATACACGGATAGCAAAGGCATGGTCGGCCACAAATGGATTATCAGTCATATGGTGGTCTGATCTCCCTGACAAGCTGAAGCGACAGTTCTTCCAGGCTGTGGTTGTATCGGCCTGTACGTGAACTCTGATAAAACTGAGTTCATGTCTTTCAAAAACAAAAGCGACATCTCAACCATCGATGGCAAACTCCTAAACTCTGTAGAACAATTTAGATACTTAGGCAGTAACATCTCCTCTACAGAAAACTACGTTAATGCACGCATAGGAAAAGCATGGGCTGCTATAAATAAATTATCGATCATATGGAAGTCCAATCTCACAGACAAGTTAAAGAGACAGTTCTTCCAGGCCGTTGTCGTGTCAGTACTGCTGTATGGCTGCACCACCTGGACGCTAACGAAGCGCCTTGAGAATAAGCTGTATGGGAGCTGTGCAAGAATGTTGCGTGCAGTCTTGAACAAGTCGTGGAAACAGCACCCCACAAAGAAACAGCTGTACGGTCACCTGCACCCCCCCCATCTCACAAACTATCCGAGTGAGACGGACAAGGCATGCAGGACACTGCTGGAGAAGCAAGGATGAACTCATAAGCGACGTTCTCCCGTGGAAGCCAACACATGGACATGCAAGTGTGGGGCGCCCAGCAAGGACCTACACTGACCAGCTATGCGAAGATGCTGGCTGCTCCGCAGAGGAGCTCCCAGGTGCAATGAATGATAGGGAAGGTTGGCGAGGGAGTGTCATGGATATCCGTGCTTCATGCGCAACATGATGATGATGATGATGATGATGATGTTGCATGGTGGGATTCTTTGAGAGGAGTTGGTTGTTATAGTAATAATTCTATACTTATCTTATTGTTCATTTCTTATCTTGGTTAGACATGGTTGTTGGGGTCTGCTATTCTGGATCGGAGTAAGTGAGTCTGTCTGTGTACATTGGCGATCTGTTATTGGGCGGGATGATATTCTTACTGTTCTTTGAGTTTGGAACAACTTGTGAATTTCTTGGGGGTTATCTCGTCTTGTGCCGTTGCTTAGTTTCTAATAACGAACACAAGACGTTCTTGTTTTTTCATGTTTTATTTTAGCCCCAAGTAAAAATGCTTTGGAAAACAGATACTCATCTGACGTCTGTTCTCTTCAAACAGCCTCGTTCTTTCTAATATTGATAACTTTAAAAACATCGTGCTGTACTCTCTTCACAGGCGGAATTAGCATCCTGTAATTCAAAAGGAGAAGAATATCAAACTGATGATGTTGAATATTTCAAAGAACCTGAAGAATTAATTGGTAAAAGTCTCTACTTCAAAATTAAGATTATCAGAGCACAAGGATTGCCAAATAAATTTACAGTAAGTTTCAATTGATTATCTTTTATGCTGGCATTTTTAGAAAACTTTGGACCAAATTACCTTTAAGCACCTCAGGGGTGACCAGGATTCAGAAGGACATGTTTCGCTTTACAGTAAAATTCTAATGGCAAAAAATCTTCAGTTCTTTTTACAAACAACCGGGAGTTTTCGGTGAAAAGCAAACACTGTCCTTTTCCAAATTGGTCTCTGTTGGGGTGCCAATTAGATACTTGATCCAATAAATCTATGCGTAATCAACATTAATTCTATAAAAGGTGAAGTGCATCTTCGAGAATTGAAGCAATTTACCTATTACCTTACCTTTGTACAAATAGTTCCCATCAGTTCGTATGTAAAGCTTGGAATTTAAATTCTTAAAATATAGGGACCAAGTTACATTTAAGCACCCCATAGCCGACCTGGATTCAGAGGGACATGTTTCGCTTTGCACCGTCAACATCCGGTTGTTTGTTAGGGTTAGGGTTAGCAGTTAGTTTTATAATTTAAAAAAATGCGTGTAAAATTGTCTGGTAACAAACAACCGGATGTTGACGGTGCAAAGCGAAACATGTCCCTCTGAATCGAGGCCGGCCTTGGGGTGCTTAAAGGTAACTTGGTCCCTATATTTTAAGAATTTAAATTCCAAGCTTTACATACGAACTGATGCATATATCGATGCATAATTTTTTTCTTTTATAAGATAATAGCCAATTAAATAATTATCGAAATGAGTAAAAAAGAAATCTCCAAAAAATTAATTATCTATTATTTTTCTACATTTTATTTTTCGATTTTCGGTACTTATTTTCTCATAGAAAAGTCACCGTAAATTTTTTTTGTTTCTATTCATAACTTCGGTCTTTTATCTCTTTATTTATACTGTAATTAGTACAATATAAGACCAACTTGAAAAAAAATGTAACGCCCCCAACATAAAGGGGGTCCAAATTAAGCGACCTGAAAAAAAATGAGAAAGTTTTGAAATAAAATGAATAATGTATTATAAATATCATTCATTGATAAATAAACACTGAAAATTTCATTAAAATCCGATAATTCCCTGATTTTTGGTAAATTATTTTCTGTAGGGGGGGGGGGCAAAGTCATTGTGTTAAAAACGCATTTTAGGCTCATTTTGCCAGTAGCTAATATTAACAATAACAACAGCAACAACAAAAATAACAACAACAAACAAACCTAGAAATATTTGCTTTCGTCTTCTTTTGAAGGAATTTACTCATAATTCTCAAATTTATTCTGCCCCCTCTTTCTTTTCTTTACATAAATCCTTTTTTTTTAGTTCAATAGAATCAAATAATATTTCCTCCGGACATACATATACACACAACTGCCCTTACATACTGACGAACAACGGATATATACAGACTTCTATTATATTTTCTACTTCTTTCTAATGAATACGCCATATCTTATTATAATGGAGATTGTGTGTTTTTCTGTCTGTAACCGAAACTATATTCCTACTCAAGTCACAATTCTCTTAGTTATTGACATCACATTCTCCATGATTTTATTTTTATCTAAACCTCAATTTTTAATAAAATTGTCTTACATTATTAATACTATGTCTACATACTGAAAACATGCAATTATATTTATATATACAACAAAATAGCAGTTTACAGTGTGAACGGGAAGGCTAATTTGCATAATAATATTAAAAAATCGAATTTAATAAATATGTGCTTAGTATTATTGATTTCTAACTGTTTGGTTTTATTTTAATGAATATAAGTAAAAATCTCTTCAATGAATCTTAAAAGAAATCCATTAACAAGAACAAATAACTATAATTTTATTCTTTACTTCCTCTTTTAACTAAATACTTAAATTAGAAAAAATAACAATGAAAGACGAGAGTGATGGAAGAGTAAGTTTCAGTTGTTCCATTTTTTATTATACTCCCTCTGTTTCAAATCTTTTTATCTGTGTTCTTATTTAGTTTCATTAGCCTTTCTAATTTAATACAATATTTTATTACATTAAAACTTAAATACTTGCACCCGGAGGGTGCATATATTTGCTAGTTTTAATAAAAAATTCTCTTTTACAATTATTTTTTCTTATTTCTTCGTCTTGTCTATCTTTTCTTCATTTTTAATATTTCCTCGGATTGTTTCCGCTGAAACAAAATTACTATCTCTTTTTCTTCTTAAGCACACTTTTTTCGCTTTTGCTTTGTAGCTCATCACTCGCTATTTTCCTCTCAATCAAAACAAACCTTTTTTTAAAAGGTAGCGATTCAGTTATGGGTAAACTTCAGGCCGCGATGCTTTCTGAATGGTCTGCCTAATTCCACGAGAAAAAAAAAATCTTTCGCCTAGTCAAATAAATCAATTAGAATCTAATCTTACTATTTTATGTGCACTTTTATTTACCTTTAAATTTGAAAGCAACAAATTCACTTATTTGATTGTCGGATTGTTAAATTGACACCTGTAATTTAAAGAAAAATAGTTTTAATAAAATTTTCATTCACATTTTATGAAAGTATTAATTTTTTTTCGATATACGTCGATAGACAAGAATATTACCGAGTCTGACAAAAAACCTGAAGAAGGCCGGACGATACATCAACCGAAAGGTTGTGTGTATAACAATAAAAATGAAGCCTGCAGTCTAAAAAAAATCTTAAAAAAAAATGTTTCCCTTTGGTGGGGGTTCGCCAAAAAAAAAAAAATAGAAGACACAAGATAAAAAAAAAATAAATAAACAAAACAGCAACAACACAAACAACAAAACACTACCAACAACAACAAAAATAACAACAACAAACAAACCTAGAAACATTTTTAAAGAAAAATAGTTTTAATAAAATTTTCATTCACATTTTATGAAAGTATTAATTTTTTTTCGATATACGTCGATAGACAAGAAGGTTACCGAGTCTGACAAAAAAACCTGAAGAAGGCCGGACGATACATCAACCGAAACGTTGTGTATATAACAATAAAAATGAAGCCTGCTGTCTAAAAACAGTTGTTTTCCTTTTGGCGGAGGTTCACCAAAAGAAAAAAAATAGAATGACACAAGATAAAAAAAAATAATTAAATAAACAATAATAATAATAATAATAATAATAATAATAATAATAATAATAATAATAATAATAATCACCTTATCCCAGCAAGAAGACCAGACCTAGTGTTGATAAACAAAAAAGAAAGAACTTGTCAACTGGTGGATTTTGCAGTGCCAGCAGATCACAGGGTGAAGCTAAAGGAAAATGAAAAAATGGACAAATATCTGGACCTTGCCAGAGAACTGAAAAAGTTATGGAATATGAAAGTCAAAGTGATACCAATTGTGGTTGGTGCACTTGGAACGGTCCCAAAAGGATTGGAAAAGTGTCTGGAAAGTTTGGGAATTAGAGGAAGGATTGAAGCCATTCAGAACACTGCACTGCTGCAATCTGCCAGAATATTGAGAAGAGTCCTGGAGACCAGAGGAGACTTGCTGTCACTCAGACTCCAGTGAAATACCATCAGCTAACACTGGTGTGAAATCTCAAAAGGAGTGAATAATAATAATAATAAATATAATAATAATAATAATAATAATAATAATAATAAGAAGAAGAAGAAGAAGAAGAAGAAGAAGAAAAACAACAGCAACAATAACATTAACAACAACAACATTGATAACAAAAATAACAACAAACAAACCTAGAAACATTTGCTTTCGCCTTCTTTTGATGGAATTTACTCTTTATTTCAAATTTATGCTGACCCCCCCTTTTTTTCTTTACATAAATCCTTTTTTTTAGTTCAATAGAATGAAATAACATTGTACACTATTTATTCTATTTCAGGAGATATTTGCCCAGTTTCAATTACTGTTTGAGAAAGAGGGTAACCAGACTAACACCATGGCAAACACTATCAATCCACAGTGGGACTATACTGCCATGTTTTCTTATCCGGTTGTAACCAGGCAGGTGAATATCATTTTCAGTTAATAATGTCCCACTTTTTAAAGAAATGGGGCTGAATGTTTTTAGTTCATTATCTAGACTAGCAACAGAAAACACCCTCCGGGCGTCGTAAAAATTAATTTTTGAAAGACATGTCAGAGGTTTGTATCATAAATAAGCAAAATCCTCATATTTATTAAAGGAGTAAAAAAAAAAAAAAAAAAAAAAAAAAAAATTGAAATGAAAACTGAGCCCCGTCCCTCTCAAATAAAATATTGTGTGCTTGTAATAATCAAACAAGTATTGTAAATATTTTCCACATCAATTTTACACAAAATCGTAGGTATCTATTTATTTGTAAACTTTTTAGTTAACTTCTTGTTACTGTAAAAAAAAGAACGAGAGTAAAAAAACAATTTTAAAATTGCTTACTCAAATTTTGGTGTATATAGCATAAGAATATTGTGACGTAAGCTGTGACGTAGAGCTATGACGTAGTTTTTGTTACAGACAGAAATACAGAAAATCTCCATTATTAATAGAGATGCTATATATGTATTATTTGTATGTGCTAAATATTAGCAAAGAAATGATGCGCATTTTATGAATAAAAATGGTAATAGTACGATAATGAAAGATATCTATTAATTTATAAATTTTAATACAATGAATCCTTAAATCTTTAAACCAAAAGGAAAATGTTCAATAGGAATAAAAAAAAATGGAGTTAATTATATCAGTTCATTTAACCTGGACAATAGAATATACCATTAAATTACCAATTTATGAATCTGATTAAAATTTAACACTCAGCTCCAGTGGTCGAAGCCACCAGACCCCCACCCCGAAGGACGGGTTATTAGGGTATTTGCCTCTCCTCCCACTTATGAGCGCGTGACACAAGGGCATTTTTATGTGGGCCCACACACAAACCGAAGCTCATGGGTGGTAGGCACAAAAAATGCGTTGATCCCGTCGGCATTCCCCCTCAATGGGGGCGCCTCAGGCACTGGGCAATAAACCCAGCCCTGCCCCTTTAAATCAAAGTGGCAGGTGTTGCCTTGGGGGGGGGATAGACCCCTGGGATCAACGCTGTTCTTATCACTAATAGCCCAGAGGCCAGGTTATTAGTGCGTTTAAAATACTGCAATGTGTCTTATATATTACTAAGAAATATATAATATGTGATGTGATTAATTTGCATACTGGTTTTAACAAAACCAGGTTTAGTAAATAATTACTTGGTGTTATTGATCTCTAATATTATTGTTTTATTCTCCAACGTATTAAAATCAATCCTGTGAGTGATTTTATATGGCAACCAATTAAAATATAATTTTTTAAAAAGTGTAATCTTTTTTTATATGCGTTCCTATTTAATTTTGTTAATCTTTCTAAATTAATATATCTCATTACATTAAGACTAAAAATACTTACGCCCGGAGGGTGCATATTCTTGCTAGTGTACATCTTATTATAATTGAGATTGTGGGTTTGTCTGTCTGTAACCGAAACTATATTACTACTCCAGTCACAATTCCCTTAGTTATTTACATCACACTCTCCATGATTTTATTTTTATTTAAACCTCAATTATTAATAAAATTAGTTTTACATCATTAAGACTGTTAACAATATCTACATACTAATAACATGCAATTGTATTTATATATACAACAAAATAGCGGTTTACAGTGTGAACGGGAAGGCTAATTTGCATATTGATATTGAAAATTTGATTTTAATAAATATATGCTTAGTATTATCGATTTCTAATTGTTCGGTTTTATCTTAATGAATATGAGCAAAAATCTTGGGGATAAATCTTAAAAGTATTCCATAAACAAGAAGAAATAACTGTAATTTTATTCTTTACTTCCTATTTTAACTAAATAGTTAAATTAGGAAAATTTACCAATGAAAGACGGGAGTAATGAAAAATGATGTAAGAGTTAGTTTCAAGTTGTTCTATTTTTCAATCATACCCCCTCTGTTCCAAATCTTTTTATTTACATTCTTATTTACTTTCATTAGCCTTTCTAATTTAACATGATATTCTATTATATTAAAACTTAAATACGTGCACCCGGAGGGTGCATATATTTGCTAGTAACATTAATAAAAACTGAACTTTTTATTCAACATTTTCGTCAAAACCTCATTTTGCTTATTCTATCAAAACAAAAGAAAAAAACGATGAAAATAGAAAACAATACATTTTTTTAAATTTGTATTATTATTTGGAATGAATTTTGGGAACTTATAAACCTAATGAACTATTTTACCTTGATTATTTACCTTAAAAAACGTAATATGAGTCAAAGTAAAAAATCATGCTCAAGTAAAAAAAAAAATCATGCTCAAGTAAAAAAAAAAATCATGCTCAAGTAAAAAAAAAAAATCATGCTCAAGTAAAAAAAAAATCAAAGTAAAAAAAAAATGCTCAAGTAAAAAAAAAATCATGCTCAAGTAAAAAAAAATGCTCAAGTAAAAAAAAAAAAAAAAAAAGAAAAAGAAAAAAAAGAGAAAAAAAAGAAAAAAAAGAAAAAAAAAGGTAAATATTCTAGATTTGATATGAGATTATATTTGTAAGTTCCCAAAATTCAATTTGAGTTGTCCAATTGATCACATGGCGTAGTGGATATAGACGTTTAGTTGATACAGTTCTAAGTGACAGTTATCTCAAAGTTGAAGTTTCAACCCTGGTCGTGAGCGATAGTAACATGGAATAACTAACACATCTTAACACTGTACCTAGTTAGGGATTACAAAATGAGAACAGTCTGCCCCCGTGGATTAAAGTTATTGTGTTAGTATAGCATTCAATTCTAAGACTAACAACAACAAGAAAGGAATTGATATTTCCTCTAATTCAAACAATTTATTGGCTAGACATAAAGCAACAAACAATATAAAGTCCTTCCTGTATATAAAGTTGAGTTTAAGGGACTTACCGGCGCGTTGGAGAAGAGTTATTAGGGTGATTTCTTGGAGCCCTTCAAATCGCTGCCTCGTGGTACCGCTGGTGGAATCTGTCTGACCACTTTTTGGATATTGCGCCAAAACTCTGGGCTATCACGTGATTGGTATATCCAATCACAGAGCCTCTCCCTCACTCACTCTATATACTGGAATAACCATTTTACTGACCCAACAAAGTGTTAGGTTCAGAGATTCGTGAAGGCTCCCGAGTTCGCCAACAAGGTTCGCGAGTTTGAGAAGGTTCCTGAGACCGACAAGAAATACCTGAAAAAGGCCGGAGGGCACATCGGCCGAAACATTGTGTAGATAACAATAGAGATGAGGACAATAATACAAATTATGAAACGTCATCTAAAAAATTCAGAATTTTTTTTAATATATCTAAAAGTCTATGATTATATTTTCATTCATATTACTTTATATGAGAGAATCAGCAAAAATGTTATCCGTTATTTTATCATGAAGAAATAGAGTTTTATATAATATACGGTTTGAATAATTTGCACACCAGTTTTAACAATACCGTGTTTAATAAACAATTACTTGATCTTATTGATTTGTAATATTATTGTTTTATTCTCAAACATATTAAAAACAATCATATGTATAATTTTATATTGAAGTCAATTAAAATAAAGTAAAAATAAGTGTAATCTTTTTTGTGTTCGTATTTAATTTAATTCGTCTTTCTAATTCAATATATTTAGACCGTAATAGTAACAGAATATAATAGGAGGGAGGGGGTTAAAAAAAGCCTCACCTTAATATACAACAGTTCCGGTGTTGTGGACGGTCTCCTTAGCTGACCAGAAATGTAAACCCAAGGAAAAAGATCTCTGATTTTTAAAAACTATGGCACATTCCCAGCAATGGGAAGCCACCTCCCAGCCTCGAAGCCACACAATGAAATAGCAAGGATATTGCTGGGATGCAAGCCCGAAATTTTAACATTTTGAACTGGGTCACCTGTGCGAACCAGTATAATGTTGAAAGACCCGAAACTGGTAATGATCACAGGAAAAACATTACTGATGATGCATCCCAGCGCATCTTAAAGATGTATTTTCCAAATTATATTAAATCTTAAATGTTTGTAATCGGAGGGCCCTTGTTTTGTTTTGTTTTGTTTTTTGCTTGTAATTATGATAAATTAAAGTGATTATTTCGAAAATGTGTAATCAAAATGCAGTTTTGAAAAATTGTATTTAATAGAATTGTTAATATTTTTCAGCTGGTTGACTACCTGAAACAGAAGTGTCTTTTCGTACAAATTTGGGGATCGCATAAACTTGCGCAGAATAAAAGTTCTGTCACCAACAAAGATGCAACGATTAAAGCAGATAAGAAGGATGAATCCGAAACTGATTCCTCGGTTCGTTGGATAAGTAAAATCTCCTCTCATGCAACACTTATGTTTTTTTAAATTCTCTCTCTCTCTCTCTCTCTCTCTCTCTCTCTCTCTCTCTCTCTCTCTCTGTATATATATATATATATATATATATATATATAATCCAAAAGTACAAAGAAGAAATCTTCCTTACGACACAAGAGTTTTTAAAAAAACCTGTCGCAGTTTGAGAGCTCAATGTGTGCTCTTAATGTTAGAGTCACAGAGCAAATATATAAGAAATAACAAAAAAATTAATGTTATTAATGTATTTAGAATACTGCATGTTGTGTTATACATCATTTAGAAATAAATGTTTACATAGTATATAGTGTGGTTGATTTGCATACCGGTTTTAACAAAACCGTGTTTGATATATAATTACTTGGTGTATTTGTTTTCTAATATTATTGTTTTATTATCAAACGTATTAAAAGAAACCAATATAATATTTAATTATATCAAAACCTAAATATTTGAACCCAGGGGGCGCATATTTTTGCTAGTATCCAATAAAAAACTTAATCATGAAATAGAAATATTCAATTTCATAAGAAATAACTTAATGCTGTTTAATATATATATATATATATATATATATATATATATATATATTTACCAATCCCCCCGCATGAGCAGGATGTGACACAATGTCAATTTATTAAGCGAAGTTTAACAGGTTTGAATTCAGATTTTTCTTTCTCCTAGACCGGTTGCCTAACCAAGGTTAAAGAGTCCAATCTACGCTACTATTTACCCATAGCTGGAGGGAGAGTTGGATTCATACCTTTCCCGAGGGTATTAGCGCTAATTGAAAATGCAATATCCCCGTACAGGATTTGAACTCGGGGCGACGAGTCCATTTCCCATGACTTCAATCATTAAACCACGCATTAATCCTGCTTTGTGTATGTTAAATATGTTATAATGAAAATGCGAAGCGTATAACCAAACCCAAACTTCCATAAATGGTCTTAGATTAAGAATTCTCGTCTTTCCTCTGTATGAAAGATATATATATATATTATATATATATATATATATATATATATATATATATATCAATGTAAAGGCGTATTGAACATATTGTACATTTTTTCTTATTCGTTTCAGGATCTCAAGGTTCAACAAGCGAAACTAATGCTAGAACTCCATGTCATGAAGCACAAACAGGCCAAGTTTATTTCGCAGCTGGTAAATATTTAACCTTTTTTATCAATAACGCCTTTAGGAATTGAATTCATTGTATAAGAACAAGTCTTGCTACTTAAGCTCCTAAAACCTGTAATGGAATTGTGTGAAAGCATTTCCCCGTTACTAGTTGCGATCAGTCATGGTAGTGGAATTTGTATGTTTAAATAAGTTAATGTAGGCCATTTGTTCTTTTCTTAAGATTTGTTTTTCTTCTACCAGCGCCCTGTTTTGGATTAAGGTATGTAATGGCGCTCCCCTGTGTTAAAATTGCACTGGAAAACGGTGGTAAAGGGTGTAACTTGTATCGAAGCACATTTATTTATGCAACCTTTGGTAAAAGATTTTTAAGAGACTTAACTTAAATACACATTACTTGAAGAGTTGCTATATAGATTAAAAAATATCCACATATTTAAAAAAAATTCTCTGAATGTTTGAGATGAGGCTTGAAGATTAGTATTATCTGCGTTATTCGGGCTATTGTCCCCATCTTCATTGTTATTTGTACAACGTTTCGGCCGATATGCCCACCGGCCTTCTTCAGGTATTTCTTGTCGGACTCGTGAACCTCCTCGGACTCCCGATTAAGACAAGAAAGTTCCCGAATTCGAAAAGAAGTTTCCCGAGTCCGAGAAGGTTCCCTAGTCCGAAAAGAAGGTTCCCGAGTCCGACAAGAAATACCTGAAGAAGGCCGGAGGGCATATCGGCCGAAACGTTGTACAAATAACAATGAAGATGGGACAATATTCCGAATAACGCAGATAATACTATTTTTTTTAACTTATAAAAAAAGTTGCCATATAGATATAAATATACATATGAAAATAGATGGAAATTAATCCGACAGTATGAATTTAACATTTTTGAAAAAAAACAAATGATGTTTATAATTGCTGACAGAAATCTGTTACGACCGCTTCAATAGATCGGTCATCATCAAGAGCAACATATGAGAGAAAGACGGGATGAATAACCGTTAGAAGAAACACAGCATAATTGAAGAAATACTGTCGGATTAATTTCCATCTATTTTTCATATTTGTCTAATGAAAAAACAAAATATCTGGATTTTTACATCTCTGAAGGCTTTTATCTACAACACTACGGATTAATCAACACCACAAATGCTTTGAAACTTTACATCTTTCTTTAAACCTTACCACTAGTTGCAGTTTAGCGCCATACCCAGGACACTGAGACCCTCCACAACTAAAACTCTATTTGACCCATAGATGGGACCCTAACATATACTACCATTCCGGGTCAGAGTGAACCTAGAAGTTATGTCAGCGAAAATCCTAACACCTTGTATTCTGAAATAAATTAACTTTCCAGTTAGTGTTCATTTCTATCTTTGTAAATACAGCTTCAAACTCGATACTTTTATGACACACCTTGTATTCTGAAAGAAATTAACGTTCCATTCATTGTTCATTTCTATCTTGGTAAATGTAGCTTCAAATTAGGCACTTTTATGACACACCTTGTATTCTGAAATAAATTAACGTTCCATTCGTTGTTCATTTCTATCTTGGTAAATACAGCTTTAAGCTTGATACTTTTATGACACAGCTTTTATGTTAGCAAAAATCCAAACAAAATCCGACTATTTCTCATGAGTCTAACATAAACAAAGGGGAACCACTCTTGACTGATGAATTATTCATTTTCCCATTAAACTAACCCTAAACCCTAACCCGTCTTCTTTTTTCCTAGTAGATCAATTATTAAATAAATAATTTATCAATCAAGAGTGGTTCCCCTTTGTTTATGTTAGAATTATAGGAAATAACCGAAAACATATTTCTATTTTTGATTCGCAGAATGGTTTGAGGCGAATGATTGAAATGGCCGAGGAATGTTCCAAGAAGAAGTTGTCCGTGCAATTGATCAAAAAGATCTATGAATCATCGAGTGACGAACAACTCGATACAAATCTGAAGATGATAAAAGAGGAGAAAGGTAAATAGTGGTATGTATGATGTTCTGTGGTGACATTGATAACAAATATAACAACCCTGAGTGTTAAATACGATTCAAACTAAGGAGACTCTTAACAACCAACACCAGCAAACGTATTCAGGACTAGAAGCAGCTACCCGGCGTCGCCTGGGTTAAAAAGGGATTTAAAAAAAAAAGAAGTTAGTCTCGCATGTCTATGGGGCATCTTGTGGGGATTCAACTCACGATTCAGTAATAATTCATAACCGAATCGTGCGTTGGACCCGCGCAGGATGACCCATTAAAATCTCCCCGTAAAAAATAAAGGATCTTGCATTGATCAAGCCACTCTAAAAGAAAAATGAACTACTATTTACAATATTAAAATATTAATATGCAAAAAGAATTCTATGCTGTTATCATTTAAATGTTATTTTTTTAAATTATCTTCACAAATATAAATAAAATCTTCATTATTTTCGCTCAAAAACCAAGCCCTGGTGATATTTAATGTTTATATATATTTACTTTGTTGTTAATTGTTTTATTTTCAAAGTTTCCTACGGATATATACATAGACACAACTGTCCTTTATATATGTACTGGCAGCGGCTACCCGGCGTCGCCTGGGTAGCGGGGATTTTTTAAAGTTAGTCCCGCAGATCCATTATTATTGAATCGTGAGTTGAATCCTTGAGGGATGCCCCATTTAAATCCCTAAGTAAAAAAATAGACCTTGCATTGATCCAGCTACTCTGAAAAGAAATGTTAATGTCTACTATCTAAAATATCAAATGAACAAAAAAAAACAAAAAAAAACAAAAAAAAAACAACAAAAAACAAAACAAAAAAACATGCTGCTATTATTTAAATTTTATTTAAATTGTACCTATAAATCAGATCTCTATTATTTTTTGCTAAAAAAACCAAGCCCTGGTGATATTTAATGTGTATATACATTTACTCTGTCGTTATTTTTTATTTTATTTTCGAAGTTTCCTCCTGACATACATTTACACACAACTGTCCAGTATATATGTATAGATAGATAGATGTTTATTTCAACTCTGCCGCTCGCTCCACTTGCCAACGACAAAGTAAGCGTGGAGACGCACGACACACGAAACGCATGGGCACACTAAAAGGGATTCTCAAAAGAGGAGAGTTCTCTTAAAGATAACACAAGTTATCTTTCTTTGTTCCATGACAGCAACAGTAGGATCTTGATCGATTCATTTTCTGTTAATATTAAATGTTTGCTATCTTATAAACTTGCACTACCCAAACAATCTTATTATAATTGAAATTATGTAACTGTCTGTCTGTAACCAAAACTATGTCACCACTGACATCACGAGTTCCTTAGTTATTTCAGCTAGATTCTCAACGATTATGAAATAGTTATTATTTTATCTTGATTAACATCTTATTTTTATCCACGATATCTCAATTAAAGTCAAGCTGAGTTAGATTTGCCGCAAAACTACCACTATTATTAATGCATTTAAAATCCTGAAATATATGTTATATATCTCTAATAAAGATTTACGAATATGGGTATTTTTTATCCCCGGAAAAGCACTGTCTAAACCCTACGTTTTGTAAGAGAATAGACCGTATTTCGACGCAGTGAGGAGATGGGTGCAGCTTTTGAAGAAAGGAGACAAACGACTTTATAGAACAAAACGTTTACTATACGTAAAAACACAACGAATATGAAACAGGGGTATACAAAAAGCCTAGAAAGAAACAACCAAACGAATTTTATGGAATGTTCAAGAGTTCAATGAGTTTGTTTGGTAAAAGTACTTCTAGGAGAATTGAATGTATCAAAAGGGGTTAAAGTGATGGTTTGCAGATAAAATTGCCTGCGGAAACTTAGCTGTTTATCCTTGATATTACTGTTCCACGTAAATGGTTGGGCCCTGAAGAATTGGTTATTAGGAGTGTGTTTGCCGCTTTTGCTTCCAACGTGCTGGGGATTCCTGGTCGTCGCCGTCTGGGGCTTCTGACGATACAGAGAGGTGAGGGTTCCGATTCGTCGCCGTCTGGGGTTTTTAACGATACGGAGAGGTGAGGGTTCCGATTCGTCGCCGTCTGGGGTTTTTAACGATACGGAGAGCAACTCTTTCGAAGTGTAGGTTGAGAGTGTAAGAACAGACTGTTAACTCCGAACGCCAGAGTAGAGACGATCAGAACGTTGTATTTATTTTAATCTTATTTTAATTTAATTCAATTTTATTTAAATCTCCACAGGCCGCCACCGGCGTCCGGTGAAAGAGGATCACCATTCCTTTAATAAATTTTCACACATAGTATATGGTGGGGATAATTTGCATAATGATTTTAACAAAACTGGGTTTAATAAATAATTATTTGTTGTTACTGATTTCTAATTCTATCATGTTATTCTCAAACTAAAAGCAATCCTATATATGATTGTATATAGAAATCAACTGAAATATCATTAAAATAAATGTAATATTTTATATTTGTTCTTATTTAGTTTCAGGGCCGGGTTAGTTCAGTCGGTAGAGCTTTCGGCTAGAAATCACAAGGTTCCTGGTTCGATACCGGCCTCTCGCTAACTCAGCGTATGAGTAGCACAGGGATCTGTGCGGTAAAGTAAGGAGCTGATGGTAGGTGTGGCGCTCTGCATCGAACGCAAAAACAATATCCTTGGTCTAGGGCTAGTGAAAATGAGATAGACTCCCTCGCTGATAGGCTGATACCGACTTTAAGCCACCCCGACGATTTTACTTTTTACTTAGTCATTCTAATCTATTAATAATGGAGATTCGCTACCGGTTTTTGTCTGTAACAAAAACTACGTCACTGCTTACGTCACACTACCTAAAATCGTCATAACATAGAATAAATACACTCAAAATTTGAGCATGCAATGTTAGACAGTCCTCATTAATTTTTAAACAAGTTTTAATAAATATATACCTGGTATTATCTATCTATATATAGTTTTTTTTATTTTAATATATATTTAAAGTTATCAGAATTAAGTTTCCATTTCAATTTTTTACTCCTTTAATAAGTTTATTCTATTTTTTACTCCTTTAATAAATTTGATGATTTTACTTTATAAGTAAAATAAAATACAAAGTCTCTGATATTAAATCTTCAACTCCCATCCCCAAAGGTAATATTTATTTTACGTCGCCCAGAGGGCGTTTTTTTTATTTTGCTAGTTTGACGTAACATTTTATTGGATTAAAACTTAAATACTTGCACCCGGAGCGCATACCTTTGCTAATACTCATTAAGAGACATCCTTTCCAACTCTTCAAACTTTCACTACCCAAACAATATTCATTATCAAGGGCCCTTCCAAGCGGCGTTGCCTCTGATTCTTTTAATTAAACGTTGAAAATAATTTCTAAGACCACACACGTGACCACAACTAAACCACGTGATTTGATATACGTTCTGAGACCTTTTTGTAGATTCTTGGTAAATTCATTGGATATATATATATATATATATTATATATATATATATATCCAATGAATTTACATATATATATATATATATATATATATTATATAATATATATATATCTTATTATAATGGAGATTGTGTGTTTTTTCTGTCTGTAACCGAAACTATATTCCTACTCAAGTCACAATTCTCTTAGTTATTGACATCACATTCTCCATGATTTTTTTTTATCTAAACCTCAATTATTAATAAAATTGTCTTACATTATTAATACTGTTAACTATGTTTACATACTGAGAACATGCAATTATATTTATATATACAACAAAATAGCGGTTTACAGTGTGAACGGGAAGGCTAATTTGCATATTAATATTAAAAAATCGAATTTAATAAATATGTGCTTAGTATTATTGATTTCTAACTGTTTGGTTTTATTTTAATGAATATAAGAAAAAGTCTCTTCAATAAATCTTAAATGAAATCCATTAACAAGATAAAATAACTGTCATTTTATTCTTTACTTCCTATTTTAACTAAATACTTAAATTAGAATTAATAACAATGAAAGACGAGAGTGATGGAAGAGTAAGTTTCAGTTGTTCCATTTTTTATTATACTCCCTCTGTTTCAAATCTTTTATTATACTCCCTCTGTATCAAATCTTTTATTATACTCCCTCTGTTTCAAATCTTTTTATCTGTATTCTTATTTAGTTTCATTAGCCTTTCTAATTTAATACACTATTTTATTACATTAAAACTTAAACACTTGCACCCGGAGGGTGCATATATTTGCTAGTATATATATATATATATATATATATATATATATATATATATATATATATATAAAAAATATTTTAAAAATATAACAAACACAGGATGTTATGATCAGGAAAACAATTTTTAGTGTCAATACTTAAGCATTTCGGTATATTGTACCATCTTCAGGACACTGTTAAGTAATGTTTATGTGAGGGACAAAATAAAAGATGTTAAGTGTATAGTGAGTGTATGAATATGATGTTATTAACCGTTAATTTTTATATGCGCGTTTGTTTACGAAAGCTGATGACGTGATCAATGCATGGCTTTCGTAAACAAACAAGTCATCGGCTTTCGTAAACAAACGCGCATATAAAAATTAACGGTTAATAACATGATATTCACACATTCACTGTACACTTAACATCTTTCATTTTGTCCCTCACATAAATATTACTTAACAGTGTCCTGAAGATGGTACAATATACCGAAATGCTTAAGTATTGACACTAAAAATTGTTTTCCTAATCATAACATCCTGTGTTTGTTATATTTTTAAAATATTTTCTTCTCATATTGTCGGATTAATTTCCTCACCGTCTTTCCATATATATATATATATATATATATATATATATATATATATATATAATGAGAGGTATCCAAAACTATGGATGACTAGGGGATGATTCTATACGTGATTTCTAAGATACACTGTATTATTATTGTATGATCCAGTATGTATAAATACAGTGAATCTTTAAATCACTAAAGTGAGCTCAATGTATAATAAACTTTTTAGATTATATACAGAGCAATATTTATCTTAGAAATGAAGGAAAAACTCAACATCGTAATTCCATAATAAATTTATTTCGACCAAAATTGGGGCCTATATAAATCTAAGTTGATTTAATATAGCTCCCCAAAATTTCGTCTCATCAGATGGTAGATCACCAAATTTTGGGAAGCTATATTAAATCAACTTTGATTTATAGAGGCCGCAATTTTGGTCGAAATAAATTTATTATGGAATTACGGTGTTGAGTTTGTCCTTCCTTTCTAAGATAAATATACATATATATAAATATATATATATGAGACAGGGAGAGAGAAAAAGGCTCAGAGAGAGAGAGAGAGAGAGAGAGAGAGAGAGAGAGACTGTTTGACTAACTGACTGAGAGAGACAGATATAGAGACAGATATATACGCGCGCGCACACACACACACACACACACATATATATATATATATATATATATATATATAATAAAAAATTGAAAAAACACAAGTTGTGAGTTTATTGGCTGACGCTGCAGTGTTTCGATCTATTAATTAGATCATCTTTAGAGCTTTTGTTGGTATGTGGAAGATGATAATTTTTTTTTATTATCCCAGAATAAGGAGAAAGGCAAGTAATAGTCCTTGTTTATCGGTCTGTTTAAAATTTGAAGTCAGAGAAAAAAGAACGTTGAAAAAATGAACGGTTTGAAATATGACGTCAAATTTTGCAGTTGCAACTATATATTGATCGTGTAATTATATGTGTATTAAGTATTATAGAGATTGTTATCGTATTATTTATTGCAAAGATAGCAAGAGGATTTATATGAAATACAATTGCAAATCATTGGTTTGGTTTGGCTTGTTTTACGGCATATCAACCTCAGTGGGTCATTTAATGCCGGCAAAGTTTTGAAATAAATTCCTTCTTAATGAGTACTCAATTTTTATAAACTCATGTTTTTCTATTTAACCCATAGATGGTACCCTAACAGGTACTACCACTCCGGGTCAGAGTGGACCTGGGAGCAATGGGGTGAAGGGGTGCTCCACATTCTCCAGAGCTCTAGAACGAACCTCAACGTCAGACACAATTTAACGTCATTCCCAGGACAAGAAGACCCTCAGCCACCACCTTCTAGCACCATATGATAAAAAAGGTTGGAGCTTGCCATTAAGGGCAATAGGGTTGAGGTAATCGTATAGGTGTTAGGGGTTGACATGACCAGGCGATTGATCGGTGGGAGCCTCTCCGACCGCTCGTCCAGCCAAGTAAAGACCAAAGGGAGTGTTGCATGTCATGGACTGCTCAGCCACTAGGGTTCCATCGTGTGTATTAAGTGTCATATCTATTGTTATTGTATATTTTTGTACTATTTTTTGAAAAGACGGAAATATTGTTACTTAGCGGCCTTCTTCGCTACTCCAAATCGTGTAAGTAAATGGTCGTTGCGGGTATATATGATCACGTAGCGAAGTATGTAGTAGTCAGCTACTACCGACTACTGGACTTCAATAAACAACAGATACGTATGTACAAAGATAGGACCCTTCTTTATTTTCTTCGGTGTGTGGGTGGTGAAGGTGCAGAGCTTACAATGAGTGCCCGAGGGGTGGTTGCTGACGGGTGACGTGAAGTGTCTTTTTTGGCTGCCGACTGGCGTCTCTGTGTGTCGGCTCGAATCTTCTCGCCTTTATATTGATAGATACTCCTACGCATCTTTATCTTTTGATCTGATAACGGACATTTGTTATATATTTCTTTATCTTCTCCCTGCTTCCTTGACCGGAAACCCTCTCTTCAGCTTTCTCTTTCTTTTTAAATATATATTTTTATCTTTCTCTTTGTCCCTCTGCCGGAAGCTCCGTTTTCCGGGCGACGAGGACAATACAACAATATGATTTATATTTAATAAAATTGCAAATCATTATTTCTTACTTAAATAACTCCTACATAATGTTCAGTATGCTGTATTCAATTAGATTTAATAATCCCTTTCTATAAAGTTTATAACATATGGACTTTTTTACAGTTATTATCTGTGAACCAATGCAATAAATGAGGTATCAATGAAAATAATGATAATGAAATTTATTGTGTACAGTGCTCAGGTGCACCACAACTCATCAAAGTTTCATGTCGAGTACACAGAACAATGTATTAGTGTCAGGAACATGAACAGTTTACAGTAGTAATATGCATGTATGTGTGCGCGTGTGTGCATATGTATGTGGAGAGTGGCATCAGGTATAGTGTCGGCGGACTACAGGAAGCATGGAGGCTTTGAAAGACTCAGTGCTTCGGCAGCCTACAACAGACGCGGGCATGTCTCCGCAACTCTGAGCGTGAAAATATGTTCCCGAAAGTCACGTGAGCAGTGCTGTTTTCTGACCTTGGAAAAAAATAAAGACCATTAGATTAACCTAATTTCTTAATCTTTCTTTCTTTCTTTTTTTCCAGATGAGAGTGATGACGAAGATGAGCCAGAGAACTTGGCAAATAAAGCTCCGTCGGTATCCTCTGGTGAAGGTCTTTCGTCAGCAGAAGACGCTAAACAAACTCCAAACAAAGCACATAGCCCTGCAAAACCAATTCCAGCCACATCTCAGGCTTGTGCCGTTCTCTGAGACTAATTAAACGCTATGAAATTCTAGCACGGAGATAAAAAAGAAAAAAAACCTACTATACATCAGTTATTTAAAATTAATAGATTTCAAAATAGATTCTAGTTAAATTCATTGCTATTCATTCATCGTCGGTTTAATCAACGTTGAGTTAAATTTACCATCGGTAAATTAATTTTTGGTAAATTTATCGTACTAGCAAATATATGCACCCTCCGGGTGCAAGTATTAAAGTTTTAATATAATAAAATATCATATTAAATTAGAAAGGCTAATAATAACTGAATAAGAATGCAAATAAAAAGATTTGGAACAGAGGGGTATGATTGAAAAATAGAACAACTTTGAAACTAACTCTTCCATCATTTTCCATTACTCCCGTCTTTCATTGGTAAATTTTACTGGTGTAACTATTTAGTTAAAATAGGAAGAAAAGAATAACATTACAGTTATTTCTTCTTGTTAATGGATTTCTTTTAACATTTATCCCCGAGATTTTTGCTCATATTCAATAAGATAAAACCAAACAATTAGAAATCAATAAAACTAAGCATATATTTATTAAAATCAATTTTTTAAGATCAATATGCAAATTAGCCTTCCCGTACACACTGTAAACAGCTATTTTGTTGTATATATAAATAGAAATGTATGTTCTTAGTATGTAGATATGGTCAACAGTCTTAATGATGTAAAACAATTTTATTAATAATTGAGGTTTAAATAAAAAATAAAATCATGGAGAATATGATGTAAATAATAAAGGGAATTGTGACTTGTATAGTAATATAGTTTCAGTTACAGACAAACAAACCCACAATCTCCATTATAATAAGATAGTAAAATTCAACCAAATGTAAATCTATTGCAATTAAATTTATCGAATCAGATTAATTATTCTTATGACTAGCAAATATATGCCCCCTCCGGGTGAAAGTATTTATGTTTTAATGTAATAAAATATCGTATTAAATTAGAAAGGCTAATGAAACTAAATAAGAATGCAGATAAAAAGACTTGAAACAGAGGGGGTGATAATAGATAAATAGAACAACTGAAACGTACTCTTCCACCACTCTCGCATTTCTTTGTTATTTTTCTAATTTAAGTATTTAGTTAAAAGAGGAAGTAAAAAATAAAATGACAGTTATTTTTTCATGTTAATAGATTTCATTTAAGATTCATTGAAGAGATTTTTGCTTATATTCATTAAAATAAAACCAAACGGTTAGAAATCAATAATACTAAGCACATATTTATTAAAATTACATTTTTAATATCAATATGCAAATTAGCCTTCCTATTCACACTGTAAACTGCTATTTTGTTGTACATATGAATATAATTGCATGTTTTTCGTATGTAGATATGGTTAACAGTATTAATAATGTAAAACAATTTTATTAATAATTGAGGTTTAAATAAAAATAAAATCATGGAGAATATGATGTAAATAACAAAGGAAATTGTAACTTGTATAGTAATATAGTTTCGGTTACAGACAGACAAACCCACAATCTCCATTATAATAAGATAGTAAAATTCAACCGAATGTAAATCTATTGCAATTAAATTTATCGAATCAGATTAATTATTCTTATGATATACATTTTTCTAAAGGAACCAAAAGGACTGTTCAAATTACAATGGTAGCTTATACTTAAATTATCATCACTTAGTTTTTTTCCCAGCAGAGTTCATAATTATTTGCTTTTTTTCCATTGATAACAAGAAAAAATAACTGTTTTACAATATCTTACAATGTTTTTACTAACATATCTCAATTAATGATGAAAATGGAGCTTATCTGATCTGTTGGGGTGGGGTAGGGGTTATGATTTAAATTTAAATGCTACTTCTGATATATCTTATTAATTTTATTTGAATAAAATAAATTATAATGTACATTTTTTCTAAATGCCAACACTTTAGCTTTATTATTAAATTTGAATACTCAACAAAAATAAATAAAACAAATGTCATGCCATAAAATCCAACCAACCAACCAACCTAACCCTTTAAATCTTTTTATTAAATTCTTAAAAGCAATGATTGAATTCTGAATTTAACCACCGATAATTTACCTGCGATGAATTTACCACTCGATGGATTTACCACTGGATGAATTTACCACTGGATGAATTTAATGAAACGTAATCAGTAACGTAGTTTCGGTTACATACATACACCGAATCTCCATTATGATAAGATTTAATTTATATTTGCGATAAAAAGATAATCATTTTTAAATTTCTAATTTCAGAATTTGATAACAATTTTAATTGTTAGGCAGTTGGAATAAAATGTTGATAATTTTTTTACTTAAACCTTTCTAAAAGTCAATTTTGAAATTCGACATTTGAATAAGATTCGCGGTAAATTCCTCGTTTGGTAAATTTATCACCAGTTAATTCATTGAATGGTAAATTCATCGCAGACAAATTCTTCGTATCCGATTAAATGCTCATATAATATAGAATTTCTCTAACCCTAAACCCTTTAGCTATTTTTATGAAATTCTTTTATGCAATGATTACATTTTGAATGTTGTCACAAATAATTGGACCATATGACCTTTAGGCACCCCTTTTGCGATCTTGATTCATAAGTACATTTTTTTCATTTATACCGTCAACATCCGATTGTTTGTTAACAGACGATTTTTAGAGATTTTAAAAAAGTAATAAAACTTACCCCTAACTCTAAACGTAAACTTAACCTCTAACCCTAACCCCTAACCCCTAACCCCTAACAAACAACCGGATGTTGACGGTGTAAATGAAAAAAATGTGCTTATGAATCGAGATTGCAAAAAGGGTGCTTAAAGGTCAAATGGTCCAAATAATTTACCAGCGACAAATTTAACAGACGACGAATTCACCGCCATTAATTTAACGGACACGTTTGATTACAATTAAACAATTCTTTCACATTACACCCAACTTTTTGAAAAGATTATTTGGTATTTGATCTATTTTTCTTGCTAGATTTAATTAACTCTTAACATCCTATACCACCTCATTCCACCCGTTCAGAAGTCATTCATTTTCCTAATCTATCACAAACGATAGCCTTTGTTTAAATGTAATATTAAACACATTTAGAAGTCTTTAATTTAAGGAAAAAAAAAACAGGAAACTTTAATGAAACAGACATTTTTACCCAATTTTGATAAATGGTTATAGGAATTGGGCTCTGGACTTAGAAAATTCTCAACAGGGTGTTAAGAGTTAAACCGGTGAAATTCCTTTTTTTCATAGAGCACGGTACGTTCCAAATCCTATATCATTTTTTAATCAAGTTTTTAAAAGCTATGATTAAATTTGTCTTTTTGCCGGAAGTTTCGTTTTCCGGCCGAGGACAATATAACACTTTAAATTAGTGAAATCGATTCCTGAAACATTTAGACCTATCATAAAATGTATACTAATAATTTTTTTTTATTGGTAGTGTAGTTAGATTTTGAATTAAAATTCGTTGAAATTCAAAATCGGAGGAGGTTAAATGATTGAAACTGGGTAACATCAAGTTGACCTTACGGCTTACGCCACTCGGAAACATGAAAACGGAAGTTGATTTTAGCTCAGTCAATCAGCAGTTAAGCGAGAGACGCTATAATGTAAACATCGTCTCTGCCTCACTCCGGTCGCGGTTGAGAAATCTGGTTCTAAATAAAGAAAAGTGATCACTTGAAATATAAGCTTCGCGTTGTCTCAGCTATGCAACCTTTGTGAACCAGCTTCTACAGAAGCAGACAAAGGTTTTTTTTTGTTTTGTTTTTTACAAATGAATATCAAAAAATTTCCTATATATATATATATATATAATATATATATATATATATATATAATATATATATTGTCATGTGTCAACCCCTAAAACTTAAAATCATCATTAACATTTTTTATTCCAACCAATCAAAATTGATTAGGTAAAGCCCTCTTAAAGCTGCCCTTGAAGTATTCATTTTTTTTTCACACGAGAAATGATTCATTGATCGGGTCGAATTCCCTAAACATTTGAGCCGTACCTAGTATACAAGAACGTGATGTTGTAACATTTATTTAGTTAAGATTTATATATAAACCTTCCGCAGTTCAACTTTTGACCCTGAAATTTAAAGTCTTAATAAATGGATACGATTTTTTAAATGAATATTACTTTGCGTGAGCACGCAAATAACGCAAATGAAGAGACCAGAACGAGGAATATAATGTAAACATCGTCTCTGTCTCACTCCAGTCGCGGTTGAGAAGTCTGGTTCTAAGTAAAGAAAAGTGATCACTTGAAATATAAGCCTCGTGTTGTTTCAGCTATGCAACCTTTGTGAACCAGCTTCCACGGAAGCAGACAAATTAGAAGAAATGAAGAGACCAGAACGAGGAAGGTTGGGTATTCGTATGATGAGAAATGGCACCAAAACGTAGATTATTAACTTGTACCAATTTTTGAGCATTTAGTTTTAAAAATCGTCTAATAGGAACCAAGAATACTGTTCAAATAACAATGGTAGCTTATACTGAAATTATCGTCACTTAGTTTGTTCCCAGCAGAGTTCATACTTATTTGCTTTTTTTCCATTGATAACAAAAAAAAAAGTTTTTAAATATCTTACAATGTTTTTACTAACATATTTCAATTAATGATGAAAATGGAGCTTATTGATCTGTTGGGGTAGGGTAGGGGTTATAATTTCAATTTAAATGATACTTTTGATATATCTTATTAATTTTATTTGAATAAAATAAATTGATAACCTTTTCTGGAATAAGATTTTTGAGCAATTTTATCTCTAAATGTATTACAAACAAGTATTTTTGGAGGCTTCATATTAGACAATTTTTCTGTATTGAAATAATAAGATTTTTGAGCAATTTTATATCTAAATGTATTACAAACAAGTATTTTTGGAGGCTTCATATTAGACAATTTTTCTGTATTGAAATAATAAGATTTTTGAGCAATTTTATCTCTAAATGTATTACAAACAAGTATTTTTGGAGGCTTCATATTAGACAATTTTTCTGTATTGAAATAATAAGATTTTTGAGCAATTTTATCTCTAAATGTATTACAAACAAGTATTTTTGGAGGCTTCATATTAGACAATTTTTCTGTATTGAAATAATAAGATTTTTGAGCAATTTTATATCTAAATGTATTACAAACAAGTATTTTTGGAGGCTTCATATTAGACAATTTTTCTGTATTGAAATAATAAGATTTTTGAGCAATTTTATCTCTAAATGTATTACAAACAAGTATTTTTGGAGGCTTCATATTAGACAATTTTTCTGTATTGAAATAATAAGATTTTTGAGCAATTTTATCTCTAAATGTATTACAAACAAGTATTTTTGGAGGCTTCATATTAGACAATTTTTCTGTATTGAAATAATAAGATTTTTGAGCAATTTTATATCTAAATGTATTACAACAAGTATTTTTGGAGGCTTCATATTAGACAATTTTTCTGTATTGAAATAATAAGATTTTTGAGCAATTTTATATCTAAATGTATTACAAACAAGTATTTTTGGAGGCTTCATATTAGACAATTTTTCTGTATTGAAATAATAAGATTTTTGAGCAATTTTATCTAAATGTATTACAAACAAGTATTTTTGGAGGCTTCATATTAGACAATTTTTCTGTATTGAAATAATAAGATTTTTGAGCAATTTTATATCTAAATGTATTACAAACAAGTATTTTTGGAGGCTTCATATTAGACAATTTTTCTGTATTGAAATAATAAGATTTTTGAGAATTTTATATCTAAATGTATTACAAACAAGTATTTTGGAGGCTTCATATTAGACAATTTTTCTGTATTGAAATAATAAGATTTTTGAGCAATTTTATATCTAAATGTATTACAAACAAGTATTTTTGGAGGCTTCATATTAGACAATTTTTCTGGATTGAAATAATAAGATTTTCGAGCAATTTTATATCTAAATGTATTACAAACAAGTATTTTTGGAGGCTTCATATTAGACAATTTTTCTGGATTGAAATAATATGATTTTTGAGCAATTTTATATCTAAATGTATTACAAACAAGTATTTTTGGAGGCTTCATATTAGACAATTTTTCTGTATTGAAATGATAAGATTTTTTAGCAATTTTATATCTAAATGTATTACAAACAAATATTTTTGGAGGCTTCATATTAGACAATTTTTTAAAACTGAATGCTCACAAATTGGTGCAAATTAGAGATCTACTTATCACACTAATGATACCGGGTGAATCTTTTTGATATTCGAAAAAAGTTGAAAATCGACCTACCTTATTATACAAGGGTTTTTCATTACGTTAAACCAATTTTTCTCTGCTGTTTTGGTTACTGACTTATTATTATTGATTATTTCTTACAATTTAAGTTTTCTAATTTCTATCAAGAAATTGTATTTAAATTTATTTCTTTTTGATATCATATCCCTGTTATTTGTCTAAATTTGTATAATTTCTAAACTCATAAATTCTATGATTTATAAATTGTTTTTAATAAATTGTATCTCTGTTTATATATTTTACGAAAGTAAATAAAATTTGAACTGATTGAATTATATGTAATTTTCTGGGTACTATAGCCTTCAGGTACATACATACTGACTCTTTATTCCAAAGATCCCAAAATCCAGATGAATACGCTATAGATAAAATTATGGGATAGACACCCCCCCCCATATATATATATATATATATATATATATATATATATATGAATTTGATATATTGAAAAAACAAATGATGTTTACACATGCTTGGGATCATCAGGAGAGAATGTGCACCGTTTCGGGGCCTTCCTCTCAACGGTTTTAACTGCACATCGGCCCCCCTCACTGTTGTGAGGTCCCTTGGAATATCTGTATCGACCGTATGTAATAGATATATAGATAGATATATATGTATATATATATAAACACACACATATACACATTTACACATACACACATAAACACACACACACACACACACACACACACACACATATATATAAACACACACATATACACATTTACAAATACACACACACACATACACATATAAATACACACACATACATAAATACACACACACACACACACACACACACACACACACACACACACACACGCACGCAAAGAAGATATCGACAAACATACGATTGTATGAACAGATTCTAGCCACAAGCTCCAGAATTTAGCTTTCAGAAATCTTCTGACGAAGGGATATTTATCCCAAAATATTAAGAAAATAAATCAAAGGTAGACGAACAACACCATATTTGCCCCCATTTTATTTTACACTTGCATTGTGATAGCCTTCAAAACCAACCAACAAATCAATAAAGATGCTTCAAGCAAACTATAAAACTATTTCATAGATAAAAATGTTTAATTGCATCTAAGTTAAGATTATAGATAAATGAGATATTCTTATCCTTGTCTTAAAAAAAGACTTTGTCACTTTTCATCTTAAATGCTGGTATAAACAGAATAAATTCACACTCAATTGATGAGATATTTTAAGAAAGTCCTTATGAATAAACTTTCTGAAAACTGTAAACTTATTTGTTGTTTTTTAAAATCTGTACTAGTACAAAATAAAAAAACACCCACCGGGCGATGTAAAAATAAATTTTTTGAAACATATTGCCTGAGGGGTGGGAGTAAAAAATTCAATGTCAGCGAGTTTGTACCCTAAGTAAGTAAAATCATCAAATTCATTAAAGGATTAAAAAATAAAACAATTTGAAATGTAAACTTTAAATATGTATTAAAATAAAACAAACTATATATAGATATATAATACCAGTCATGTATTTATTAAAACTTGTTTTAAAAAACAATGAGGACTGTCTAATGCTGCATGTTCAAATTTTGAGTGTATTTACTGAATAAATACACTCAAAATTTGAACATGCCAAAAATCGTAGAATAAATTTTATTCTATGTTATGACGATTTTGGGTAATGTGATGTAAGCAGTGACGTAATTTTTGTTACAGACAAAAACCGGAAGCGAATCTCCATTATTAATAGATTTTTCTTATTTCTTATTTTTCTTTTCTGATTGTTTTTCAACTTTTCCTTCTGAATATTTTGATTAATTTGCTTTCGATTTCATGAAAGTGAAAATTCAAGTTTACATAAAAAAGTAGTCAATCTGTCTTTGGTTTTTTTTTAATGGCATATCAACCTCAGTGGGTCATTTAATACTGACAAAGTTTTGAAATAAATTCATTTTTAATGGATACTAACTTTTTTTTATAAACACATTTATGGACTTCTATTTAACCCATAGATGGAACCCTAACAGGTACTACCTCAGCCACCGCCTTCTATCACCCATATGATAAAAAGGGTTGGGGCTTGCCATAGGGGCAATAGGGTTGGGACAATCATATAGGTGCTAGGGCTTGACGTGACCAGCCGATTGATTGGAGGGGGCCTCTCCGACCGCCCGTCTAGCCCAAGAAAGGCCAAAGTGGAGTTTTGCTAGTCATGACTGCTCATCCACCTGGGTTCTATCCTTAAGCATCACGGGTCGCCACCCACGGTCAACAGGTGGCCCCATTGGTGGAGTCTTACTCCTCTGCCCTCTGCAGAGGTGCAGTGGGTGCATTCTAACGCCCCATCCGACAGGGCGTCAATCTGTCTTTTCCGATTCCTTTTATTATCTATTTCTCTGAAATCTTTTTAGAAGAGGCTTGATTTATATCATTTAGATTATTTGGACTGTTGTCCTCATCTTTATTGTTATCCACACAACGTTTCGAATCGGGAACCTTCTTTTCGAACTCGGGAGCCTTCATCTCGTAATCAGGATTCGAACTGCCGAGTTCGACAAGAAGGTTCCCAGGTTTGAAAAGAAGGTCCCCGAGTTCCACAACAAACACCTGTAGAAGGCCGGAAGGCACATCGGCCGAAACGTTGTATGGATAACAATAAAGATGATGAGAATAATCCAAATAATCCAAATTTTCACAATTTGCCCGATAATTCTCTTTTAATTAAACATTTATGGCAAAGTCTGTGTCTGTCTTGTAAAAATAATCCTAAACTCGGAAAATGCAGTTCTCTCTATAGTTAGAAAAAGCAGATTTTTTAAAGAACAAATAACATTGGCATTGTTGGCTTAAATTTCATCCGAATTTGTTACCAATGTGGAAATGGACTAATTTATTCAGATTTCATTTATAATTCAACTAGCAGCAGCTACCCGGCGTAGCCTGGGTAGAGGGGGATTTCTTTTAAGTTAGTCCCGCTGATCCATTATTACTGAATCGTGAGTTGAATCCTCGTGGGATGTCCAATTAAGACCCCTACGTAAAAAAAAATAGACCTTGCATTGATCCAGCTACTCTGAAAAGAAATGTTAATGTCTACTATCTATTGAATGAAAAAAAAAAAACGATGCTGTTATCTTCACGAATATGAATCAAATCTCTTTATTTTTGCTCAAAACCATGTTATGGAATATGAAAGTGAAAGTTATACCAATTGTAGTTGGTGCACTTGGAACGGTCCCAAAAAGATTGGAAAAATGTTTGGAAAATCTGGAAATCAGAGGAAGAATCGAGATCATTCAGATTACTGCACTGCTGCAATCTGCCAGAATACTCAGAAGAGTCCTGGAGACCTGAGGAGACTTGCTGTCACTCAGACTCCAGTGAAAGGGCATCAGCTAACGCTGATGTGAAAAACTCAAAAGGAGTGAATAATAATAATAATAATAATAATAATAATAATAATAATGTTGTTGTCAGATATTTTTTAAAAATTGTTAGGACATAAAATTGGAAGTTTCAACAAAGTTCTGTCACATAAAGAATAATCCATGTCTTGTAAATTCATCGTGTGTCTGGTGAAAAGTAATTCTAGTACACGAAAACCCCTAAAGGAAAAAGGCCCGGTTTCGCTTCGGTGGACCGATTCTGTGTTTTGGTAGATACCCTTTTTGTTGATATCGCGCACGCGCAGTGAAGGCAACAGTGAGCCAGCAGAAAGTAAACAAGCGACTAGCGAGGAAGAACGAGTCAAGAGAAGGGGAACGAATATACGGAGACGGAGTCAGGTTAAAGAGAAAACAAGTGAACAAGAGAGAAAGAGCGAGTAGAGAGAAAGTAAAAAGGGTACGAAGAGAAAAAGGAGACAGACGAAAGAGAGAAAGAACAAGTACAGAAGCGGAGAAGGAAAGAAAACAAGAAAAAGAGACAGACGCACGTTGTACAGAATACTTTATTTACTCTCATTTTTTATCGGTAATTTATGAGGTAGTGCGTCCCGGTCTCCTGCCTCAAAAATTGCTGCCCGGTGACTATTAAAATAACGACCCCCAGCTATGGTGTTACTTGAAAGAAAACAACCAACTTAGGGCGTTAAATGTATTTTAGGGGGGTGGCTTCTCTTTTTTGTCGTAATTCTTATTTATTTATCGTAATTTGTCGTAATTCTTATTTATTTATCGTAATTTGTCGTAATTCTTATTTATTTATATAAATTTGTCGTATTTCTTGTTTATTTATCGTAATTTGTCGTAATTCTTGATTAATTTGTGGTAATTCTTGTTTAGATATGAAGATGGACATCTATCTATCTATCTATCTATCTATCTATCTATCTCAATTTGTTCATTTTTTTTACTTTCTTTTGATAAATAAATAAGAATTACGACAAAAAAAAGAGAAGCCCCCTACCTATGTTGGTTGTTTTCTTTCAAGTAACACCATAGCTGGGGTCGTTATTTTAATAGTCACCGGGCAGCAATTTTTGAGGCAGGAGACCGGGACGCACTTCCTCATAAATTACTTTTTTATCATTTGCTGTTTTATTTTGGCAAATAAATTAGAGAATCTCAGTAACTGTTGAGTTATTTGTTGAGCTAACTTCAAGGCATAGAGTGATAATTTCATTGTGTGATAATTTCATCGAGTGATAATTTCATCGTGTGATAATTTCATTGTGTGATAATTTCATCGTGTGATAAATTCATCGTGTGATAAATTCATCGAGTGATAATTTCATCGTGTGATAATTTCATCATGTGATAAATTCATCGAGTGATAATTTCATCGTGTGATAATTTCATCGTGTGATAAATTCATCGTGTGATAAATTCATCGAGTGATAATTTCATCGTGTGATAATTTCATTGTGTGATAAATTCATCGAGTGATAAATTCATCGAGTGATAATTTCATCATGTGATAAATTCATTGTGTGATAATTTCATCGTGTGATAAATTCATCGAGTGATAATTTCATCGTGTGATAAATTCATCGAGTGATAAATTCATCGAGTGATAATTTCATTGTGTGATAAATTCATCGTTTGCAAATTCATTGTATAGTAATTTTATCGCAGGTCAATCATTTCTGGCTAAATTCCGAATTTAATAATTGCTTTTAAGAATTTAATTAAAAAAAACCCTTAAACAGTTAAAGTTGGGAAAACCCCTTTGTTATAAGAACAATTGATACGAGGAATTTACCATACAATGGATTTACCGCAAGGAATTTACCTAGAATCAGGATAAGCGTGGAAAAAAGATTAACAATCAGAAATTATTTGAAAACTGAATTTTATTATCAAGATAAAATATTCATCGCAATGTTATTTTGTATACTTTAGTCTCTTCACAAATAGTTACGAAATCTGATTCCACATTTCTTTTGCCATGAGAGTAAATCCTTATTTGAAAATGAAAAAATAAGGATTTCAAATAAAGGATTTACTCAGATGAAGGTCGAATTTTCTTTGTGTGCGGAACATTTCTACATTTTTTTCTATTATTATTATTTCATTTCTTTTGATTATTTGAAAATATAATAGTTTGAATAATGTACACATGTATAAACTCCTGACCGAAACACGTGTAAGTAATATTGATTAAAATATCCTATATTATCCATTCTATACTTTCTTTCCTTTATTCATATATATATATATATATAATATATAATATATATATGATACTACTAATATTATTATTAGATGAAAATAAAGAGTCTACCATGGTTTCAATCAAATTGAAATGATTTCTTCAGGACCCTACGTTTACTAAGTCGATGTAATTCCTTCATTAAATTCAATTTAACTAAGGAATTACACCGACTTAGTTAACGTAGGGTAGGGTCCTGAAGAAATCATTTCAATTTGATTGAAACCATGGTAGACCCTTTATTTTTCCTCTATTAATGATATTATTTAGTATTATTACTGCTCTGTATTTTTAATATATTAAGCGCTTTTGGATTATGTATTGATGCCACTGCGAGGGAGAAGTTAAAACTCCAATTAGATACTGTTTATATATATATATATATATATATATATATATATATATATATATATATATATATATATATATATCGGAGAGTTTTATAATTTGCTTGAAGCATTGTGTATATATTGGTTAGGAGGTTGATTTAGAAGGCTATCACAATGCAGGTGTAAAGAAAATAATAACCATACGGTAACAATGATGTTGTGTGTTAACCTGTATTTAATTCTTGAATTTTCGAGATAATATCTCTTTTTCAAAAGTTCTTCAGTTCCAGCGATCTTTTGAAAAAGAGTTATTATCTCGAAAATTCAAGAATTAAATACAGGTTAACACAGAACATCATTGTTACCGTATTATTATTATTTTCTTTACACCTGCATTGTGATAGCCTTCTAAATCAATCTCCTAACCAATATATATATATATATATATATATATATATATATATATATATATATAGTTATATATAAAAACAATTTTTTTTTGTGATGAAACAAAGAAAATACAGTGCTCAATCACAAATTGTGAGAGCTAATATTTATTTAATTTGCTGAGTTTTTATAGATCAATGTTTATTATAAACAGCTACCCAGGTTTCAGGCCAAGGGGCAATCATCAGGTTGTTGAGGTAGATCCCATGGTGTTTGTTGAAGATCTTTAACAAACACCATGGGATCTAACTCAACAGCCTGATCATTGCCCCTTGGCATGAAACCTGGGTAGCTGTTTATAATAAACATTGATCTATAAAAACTCAGCAAATTAAATAAATATATATATATAGTTTTGCTTCTATTTTAGGAACAAGATAAATGCCGAATCGAATTGACGAAGTAAGGCGCCATATTTATGTGGAGTGAGTTAGAATTCTTATTTCGATTTACAATCAGCTTCTATTCTCCAATCACAAATCAACAGAGTTGGGTTGAAGTGAAGATCACCAGGACATATTTTGTGATATGCTATGCCATAATCACATTGGTAATAAGTGGTGCAGTTTTTAGGATCCGCAAACAGTCCACCCGGATGATACACATTTGGACAAGTAAAATCTGAAAGAAAATAACACATAATTATTATGCAATAGGGTAGTGTTATATATTGTACAAACGGAAATATGAATTTCCGGTTTTATTAAACAAAGAAATATAACAACTTCCCGTTATCAGATCAAGAGATAAAAATGTGTAGGAGTAGCTATGAATATAAAAGAACCTAGGGCTCGAGACAGGTCAGTCGTCAGTCAGTCCTGGAGGCAGTCAGCCGGAGAGAGAGTGAGGTGATCGGGGTCAGTAGTCGGGAGAGTCGATGCGAGTTAGTTGGCCGAGCGGGACCTCGTGTAGTTGGTGTTGGGAAAGCTAGCCTTAATATTTACTAACTGAAAAAGCTTGTCACCCAGAAATTTAATCGAAGGACCGAAAGTTTAAAGACTGAATATATTAATTAAACTGACCCGCTCTCTCGAAGTTAAGAAGCTTGAATTTATTTCAATAAACTTCTGGAAGATAACTTTGGTGTTATTGTCATCCCTTACAACGAAGATAAAACTATTGCAATTTAGTACAGTGACGACGCCGCTACGCAACAGTAGGTCAATTTTTGATTTTTTTTAAAAATATCAAAATGACACAACCAGAGAAAGTTGGGTATTGGTATGATAAGTACTGACACCAAAAAGTAGGTTTCTAACTTGTAATTGGTTTAAAATAATGAAAAACCTTAGTTTAATAAAGTAGGTCTTTTTTTAAAACTGTTTTTGAACATCAAACAAATTCACATGAGGAAGGTTGGTATAAGTACTGACACCAAAAAGTAGGTTTCTAAATTGCAACAATTTCTGAGCATTTAGTTTTAAAAATCGTCTGACAGGAAGCCCCTCCTAGATCCATGTTTTTGATATGAAATTGCTTAAAAATCTTATAATTTCAATCCAGAAACAATGAATAAAATATATCGAAAGTGACATTTAAGCTGAAATTTAAAAAAAAACACCCCATCCTAACAGCTCTGAGAAGCTGAATTTTACCTCATTGAGATACGACAGTAATCGCATTCTAAGATATTGTTGTAGCGTTATTTCTTCTGTTATCAATAATATGCAATGATATAAACTGCAAAAGAGCTGCAAATGTATAGTGTTGCAATCTTAATGGCCTGCAAGGCTGTTAAATAAAATATTACGGGATTTTATAGGCTATAGCAATGAAGAAATGAAGTATATATATATATATATATATATATATATATATATATATATATATATATATATATATATTACTAACGAGGTGATATTTTTTCATTTAAAAAAAAAACTCCAAGTCGGTATTTAACTAA
>CM042162.1:69433335-69440835 GCA_023376005.1 Doryteuthis pealeii | reverse complement strand
AATTAATTTCAAGTAATTATTTATGATTTCAAGTATTAATTAATTTTCAAGTATTATTTATGATTTCAAGTAATTATTTCTATTTATGATTTCAAGTAATTATTTATGATTTCAAGTAATTATTTCTATTATTTCTAAATGATTAATTAATTTCAAGTAATTATTTATGATTTCAAGTAATTATTTCTAGTTAATGATTTCAAGTAATTATTTATGATTTCAAGTAATTATTTATGATTTCAAGTAATTATTTCTATTTAATGATTAATTAATTTCAAGTAATTATTTATGATTTCAAGTAATTATTTCTATTTAATGATTTCAAGTAATTATTTATGATTTCAAGTAATTATTTCTATTTAATAATAGTCATTTCTTGCAAATGATTAAATGGTATCAAGTATCCAATACTAATTAATTTTCAAATAGATCTATTTGACCTATAGATCAGACCCTAACAGGTACACTCTAGGTCATAGTGGGCCTGGGAGTAATGATACGAACTGGAGCCTCACCATCAGATGCAGTTTAGTGTCATACCAGGACACTCCTTTTTTTCTGGAGAGGAGTCTTACCACTTTGCAGGGGATACAGTCAGCCTATTCTTAAACCGTGCTATCAGGGCTGAAATGACTTTCTTGATTTACACTTGATTCTTTTATTATTTCAAATGACAAGGTAAAACCAATTTGAATTTTAACATTGTAACTTATTACTAGGATGAGTCAAAAATTTTGCATGATTTTGGTATCTGTTACTTTGCGGTGCATATGTTGGATGACTGAAGCAGTTCAAGCCATTCAAGATTGCCGTTATTATGATGCTCGATTTTTCTGTATTTGATATTGTTTTCGAGAGTTAAGAGTTTTATGGTGGCTGGAATTAGGCGGAAGAAAATTCGGGCCTTTTTTGTTTGCTGGTTTAGAAAACCGATATTGTCAGAGTAAACCTACTCAAGTTTCATCTTTAGGATCACCACGTCTTTTCTGCGAGGAATTGCTTAAATTAATCACAACAAACGGATGTAATCAAAAATACAAAATCATCGTTCTGCAGTTACCGGTTATGAACACTTGGCTTATTTTGATTTTTAATTGTCACTCCAACTGTTTTTTTGTAACTATAGAGCCATTTACATTTGTGTCTACATAAGATGAAAATTCCCGATCTTTGTTTAAATAATTATTTGGAATTTGAGTTGTTTGCAAATGCTAATTTTTTCTCCAATCATAAAAGATTATTACCCAGTCTATAATTATGTGATCTTGTAACAATTTCCCACTTTACAATCGGGTCTATGCCGTATATCGCGAATTTTTCCTCTTTCAAAAAAAAAAAAAAAAAATAGCGAACGTTGAAGAAAATGACGTCGTCAATAAAAAAAAGGGTAGGTTTTTGATTTGGTTTTGTTTTACGGCATATCAACCTCAGTGGGTCATTTAATGCCGATAAAGTTTTGAAATAAATCAATTCTTAATGGATAATACAATTTTTTAAATAAATTAATGTTTTCTAATTAACCCATAGATGGGACCCTAACAGGTACTACCACTCCGGGTCAGAGTGGTCCAGGGAGCAATGGTGATGAAGGGGTGCTCCACATTCCCCAAACCTCCAAAACTGGAACCTCACCATCAGATAGAGTTTAATGTCATTCCCAGGACATGTAGACCCGCAGCCACCGCCTTCTAGCACCCATATGATAAAAAGGGGTTGGGGCTTGCCATAAGGGCAATAGGGTTGGGAAAATCATATAGGTGCTAGGGCTTGACGTGACCAGCCGATTGATCGGAGGGGGCCTCTCCGACCGCCCGTCTAGCCCAAGGTAGGGCCAAAGTGGAGTATTGCATGTCATGAACTGCTCATCCACCTGGGCTCTATCCTTAAGTATCACGGGTCGCCACCCACGGCCAACAGGTGGCCCCATTGGGGGAGTCTTACCCCTCTGCAGAGGTGCAGTCGGTGCATTCTAACGCCCCAACCGACAGGGTGGCCGGGCCTTTGTATAATGGTTTTTGTATTCGCAATAACTGCTGATTCGGATAAGCTGCGTAAATTCTAAGTGTGCTGGTTTGAGGTGCGATGCGTGGTTGAAATTGAATAAAATGATGCATCTAAAAAAATAAGATAAAAATTTCTTACCTTCACAAAATCTTCCAGTATATCCGGGAAGACATGAACACGAGAAAGTGCCACCTGACGGCAAGCATTGTCCATTATTTTGGCAAGGATTAGGATAACAAACGCCAGTCGGTTGGGAACAGTCAGTACCAGTCCAGCCAGGTTGACAAGAACAAGTATAAGTATTTCCATATACTGTACATTGTCCGTTGTTTTGACATGGGTTAGGACTGCAAGGATCAGTTCTGATACCACATCTATTTCCAGTCCATCCAGGTTGGCAGTTACAAGAGAAAGAGTTACCATTACGTATACACTGTCCGTTATTTTGGCAAGGATTTGGAGTACAATTATCGTAATCGGTGCATGTAGGTCCAGTCCAGCCTGCTTGACAAATACAATTGAATCCAGTTCCGTTCTGTACGCATTGTCCGTTATTTTGACATGGGTAAGTATTACAAGGATTCACCGGTACTGAACATGTATTACCAGTCCAGCCTTGTTGACAGGTGCAGAAGAAAGAGTTACCATTACGTGTGCACTGTCCGTTATTTTGGCAAGGATTTGGAGTGCAATAATCGTAATCGGTGCATGTAGGTCCAGTCCAGCCTGCTTGACAAATACAATTGAATCCAGTTCCGCTCTGTACGCATTGTCCGTTATTTTGACATGGGTAACTATTACAAGGATTCACCGGCACTGAACATGTATTACCAGTCCAGCCTTGTTGACAGGTGCAGAAGAAATATTTACCATTACGTGTGCACTGTCCGTTATTTTGGCAAGGATTTGGAGTGCAATAATCGTAATCGGTGCATGTAGGTCCAGTCCAGCCTGCTTGACAAATACAATTGAATCCAGTTCCGTTCTGTACGCATTGTCCGTTATTTTGACACGGGTAACTATTACAAGGATTCACCGGCACTGAACATGTATTACCGGTCCAGCCTTGTTGACAGGTGCAGAAGAAGGAGTTACCATTACGAGTGCACTGTCCGTTATTTTGGCAAGGATTTGGATAGCAATAATCGAAATCGGTGCATGTAGGTCCAGTCCAGCCTGCTTGACAAATACAATTGAATCCAGTTCCGCTCTGTACGCATTGTCCGTTATTTTGACACGGGTAACTATTACAAGGATTCACCGGCACTGAACATGTATTACCAGTCCAGCCTTGTTGACAGGTGCAGAAGAAAGAGTTACCATTACGTGTGCACTGTCCGTTATTTTGGCAAGGATTTGGAGTACAATAATCGTAATCGGTGCATGTAGGTCCAGTCCAGCCTGCTTGACAAATACAATTGAATCCAGTTCCGTTCTGTACGCATTGTCCGTTATTTTGACATGGGTAACTATTGCATGGGTTTATTGGGGTTTCGCATCTTAAACCGGTCCATTCATTTCTACAAGCACATCTGTACTGATTATTCCCACTCATATAACACTGACCGTTGTTTAGGCAAGGCTGAGAAACGCAAGGATTATATATATCACAGTTCCTTCCTCCATAGCCGTTGATACAAGTGCAAGTATAGTCGGAATTACTACCTTGAGTACAACGGCCTCCATTGTGACATGGGTTCGAATCGCAGGCATTTATAACTGAAATAAAATTATGAAAGGAAAATCAGATTTGGAAAAGAAAGACTTCAGCTTTTACTAAAATAACACACTCGCTGTTTATATTTCATGATGAAGTATAAAACCTGATAAATATATTTCTTGTTCATATTTTTTAATTTTTATGATGTGTGGGTGATGTTCAGGTTGTAGGAGTCTGGTAATCTCGGTGAGGTGGAACAATTACTGAAAGGGACAAGAATGGTTTTTCTTTTTTTTTTCAGATAGTTAACTTTTTTTCTGATGGTTTTCGTACCATTAATGAATTCATGAAATTCATACAAAAATCTTTAAGCTAATTTGCTTCTTTTGTGAGTTTATGAATTTAGTTAGTAAGGTTGTGCTCTAAATAAATTTCTTTGATCTCTGTCATTCACTCTCTAGCTTGCTAACATCATTTATTATTGTACTAAATCAGAGTGAATCAATGATTGTTTGCTAAAGCCTTTTTTTCTATTTATCTTAAAGACACACAATTCATGTCAAAATATTCCTTAGTTCTAGGAATGAGTTATGTTTGAAAAAATCCATTTTTATTGATTCTAAGTAAGTAAGTAAGTATTATTAGTTAAAATAACATACTTGCTGTACATATTGCCTGATAGGATATAAAACCTGTTAAACTTTTAAAGATTTATGTTTATATTTTTACTTTTCACAATTTGTGGGCGATGTTCAGTTGTCGGCGTTTGGTAAACCTCAGTGTGGTAGACCAATAATTAAACAATGTAATCGTAATCAATGAAATGAACAGGAATTTATTTCTTATTTATCAGAATTAACTTTTTTCTCATGCTTTTCGTACAATTATTGAATACAGGAAATTCATACAAACATTTTGGTTAAAGAACTTAAGTTTTTAAATAGAATAATTGGTGCATTATATCTTTTAATATCTTTTAATAACAGCAATGGTTATTATTCACTTAAAGCTGAAATAAAATAAAATAAAAGGAAAAGAAAGATTTAGCATTTACTAAAATAACACACTCGCTGTTTATATTTCATGATGAAGTATAAAACCTGATAAATATATTTCTTATTCATATTTTTATGTTTATGATGTGTGGGCGATGTTCAGGTTGTAGGAGTCTGGTAACCTTGCTGAGGTGGAACAATTACTGAAAGGGACAAGAATGTTTTTCTTTCTTTTTTTTTTTCAGATAGTTAACTTTTTTTCTGGTGGTTTTCGTACCATTATCATACATGAAATATGTACAAAAATCTTTAAGTCTAATCGAGGGAACAATTTTAATTTCAAATTTTTGATTGGTGACCCTCATTTTACACACACATTTGTAAAAAAAGGAAGAAAATCTTTTGTCTCAAAATAGACGAATTAACCCCTCTTCATTGCACGCACCAATTTATCCTAAATTTCACAAAGTATTCAACATTTTTGTGCTTTATTGAAATTTATATTCACATCTGGAAATAAAAAATAACTAATTACGTCAATTTAACTAAAAGTTTTCACATAAAAATGTCTGTAATAATATTTATACAAATTACCGAAAAGCCATCATACGAAAAAAAAGGCGATTAGATAACAATGTGAACAATTTTAATTTCGAATTTTTGATTAGTGAACCTCATTCGACCTTCATCACAGTGAAATTTTATTTAATAAATAAATTTCAAAATTAAATTTCATTTGTATATTTAATAATGATAATAATAGTTTGAATCGTGTACACATAGATAAACTGGCCGAAACACATGTGTAAGTGATATTGATGTTGTACCGGCCGTTCCTACAGTGGAGAACATGCACCGGTTCTCACTATAAATAGTGAGACACCGAGTGTAAAGGTCGTACTGTTCCCGTTAACGACAAGCTAGTCGTACATGTACCATTATTGTAAATACACTTGTCTTATTTTACCCTATCTCGACTTGACTTCTTTTTACTGTTGGGACTAACATCGCAACAATTGATTAAATTCATCTTCTATTATTCATATATTATTCAACATTTTTGTTCTTTTTTGAGACTAATATTTACATCTGTAATTTTAGAATAACTAATTACGTCAATTTAAGTAAATGTTGTAATATGCAAATTTCTATAATAATATTTATACAAAAAAAAAAAAAGACAAAAAAAAAGACGATTAGATAAAAAAAAATTGTGTTACCTGTTTGACAGTACGTTCCTGTGAATCCCTTGGGACAGATACAGGAGAATGCAAGGATTTCATCTCTACAGGTAGCCCCATTGAGACACGGATGTGGAATAACACTACACTCGTCGATTCCTAAATTATCAAAACATTAAAACATCTTCATCACTTCATATATTTATGCATGCAAATTTGTTCTTTACTCTTTATATAAAACCTTTCACAAAATGTTTAAGTTCTGTGGGTAAATAATTAACGAATAAATTAAATATATGACATTCTTCTCCGACCCAAACCCCATTTGAAATTTGAAAAAACACAGGTTTAAATAGAATGAGTGGTAAGTTTATTAGCCGACGCTGCAGAGTTTTGATCTGTTAAGTAGATCTTCTTCAGGGCTTTTGTTGATATGAGGAAGAGTACATATATATATATATATATATATATATATATATATATATATATATATATATATTTATTTATTTATTTATTTATAATTACAAAGTCGCTCCTACCATTGGTTTCTGAATAAACCTTTTTTTTGTTGTTATTCGTCTTCAGAGGCGTTTGACTTTTGAACAAAATTTTGGACAGTTTTCAACTCCCGGCACGTATCCACGCGATCCGTTAATAGCTCGTGCATTTCGCTTTCATCATTCAACGGCATCACTATTTGTCGTCATTGTTCTTATTGTGATTTTAAATTTTTTCCGTTTTTATATTTATTTTAGTTCATGTGTGTTTATTTATATATGAATTCTTAATTATGGCGGTCTGATGTTTTGGTTAGTCCAATTCCATATTAAGAATTTTTTCCTGTGTGGGCATGCTCGAAAAATTTCTGTTTTGTTGTTTAGGAAATTTTCTTCGGAGTTTATTCCTTGAAGAATACGGAATTTTTCTGTTGTGCATAATGAGCATTTTTTTGAACCATTTATATATGGTTTCAATTGGTCTAGTATTTTCCATTCTAATTTAAAATGTTTTTCTTGTTTTTTATACTGCCATACTTTGTTGGATAGCGCTGTCACGTTCCTCTTATTTTCGTGTTTGAAGGATGTTAAATGGTTATAGTAGCGTTGTTTAAAGCTACCCTGCACCATCCCTATGTAGTTTTCGCTGGTTTCCGATTGGTTTGTATTGTTTGTCTTAATTGTTGCCTGGTATATTATTGATTCTGTGTTGCATCTTTGTTGTAAAGGACAGTCTTCTTTACTTCTGCATGTGCATGTTGGGTCTTCTCTGGGTTTGATGTTGGCTGTAAAAATTGTCTTCATCGGTTGTCCACAAGAATAGCTTATTTTGACTGTGTTTTTGTTAAAAATTTTGTGGTATCTATGTTTAGGTGGGAAATGCTTTTTTACTAGTTCTAAGAATTTCTTGCCTATATTTGTCCTTACGTTGAGTGCATATGGTGGTGTGAACCAGATTATTTTCCTTTTCCTGTTTCTGTTTGTGGTTGGTATGTAGTCTTCGCTATCTATGTATTTTATTTGGTCCTTAATTCCGCTTTCCTTTAATGCTTCATTGTAGTACGGGGCTGCTTTTTCAAATATTTCTTTATTTGCTGAAAGGTTTGAGATTCTACGGTTAATGTTGTGGACTAGGTTTTTGAATACTATAGGTGGGTGGCATG
>CM042162.1:69395835-69428335 GCA_023376005.1 Doryteuthis pealeii | reverse complement strand
TGCAGATTTTGATGAGTTCCGCATGCAAACTGTTGCACATCGTTAGCGAAAATATACAAATCTTATTATAATGGAGATTGTGTGTTTTTCTGTCTGTAACCGAAACTATATTCCTACTCAAGTCATAATTCCCTTAGTTATTGACATCATATTCTCCATGATTTTATTTTTATCTAAACCTCAATTATTAATAAAATTGTCTTACATTATTAATACTGTTAACTATGTCTACATATTGACAACATGTAATTATATTTATATATACAACAAAATTGCGGTTTACAGTGTGAACGGGAAGGCTAATTTGCATATTAATATTAAAAAATCGAATTTAATAAATATGTGCTTAGTATTATTGATTTCTAACTGTTTGGTTTTATTTTAATGAATATAAGCAAAAATCTCTTCAATGAATCTTATATGAAATCCATTAACAAGATAAAATAACTGTCATTTTATTCTTTACTTCCTCTTATAACTAAATACTTAAATTAGAAAAAATAAAAATGAAAGACGAGAGTGATGGAAGAGTAAGTTTCAGTTATTCCATTTTTTATTATACTCCCTCTGTTTCAAATCTTTTATTATACTCCCTCTGTTTCAAGTCTTTTTATCTGTATTCTTATTTAGTTTCATTAGCCTTTCTAATTTAATACAATATTTTATTACATTAAAACTTAAATACTTGCACCCGGAGGGTGCATATATTTGCTAGTATATATAAAATGTCAACTGTATTCGAAAATAGAGCTTTATAACTAAAAAACTTGCTTTATCAAATGTCACTATTCCACACTCCAAAAGTAAAGCGAAACGAATTTCGTGAAATACAATGCCAAGAGCAAAACAATGCTTCACAATAGGAGTATATACTACCCTTATGCAATCAGCATACTTAGAGAATGTTCACATTTGGAGGGTACATCGACAGAAACGTGGTACAGATAACAGATAACACGGCGATGTTTTCAAGTTCGAATATATAATAGCTGATTTTAAGGCATTTATTTTTACGCTGAATCCCAAAATTACACCCATTTTTTCTATAATAATAATAATAATAATAATAATAATAATAATAATAATAATAATAATAATTTCCCGTCCAGGTAGTAGTAACAGTAAAGTTCTGCTATATATATTGTCCATATTGACAAGGGCCAGTCACAGTTAAGAATAAGAAACAAAGATGAACAAATATTGCTATTCCAGTTCTCCAACAGAAGCCAATAATTTTAGTGATGAACTGAAGTGAAAGAACAAATGCCACAATTTGAAACTTATCAGTTAAATAAAAACTGACAACTACTCAGACTTTACTGACAAAAAGAATCGCAAGTAAAACCATTCTCTTCATCTAGACAATATCTTTAAAACAAAACTGAGAAATATTTCACAAATGTACGTTTAAAATAATCGAAAACTGTATGGTTAGAAAGAAACATTATCTTGAATTTTATTGTTATTAGATAAAATCAGTTATCATAATAAGATAGGCTTACCGAGATTTTAAGAAATAGAAGAAAAAGAAAAGGAATGCAAGTTAAAGTCTCGTCTAAAGCTTATTCCTTATTTCATATTGACGCCCCGAGAATGAATATTGGAGTAGTTGCAATGAAAAGCAATTAAAAGTAAGATGAAAAAGTGCTAGTAAAAATAAACTATAATTATTGGTTAGATTTTTTCTTGGTGCCCGAAGCGATTAGTGCGCAAAGTTCCATTTTAAATAGATGCATTTTTTTCAGCTCTAATTGTTAGAAAGCAAGAGATATCTTTTTGATTTGTAATCCGACATTTTCAAACCACTAAAAAAGCAATGGTTATTAAAATTAAAATGTTTGTAAAACTAGCATTAAAACATCATATCTTAATTTTTAGATATCTCCTTTAATATACATCAAATCATCGCAATTTTGGCACAAAAAGCAAGAACCGGCGAAATCTATTAATAATGGAGATTCGCTTCCGGTTTTTGTCTGTAACAAAAATTACGTCACTGCTTACGTCACATTGCCCAAAATCGTCATAACATAGAATAAATACACTCAAAATTTGAACATGCAACATTAGACAGTCCTCATTGTTTTTTTAAAAACAAGTTTTAATAAATACATGACTGGTATTATATATCTATATATAGTTTGTTTTATCTTAATACATATTTAAAGTTTACATTTCAAATTGTTTTATTTTTTAATCCTTTAATGAATTTGATGATTTTACTTACTTAGGGTAGAAACTCGCTGACATTGAATTTTCTAACTCCCACCCCCCAGGCAATATGTTTCAAAAATCTATTTTTACATCGCCCGGTGGGCGTTTTTTTATTTTGTACTAGTCTAATTAATTCATTAACCTCTTTTATATATAAAGGACTATAATTTCATTAATACTTACATTGATAGGAGAGTTGATTCTGAAGACAACAGGATTTGAAATACCATTCAATTGTCCTTTACTTAAAACATTGCTGCTTCCGCCTACAATCAAAAGTTTTATAGACATCCGCCCTTTGACAGGTTTTGTTTTTCATCCTACTGGGTGACTAGCCGCCCTCCTCACCAGACAACCTTGGTGGGGTAACCGGTTTAGTCGCCGATAAACCGACTATGAAACAGATAGTACTGGATTACATAGTACCCGTAGCGCTTTGAGCGACCTGACTACAATACATACATATAAACATAAATACATATACATGAACTGCCCTTTATATATGTGTTATAGGTGATATACCCTATAGACTAATGGAATGCGCTGATGGTTACTATAAGTAACAGGGATAATTATGGCTTGAGAGTAAGCCAATGCGAGTCAGCCCATAACTCTATTATCGGACGTATTTCCCACTTTTCTTTACTGTAATTGTCTACTCTTTTTGTTAATACATTCTCCTACATTTGTTACCCGTCGTTTTGTTCTTATTTGACCCCTTAAAACCCCACAACAATATGTATAGATAATCATTTGCATAAAACCCCTTTAGATATAAATGATTATAATTTCATTAATACTTACATTGATAGGAGAGTTGATTCTTAAGATGACAGGATTTAAAATACCATTCAATTGTCCTTTACTTAAAACATTGCTGCTTCCGCCTGTAATCAAAAGTGTTATACCGATAAACAATTGGATAACTAAATTGAAAAAAAAAAATTACTTAAATCAATAGAAGCCAAGAACACTTACCGATCGATCCTGATTGTCTTTTGATGATGCAGTTTTTGGGTTCAGATAATTTGTAGAGACAAACTTTTATTCCAGTTTTGCAATTCCAACTGAAGAAACCACCACACCCTTTCCCATTGGCCATCATGGAGTTGGAATTGGAATAGTTGAGCAATTTCAGGTCGACCACATAATCCGCCAACGAACTCTGACGGTAAATATAGAAAGTGGGAATAATAATAATAATAATAATAAAATATAATAATAATAATAATAATAATAATAATCTGGACCTTGCCAGAGAACTGAAAAAGTTATGGAATATGAAAATGAAAGTGATACCAATTGTAGTTGGTGCACTTGGAACGGTCCCAAAAAGATTGGAATAAGGATTAGAAAATCTAGACATCAGAGGAAAGATTGAGACCATCCAGAATACTGCACTGCTGCAATCTGCCAGAATACTCAGAAGAGTCCTGGAGACACGAGGAGACTTGCTGCCATTCAGACTCCAGTGAATGACCATCAGCTAACGCTGATGGGAAAACTCAAAAGGAGTGAACAATGATAATAATAACAGACAAATACTTGGACCTTGCCAGAGAACTGAGAAAACTGTGAAACATGATGGAGAAGATTGTACCAATTGTAATTGGTGCCCGTGGAACGGTCCCTAAAACTCTGGGAAAGAATATGAGTGAATTGGAAATGAGAGGAAGAATCGAGATCACAAAAACTACAGCACTGTTGGGACTAACAGGAATACTCAGAACAGTCCCGGAGACCTGAGGAGACTTGCTGTCACTCAGCCTCAAGTAAACCACCAGATACGGCAGGTGTGAAAACATAATAATAATAATAATAATAATAATAATAATAATAATAATAATAATATAATACCAGACCTAGTGTTGATTAACAAAAAAGAAAGAACTTGTCAACTGGTGGATTTTGCAGTGCCAGCAGATCACAGGTTGAAGCTAAAGGAAAATGATAAATAGACAAATATCTGGACCTTGCCAGAGAACTGAAAAAGTTATGGAATATGAAAGTGAAAGTGATACCAATTGTAGTTGGTGCACTTTGAACGGTCCCAAAAGGATTGGAAAAGGGTTTGGAAAGTTTGGATATTAGAAGGAGAATCGAGACCATTCAGAACACTGCACTGCTGCAATCTGCCAGAATACTCAGAAGAGTCCTGGAGACCTGAGGAGACATGCTGTCACTCAGACTCCAGTGAAAGACCATCAGCTAATGCTGATGTGAAAACTCAAAAGGAGTAAATAATAATAATAATAATAATTTTTCGTTTAGTGCTTCCTGGGACGCACATATTTGCTTTGAATGAGTCCCCAGGAAATTTGATGGGTCCCAACTAAAGTTTCTTAATACATTGTAGGGTTTTTATTTATGATCTGTGGAAACAACTAAAGCAGTCTAACTTCTACCTTGTAACCTATCCTGTGTAATTCATTTCTATGAAACTATTGAAATGTATTTTCAGTTAGCTTGAAATGATGAGGGAAGAAAAAAGAAAAACACTGTCCCGCATGGATATGATTTTCATCATCATCATCATGTCGCGCGCACAGCATGGATATCCATGATAATCTTTCGCCAACCTTCCCTATTACTCATAGTCCCTGGGAGGTCCTCTGCGCAGCATCCAGAGTCTTCGCATAGTTGGTCAATGTAGGTCCTTAGCGGGCGTTCTACGTTAGCATGTCCATGTGTTTGCTTCCACAGGAGAACGTCGCTTATGAGCTCATCCCCGCTTCTCCAGCAGTGTCCTGCATGCCTAGTCCGTCTCACTCGGATAGTTTGTGAGATGTGGGGGGGGGGGGCAGGTGAGCTATAGTTTGCANCTTCGATGCTGGTCGAGCAGAAAAAGAAGAATTTCCCACTTGGGTTTGCCGCCAAAGTATTCTAGCCTGTGATTGGTTGTTTCGAAACAGAGGCTCGTAGACAAGAACGATAACCCCATACCTCAGAATTCTCAATAATTATGCATTTACGTATGCGTGTGAGTATGATGATATAACGCACATTACGCGCGCACACACACATGCACACACTCACACACGTATATATATATATATATATATATATATATATATATATAATACTAAATCCGAATGAATAAATGATTGTTTGATAAAGGCTTCTTGGACCATATGACCTTTGGGACACCCCTTTTTAATCTCGATTTAAGAAAGGACATGTTTTTCATTTACACCGTCAATAATCCGGTTGTTTTAACAGACGATTTTTAGATTTTTTTTATAAAATTACCCCTAACCCTAACCCTAACCCCTAACAAACAACCAGATATTGACGGTGTAAATGAAAAACATGTCATTTCTTAATCGAGATCAAAAAGGGTGGCTTAAAGGTAATAATGTTCCGGCTTTTTTCCTGTTTGTTTTAATGACACAAAATTCATACTACATATTCCTTGGTTTTAGGATTGAGTTATGCTTGAAAAAATCCATTTTCATTGGTTCTAATTAATCATAATCTGCAATTAAATCAAAAACTGACCCGTCTCTTACTTAACAGCCAGTCACTTTCCTCCTCTCTATGTATATCTTGATTACTTCCTCGTAATATATGTTAGTTTCTCTGTGAGAGATTGGGAGAGTGAGTGTGAAAAGAACATTTAACTTAAAATTTAACTCAGCAGCAGGGAGTCGAATCAGGTCTATTTCACCTCTCACCCATCATGACGTGTTGGTATATGTATCGACAGTGTCAACAGGGCCTTTGCGCTTCAATCATTACAATCAGCTTTGGTAATGTAGCCACAGGTGCTTCTATTGGTACTCTAGCCCTTCGCTTGTTTCCCTGAGGGCACTTGAACACAGCAGTAGCAGGTAATATCAGAGTGTACAGAGCGAGGGCCTTTCATCTTAAAACATCGCAACTTGAGAAATATATATTTCTTTTTCTCTCACATTTACTGGATGTTCACTTCCACACACAGTCATCTATCTATCTCTGTTTCTCTCTCTGTCTCTGTCTGTCTTTCTCTGTCTCTGTCTCTTCCCCCTCTCTCTCTCTCTCTCCTATATATATATATATATATATATATATATATACTAGCAAATATATGCACCCTCCGGGTGCAAGTATTTAAGTTTTAATGTAATAAAATATTGTATTAAATTAGAAAGGCTAATGAAACTAAATAAGAATACAGATAAAAAAGATTTGAAACAGAGGAGTAATAAAAGATTGAACAGAGGAGTATAATAAAAGATTTGAAACAGAGGAGTATAATCATAAAATAGAACAATGAAATTTAATCTTCCATCACTCTCGTCTTTCATTTTATTTTTTCTAATTTAAGTATTTAGTTAAAAAAGGAAGTAAAGAATAAAATGACAGTTATTTTATCTTGTTAATGGATTTCATATAAGATTTATTGAAGAGATTTTTGCTTATATTCATTAAATAAAACCAAACAGTTAGAAATCAATAATACTAAGCACATATTTATTAAATTCGATTTTTTAATATTAATATGCAAATTAGCCTTCCCGTTCAAACTGTAAACCGCTATTTTTTGTATATATAAATATATTCATGTTGTCAGTATGTAGACATAGTTACAGATATTAATAATGTAAGCAATTTTATTAATAATTGAGGTTTAGATAAAAATAAAATCATGGAGAATGTGATTCAATAACTAAGAGAATTGTGACTTGAGTAGGAATATAGTTTCGGTTACAGACAGAAAAACACACAATCTCCATTATAATAAGATATATATATATATTATATATATATATATTATAATATCATCCTAACCCTAATATATATATATATATATATATATATATAGTGCCAGGTCATCAGCATAGTCCGCATCCGTAATAGTATGTGCGGATATCGCATGCTTCTTGCTTTTTTTAGTATGAGGCCTTTTTCTTTTATGGGATCTAATGATCACTACTCGCAAATACACCGGCACAAGCCGGAATCCTTACTACACAGCTAGAAAAAAAGCAGCACGAAATGTCGGCCTGTACGTGAACTCTGATAAAACTGAGTTCATGTCCTTCAAAAACAAAAGCGACATCTCAACCATCGATGGCAAACTCCTAAACTCTGTAGAACAAATTTAGATACTAGGAGTAACATCTCCTCCACAGAAACCGACGTTAATGTACGCATAGGAAAGGCATGGACACTATAAATAGATTATCTATCATATGGAGGTCCAATCTCACAGACAAGCTAAAGAGACAGTTCTTCCAGGCTGTTGTCGTGTCGGTGCTGCTGTATGGCTGCACCACCTGGACCCTAACTAAGCGACTAGAGAATAAACTAGATGGGAGCTGCACAAGAATGCTGCGGGTGATCATGAACAAGACGTGGAAACAGCATCCTACGAGAAAGCAGCTGTACGGCCACCTACCACATATCACCCAAACCATCCGAGTAAGACGAACAAGACACGCGGGACACTGCTGGAGAAGCAAGGACGAACTCATAAGCGACGTCCTCCTGTGGAAGCCAGCACATGGACAAGCCAGTGTGGGCGACCGGCAAAAACGTACGTTGATCAGCTCTGTGCGGATGCAGGATGCTGCATAGAGGACCTCCCGAGAATGATGAGTGATAGGGACGGATGGAGAGAGATTGTCATGGATATCCGCGCTGAGAGCGCGACATGATGATGATGATGATATATATATATAGGGAGCGAAAAATGGAAATGAATGTATGTGAAGAAATTTAAATTGAAAAATACGAGGTAGGATATAAATATATATAATATATATTATATATATATATATACGGTCTGTTGTTGTATTATTCTCCAATAACGCCCTTACCTATTATGGTAGAGCGTGTAGTAGTATCATTGACAAGCTTAATTTCGCTAGGATGGTCAGCTGTGTACTGTGGCCGAGGCGATAAAGTGTTTCACAGTGTTCACTTGTCTGCTGAATCCCGGTTTCGATTTCTTCGAGGAAATCGTTAGTATATACCGCTGATGAGACTTAATAAAGTCGAAACAGTCTGTACGGTATTCTACACATCGAGCCATCCTTTGCTGGATTACACTGTCAGTTCATTTTCTATAAGAAAAGTATCGAATTTATGCGATACATGCGTTGTAAGTGCCTTCAAGTAAAAATATTAATATATATATATATATAGTTAGGATGATTTATTGATATTTTAACACCACACACACACACACACACAACATATATATATATATATATATATATATATGTTTTTTCCGTAGTTAGGGTCTTTCCATGTATGGGTTAACCAAGCTGATGCAGGTAGACCATAAGGAGAGCTCATGTGCCTAATACCAGTTGAGTAAAAGGACAGAGCAAGATATTTAGTAAATGAAGAAAAAACTCTAAACTTGCTTCATTACAAATAATTATTTCAACCGTATTAATACGGCATCTTCAGGTAATCACAAGAACATGACTCTTACTGAGAATTCCCAAAGTAACATCTATTATTATTAAGTTTTATTCCTTTACTTTATTGTTATTACTAGCAAATATATGCACCCTCCGCGTGCAAGTATTTAAGTTTTAATGTAATGAAATATCGTATTAAATTAGAAAGTCTAATAGAATGCAGATAAAAAGATTTGAAACAGAGTGGGGGTATAATAGAAAATAGAAATAAAACTTACTCTTCCATCACTGCCGTCTTTCATTGCTGAATTTTACTTATTTTAACTATTTAGTTAAATTAGGAAATAAAGAATAAAATTACACTTATTTTTTCTTGTTAATGGATTTCATTTAAGATTCATTGAAGAGATTTTTGCTTATATTCATTAAAATAAAACCAAACAGTTAGAAATCAATAATACTAAGCATATATTATATAAATCACATTTTTAATATCAACATGTAAATTAGCCTTCCCATTCACGCTGCAAACCGCTATTTTTTGTATATATAAATACAATTGCATGTTATTTGTATGTAGATATGGACCACGCTAATAAAAAGGTGAAGCAATTTTATTAATGATTGAGGTTAATATAAATAAAATCATGAAGAATGTGATGAAAATAACTATGTTAATTGTGACTCGATTAGTAATATAGTTTCGGTTACAGATAGAAAAACACACAATCTCCTAATAATAAGATTATTATTTGTTATTTTTATTTTTATGTTTATTTTTTTTTTTATTTATTTTATTTTTTATTTTTATTTTTGTTATTTTATACTTTATTTCTATATTATTTGTTATCTTTATTTTCTCTTTCTTCTTTTCTTTTTTTATTTATTTTTAGCCTTTAAATTCTGCTCATTTTGTATATACACTCTTACAACTATTTCCCCAAGGAATCTGCCTCAAGCTAAGCCACACCTCATCCAAAACATAGACCTCCCCGCCTCATCCAAAGAAACTAACCCTACCCATTCCAAAATAAGACACCAACCCCCTAAATTGATAGATATAAAAGAGATGTTACTTTGGGAAATTCTCAGTAAGAGTCATGTTCTTGTGATTACCTGAAGATGCCGTATTAATACTGTGAAATAAATTTTTGAATGAAGCAAGTTAAGAGTTTTTCTTCATTTTTACTATATTATATATATATATAATATATATATATATATATATATATAGTATTGGAACGAAAGTCTTCTCCGATACAAAGTAATATTTATTTAACCAATAAAGACAACACGTAAATTGATAAATATATGACGAATGATATTTTGTTATATTTTTCAATTTACATGTCTTTATTGGTTCAACAAATACTATTTTGAACAGGAAAAGACTTTCGTTCCAATGTTATATATATATATATATATATATATATATATATATATGTGTGTGTGTATGTGTGTGTGTGTGTGTGTGTGTGTGTGTGACACTATGGTTATGACGTGTAACCATTGTGGTGGTTTGAGTGATTAGTTAGGGAAAAGTTTATGACTAACGGAAAAGTTTGAATGATGAGTCAGCTTGGACGCGGGAATAGTTTTGATTCGACAATGAATGATGACGTAGCGAAGGGGAGAAAGGAAGAGTGATAGATGATAGTTAGAAGATTGAGCCTGGTCGTCGACGGGTTAAGACGGGAGATTTGAGTCTGGCCGCCGGAGGGAAGACAGGCTGAGACCTGGTCTCCCGCGTGTGGTAATCATAAAGATAAAAATAAAAACTACTTGATCAAGTACCCAAAAGATGTCTTTGTGATTTTTCTTTTCATTTAAACAAGCACAGCCCTTAGCCAGAAGAAACAGCCCTTAGAAGAACTCAACTCCTTTAGTTTGTGTCGTTAAAAAAAAATGATAGTTGTGAGTGAAGTCTTTTGAATCCTGCTTCGCTGGTGTTGTTGTTGTAAACGATAAACCTGCGTGAGTCTCTTCGAATCCTCGGTCGCCAGTTGTTGTGGGGTTTTAAAGGTAAAAAAATAAGACAAACGACTGGTAACAATGTATACAAATGTATTGAATAAAAGGAGTAGACATTTACAGCAAAGAAAGTGGAGATTGCGTCCGACCAATACAGTTACGAGCTGACTCGCATTTGCTTCGTCTCAAGCCACAATTGTCCCTGGTACTTATAGTAATCGTCGGCGCATTCCATTTATGTCCATAGGTTATATCACCTATAACACACACACACACACACACACACACACACATATATATGTCGATACTTTTTTACATACCTTATATATATATATAAGGTGTGTTAAAAAGTATCGAGATTTTTTGGTACTTTTTGACACACCTTGTATTCTTAAACAAAATAACGTTCCATCCATTTTTTTTCAGAATACAAGGTGTGTCAGAAAAGTACCAAGTTTAAAGCTGTATTTGCCAAGATAGAAATGAAGAATGAATGGAACGTTATTTTAAGAATACAAGGTGTGTCAAAAAGTACAAAAGACCTTGATGCCCTTTTGACACACATTGTATATAGTTCGCATCTTGTTCGCATCTTGATGCTTAGTTGGGCTGACTTGTGATTTTCCTTTTCATCTAAACAAGCACAGCCCTTAGCCAGAAGAAACAGCTCTTAGAAGAACTCAAGAGAGAGAGAGAGAGAGAGAGAGAGAGAGAGAGAGAGAGAGAGAGAGAGAGTCAACAACGAAATCAATTTTGAATATATTTATCAATTTTTTTCAAATCTAATGCCTGTATGATGACAGTTTCTTATATGTTAATAAGCACAAAAAAAAGAAAAAAAAAGAAGAAAAATGAATATATATATATATATTTATATATATTTACCAACTCCTCCGCACGAGCAGGATGTGACACAAGGTCAATTTCTTAAGCGGAGTTTAACAGGTTTGAATTCAGAGTTTTCCTTCTCCTAGACTGGTTGCCTAACCAAGGTTAAAGAGCCCAGTCTGCCCTACTATTTGCCCATAGCTGGAGGGAGAGTAGAATGTATATCTTTCCCAAGGGTATTAGCGCTAAGTGAAATGCAATTACCACGTCCAGGATTTGAACTCGGGGCGACGAGTCCATTTCCTATGACTTTATCCATTACACCACGCGAAAAATGAATATAAAACTCAATTTTTACGTGATGTATAGAGGATCACCGTTGTTGTATATACGTTAACACCAAGATATCTCTCAATTTACAATTGATTGAAAAGATTTAAATCAGTTTGAAAGATTTTACAACACACACACACACATACACACACACACATTATATATATATATATATATATATATATATATATATATATATATATATATACTAGCAAATATATGCACCCTCCGGGTGCAAGTATTTAAGTTTATATGTAATGAAATATCGTATTAAATTAGAAAGTCTAATAAGAAGGCAGAAAAAAAGATATGTAACAGAGTGGGGGTATAATAGAAAAATAGAAAAGAAACTTACTCTTCCATCACTCCCGACTTTCATTGCTGAATTTTACTTATTTAACTATTTAGTTAAATTAGGAAATAAAGAATAAAATGACAGTTATTTTTTCTTGTTAATGGATTTCATTTAAGATTCATTGAAGAGATTTTGCTTATATTCATTAAAATAAAACCAAACAATTAGAAATCAATAATACTAAGCATATATTTAATAAAATCACATTTTTAATATCAATATGCAAATTAGCCTTCCCATTCACACTGTAAACCGCTATTTTTTGTATATATAAATACAATTGCATGTTATTCGTATGTAGATATGGACAACACTAATAAAAAGGTGAAGCAATTTTATTAATAATTGAGGTTTAAATATAAATAGCATCATAGAGAATGTGATGTAAATAACGAAGGGAATTGTGACTTGAGTAGTAATATAGTTTCGGTTACAGACAGAAAAACACACAATCTCCATTATAATAAGATATATATATATTCATAATTACGACTTATTCGGTTAATTATTTTTATCGACGGTCAAAATTGAGACACGCACGATTTTAGCCTTCTCCGTTAAATCACCCCCTAAAATTGATTAACCGTACATAAAGTAATTATGAATCAATATAAATGTGGTCAATACGTTTGTAGAGCTGGTTTAGAAAACCGATATAGTCAGAGTAAACCTACTCAAGTTTCATCTTTAGGATCACCAAGTCTTTTCTGCGAGGAATTGCTTAAATTAATCACAACAAACGGATGAAATCAAAATACAAAATCATAGTTCTGCAGTTACCGGTTATGAACGCTTGGCTTATTTTGATTTTTAATTGTCACTCCAACTGTTTTTTGTAACTATAGAGCCATTTACATTTGTGTCTACATAAGATGAAAATTCCCGATCTTTGTTTAAATAATTATTTGGAATTTGAGTTGTTTGCAAATGCTAATTTTTTCTCCAATCATAAAAGATTATTACCCAGTCTATAATTATGTGATCTTTTAACAATTTCCCACTTTACAATCGGGTCTATGCCGTATGTCGCGAATTTTTCCTCTTCAATAAACCGGCCAATGTCTGTATTCAAGCAGCTTAGGGGTTCTTCTCACAGCGCTATGAAAGGACAATCTGCTGGTTGCGATGCCAGAATCTAAGACGCGTCCACACGCCTCGACTTCCCAGTTCCAAAGAGGCCGATTCAGGGGAGACATGATCAAAAAAGGTCCAGACTAGGCGCCAGTCCCAGGAATCCCCCTCCTTCGTTTCACAGCAAAACACGAAACGAGACATTGAGAGACAGACCAAAAGGGAAAAAGGCATGCAATATACCACAAATGTTTTTTATTTTAATTTTAAAAGATAACATTTCCAATACGTATTTATTTTTTAATATCCAAGATATATTTAGAAAGAACTGTGCTATACACATAATTTATATTTGGGAAGCTAGTGTTATGGTTGTAAAATCTGTTTTGAAAGTATCTTGTGTAGAGCCTAAATATAACTTTTTATTATTACTTTGCTAATTACACTAGCTTTATAAACGATACAGTCATTCTGGGATTTACCATTTAAAAGGCACTTCTTTTCTTTATCATTTTCTTCTTCTCCAACATTATAGTCTTTTCTTTCTTTCTTTCTTTCTTTCTTGTGTACTTCCCAATCTTTTTTTCTTCTTCTCCAAATTATAGACTTTTCTTTCTTCTTTCTTTCTTTCTTTCTTTCTTTCTTTCTTTCTTTCCTTTCTGTGCTTTTTAAGTCTTTCTTTCATTCTTTCTTTCTTGTGTACTTCACAATCTTTTTCTTCTTCTCCAACATTATAGTCTTTTTTTTCTTTTCTTTCTTTTTCTTTCTTTCTTGTGCTTTTTACAGTCTTTCTTTCATTCTTTCTTTCTTGTGTACTTCACAATCTTTTTTCTTCTTCTCCAACATTATAGTCTTTCTTTCTTTCTTTCTTTCTTTCTTTCTTTCTTTCTTTCTTTTCTTGTGCTTTTTACAGTCTTTCTTTCATTCTTTCTTTCTTGTGTACTTCACAATCTTTTTTCTTTCTTCTCCAGCATTATACTTTCTTTCTTTCTTTCTTTCTTTCTTTTTCTTTCTTTCTTATGCTTTTTGCAAGTCTTTCTTTCATTCTTTCTTTCTTGTGTACTTCACAATTTTTTTCTTCTTCTCCAACATTATAGTCTTTTTCTTCCTTTCTTTCTTTCTTTCTTTCTTTCTTTCTTTCTTGTGCTTTTTACAGTCTTTCTTTCATTCTTTCTTTCTTGTGTACTTCACAATCTTTTTTTCTTTCTTCCCAGCATTATACTTTCTTTTCTTTCTTTCTTTCTTCTTTCTTTCTTTCTTTCTTTCTTTAGTGTGCATTTTACAGTCTTTCTTTTCATTCTTTCTTTCTTGTGTACTTCACAATCTTTTTTTCTTCTTCTCAGCATTATACTTTCTTTCTTTCTTCTTTCTTTCTTCTTCTCTTTCTTTCTTTCTTTCTTTCTTTAGCTGTTTTTACATTTCTTTCTTCTTTCTTCTTTGCTTTACAGTGTGTACTTCACAATCTTTTTTTCTTATTCTCCACATTATACTTTCTTTTCTTTCTTTCTTTCTTTCTTTCTTTAGTGTGCATTTACAGACTTTCTTTTTCTTTATTTCATTCTTTCTTTCTTGTGTACTTCACAATCTTTCTTTCTTCTTCTCCAACATTATAGTCTTTTCTTTCTTTCTTTCTTTCTTTCTTTCTTTCTTTCTTTCTTTCTTTCTTTCTTCTGCATTATACTCCCTTTGTTTACTTGTTTGTTTGTTTTCTTTCTTTCTCAAGAATTCCGTGTGCACCAGAAGGCATAATGTCATCTTCGTTCCTTGTCGGTAAAAATGAAAGAAAAAGGCGAAGAAGCATGGGAGATTTTCGTCTTTTGTTTTTAAGTCAATTTACAAATGTTGATTTTGCTGACGTTTTGGTCAACATTGGACGTGCAGCTATAACTTCATTTCACAGTTTTTTTTATTAAATATTTTGTATTCGTGTGGAGAATTCGTTTTTAATATTTTGAAAAAGATATTTACCAATTCATGTTTAATTACATGAAGCAAATTTAAAGCCTTTTCCTTCCACACACACACACACACACACACACACACACAACACACACACTATATATATATATATATATATATATATATATATATTTTATAAACCGTCAAGAGAATTGGGCCCCGAAACGGTTTGCAACTTTCTCTTTGATTGAGCCTATTTCAGTTGTAAACATCGTTTGTTTTTTCATTATATCTTATTCATATATATATATATATATATATATATATATATATATAATAATATATAATAGGGTAACTATAGACAACGTGTTTCGAGGTTTCACCTCTCATCAGTATAGTTATACGATTTTTAGCAGCTGCCTTCTGGCTGTGTTCGAGACCCGAAGAACTTACGCTCGCCAAGCCTCTTACCCACACATCCACAGTCAGTCGCCCAAGTATAGCAGGCTATTTATCGCTATATTTCTAAGCGGAAATGACCTTCACCCTAGAGTTCTCAAACTTTTGTAAACAAAGTGAGATTTGGCTGAGGCCGAATACAGTGAATTTTGCAATTATATACTCCTAAATAGAGTGCTCAACCGAAATTGGGAGCGTACCAAACTTATTGGTAAACCCTTGCGGTAAGAAAAAACCCGGCAAATAGTTTGATTGTAAAAATATATTACCAACCTTCACCTGGGAAAAAAGAGTCAGATTCTTGCGCTAATGAGCGAAACTGTTAGTAGGTATATCTGACTCATTGGGTTTAACTTTTTCCCCTTCACATAACCATTTCTAACATATACTTCCAAACAAATTTAAATTTCACATTATCCCAATAAACCTTTACACCATTCATATTTTTACATTAAAAGTTTGTTGTTTTTTTTTTTAAGTTGAAAACATATTTCTTTTCTGAAAAAAATCCGTTGCAGGTTGACCATGAACGGGTTAAAACTCTTCCTGTTTGAAAAAGAGAATTTGTCTATTTTTGAATTTGAAATATGTCTTCTTTCAAAAACTGTTACACTAAAGATATAATATATACTAGCAAATATATGCACCCTCCGGGTGCAAGTATTTAGGTTTTAATGTAATGAAATATCGTATTAAATTTTAAGAAGTCTAATAAGAAGGCAGATAAAAGATATGTAACAGAGTGGGGGTATAATAGAAAATAGAAATGAAATTACTTACTCTTCCATCACTCCCGTCTTTCATTGCTGAATTTTACGTATTTAACAATTTAGTTAAATTAGGAAATAAAGAATAAAATGACAGTTATTTTTTCTTGTTAATGGATTTCATTTAAGATTCATTGAAGAGATTTTTGCTTATATTCATTAAAATAAGACCAAACAATTAGAAATCAATAATACTAAGCCACACATTTAATAAAAATCACATTTTAAATATCAATATGCAAATTAGCCTTCCCATTCACCACTGCAAACCACTATTTTTGTATATATAAATACAGTTGCATGTTATTGTATGTAGATATGGACAACACTAATAAAAAGGTGAAGCAATTTTATTATAATCCAGATTTAAATATAAATAAAATCATGGAGAATGTGATGTAAAATAACTATGTTAATTGTGACTCGATTAGTAATATAGTTTCGGTTTACAGACATAAAAACACACATCTCCATTATAATAAGATATATATATATAGTATATATATATATATATATATATATATTATACAATCAATGACTCTCCACTTCAACAAAGATGCAACGTGAAATCCGTCATCGATGGACTAACACTAACACTGGCCATCTCTAATCACCCAACGTCAATCGATATTGAACGTGGATGCGAACTATATACAATGTGTGTCAAAAGGGTATCAAGATTTTTTGTACTTTCTGACACACCTTGTATTCTTAAAAATAACGTTCCGTTCATTCTTCATTTCTATCTTGGCAAATACAGCTTTAAACTTGGTACTTTTCTGACACACCTTGTATTCTGAAAAAAAAATGGATGGAACGTTATTTCGTTTCAGAATACAAGGTGTGTCAAAAAGTTAAAAAAAATCTCGATACTTTTTAACACACCTTATATATATATATATAAGTTATGTAAAAAAAAGTATCGAATATATATATATATATATATATATATGTGTGTGTGTGTTTGTGTTATAGGTGATATAACCTATGGACATAAATGGAATGCACCGACGATTACTATAAGTACCAGGAACAATTGTGGCTTGAGACGAAGCAAATGCGAGTCAGCTCGTAACTGTATTGGTCGGACGCAATTTCCACTTTCTTTGCTGTAAATGTCTACTCCTTTTGTTCAATACATTTGTATACATTGTTACCAGTCGTTTGTCTTATTTTTTACCCTTATAACCCCACAACAATATATATATATATATATATATATATTATATATATATATATATATATATATAAAGTAATCTGCAGACGCGCGTTTCGGGGTTTCACCCCTCATCAGTACAGCTAGACTTATTTTTCAGCAGCTACCTCTGGTCGGGATCGAGACCCGAACGAACTTTCGCTCGTCAAGTCTCTTACCGATGGGTCCACAAGCAGCTGCCTAGAATAGAAGGCAGAATAATCGCTATATTTCCTAAACCAGAAATAAACTCACCAGATGTCTCTATCTTATGTAAACACACATATATATATATATATATATATAGATAGATAGATAGATAGATAGACAGAGGACGGATAGACATACTGTTAAATATTTATAAATAAATAAAATAAAATAAAATGAAAATAAAAAATAAAAAAGATAGACAGACAGACAGATACTAACAGATTACCCATAAACAGACACAGATGATATTAACAGAGTAAAGACAACCAGATAAATATTATAATACATATGATACATAACAACAACAACAACAACAACAATAATAATACCGCCACTATTAATAATAATAATAATAATAATAATAATAATAATAATAATAATAATATATAACATTATACATATGCTCACTTACAATTTTAACAAATCTTACCCTATACTCCTTTACAAAAAAAAATTACACTAACATACCAACCACACACATATAACTTAACAACAAATCCAGTTCCCCAACACATATAAACAAAAAAACAATTAAACAGACAGACACACACACACACACACATACACATATACATTCATCTTAACCAATCCTCACAATCCAAGTTTCTAGACTGACACCTGTGGTACCACCATCCACCATTCTGACACTCCCCATCTAGTGAGAAGAAAATTCACTAACCACCCCCAACCACCCCTCCCCCTACTGACGACCTTCCGTTTCAGCATTTTGAGAATGTCCATCCTTGAAGCAAGTACTATATCCAAGTCCTGAAGATGGTCTAATAGACCGAAACGTTGCATCGTCGACAATAAACATCCAGTTTCCATAACATCCCGTGTTTGTCTACCTTTCTCCACACACACATACACGCACACACACACACACACACACACAATATATATATATATATATGAGGATAGGATGGATGTAGTAGAATCTGACAGTATGAGGTAGGTAAAAGGATAGTGAACAAGAAATGATAAATCAAAACAAATCTAAGAGTTGAAATATTTCGTCCGATTTATACGGACATCCTCAGTCGAAAGATTTTTATTGAAAGCAAAATTACGTGCATGTACATATGATTTGGTGAGGGGGTGAGTTAGTAGCGGAAGTGAAGGGTAGGGAGGATAGGGGCTGACATGAATGAAGTGTGGGGATAGTTTACAGGAAGTAGAGAGTAGGTTAGGAGAGGAGATGAGCACATGGGTAGGTCAAGGGAGAAGGGTAAAGTTCATAGTAGTGGTGTGTTTGATGTCAGGGAAAGATAAGGAAGAGGGGAGGGTTGAGTGATATTAGGTCACTGGGTCAGTTTTGTGGAGGAGTAGGGGGGAGAATTTTGATTCCTAGTGTTTAGGTGGCGAGGGACATAATGGAACAGAGTAGGTAGTGAGAGTCTATGTGTGTGTGTGTGTGTGTGTGTGAGTGTGTTTGTGAATGCAGCAGCGAGCACGACCAAACCACATATACCACACACTTTCTGGCCGTACTGAATGCCAATGGTTACCCCGCACCAGCCATAAAACGCCCGAAATGAACATAAAGACCAAGACGCTATGTACCCTCTAACAACTGCTTACGGAGGTTACCACACCTCAGTGAAAGAATAACTACAGCGAAATACAGAGCCATCCGGAAAGAGGGTCTGGACATACAACTAGCCCAGTATATCCCCTCATCCCGGAAAAAAAAACTATCCAGGAACCACTATTGGAACACCACTATTTACAAGCTATTATAAGGTTGGTTTAAAGTTCAACATACTTTATATACAAATAACTCCGACGAAGGTTAATAGACAAACATTTAATAACACAGCACATGGATAACAGTAGATACAACGTTCATAATAAAGAGTACATACAAAAAGAGGTACACAAATAAAGATAGACACATTCATGAATGATACAGATATACAATAAAAGGCACAGACATGAGACTAGGAATAGTCCATGCTGTGAGGACTTACAGTAATGTAAGGGGGGCTGAGCCCCACGAGAGGGTTTAGATAGAATCTACCCCATGTGGCTCGTAGTTGCTGAAACTATAAAGAGAGAGCGAAAGTGTTTGAAACCGGCGCTTAAATACTGGTGCCCTAGCGGGCATCATCAAACTAAAAGAGGCAGACAACTCCACCAGGCGAATACAAACAAACGCTACACTATTTATAGAAAGGAGATTCTATACTTAAAAAAAAACAATAAAAAAAACCTAAACAATATTAAAAATAGAGACTTCAACTGCATCTCCAGAAATGTAGTTTATGTAATAGAATACACAAACTGCAAACAAATCTATATCGGGTGCACAGCATCATTAAATAAGAGGACTGCACACAAAAAGCAACATTTAACTAGCTAGCAACAGAAACCTTCATGTGTCAAAACATCTACACGAGTGCAGTAATAGTGATTTCAAAGTGATATTGTTTTATCAAATAGATGATTATACACTACTTCTAGTCAAAAAAAAATAAAATTTTATAGGTAAATACAAACTCCCACTAATTAGAACTTAACTATACACCACACACACACACACACACAATAAAATGTATAAACTATAGTTCTGTGAATAAAATGATTTTCATAAGTATTGTTATATATATATATATATATATATATATATATATATATATATATATATATATATATATATATCAATAAAGGAAGAACTCAATACAGTAATCCCATAATAAATTTATTTCGACAAAAATTGGGGCCCATATAAATCTAAGTTGATTTAAACCGGTTGCCTCATCATATGGGTCTCAACTCACTAGTGAATTGAGACCCATCTGATGAGGCAAAAATTTATTATGGGATTACTGTATTGAGTTCTTCCTTTATTGATAAATATTGCTCTGTATATAATCTAAAAGGTTATTTTACATTGAGTTCTCTTTAGTGATTTATGATTCACTGTATTTATACATACTGGATCATCAATATTAGTACAGTGGATCTTGAAATCACATATAGAATCATCCCTTACTACCAAGTTTTGGATAAATCTCTTATATAATATATATATATATATATATATATATATATATATATGTGTGTGTGTGTGTGTGTGTGTGTGTGTGTGTGTGTGTGCATTACTTTTAGTCAAAGAAAAATACCCGTGAATTAAAATGTACATGACACAACGCACACGATGCAACAAATGCAGCCAATCATTGTTCGCCATAGGACCATTTAATAGAATTATGCGAAAAGTACCATTTAAACGGGCTAATTTGTAGTAAAATACGTATAGAAACTAAGTAGCTCCGAAATGAGAATTAGCCAATGAGAATCGAGTATTCGATATATAGTAAGTAAGTAAAATCGTCGGGGTGGCCTAATGTCGGTATGAGCCATACAGCGAGAGATTCTATCCCCTTTTCACTAGCGCTAGACCAAGGAGATTGTTTTTTTTTTGCGTCTGAGATGGAGCGCCACACCTACCATCAGCTCCTTACTATAATATTCAACATTGTAAAATAACTGGTACAAGAAAAATAAAACATTTATTGCAAAAACCGTTGCACACTACGATCAAAGAAAATTGGCACACACATGTATCTTTCTTCTGCAAATACCTAATTAAATGCAAAAACATAGAAAAAACATAACAGTTACAATCGAGGCCAGAGATAGAAACATAGGCAAGCTGAGAATCAAAGAAGTGATATTGATATTTTACACCTGAAAATCAATAACAGAACTGAACTCGATGCAGAATTCACAATAGAATGAACCAAAAACGAGCCACAATCCAACACACACACACACACACACACACACACACACACACGGGCATACCAGACACATACATACACACCTCCATACCAACAGACCAACAACAAATCATAGAGAATGACAACAATAATAATTATGATGAGTCTACAACAGCTGTGAAGCCGATAAAGATCCCTGAGATTCCCCAAACCCGTGAACACACATACACAGATAATTAAACAAAATAAACCACAACATGAGAATAGATGTCACCATAAAAGTTAAATAAACAGAAAAGGGAATGAATGAATAAAATAAATGAATAGGGTCTACACCCACGCCTAAGGGATAGGTCAAGGTCAAGGTCGTGACCCAACCCCAACAAAGAGGCGACATAAAGCACACAAACATACATAGACAAAATCAACACACACAGACACAAACACACACACATACACACTCACACACAAACACGCATACACAATACAAAAGTACACACACAAACACGCAAACATATACAAAAATTCCACGTCAAATCATTCAGAAAAAAGTAAAATTGTCACCCACCCACTACAATTTTTCTGAATTTTTTTCCTGGTGTGGAGTATGTTAACGTTAAAAAAATCCCCAAAATTTGAGCTTCCATTTCCCAAAATTGGCGGAGTTATGCTGATTTTTAGCTCTCCAAATTTGGTGGGGTTGGCGAAAAATAGCGACTTTTTGTATACTATATATGTATGAAGAGAAATAGATAGATAGATAGATAGATAGATAGATAGATAAGTTTAGATCTAAGTATATGTAGTTTGAAAAATCAAAATAATAGCAGATATGATATAATCTAGGGACTGGTAAACTGAGCCTAAAATGCGTTCTTGACAAAAATGACTTTAGCCCCCCCCCCTATAGAAAATAATTTACAAAAAATCAGGAAATTATCGGATTTTAATGAAATGTTCAGTGTTTATGTATCAATGAAATGATCTTTATAATGCATTATTTATTTTATTTCAAAACTTTGTAATTTTTTTCAGGTCACTTAATTTTGACCCCCTTATGCTGGGGACATAAAATTGTTTCGAGTTGGTCATATGTTATACTAATTACAGTATAAATAAAGAGATAAAAGATCAAGTTATGAATAGAAACAAAAATATTTTTTTTACGGTGGCGCTTCTATGAGAAAATAAGTATTGAAAAATAAAATGTAAAAAAATAATAAATAATAAATTTTTTGGAGATTTCTTTTTTACTCATTTCGATAATTATTTAATTGGGTATTATTTTATGAAAGAAAAAATTATACATCGATGTTTTTTCTGCTTAAAAAGGGGAGGGGTACATTTTCAATAGAGTTTTTCTTCAAAACTTATTATTTTGGCGCCTAAAATAAGTTTTGCATTAAGTAGATATTTATTTCTAGAATATAAAAATATAACATTTTAAACTTAACATCAGGATTTTCATATTTTAAATGAATTTTATATATTAATTTTTCATAGCAAAAATACTAAATTAAAGTTTTGAAATAAAATAACTGATGCATTATAAAATTCATTAATTGTTAAATCAATACTGAAAATTTCATTAAAATCGGATAATTACCTGATTTTTGGTAAAAAAATTTTCCATCCCAAATGTTACGTTAAAATTGTAAACAAGCGCCTAAAACCATTGAAAAACAGCCAAAATGGCGGATCGCGTCGAAATTGACTAAAACAAATAGTTTTAAATCTTTTAAAAATAAACTGCATATGTAATGATATTTTTCTTTTTTTAATGATGGTTATTATGCTACTACTTATCGATTTAGACAAATAAATATATAAATAAATAATATAGTTAATTATTAAATAATATAGTTAATTATTCTTAAATAATATAGTTAATTATTCTTAATTCGCTTTTAAAACTCGTAGTATCCGATTTTTTTTGTCAGTCCCTAATATAATCATATGAAATTTTCAGTTAATGAACAATTTAGCCTTCCATGAAGTCTTCACCAATAAATTAATTATGTAAATTACTTATGTGTGGATAGGTTAGAGTAACCTCCCTTTATTGATAGTTAACTTAGAGTGACCATTCACTGGTGTTATGCAAATATTAGTGGCAGGCCGTCGGTAAGTCTTTACTTAATGACTGGTGGGCGCCACCATTTGCATTTTGTACGTCGTATGAGACGGTCAATTCGTGTTACTCTTCTTACAATTTATACTTACACAAACCAATAAATCTAAAATTATATTTTCTACTGCATGAATAATTTTATTAATAAACCGAGGAGACTGTTTCTATGGAAAAAGAACAAGACAACAAATTGTCCTTCCTAGATGTGTTAATAACTCGCACAGAGCAAGGATTCAGTTCATCCGTGTATCGTAAGCCTACCTTCACTGGACAGTATCTCAACTTCAATTCCCACCATCCATATAATGTAAAGAAAGGTATCGTCCGTTGCTTACAACATCGAGCAAAAGCCATCAGCAGTGATGAAGTATACCAGAATGAAATGGACAGCTTAAGAGAGACCCTCCGTCGTAACAATTATCCCGAGAGCATAACATCGGCTATGAGAAATCTGGATCGCAGGACAGAGGATGATACCCGAAAACCCACCACAGTCTGTCTGCCCTATGTGAAAGGCTTGGCTGAAAAGATTCAAAAGATATGTAATCCCTATGACATCAGGACAACATTCAGGAGTGACTCAACTCTTCGTAAACATCTCGTCCGAGTCAAGCCCTCAACAGAATCCGATGAAGAATGTCTGGAATTTAATGAAGAGGGGTCTTAGGAAAGGGAGATCATCTAAAAAAAATTATTACTTGCTATATAAGTATAGATATTGATATAAACTGTCTTTCATTTATATTCCGGTGAAAGCCATCAGTTCGTATTCGTGTGAAAACTCGAAAAGATGAAAATAATAAAAATGATAAACACAAATTGTAATCAAACATTTTTTTTTTTCAAAAAAAAAAGTTTTTTATCTAAAAAAAAAAAAAAGTGACTTATGTCTGGAAATTAATGAAGAGCTGTCTTAGGCAAGGGAGATAATTACAAAATATTATTTCTTGGCTGGTAAACTAAAATCGAGAATATTGCATTAGTTATACAGATAAGTATAGATATTGATATAAACTATCTCTCCGATGAAAGCCATCAGTTCGTATTCGTGTGAAACTCGAAAAGATGAAAATAATAAAAATAATAAACACAAATTTTAATCAGCCATTTTTTTTTTAAAAAAGTTGTTTTTTTTATTTAAAAAAGTGACTTATGTCTGGAAATTAATGAAGAGTTGTCTTAGGCAAGGGAGATAATTACAAAATATTATTTCTTGGCCGGTAAACTAAAATCGAGTAGATTGCATTAGTTATACAGGTAAGTATAGATATTGATATAAACTGTCTCTCATTTATATTCCGATCAAAGCCATCAGTTCGTATTCGTGTGAAAACTCGAAAAGATTAAAATAATAAAAATAATAAACACAAATTTTAATCAGCCATTTTTTTTATTAAGATAAATTGTTTAAACATAAAATTGGTATTTGCAACAATATTCGATCACATAAAAGATAAGCGTAGAAAAATAGATTACCAAGCTGAAATTCTGTTTATTTTTTATTAAGAAGAAATTGAATAACTATAAAAGTAAAATCGTCGGGGTGGCCTAACGTCGGTATCAGCCAATCCGCAAGGGCGACTATCCCCTTTTCACAAGCAAGGAGATGTTTTTTAATTGTTAAAACCAGATTATTTATTTATTAAGTTTCTTATAAGCATGATATTTATTCTAAGCTTATTTTTTTAATAGGGGAAGTTGTAAAAAACCGGTCCCTATAATTCTCATAATAAGAACAACCATTTGTCAACATATTAAAACATTGATTCTTTATGAGATAACACGCCATTGGCTATCTCACTACAATAAGATCAAAAGAACAACACGCAGAATAACAGATAGCTTGCATACAGTCCAAACGACACACCTCGTGTCATGCAGACTACATTTCCCCAAACTGTGATTGTTTTCGGATGTGTGTCCTCTGTGGGTGATGTGATGCCTCCACATTTTTTCAGAGAGGGCATCAAGTTTAATTCAGATGCCTACGTAGAGTTGCTAAACACTCTAGTCAAGCCCTGGATAATAAGGGTAGTCAATGGTTTTAATAGGGAAAGTTGTAAAAATCCTGTCCCTATAATTCTCATAATAGGAACAACCATTTGTCAACATATTGAAACATTGATTCTTTATTTAAATTATATTCATATAATGATAAGTGTTGTGATGTGTGGTTTCGTGCTCCTTGTTGTAGTAGTAGCAGTAATTCTTCGAGCGTAATCGTAGCTCTAGGTCTCAGCTTCTCGTAGCTAATTCTTCTCAGTCCTCTAAACTGTCTCTATATATCTCCTGCTGTAATACACATATGTAAATGAGATAACACGTCATTGGCTATTTCACTGCAATAAGATTATGTTGTTTTTAAAATTGTTAATTCAATTTCTTCTTTATTCTAAGCTTATTTTTTTTTAATAGGGGAAGTTGTAAAAAACAACCATTTGTCAACATATTGAAACATTGATTCTTTATTTAAACTAGCAAATATATACACCCTCCGGGTTCAAGTATTTAAGTTTTAATATAATAAAATATCATGTTAAATTAGAAAGGCTAATGAAACTGAATAAGAATTCAGATAAAATGATTTGGAACAGAGGGGGTATGATTGAAAAATAGAACAACTTTGAAACTAACTCTTCCATCATTTTCCCTTACATTGGTAAATTTTCCTAATTTAACTATTTAGTTAAAATAGGAAGTAAAGAATAATATTACAGTTATTTCTTCTTGTTAAGGGATTTCTTTTAAGATTTATCCCCGAGATTTTTGCTCATATTCATTAAGATAAAACCAAACAATTAGAAATCAATAATACTAAGCATATATTTATTAAAATCAATTTTTTAAGATCAATATGCAAATTAGCCTTCCCATTCACACTATAAACCGCTATTTTGTTGAATATATAAATACAATTGCATGTTATTAGTATGTAGATATGGTCAACAATCTTAATGATGTAAAACAATTTTATTAATAATTGAGGTTTAAATAAAAATAAAATCATGGAGAATGTGATGTAAATAACAAAGGGAATTGTGACTTGAATAGCAATATAGTTGCGGTTACAGACATACAAACCCACAATCTCCATTATAATAAGATTATATCTTATTATAATGGAGATTGTGTGCTTTTTTGTCTGTAACCGAAACTATATTCCTACTCAAGTCACAATTCCCTTAGTTATTTACATCACATTCTCCATGATTTTATTTTTATCTAAATCTCAATTATTAATAAAAATGTCTTACATTATTAATACTGTTAACTATGTCTACGTACTGATAACATGCAATTATATTTATATATACAACAAAATAGCGGTTTACAGTGTGAACGGGAAGGCTAATTTGCATATTAATATAAAAAATCGAATTTAATAAATATGTGCTTAGTATTATTGATTTCTAACTGTTTGGTTTTATTTTAATGAATATAAGCAAAAATCTCTTCAATGAATCTTAAATGAAATCCATTAACAAGATAAAATAACTGTCATTTTATTCTTTACTTCCTCTTATAACTAAATACTTAAATTAGAAAAAATAACAATGAAAGACGAGAGTGATGGAAGAGTAAGTTTCAGTTGTTTCATTTTTTATTATACTCCCTTTGTTTCAAATCTTTTATTATACTCCCTCTGTTTCAAATCTTTTTATCTGTATTCTTATTTAGTTTCATTAGCCTTTCTAATTTAATACAATATTTTATTACATTAAAACTTAAATACTTGCACCCGGAGGGTGCATATATTTGCTAGTTCATATAATGATAAGATTATTATAAGAGGTGTAATATGCGACGTACGTGGTCTAGAATGCAAATGGCGGCTTCCACTCGTCTACAAGTAGTCCCTATCGACGGCTTGCCATCAAAATCTGCATAATACTAAGAACGATCACTCAAAGCGACTTTTAATCAAGGGAGGTCACTCTAACCTACCCACACAATTATGTTGTTTTTTAAATTGTTAATTCAATTTCTTCTTAAATTCATTTCTGTAACAATTAGTCATGCAATTTCAAATTTAAAAAAAACAAAAACACATTGGTTAACTAGATTTTTATATTTATTATACATACAAAAGATGTTCAAAAAGTAAAGAACAACCATTTACGAATTGAACTTGTTTATTATTATACAAATAAAATACTGTGCAAAAGTTACCAGCACCACTAAGTTCCTTTTCCATGCATTTGCTATTGAGATAGATAAAGTTGTCTTATGGGTACACGAAAGCATAAGCGTGTAGCGTTAGTTTGTAAAGTTATTTTTTCAAAGCCTCAGCAACTACGAGCCACATCTATCTAAACCCTAAAGTTGCATGGACTATCGCTAGTCTCATGTCTGTACTCTCATGAATGAACCTCTTTTTATATGTACTCTTTATTATGAACGTGTATTCTACTGTTATCCATGTGCTGTATGTATTAAATGTTTGTCTATTAACCTTTGTCGGAGTTATTTGTATTTAAAGCATTTGAACTTTACACCATCCTTACAAGCGTATCGAAAAGTCATTTTTTTTTAAATTCTAGTCAATTGCATTGATCTTAAGCCAGATAATCCTTTCCAATATTTTTAATATGATTTCACTAACCATTCATTGATCATTGATAGAGCGTTTATATTTGAGTCAAGATAGCGAGTTAAGGTAGGGTCAAACCTGGTTACTGAGACTTTCTCGCTTACGCAATCTTCACCCCATCCCCCTACAAAAAGACAAAAAAAAACGCTTTTGAAGTTCGGATAGGCGAGAAACTGTCAATAACCAGATGTTAACTCTATGTCCACGATGCCTTAACCCATATATATATATATATATATATATATATATATATATATATATATGTATATTGTGTGTATGTGTGTGTGTGTGTGTGTGGAGAAAGGTAGACAAACACGGGATGTTGTCGAAAATGGATGTTTATTGTAGGTAGTGATGTCGACGTTGTAACGTTTCGGTCTGTTAGACCTTCTTCAGGACTTTAGGATAGAAGGTCTAACAGACCGAAACGTTAAAACATCGACATCACTACCTACTATAAACATCCATTTTCTACGATATCCCGTGTTTGTCTACCTTTCTCCACATACTGTCTGATTAATTTCCTCTTATTTCTCCCATATATATATATATATATATATATATATATATAAGATTTTTGGATGTTTGTTTTTTAGAAGCATTATTGGATAAAGTATATATTATATTTTTGTTTAAAGGCAATTACAATGCATGTATCGCATAAAATTCGATACTTTTTTAATAGAAAATGAACTTGACAAGTGTAATCCCAGCAAAGGATCGCTCGGTGTGTAGAACATCGTACAGACTGTTTCGACTTTATTGCGTCTCATCAGCGATGTATACTAATGTATTCGTTAGTATACATCGCTGATTCGACTTAATAAAGTCGAAACAGCCTGTACGATGTTCTACACACCGAGCGATCCTTTACCGGGATTACACTTGTCAAGTTCATTTTCTATTTAAAAAAGTATCGAATTTTATGCGATAAATGCATTGTAATTGCCTTCAAGCAAAAATATTATATATATATATATATATATTATATATATATATATATATATATATGATCAGTTTCAGACATATGTTGGAGGAGGGTGTTCTGAAAATTGCCCAATTTAATATCACGTTTGTGCTCATTTAAACGCTTCTTGAGAGTTCTTGCGGTTTCCCCAATGTATTTTTTGTCGCAATCTTTACATGGAATTGCGTAAACGCCAGCCTCGGATTTTATAGGATGGTGAGACCCAGCATTGAGTAAGCTTCCAATTGATTTTGATGAAATAGTAACGATTTTGATACCAAGGTGGTGTAAATTGTTTTCTATGGAGTTTGTGGAAGAGTTATTAGGTAAAACTATGTATCTATGGGGAATTACACAATGCTGGGTCTCACCATCCTATAAAATCCGAGGCTGGCGTTTACGCAATTCCATGTAAAGATTGCGACAAAAAATACATTGGGGAAACCGCAAGAACTCCCAAGAAGCGTTTATATGAGCACAAACATGATATTAAATTGGGCAATTTTCAGAACACCCTCTTCCAATATATATATATATATATATATATATATATATATATATGTGTGTGTGTGTGTGTGTGTGTGTGTGTGTGTGTGTAGTTTTGATTTTATTTCAGATAGAAATATAAATGCCGAATCGTGATGAATAGACGAATGAAGGTGTTGTATTTAGGTGAATTGGGTTTGAATTCTCATTTTAATTTACAAGCAGCTTTGTCTGACCAATCACAAACCTTCAGGGCTGGGTTGAAGTGAAGTAAATTTGGGCATTTTTTGTGGAATGCTTTGCCCTTATAACATTCGTAGAATTGGTTGCAATTTTTTGAATCAGGATACAATCCGCCATTACGCTTCTGGTTTGGACAAACAAAATCTGGAGAAAAAAATTAATAAAATGAGAAATAAATATTACCGTATTATCTGCGTTATTCGAACTTTGTACAAATAACAATGAAGATGAGGACAATCTATCGAAAAATAGAACAACTTTAAAACTAACTCTTCCATCATTTTCCATTACTCCCGTCTTTCATTGGTAAATTTTTCTAATTTAACTCTTTACTTAAAATAGGAAGTAAAGGATAATATTACAATTATTTCTTCTTGTTAATGAATTTCTTTTAAGATTTATCACAGAGATTTTTGCTCATATTCAATAAGATAAAACCAAACAATTAGAAATCAATAATACTTAGCATATATTTATTAAAATCATTTTTTTAAGATCAATATGCAAATTAGCCTTCCCATTCACACTGTAAACCACTATTTTGTTGTATATATAAATAAAATTGCGTATTATTAGTATGTAGATATTGTCAACAGTCTTAATAATGTAAAACAATTTTATTATTCATTGAGGTTTAAATAAAAATAAAATTATGGAGAATGTGATGTAAATAACTAAGGGAACTGTGAATTGAGTAGTAATATAGTTTCGGTTACAGACAAACAAACACATAACCTCCATTATAATAAGATTTTCTAACATTGCAACTCAACAGGAGAAATAAAATTTGTTCAAACTACTTACGAGTCATGATAGTCAGGAATTATAATAAAAACTGGATATATAATTATGTTTCTTAAAGAGAACTATGATACCGCAAATGGTCTAAAGAGGAGAGGCCCACTCTTCTAAAATGGAAAGACTGACCATCTATGAACTTTATTTGAACTAGCAAATATATGCACCCTCCGGGTGTAAGTATTTAACTTTTAATGTAATGAAATATCGTATTAAATTAGAAAGTCTAATAAGAATGCAGATAAAAAGATTTGAAACAGAGTGGGGGTATAATAGAAAAATAGAAATGAAACTTACTCTTCCATCACTGCTGTCTTTCATTGCTGAATTTTACTTATTTAACTATTTAGTTAAATTAGGAAGTAAAGAATAAAATTACACTTATTTTTTCTTGTTAATGGATTTCATTTAAGATTCATTGAAGAGATTTTTGCTTATATTCATTAAAATAAAACCAAACAGTTAGAAATCAATAATACTAAGCACATATTTAATAAAATCACATTTTTAATATCAATATGTAAATTAGCCTTCCTATTCACACTGCAAACCGCTATTTTTTGTATATATAAATACAATAGCATGTTATTAGTATGTAGATATGGACAACACTAATAAAAAGGTGAAGCAATTTTATTAATAATTGAGGTTTAAATATAAATAAAATCATGAAGAATGTGACGTAAATAATTAAAGGAAATGGTGACTTGAGTCGTGATATAGTTTCGGTTACAGACAGAAAAACACACAATCTCCATTATAGTAATATTTTGCTTTTGCTTTTGTCTGTATCTGTGTTATTTTTGTTTTTATTTTTAATGTGTTTAAAAAAAAAAAAAATTTCTGTTTCAAATTCCAGTCGGAATTGTAAGCCACCCCCAGATAATTAATCACCTATGTAACTAACATATACCCTATCCCCCTCTCCCACCTCCCTCATTCTAATTTCCTGGCCTTATTCCTCCTACCCTCCCAAACGGAGACTCCCTTCCCCAAAAGGTTACACGTTTAAACCCCTGTATTCTAGGCAATTCCTTCAGTAGTAATGTTTATATATATATTATATTATATTATATATATATTATATTATATATATATATATATATTATATTATATTATATATATATTATATTATATATTATAGTAGTAGATGTTTATTTTGCTCATGTCATATGATGATGCATTGATGCAGTTGAAATATATATATATATATATATATATATATATACTAGCAAATATATGCACCCTCCGGGTGCAAGTATTTAAGTTTTAATGTAATAAAATATTATCAAATTAGAAAGGCTAATGAAACTAAATAAGAATGCAGATAAAAAGATTTGAAACATAGAACAACTGAAACTTACTCGTCCATCACTTCCGTCTTTCATTGCTAATTTTTTCTAATTCAACTATTTAGTTAAAATAGGAAGTAAAGAATAAAATTACAGTTATTTCTTCTTGTTTATGGATTTCTTTTAAGATTTATCCCCGAGATTTTTGCTCATTTTCAATAAGATAAAACCAAACAAATAGAAATCAATAATACTAAGCACATATTTATTAAAATAAAATTTTTAAGATCAATATGCAAATTAGCCTTCCCATTCACACTGTAATCCGCTATTTTGTTGTATATATAAATGCAATTGCATGTTATTAGTATGTAGATATGGTCAAAAGTGTAAGTAATGTAAAACAATTTTATTAATAATTGAGGTTTAAATAAAAATAAAATCACGGAGAACGTAATGCAAATAACAAGGGGAATTGTGATTTGTATAGTAATATAGTTTCGGTTACAGACAGAAAAACACACAATCTCCATTATAATAAGATATATATATATATATATATATATATATATATATATATAATATATATATATATGTATATATATATATGCT
>CM042162.1:69365835-69385835 GCA_023376005.1 Doryteuthis pealeii | reverse complement strand
CCTTTAAAAAATGTGTACTACCGATTCTCTTACAGGGCGGCCTTTGAAAGAATCGTCCGAAAAAGAATTAGAAAGATAAAATCTTTTAACGAGATATTTGGCAACGATAAGTCTATGTTTAACGAAAAAACAGGATTAGTGACTGCAGGGAGTCCTTTGATCCAAGCGACTGTGACCAGAATGAGTTGGAACTTTTCGAAGGAATGGAATATTCTATTCTTTCGGGAACGAGCGAGAACATGCCAGAAGAAGACCTTTCTGGAAGATTATTTAGACACACTATATAAGGAGCAGATCAGATTGGCAGTTAGTCAGAGATCGGGGCCAGTCAGAGAGGGATCGGGACCAGAGGAGATCCGAGCCACTTGTCAGGGCCTGGTATTTGTAGTCGCTGATGAGCATAAGCGCTGGCCTGTTATTGTTACCGAGAAGTTACTAATGAGTAAGTTGAAACCAGTTAAGAAAAACACTTTATTAAGCACAAATATTAATTAAGCGGACTCTCTCTCTCAAAAGGTTATAGTGAAGTTTATTCCAATAAACTCCAAAAATATATTTACGGTATCATTGTCTTTTATTTTACTACGCTAAAGAAATCTTTTTTATGAATGAGATTCCCCTGCCCAAAGATACCCCGTGGAGATACAAGTCAAATTGTCAGGAACGAAAAGGAGGTACGTGGCCTGTGTAAGATGATATCCCTTGCTGGACGATAACGAAAGAGGAAGGAAACTTTCCTTCTGAGCTTGATGGCTGACTGCTAGATCCGCATGTGCTTCTAAGCGAAACGCGCGTGGCCAACCCCCTGATACGCGACTACAAGGCTTAATGGTACCGTGAATTTTGGTACACTGGAAGACACGACAGAAAGACGAATAACGCAACGTATATATCGAATTAGTGCCGAGAGAAAATAGGCACTACGTAACGTATATGCTAATTGATACCGTGAAAGAAACAAACCTCGTAACGTTACATTTAGTGCCGTGAAAGAAAAGGCGCTACGTTACAACATGAATGTTTTTTTCTTATTCATCAGAGAGTTACCTTTTTTTCTGCTGATGCTTCTCGTTATTGAATACACGAAAAACGTACAAAAATCTTGGTTAAATCGAACTTAACGGACCTAAATCCACCATCCTATGTCACCTCGCCGAAAGAAAAAAAAAATGCCAAAAATCAGGGAATTAGCCGAATTTAATGAAATTTTAAATATTGATATATTACTGAATAAAATATATAATGCACCAGTTATTTTATTTAAAAACTTTCACTTTTTTCACGTCAGTTAACTTTGAACCACGTATCTTCGAGAATCTGTGTTACGCGGTTCAAAGTTAACTGAACTGGAAAAAATGTACAAGTTTTTAAATAGCTAAAACTTTTTGATCCCTTGAAAACGCGCCATGACAGAAACGTGACAGATCGTCAGAATTGGAGGCGACCTTTGGAAGCAGAAGGGTTGGGATTGTCTTCTCTACGGGGTCCAATCTCAATCCCCGTGGTGGAATTAAATAATGGGCTCATAAATAATTGATCGAGAAAAAACATAAGCTCTTTTGGCTAAACACCGCTAAGGACCACACACATATACAAACAAATCTATTGGTTAAATGGTTAAAGTCATGGGAAATGGACTCGTCGCCCCGAGTTCAAATCCTGGACGTGGTAACTGCATTTCACTGAGCGCTAATACCCTTGGGAAAGGTATGAATCCTACTCTCCCTCCAGCTATGGGTAAATAGCAGGGCAGACTGGGTTCTTTAACCTTGGTTAGGTAACCAGTCTAGGAGAAGGAAAACTCTGAATTCAAACCTGTTAAACTCCGCTTAAGAAATTGACCTTGTGTCACATCCTGCTCGTGCAGAGAGGTTGGTAAATATATATCCAGCTATGTATAAATAGTAGGGCAGACTGGGCTCTTTAACCTTGGTTAGGCAACCAGTCTAGAAGAAGGAAAACTCTGAATTCAAACCTGTTAAACTCCGCTTAAGAAATTGACCTTGTGTCACATCCTGCTCGTGCGGAGGGGTTGGTAAATATATATCCAGCTATGTATAAATAGTAGGGCAGACTGGGCTCTTTAACCTTGGTTAGGCAACCAGTCTAGGAGAAGGAAAACTCTGAATTCAAACCAGTTGAACTCCGCTTAAGAAATTGACCTTGTGTCACATCCTGCTCGTGCGGAGAGGCTGGTAAATATATATCCAGCTATGTATAAATAGTAGGGCAGACTGGGCTCTTAAACCTTGGTTAGGCAACCAGTCTAGGAGAAGGAAAACTCTGAATTCAAACCAGTTGAATCCGCTTAAGAAATTGACCTTGTGTCACACCCTGCTCGTGCGGAGGGGTTGGTAAATATATATACAAACAAATCTACCGATATTTTACAGAACGATATTCTACGTAAGATGTGAAGAGACTTGCCGTCACATATATTTAGTGAGCGAAATAGTTTAAGTTTTTAAAATTATAAATAAACAAATATGTTGCTAATACATATAATGAAATTATGCAATTAAAATTGAGTTAAGATTAAATTCACATTCTTGCTTCAGTCAAAAAATATTTTTTTGTAAATCAGTATAATTAAAGATAATAAAACAAATATCTCAGTTGATAGAGCACCCGACAAGGAATCGTGATGTCCCTGGTTCGATACCGGTCCCCGCTAACTCTGCGCATGAGTAGCACTGCTTGGGTAATCTGAGCTATGTGGTAAAGTATGAAACTGACAGTAGGTGTGGAGCTCCACCTCAGAAAAAACTCAATGGTATAGCGCTAGCAAAATACCATTTGTTCGGATTATACATACTATAGAGCACACCACTAACTTTACTTTGTTTTAAACTTCTATATCCTAAAATGAGAAAGAAGTTATAGATTTTTGTTAAATAGCAAAAATGGTATATGCACAAAACTGAATGTGTCCTGTTTTGATTATCGTCAGTCGTAAAATTTTGTTTTACAACTGACGATACTCAAAACAGAATGGGTTTGACGCCCTCAAGAGAAAAAAAACCCTTTAATATTTGAATTAATGTTATTAACAGGTTCGTGGCATTAGAATATAAACTGACGGGTATGTGAGTAGTGTTGGTAATTTATTTGATTATTCATTGTTGATATATATATATATATATATATATATATATATATATATATATATATATATATATATATATATATATAACCATTTAAGATACATATATTCCTATGTTCTTAATAGTTTAAAAAACACCAGTCCCCGCATCAGCTGTCAGTGGGCGAGGGGATAAGATATCGGACTACCATGCGGTCATTCTGAGTTCGACCCTACCCAAGGATAATTGTGTCTAGCCACACTGAAGATGCATGATATACGAAACACGTGTCTGTGGATGACTTATTAATATATGCTCCCATAAATTTGGTAATGAGCTCTCTAATTGGTAATTTAAATTAACTCTCACTACTAAGCAAATAAGCAATGATCATTTCTCCGGAAATTTGATCTCTCAGTGACCGAAAGATACATATATTCCTATGTTCTTAATAGTTTAAAAACACCAGTCCCCGCATCAGCTGTCAGTGGGCAAGGGGATAAGATATCGGACTACCATGCGGTCAGTCTGAGTTCGACCCTACCCAAGGATAGTTGTGTCTAGCCACACTGAAGAGGCATGATATGCCGAAACACGTGTCTGTGGATGACTTATATATATATATATATATATATATATATATATATATATATATGTGTGTGTGTGTGTGTGTGAGTGTGTGTGTGTGTCATGATATCCTGAGATTTCTCAGAATATCATTTAATAATAGCAAGGGGGCTGGCTATTTGTTAGAAAAGAAACGAAAAAATATAAAAGGTTAAATAAATAAAGAAAAAGTTAAGAGTTGCTGCCCTTGGCAGAAAAAAAGGGGGGTTAATTCCCTTAGGTTGTTTTGATTTAAAAAAAGACCCGCGAAAAATTGAAACAGGCAGACGATAAAAAACAGACGGGTAGTTTAGAGACGGCAGTTAGTTTAGGGGCAGGAGATTTCAGAGAGACGGATGGACACGAGAAGACGAGACAGTAGATCAGACAGTTGAGAACAGGTTTTGGAAGTGACGGTTGAAACCGGAGAAAGAGATTTGTTGAGAAAAACTGAATTAATAAGGAAAGGAAAGAAAAACGAAAAGTGATTGTGTTTGTAAAAAAAGGAAAAGTTTGTAGAAATCAGAGATATTTGAAGAAAAAAAAACTGAATTAATTTGAAAAAGGAAAGAAAACGAAAGAAGTGATTGTTTGGAAACGGATTTTAAAAGAGAAAAGAGGAACTTATATTTGATTAAAAAAAAATAAGGAAAAAAAAGAAATAATAACAAAATAATAATAACTTATGTTTTAACGAAAAAGAAGGGTTTTTTTTTTTTTTTTACTGTTTATGTACTTTTATGTATTTGCACCCGTCTGTTTAAAAAAAAAAAACAAAGTAAATAATTATTTTTTTATAAAATAAAATAATTATTAATCACTCACAAATTGTCTTAATGACTAATGTTTTTTTAATATTTTGTTGAAAGAAAACATTCTGTGTTTTCCCCCTGAACTATCTTTCCTTGGAGAGTCAATTGCCTAGTCACTTAGGATCACACGACTTGACGAAGGGTTTAACAAAAATAAATAGACACTTCGTGACAATATATATATATATATATATATATATATAGAGAGAGAGAGAGAGAGAGGAGAGGGAGAGAGAGAGAGAGAGAATCAGACAGACAGACAGAGAGAGAGGGAGAGAGAGAAAGAAAGAAAGACTATAATATCATCATATTTCTGTTACACGCAGATAAAATATTCGTGTTTTATCAGAAAGAAGCGCGCGCGCTCGAGAGAGAGAGAGAGAGAGAGAGAGAGAGAGAGAGAGAGAGAGAGAGAGAGAGAGTGTGTGTGTGTGTGTAAGCTTACCTGCAACTCGAGCACACATCTGTCCAGTATATCCTGATTTGCATACACGATTTCCATTAACGTCACACTCAGCTCGCTTCTCTTCATTCGGAGCCACAAAACATTTTTTCGAACAACTCGGACCATAAAACGATTCTTCACAGTAATACTGTTTTGTAGAAGAATAAAATCATACTTTTAAAATTAAAAGAAAAGGAAAAACTAGAAATTCAGTTTCTTATTGTAAATAAAGTGGATGAATAAATATTAATGCTAGAATTTGACCAAAATGAAATAATGTGGATGAATAAATATTAATTGCTAGAATTTGACCAAAACGAAATAATGTGGATGAATAAATATTAATGGATAGAATTTGACCCAAACAAAATAATGAGGATGAATAAATATTAATGGCTAGAATTTGACCAAAACAAAATAATGTGGATGAATAAATATTAATGGATAGAATTTGACCAAAACAAAATAATGTGGATGAATAAATATTAATGGATAGAATTTGACCAAAATGAAATAATGTGTTTGAAATGTTTGAACAGTCATAGCACATCAATAGACTAATATTCACAGGTAGAGATAGATAGAAAGATAGATAGATAGATAGATAGATAGTATGAGTTTCACTAATGGAAATTACAGATTTTTAAAAATAATCAGCTTGAAATGCTTGAGTCTTAGGACAGAACATATCAATAGACCATTATTAATAGACAAATAGATAGATAGATAGATAGTATGACTTCTGTTTTTTAAATGGTATTGAAAACTTACCTTAATTTTAAATCCCAAGGTAACATCTCTTTGTGGTGTCCCAATAACCTGAGGTGTCGTGTAATTGGCTACCTCGAAATTTTTCTGTGGTGATGGATTTTTTACTTCATAAATGAATGTATTAATTTCTTCTGCTTGGTTGACATCAAATAAAGTCATACGCAACCCGAAACCCTGACAAAAATAAAATAAATCACCAAAATAGATAATTGAAATTAAAAATATATAGAATCAATATATATATATATATATATGGGGGGGGGGCGAGATTATGGTTTGGTTTGTTTTGTTTTACGGCATATCAACCTCATTGGGTCATTTAATGTAAATTCTGTACTTCTGAGGGGATGACCCCTTTCATACCATGGCCGGGTCCTTCTATGGAAAATTACAGAAGCCCGCCAAATATGTGAAGTCACATGGGACCTTTTTCAGAGTCCCCAGTTTTCAGTTAGACGTCAGGCAGAGAAGTCGGCCATTTTGTGCTCTGCCTAAGGCTGGAACTCGCGCGCGCTATGTTAGTCAGATATTTAGTTACGTGAAATGTATAGTTAAGGAAATAAAAGTTTGTATAAGTAAAATGTTCTTGTGGTTGATGAATGTCTTGGTAACAAGACTAAGAAATGAATCCAGGACGACCAGCCAGCAAGAACATAGCAATAGAAGACCTTAGAAGAAACCAGACCAAGATGTTTGTTTGTTTGTTTGTTTTGTTTTACGGCATATCAACCTCAGTGGGTCATTTAATGCCGATAAAGTTTTGAAATAAATCAATTCTTAATGGATAATACAATTTTTTATGAATACATTTTTCTATTTAACCCATAGATAGGACCCTAACAGGTACTACCACTCCGGGTCAGAGTGGAGCAGGGAGCAATTGCGATGAAGGGGTGATCCACATTCCCCAGACCTCCAAAACTGGAACCTCACCATCAGATAGAGTTTAACGTCATTCCCAGGACATGTAGACCCGCAGCCACCGCCTTCTAGCACCCATATGATAAAAAGGGATTGGGGCTTGCTATAAGGGCAATAGGGTCGGGAAAATCATATAGGTGCTAGGGCTTGATGTGACCACCCGTCTAGCCCAAGATAGGGCCAAAGTGGAGTATTGCATGTCATGAACTACTCATCCACCTGGGCTCTATCCTTAAGCATCACGGGTCGCCAACCACGGCCAACAGGTGGCCCCATTGGGGGAGTCTTACCCCTCTGCAGAGGTGCAGTCGATGCATTCTAACGCCCCAGCCGACAGGGCAGGGGAGATTATGTGCTTAATTAATTAATTAATTAATTAATTAAAATCATACCGCATTGTCCGTAGTTTTGACATGGGTAACTATTACAAGGATTCACCGGTACTGAACATGTATTACCGGTCCATCCCGTTTGACAGGTGCAAAAGAAAGAGTTACCATTACGTGTGCACTGTCCGTTATTTTGGCAATATTTTGGATCGCAAGAATCAACGATTGTTAAAATTGCCTCAGTTTGAGAATGGAATTATTCATTTTCTTATTCAGTCAATATATAAAATAGTAAAATTTCCTTAAAACCTCTTTGTATATACATGATTATAATTTCATTAATACTTACATTGATAGGAGAGTTAATTCTGAAGATGACAGGATTTAAAATACCATTCAATTGTCCTTTACTTAAAACATTGCTGCTTCCGCCTACAATCAAAAGTGTTATAGACATTTTGATAATTTTATTTTACACGATAATGTCTACTTTGTTATTATAACAAAAATGATATCAACATTATATGTATCGAGAAAAGAAGGAGTAAGTAGTCTTACCAACATTGAAGATTGTGTAGATGCAACAATACAAGCACTCGAAGAATACACATTAAATAACAAAGAAAAAATAACAGCAGCATCCAGAGAAAACAATTGCAACATATGGACAAGCAGAAATACAAGAAAATCTTGAAAACAGAAATCAAAAGTGTTATACTTTAATAATTTAAATTTATATATATCTTATTATAATGGAGATTGTGTGTTTTTCTGTCTGTAACCGAAATTATATTTGTATACAAGTTACAATTCCCTTTGTTATTTACATGACATTCTCCATGATTTTATTTTTATTTAAACCTCAATGATTAATAAAATTGTTTTACATTATCAATACTGTTAACCATATCTACATACTCATAGCATGCAATTATATTTATATGTACAACAAAATAGCGGTTTACAGTGTGAATGGGAAGGCTAATTTGCATATTGATCTTAAAAAATTGATTTTAATAAATATATGCTTAGTATTATTGATTTCTAATTGTTTGGTTTTATCTTATTGAATATAAGCAAAAATCTCTTCAATAAATCTTAAAAGAAATCCCTTAACAAGAAGAAATAACTGTAATATTATTCTTTACTTCCTATTTTAACTAAACAGTTTAATTAGGAAAATTTACCAATCAAAGACGGGAGTAACGTAAAATGATGGAAGAGTTAGTTTCAAAGTTGTTCTATTTTTCAATCATACCCCCTCTGTTCAAAATCTTTTTATCTACATTCTTATTCAGTTTCATTAGCCTTTCTAATTTAATATGATATTTTATTTAACTAAAATACTTGCACCCGGAGGGTGCATATATTTGCTAGTATTTATAATTTAAATTTGTTAGGAAGTATATGTCAGAAATGTTTATGTGAAGGGGATTTTATGATTTCTGAGTACAAGAGTCGCTAATTAAGAGGATATATTAAAAAAAAGCCTTGTCTTTGAGGGTTGGTTTAAATTTCACATTATTCCCAATAAACCTTTACACCATTCCTATTTTTTACATTAAAAAAAAAAAATAGTTGAAAAAAATATTTATTTTCTGAAAAAATCCGTTGGAGGCTGACCATGAACGGGTTAAAACTCTTCCTGTTTGAAAAAGAGGATTTTTTTTTTTTTATTTTTGAACTTAAAAAATGTCTTCTTCTTTCAAAAACTGTTACACTAAAGATATACAATTATGTCGTTGGCAGAGAAACGCGTAGCGGATGTGCTAATGACGAAACGATCGCATGACTTGCACGCTTTTTGGAACATCAATGCTTTTCATTTTGAATTTAAATTATTTACTGCTTCTCTCTCGATGAGTCCGGATTAAAACCAAGCTCTGAAGATGATTTTTATAAATAGAAATATTGTTCAATATTAGCTATGAATATGATATAAACTATTTTCTTTTTAACAGCATTGTGTGTTTTCATACCCTTTTATCTATACCTATACCTATACCGTCGGATTCATTTCCTTACTCTTAACTTATATATATATATATATATATATATATATATATATATATATATATATATAACACACACACACACACATATATATATATATATATATATATATATATATATATATATGGGAGTAAATATGGAAATAAATCCGACAATATTAAGAAATTTGAAAAAACAAGTGTTCCAAAAATAAGATGAATTTATTTATCGACGCTTAAACGTTTCGGTTTCTTTAAACCTTCATCAGTATGTATTATGGATGAAGAATTTTTTTTTTTTAGATTTAAAGAAGAAACAGATTGAATGCTCCCAGTTTTCGAAGAAGAATGATTTAAAAAAAAAACACTTACCGATCGCTTCTGATTGTCTTTTGATGGTGCAGTTTTTGGGTTCAGATAATTTGTAGAGACAAACTTTTATCCCAGTTTTGCAATTCCAACTGAAGAAACCGCCACACCCTTTCCCATTGGCCATCATGGAGTTGGAATTGGAATAGTTGAGCAATTTCAGGTCGACCACATAATCCGCCAACGAACTCTGACGGTAAATATAGAAATTAGGAATAATAATAATAATAATAATAATAATAATAATAATAATAATAATAATAATAATAATACGACTGGGTTGGGAAGGTGATCCACTGGGAATTATGCAAGAAATTAAATTTTGACCACACAACAAAATGGTATATGCATAAACCAGAATCTGTTCTTGAGAACGAAACGCACAAAATTCTCTGGGACTTTGAAATTAAAACGGATCACCTTATCCCAGCAAGAAGACCAGACCTAGTGTTGATTAACAAAAAAGAAAGAACTTGTCAACTGGTGGATTTTGCAGTGCCAGCAGATCACAGGGTGAAGTTAAAGGAAAATGAAAAAATTGACAAATATCTGGACCTTGCCAGAGAACTGAAAAAGTTATGGAATATGAAAATCAAAGTGATACCAATTGTAGTTGGTGCACTTGGAACGGTCCAAAAGGGATTGGAAAAAGGTTTGGAAAATCTGGACATCAGAGGAAAGATTGAGACCATCCAGAATACTGCACAGCTGCAATCTGCCAGAATACTCAGAAGAGCCCTGGAGACCCGAGCAGACTTGTTGTCACTCAGACTCCAGTGAAAGACCATCAGCTAACGCTGGTGTGAAAGACTAATAATAATAATAATAATAATAATAATAATAATAAACGTAGAATTCCCAAAGCTGAAAAATGAAAATTATTCAATTCATGAAATACATATATTTACTAAGCTTACTTGGTCCCGAACAAGACATGGATTTGGTAGGAATAGGGTTAACTATAGTTTGATGCACCCATTTTTAAAGTCAGCATGTCTCTTGAAACTTTGATTTTTACTTCGGTTTGAAATTGTAAATAAACAATGCATTAATATAATAATAATAATAATAATAATAATAATAATAATAATAATAATCAGACCCGGCCGACCACCGAGTGAAAATGAAAGAAACCGAACAGATAGACAAATACTTGGACCTTGCCAGAGAACTGAGAAACTATGGAACATAAAGATGAAGACGAAGGTCGTGTAAATTTTAACTGGTGTCCCCAAAGCTCTGGAAAAGAATTTGGTTGAATTGGAAATCAGAGGAAGAGACCATCCAAACTACAGCACTGTTGAGATCGGCTAGAATACTCAGAAGAGTCCTGGAGACCTGAGGAGACTTGCTGTCACTCAGCCACTAGTAAACTACCGGCTACGGGTAGTGGAGATAAAGATATGGTTTAATAATCGTTTGCAGATATATTACTACTGAATAGCGAGTTCGATCCTCGCAGGATGACCCATAAAAATCACCACGTAAAAATGATCTTAATTTAATTCTGCCTGGTGGGAGGTCAGGGAATTTTCTTTTCGTCAGATTTGAGGGAATGACATCATATAGCAAAACTTGCAAATCGGTTGAAAAATTAAAACATATTACAGGTGACTAGAAAAACCAGAACCCAAATTATTTATTTTCCCATTAAACTAACCCTAAACCCCACCTCTAACCCTAACCCTTAACCCTAAACCCCCTTGTTAAATAACAGTTTTATTACAAAATTTGTGGGTTCTGTTGTTTTTTTTTTTTGGGGGGGGGGGTCACCCTGCATACAGGGTGACCAAGAAAAACAGAAAACAAATTATTTATTTATTTTCTCATTAAACTAACCCTAAACCCCAACTCCAACCCTAACCCTAAACCCCAACTCTATCCTCCCCCACCAAGTTAAAATTAACAGTTGTATTACAAAATTCATGTGTTCTGTTTTTTTCTGGGTCACCCTAAATTTTCCGACCGATTTGCAAGTTTTGCCCATCACATAATGATATAGTAAGAAATTTTAATTCAATGATTAACTATATTTTTTAAATAAAATATAAATGATGTGATTTGCTAAATTTTAAATTGATAATTGAAAAAAAAAAAAAATAGAATTAAATAAAGTAATCAAATTTATGTAAAACGATAAATAATCTTTAAAAAAATAACATTATTAATTCAAAACATAGCCGATCGAATATAGTATACTTTACTATAATAATTATAGTAAAGTATACTATATCATAAATTTGATAATTATTTCAGTTTTCAGGTATTTCCGTGAAATGTACTAGGTAATCTAATGGTATTATCTCTTGCGCACTATTCTACATTAGTATCATGATTTTATTTGTATTTCTTATATTAAAGTAAATAAATTAACACGATTATGAAAAATTGAAAAAAAAAACCTTTTGTTTACAATTGACGAACGACGGGAATTAATTTAAAAAAGTTGAATTGTCGTTAAATGTTTTCGTTTGATTTGTTATTTAATTTACTTTTAAAAATAATTCAATGTATGAAAAGACATACTAATTACATATTTAAAAAGATTTTTTTTCTAACAAAATAAATATTTTCAAGATAGAAACAGAAATATGCGATAAATAAGATTTGATTTTATGTTAAATTTTAAGTATGGAAAAAAATGATACAACGAATTCTAGGCTGACTGAAGCAAAATTTATTTTTTTAACTCGCTGAAAAAAATTATTCCATTGATAAAAACTCAATCAAATTACATATTCAGAGAGATTATTTCATTCTCTTTCGAACCATATAGATATCTTAAAGAAGATTGAACCGTAAATAAGCGAGAAAAAAGAATTTGTTTTTTCTTAAAATTTAGAATGAAAAAAAAATCATACATGTCAGCTCTCTGAAGCCAAGTTTTTTTTAACTCGCTGTAAAAAATGATTCAATTAATAAAAACGCATTAAAATTGCATATTCAGAAAGATTATATTATTTTCTTTCCCACGATATAAATATTTTAAAGATTGGACCAAGAATAGGTGATAAATTCCTAGCAGAACGGCTTAGACTGCGAAATTTATTCGCAAAAAATATACATTTTGCTGTAAATCGCTATAAATCGCTGTGAAAAAAGTCAGTCAGCGGACAATATTTTATTATCAGCAGGTGCTGGTATATGGACAGTTCCACAAATTGGGCGATTTCGGTTTAATTAATTGATTATATCCCTTAATTAGTAAAAAATCAATAACCAAATTTGACGTGTTACTTAGTTAGAAGGATATTAAACTATATGCAAGGTTTCAAATCTGAGTGACTTCTCTGTTCCGTGTTATAGATCGACACGTACATACCAAAAACTTACTCATATATATATATATATATATATATTTACCAACCCCTCCGCACGAGCAGAATGTGACACAAGGTAAATTTCTTAAGCGGAGTTGAATTCAGAGTTTTCCTTCTCCTAGACCGGTTGCCTAACCAAGGTTAAAGAGCCCGGCCTACCCTACTATTTATCCATAGCTGAAGGGAGAGTTGGATTCATGCCTTTCCCAAGGGTATTAGCGCTAAATGAAATGCAATTACCTTATCCAGGATTTGAACTCGGGGGGACGAGTCCATTTCCCATAACTTTAACCATTACACCACGCGCTTCCATATGAATACATATATAGACTATAAATATTCGATAGTATGGAAAACCAAGTCGCTTGACTCTTTATATTCGTGGGTCATTCAATAAAGTGAATTTTATCAAAGAAGTTGACACTAGTCATTATAATATTTTATTTATTTATTTTTTGTATATTAATTAACAAAATTCCAGTTACTTGCAGTGAGTTGGCAAGTTTAATCTACGGATTTTAACCAACTAAAAAGTTTAACCAGAATTTCTTTTCTCTTTTATTAACCACATCTTAAGAAAACTTAGCTACGAAAACGGATAAAGTAAAAAAAAAGTCTACAAAAGAAATATTTTAATATTTTTCTGTATTTTTACATTAATTAACAAAATTTCTGTCACTTGCAGTGAGTGGACAAGTTTAATTTACAGATTTTAAACTTCTAAATAGTTTAACCATATTTTTTCTATTAAATCTCACATCTAAAAAAAACTTAGCTACGAAAAGGAATAAAGTAAAAAAAAATGTTTAGAAGATAACTTTTTTCAGTATTTTTACATTAATTAACAAAATTCCAGTTACTTGCAGTGAGTGGACAAGTTTAATTTACGAATTTTAAACATTGAAAAAAGTTTAACCAGTTTTTTTTTCTCTTTTATTAACCACATCTTAAGAAAACTTAGCTACGAAAACGAATAAAGTAAAAAAAAGTCTACAAAAGAAATATTTTTATATTTTTCAGTATTTTTACATTAATTATCAAAATTCGTCACTTGCAGTGAGTGAACATGTTTAATTTACGAATTTTAAACATCGAAAAAAGTTTAACCAGTCTTTTTTCTCTCTTATTAACCACATCTTAAGAAAATTTAGCTACGAAAACGAACAAAGTAAAAAACGCCAAGGACAGCAATATTTTAACACTATATTATATTTTATTGTTTTTAAACTTATAAGGAGGCACACAGTGAGTCCCGAACAAATGGTTTGCAAAACAAATTTACTAAACAGTGCTGTATGCAGACTTTAATTGTTGAAGTTATAAAAATTGAAAAAAAAAACTTTGTTCCACAATCCATTCAAGCGTTGATCATATAATGAGCGAATGCAGCAAACTAGCACAAAGATAGTACAAGACGAAGCACGACTCGGTGGGAAAAGTAATCCACTGGGAATTGTGCAAGAAATTCAGTTTTCACCTTACAATTAAACGGTATATGCACAAGCGAATGAGACGCATTAAATTCTCTGGAACTTCGAGGATGTAATCCTTAACTTGTTCCTCGTAAATTCCTACCATAAAATAAACTGAACCCTCATTTTATGTCCGTGTTTTTGCAATAAATGTTTTGTTTTTCTTGCACCCGTTATTTGACAATACTAAATATATTTTCTTTATTTGTTAAAGAATAAAGAATCAAGAAAACATATTTAGTATTGTAAAATAACGGGTGCAAGAAAAATAAAACATTTATTGCAAAAACACGGACTAATAAGTGGGGGTTCAGTTTATTTGATGGTAGGAATTTACGAGGAACAAGTTAAGGATTACCAGGGAATGTTGGGGTGTTATTCTTTAGTTTACCTCACATCCCACTTATGAGTGCGTGACACAAGGACATTTTTATGTGGGCCGACCCACAAGCCAAAGCTCATGGGTGGTAGGCACAAAAAATGCGTTGAACCTGTCAACAATCCCATTCAAGAGGGTAACTCAGTCGCTGGGCAATTAACCATAAATATAATAATAATATTGATTATATAATAATAATAATAATAATAATAATAAATAAAATAGATTAAATTGATTTATATTACATCCAACACGAAATATTATACATCACCATGGCCACCAAACACAAATACGCTCTTTAATACGCACATACACATCTGATCCCGGCCAGAACACCGGAGCTATTATTGACTGACAAAGAAGAAGAGAACCAGTCATCTCGTGGATTATTTCGTCCCGGCCGACCACAGAGGGAAGATGAAATCAAGCGAAACAAATAGACAAATACTTGGACCTTGCCAGAGAACAAAGAAACTGTGGAACATGAAGGTATAGGTCGTACCAATTGTAATTGGTGTCCAAAGCTCAGGAAAATAATTTGGGTGAATTGGAAATGAGAGGAAGAATCGAAATCATCCAAACAACAGCATTGTTAAGATCGGCTAGAATACTCAGAAGGGTCCTGGAGACCTGAGGAGACTTGCTGTCATTCAGCCTCGCTGAAAAAAATTATTCCATTGATAAAAACTCAATCAAATTACATATTCAGAGAGATTATTTCATTCTCTTTCGAACCATATAGATATCTTAAAGAAGATTGAACCGGCCATGGAAGGTATGAAAAAACAATAATAATAATAATAATAATAATAATAATAATAATAAACGTAGAATTCCCACAGCTGAAAAATGAAAATTATTTAATTCATGAAATACATATATTTACTAAGCTTACTTAGTCCAGAATAAGACATGGCTTTGGTAGGAATAGGGTTAACTATAATTTGATTCGCCCATTTTTAAAGTGGCCCTAGAAACTTTTGCTTTTACTTCGGTTTGAAATGGTGAATAACCAATGCATTAATAATAATAATAATAATAATAATTCTCTGGGACTTTGAAATAAAAACGGATCACCTTATACCAGCAAGAAGACCAGACCTAGTGTTGATAAACAAAAAAGAAAGAACTTGTCAACTGGTGGATTTTGCAGTGCCAGCAGATCACAGGGTGAAGTTAAAGGAAAATGAAAAAATAGACAAATATCTGGACCTTGCCAGAGAACTAAAAAAGTTATGGAATATGAAAGTGAAGGTGATACCAATTGTAGTTGGTGCACTTGGAACGGTCACAAAAGGTTTGGAAAAGGGTCTGGAATGTTTGGAAATCAGAGGAAGGGTTGAAACCATTCAGAACACTGCACTGTTGCAATCTGCCAGAATACTCAGAAGAGTCCTGGAGACCGAGGAGACTTGCTGACACCCATTCCAGTGAAAGACCATCAGCTAATGCTGATGTGAAAACTCAAAAGGAGTAAAATAATAATAATAATAATAGAAATAACTTACAAATATCAGTGTTGCAAAAAAGGCCAAAAGAAATGTGAATCTGGTTCGTGAATCCATGATGATTTATTACACAACTTGAAATAAATGTTGAGGCGATGTTTTTACTGATCCTTCGAAATTAACATCTGCCCATTAGAAAGAAAGTAATATGGACAATCGTCAACTGCCTTTTTTTTTTAAATCAGGCGTCTAAGTTGACGCAATGTCTAGTGGAACTAAGGGTAGCAAAAACATGGGCGAAGATGATTGAAAAAAGGCACAAATAAAAGGTGACGTTTGAAAGCGAGAGTGTCCATATTTAAAGGTGAGCCCCAACAATACAAGAAAGACCAACCAATAATTACACATCTTACAGGTTAGTCAGCAGATATTAACCAATCAAAAGGGTCATATCTAATGTCGATGGGATTAACAAAAATTAACGCCCTTGCTCTTAATTCACCCCTAACTTGTTTCAGGAGAATATGACATCTTTTTTTTTTCTATTATTTCTATTATTTTACATTTTTTGCCTAGTAATTGAATTCTATTCAATAAACTACGTGGGTTTGTGAATAGCGATCTTCTAGCAAATGGCGAAATATAATCAATGCACTTTTGTATCCTTAAACAAACTGGTACAGTCGTCTGTGTAAATTGACACAAAAGGAAAAAGCAAAAAAAAAAAAAAAGGCGTAAAGTTCTTTTTAATAAAAAAGTAAATATCGCTTGAAATTTACGTGAACTTTTTAATTTTTTTATGAAGAATAAAGAATGAAGAATTTTATTGAATAATAAATATATGTGTTGACAATAAGGATGCACAGGAAACATCGGGGTTGATGAATGAAAGGTTTCGCTGGTCAGTCAATATTGGTGTGTCTATGTGTGGGAGTCAATAGAAAAACGTCACTTATAAGTTCGTCCTTGTTTCTCCCAACATATCTTGTTCGTCTTAGTTGATATATATATATATATGAGTATGAAAACAATTTATAATATAATCATAGCTGATACTGATCAATATTTCGATTTTACAAAAAATCATCATCAGAGCTCATTTTCTCCGTGAGGTTTGGGTCGGAGAAGAATGTCAAATTAATTTGACATTCTTCTCCGACCCAAACAACCACGGAGTGAATGAGCTCTGATGATGATTTTTGTAAAATCGAAATATTGATCAGTACCAGCTATGATTATATTATAAATTGTTTTCTCTTTAACAGCATTGTGTGATGTTTTCATTCCACCTTTTCATACTCATATTGTCGGATTCATTTCCTTTCTTTTAACTTATATATATATATATATATATATATATATATATATATATATATATATATCAACTAGGACGAACAATATTAGCCCATATTCATAACAAAAGACTACGACAGATTTTTGAAGCCTGTGCAATTTCGAGTTTGCCCTCCCTTAATAATCGACATGGATTCTTTAATATATCTCCGTTTCTAGCTAAAATAGTGTTAAATAATTACAAAATACCAGGCTTCATTTAATTATTTATTTAGTTATCATTCCCACTTTGTTCCCTTTGTTCTCTTAAAAAATCAGTCCATTAATACTTTTTCTTGTCTTTTGCATTTCTTCGAGTTGCGTCACGCGTCATGACATCTTCGCGTGTGTGGATCGCGACTTGCCTTTCAAAAATATAACGCTGATCAAATACAGTTACACAACTAAAAAGATCTTCATCTCCTGTCATCTATAAAAAACATCCATCATTTTCTTCACCCCAAGATACACCCTGATGAAGGTTTAATGAAACCGAAATGTTTTTACATCGATAATTAAATTCATCCTGTTTTCGGAACACTTGTATTTTCTAATTTATATATATATATATATATATATATATATATATATATATATATATATAGTGTGAGATGGTCACTGTTTCAGCTTTTGCTGGAATGGCGTACCAAAGGCAGTATTATTGGTAGAGTGCTCAAGATAAAATAGTGCTGTTATATAATATAATAAGATAAATATATAAAGATTTTACATATCTATTTATTAGGTGACAAAGGAACGTTCACGACCATATTGGTTTCATGCGATGCAATCATCAGGTGAAGATGTTTCAAATGCATTTGAAACATCTTCACCTGTTGATTGCATCGCATGAAACCAATATGGTCGTGAACGTTCCTTTGTCACCTAATAAATAGATATGTAAAACCTTTATATATTTATCTTATTATATATATATATATATATATATACATATATATATATATATATATATATATATATATGTGTGTGTGTGTGTGTGTGTGTGTGTGTGTGTGTGTAAAAATGGAAATTGGAAATGAATCCGACAATATGAGGAAGAATAAACAAAGAAATGAAAGAATAGAATGGATAATAAAAGATGAATTTAATCAATATAACTTACACATGTGTTTCGGTCAGTTCATCTGTGTGAAAATATTCCGCACACTGAGAAGATTCGACCTTCATCAGAGTGAAATTTTATTTTGAATGAAAAAATTCGTTGGGGAAAAACGGAGAATTTTTGGAAATGTTCGAAGAGAATTTTTAAAAAATCACATTTGGAACGCTGAAATAGACCGTTAGAATTTGGACATTTGATTTTTCTAGGGGTTATGGTAGAAATTATTTTGTATTGCAAATATAAAGTGTTATTATAAAGTGTTATTATATATATATATATATATATATATATATATATATATATATATATATATATATGAAACGTGTGTCAAAAAAGTATCGAGATTTTTTAATACTTTTTGACACACCTTGTATTCTGAAAAAAAATAACGTTCCATTCATTGTTCATTTCTATCTTGGTAATAACATACTATAAGATATAAGAAGCCATTTCTACTTCCCTTCTAGCTTCTCATTAGTTCCAGCATGTCAGTAAGTACTTTTCGGCTATACTTTTTATGAAGATTATTAAAAAATAAATAATGGGTGTTAATAATAAGGAATCACGGGAAGCGTCAGAGTCGATGAAGGTAAGGTTTTGCCAGTCGGTCAACATTGCTGTGTCTAGAAGAAGGAAAACTCTGAATTCAAACCTGTTAAACTCCGCTTAAGAAATTGACATTGTGTCACATCCTGCTCGTGCGGAGGGGTTGGTAAATATATGTGTGGGAGTCAATAGAAAAACGTCACTTATATGTTCGTCCCTGTTTCTCCAGTAGTGCCCAACTAGTCTTGTTCGTCTTAATTCGATGGTTGAACTGTGCAGCCATTTTGTGTCTGCACATTTTGTTAATCGTCCTTTCAAGTTGCCGAATAGATGTAATGATATCAGGCTGGAATTGGCTGATGTATTATCTGCTCCTGAGAACTTTCACGGATCATTTCCAGGAGAATGCAAGAACAATACAGCACTGGTATTTTATTTATACGTATTTTTATTTTTATTTTTATTTTTATTGCATTCTAATTAAATTTTTTATAATCATTATTATTGTTATTATCAATATTATGCAGACACCAAAATGGCTGCACAGTTCAACGAAATGTTTGACAGAAGAAATACTGCTTACCTACCTACCCCCTATATATATATATATATATATATATATATATATGAAAGGTAAAAATGGATATTGAATCCGACAATATGTGTAGAAAGTTTTGTAGAAAAAACAAGATGTTAAAAGTTTTGCTGACAGAAATCTGTTTCGACATTATGAATATGTCTTTATCAAAGCAACATTGTAAACGGAAAAACGAAATAAATATATCATTAATTACGAGGCACAGAACGCTCTCGATCAGTACCGGAATTTTCAAAATTAAAAAAAAAATACGTATTTATTGTGAAAAATAAAATAAATTTTATTTAAAAAAATTATAAGCATTTTTATCATAAAAAAGCTCAAAAGAGTTTGCAGTAAAATTGTATATGAATATAAAAAAGTTCAGGAAAATGTTCCGGTTATGAATATATATATATATATATATATATATATATATATATATATATATATATATATCAACAAAATCGTCAATT
>CM042162.1:69350835-69360835 GCA_023376005.1 Doryteuthis pealeii | reverse complement strand
AAGAAATCCCTCAACAAGAAGAAATAACTGTAATATTATTCTTTACTTCCTATTTTAACTAAACAGTTTAATGAGGAAAATTTACCAATGAAAAACGGGAGTAACGGAAAATGATGGAAGAGTTAGTTTCAAAGTTGTTCTATTTTTCAATCATACCCCCTCTGTTCAAAATCTTTTTATCTACATTCTTATTCAGTTTCATTAGCCTTTCTAATTTAATATGATATTTTATTATAAAATTTAACTAAAATACTTGCCCCCGAGGGTGCATATATTTGCTAGTATATATATATATATAAACACATATACATATATGCATTTATATAATCTGCCATCAGAACACTTAAATAATAGACATTTTCTCTTATTAAATTAAAATGGTGGGTGGACATCACATTATCACAAAAGACTTTCGCAAAATCTTTGTAAAACAAGTCAATAAAACGTTATGCAAATATTTGGATATTTCATTTGTATGGTTATGGTTGTATGCTTGCCACTAACAAACGAATGCACATACTCAAATTGAGGATAGGGGTGAGTGACAAAGTTAAGAATTATACGCTTGATTCCAGAGGATAAGTATATTTCATTTTTCTCAAAGGGGAGTAAAGGGGGTCAAAGGCACAATCCCTCTCTGAACTTTTATAACACACACACACACACACACACACACACACACATATATATATATATATATATATATATATATATATATATGAAATTTAACATTTTGAAAAACATATGATGTTTGTTATGTAATTGCTGACAGATCTGTTTCGACCAAATCGATAAGTTGGTCTTCATCAACGAGCGACATAGACGGGAAGAAAGATATCCGTTAAAGGACTGTTTACAAAAACGAACGCTGAATTCAACCGCTGAAATGTTGAAAAATGCAAGTTCTGTTTTAAAAATAAAATAAATTTTATTTTTAATTTTAAAAAATCAGAAGCATTATAGTTTATAGTAAAACTCAAAAGAGTTTGTTGTAAAAATTATATAAAAAATGTAAAGTGGGTATCAAAATAGTATAGTATATATTTCAGCTGTTAAAAATATACAAGTCCACAGTGTAATTTGAAGAAAGATGTTAGAGTTCCAAAATTTGCTTGTGGTGTTGTTAAGTCCGTAGATTTATATATGAAAGTCTTCAAGGTGTAAAATTCCAGATATATTGTTTTTTCATTTGACAAATATGAAAAATATATGGAAATTAATCCGACAGTATGAAATTTAACATTTTGAAAAAACATATGATGTTTGTTATGTAATTGCTGACAGATCTGTTACTCTAGAATGGAAAAAAAAATACAGGGGAAAAAATAAATATTCGACTTTTAAAATCTTCAGCAACTCAAAACAGCAGCTGAAAAATCCGTCGTCGTAAACTCTTCAACAATTCAAAATCGCAACTGAACCCCTGTCGTCACCCCACTTCTACTTATACTAGTTTCCCCTCAACATCCGGGTATCTGCGCCCCACGCACGAGATTCTCGAACCAATCCCGGCCGCCGGAATCCTCATAGCTATCACCTGGGCACCTGGCGCTTACATCCGGGACTGTAGCATCTTGACTTCGGTGCCAATGTGTCGTCCGTTCGCATGCTGAAGGACGCGGGTTCGATTCTACAGCCAGTCAAAGCCTAGCCCGCTTCCTTCGAGAATACGGCAAGCCTTGAAGTTCGCCACTCACCTCGTGTTTTTGGTTTGGTTTGGTTTGTTTTGTTTTACGGCATATCAACCTCAGTGGGTCATTTAATGCCGATAAAGTTTTGAAAAAATCAATTCTTAATGGATAATACAATTTTTTTATAAATACATTTTTCTATTTAACCCATAGATGGGACCCTAACAGGTACTACCACTCCGGGCCAGAGTGGACCAGGGAGCAATGGTGATGAAGGGGTGCTCCACATTCCCCAAACCTCCAAAACTGGAACCTCACCATCAGATAGAGTTTAACGTCATTCCCAGGACATGTAGACCCGCAGCCACCGCCTTCTAGCACCCATATGATAAAAAGGGGTTGGGGCTTGCCATAAGGGCAATAGGGTTGGGAAAATCATATAGGTGCTAGGGCTCGACGTGACCAGCCGATTGATCGGAGGGGGCCTCTCCGACCGCCCGTCTAGCCCAAGATAGGGCCAAAGTGGAGTATTGCATGTCATGAACTGCTCATCCACCTGGGCTATATCCTTAAGCATCACGAGTCGCCACCCACGGCCAACAGGTGGCCCCATTGGGGGAGTCTTATTCTGCAGAATAATTAATGTCTTTTATTTAGAATATCAAATGTAAAAAGAAATCCATGCCGTTACTAGTTAAATTCTACATTCAAATTATCTGCTCTAAAAACAAGACCTGGTGATAGTGAATGTGTATATATATTTCCTTTGACATTAATTGTTTTATTTGCGTAGTTTCCTCCGGACATACATACACACAAACTGCCCTTTATATATCTATAGAAGATTGTCATTAATTGTTTTATTTTCATAGTTTCCTCCGACATACATACACACAAACTGCCCTTTATAAATGTATAGAAGATTGTCATTAATTGTTTTATTTTCATAGTTTCCTCCGGACATACATACACACAAACTGCCCTTTATAAATGTATAGAAGATTGTCATTAATTGTTTTATTTTCATAGTTTCCTCCGGACATACATACACACAAACTGCCCTTTATAAATGTATAGAAGATTGTCATTAATTGTTTTATTTTCATAGTTTCCTCCGGACATACATACACACAAACTGCCCTTTATAATGTATAGAAGATTGTCATTAATTGTTTTATTTTCATAGTTTCCTCCGGACATACATACACACAAACTGCCCTTTATAATGTATAGAAGATTGTCATTAATTGTTTTATTTTCATAGTTTCCTCCGGACATACATACACACAAACTGCCCTTTATAAATGTATAGAAGATTGTCATTAATTGTTTTATTTTCATAGTTTCCTCCGGACATACATACACACAAACTGCCCTTTATAAATGTATAGAAGATTGTCATTAATTGTTTTATTTTCATAGTTTCCTCCGGACATACATACACACAAACTGCCCTTTATAAATGTATAGAAGATTGTCATTAATTGTTTTATTTTCATAGTTTCCTCCGGACATACATACACACAAACTGCCCTTTATAATGTATAGAAGATTGTCATTAATTGTTTTATTTTCATAGTTTCCTCCGGACATACATACACACAAACTGCCCTTTATAAATGTATAGAAGATTGTCATTAATTGTTTTATTTTCATAGTTTCCTCCGGACATACATACACACAAACTGCCCTTTATAAATGTATAGAAGATTGTCATTAATTGTTTTATTTTCATAGTTTCCTCCGGACATACATACACACAAACTGCCCTTTATAAATGTATAGAAGATTGTCATTAATTGTTTTATTTTCATAGTTTCCTCCGGACATACATACACACAAACTGCCCTTTATAAATGTATAGAAGATTGTCATTAATTGTTTTATTTCATAGTTTCCTCCGGACATACATACACACAAACTGCCCTTTATAAATGTATAGAAGATTGTCATTAATTGTTTTATTTTCATAGTTTCCTCCGGACATACATACACACAAACTGCCTTTATAAATGTATAGAAGATTGTCATTAATTGTTTATTTTTCATAGTTTCCTCCGGACATACATACACACAAACTGCCCTTTATAAATGTATAGAAGATTGTCATTAATTGTTTTATTTTCATAGTTTCCTCCGGACATACATACACACAACTGCCCTTTATAAATGTATAGAAGATTGTCATTAATTGTTTTATTTTCATAGTTTCCTCCGGACATACATACACACAAACTGCCCTTTATAAATGTATAGAAGATTGTCATTAATTGTTTTATTTTCATAGTTTCCTCCGGACATACATACACACAAACTGCCCTTTATAAATGTATAGAAGATTGTCATTAATTGTTTTATTTTCATAGTTTCCTCCGGACATACATACACACAAACTGCCCTTTATAAATGTATAGAAGATTGTCATTAATTGTTTATTTTTCATAGTTTCCTCCGGACATACATACACACAAACTGCCCTTTATAAATGTATAGAGATTGTCATTAATTGTTTTATTTTCATAGTTTCCTCCGGACATACATACACACAAACTGCCCTTTATAAATGTATAGAAGATTGTCATTAATTGTTTTATTTTCATAGTTTCCTCCGGACATACATACACACAAACTGCCCTTTATAATGTATAGAAGATTGTCATTAATTGTTTTATTTTCATAGTTTCCTCCGGACATACATACACACAAACTGCCCTTTATAATGTATAGAAGATTGTCATTAATTGTTTTATTTTCATAGTTTCCTCCGGACATACATACACACAAACTGCCCTTTATAAATGTATAGAAGATTGTCATTAATTGTTTTATTTTCATAGTTTCCTCCGGACATACATACACACAAACTGCCCTTTATAAATGTATAGAAGATTGTCATTAATTGTTTTATTTTCATAGTTTCCTCCGGACATACATACACACAAACTGCCCTTTATAAATGTATAGAAGATTGTCATTAATTGTTTTATTTTCATAGTTTCCTCCGGACATACATACACACAAACTGCCCTTTATAAATGTATAGAAGATTGTCATTAATTGTTTTATTTTCATAGTTTCCTCCGGACATACATACACACAACTGCCCTTTATAAATGTATAGAAGATTGTCATTAATTGTTTTATTTTCATAGTTTCCTCCGGACATACATACACACAAACTGCCCTTTATAAATGTATAGAAGATTGTCATTAATTGTTTTATTTTCATAGTTTCCTCCGGACATACATACACACAACTGCCCTTTATAATGTATAGAAGATTGTCATTGTTTTTTTTCATAGTTTCCTCCGGACATACATACACACAAACTGCCCTTTATAAATGTATAGAAGATTGTCATTAATTGTTTTATTTTCATAGTTTCCTCCGGACATACATACACACAAACTGCCCTTTATAATGTATAGAAGATTGTCATTAATTGTTTTATTTTCATAGTTTCCTCCGGACATACATACACACAAACTGCCCTTTATAAATGTATAGAAGATTGTCATTAATTGTTTTATTTTTCATAGTTTCCTCCGGACATACATACACACAAACTGCCCTTTATAAATGTATAGAAGATTGTCATTAATTGTTTTATTTTCATAGTTTCCTCCGGACATACATACACACAAACTGCCCTTTATAAATGTATAGAAGATTGTCATTAATTGTTTTATTTCATAGTTTCCTCCGGACATACATACACACAAACTGCCCTTTATAATGTATAGAAGATTGTCATTAATTGTTTATTTTCATAGTTTCCTCCGGACATACATACACACAAACTGCCCTTTATAAATGTATAGAAGATTGTCATTAATTGTTTTATTTTCATAGTTTCCTCCGGACATACATACACACAACTGCCCTTTATAAATGTATAGAAGATTGTCATTAATTGTTTTATTTTCATAGTTTCCTCCGGACATACATACACACAAACTGCCCTTTATAAATGTATAGAAGATTGTCATTAATTGTTTTATTTTCATAGTTTCCTCCGGACATACATACACACAAACTGCCCTTTATAAATGTATAGAAGATTGTCATTAATTGTTTTATTTTCATAGTTTCCTCCGGACATACATACACACAAACTGCCCTTTATAATGTATAGAAGATTGTCATTAATTGTTTTATTTCATAGTTTCCTCCGGACATACATACACACAAACTGCCCTTTATAAATGTATAGAAGATTGTCATTAATTGTTTTATTTTCATAGTTTCCTCCGGACATACATACACACAAACTGCCCTTTATAAATGTATAGAAGATTGTCATTAATTGTTTTATTTTCATAGTTTCCTCCGGACATACATACACACAAACTGCCCTTTATAATGTATAGAAGATTGTCATTAATTGTTTATTTTCATAGTTTCCTCCGGACATACATACACACAAACTGCCCTTTATAAATGTATAGAAGATTGTCATTAATTGTTTTATTTTCATAGTTTCCTCCGGACATACATACACACAAACTGCCCTTTATAAATGTATAGAAGATTGTCATTAATTGTTTTATTTTCATAGTTTCCTCCGGACATACATACACACAAACTGCCCTTTATAAATGTATAGAAGATTGTCATTAATTGTTTTATTTTCATAGTTTCCTCCGGACATACATACACACAAACTGCCCTTTATAAATGTATAGAAGATTGTCATTAATTGTTTTATTTTCATAGTTTCCTCCGGACATACATACACACAAACTGCCCTTTATAATGTATAGAAGATTGTCATTAATTGTTTTATTTTCATAGTTTCCTCCGGACATACATACACACAACTGCCCTTTATAATGTATAGAAGATTGTCATTAATTGTTTTATTTTCATAGTTTCCTCCGGACATACATACACACAAACTGCCCTTTATAAATGTATAGAAGATTGTCATTAATTGTTTTATTTTCATAGTTTCCTCCGGACATACATACACACAAACTGCCCTTTATAATGTATAGAAGATTGTCATTAATTGTTTTATTTTCATAGTTTCCTCCGGACATACATACACACAAACTGCCCTTTATAAATGTATAGAAGATTGTCATTAATTGTTTTATTTTCATAGTTTCCTCCGGACATACATACACACAAACTGCCCTTTATAAATGTATAGAAGATTGTCATTAATTGTTTTATTTTCATAGTTTCCTCCGGACATACATACACACAAACTGCCCTTTATAATGTATAGAAGATTGTCATTAATTGTTTTATTTTCATAGTTTCCTCCGGACATACATACACACAAACTGCCCTTTATAAATGTATAGAAGATTGTCATTAATTGTTTTATTTTCATAGTTTCCTCCGGACATACATACACACAAACTGCCCTTTATAAATGTATAGAAGATTGTCATTAATTGTTTTATTTTCATAGTTTCCTCCGGGACACACACAAAACTGCCCTTTATAATGTATAGAAGATTGTCATTAATTGTTTTATTTTCATAGTTTCCTCCGGACATACATACACACAAACTGCCCTTTATAATGTATAGAAGATTGTCATTAATTGTTTTATTTTCATAGTTTCCTCCGGACATACATACACACAAACTGCCCTTTATAATGTATAGAAGATTGTCATTAATTGTTTTATTTTCATAGTTTCCTCCGGACATACATACACACAAACTGCCCTTTATATATAGAAGATTGTCATTAATTGTTTTATTTTCATAGTTTCCTCCGGACATACATACACACAAACTGCCCTTTATAAATGTATAGAAGATTGTCATTAATTGTTTTATTTTCATAGTTTCCTCCGGACATACATACACACAAACTGCCCTTTTATAATGTATAGAAGATTGTCATTAATTGTTTTATTTTCATAGTTTCCTCCGGACATACATACACACAACTGCCCTTTATAAATGTATAGAAGATTGTCATTAATTGTTTTATTTTCATAGTTTCCTCCGGACATACATACACACAAACTGCCCTTTATATATGTATAGAAGATTGTCATTAATTGTTTATTTTCATAGTTTCCTCCGGACATACATACACACAACTACCCTTTATATATCAATAGAAGATTGTCATTAATTGTTTTATTTTCATAGTTTCCTCCGGACATATATACACACAAACTGCCCTTTATATATCATAGAAGATTGTCATTAATTGTTTTATTTTCATAGTTTCGGACATACATACACACAACTGCCCTTTATATATGTATAGAAGATTGTCATTAATTGTTTTATTTTCATAGTTTCCTCCGGACATACATACACACAAACTGCCCTTTATATATCATAGAAGATTGTCATTAATTGTTTTATTTTCATAGTTTCTCCGGACATACATACACACAACTGCCCTTTATATATCAATAGAAGATTGTCATTAATTGTTTTATTTTCATAGTTTCTCGGACATACATACACACAACTGCCCTTTATATAAATAGAAGATTGTCATTAATTGTTTATTTTCATAGTTTCCTCCGGACATACATACACACAAACTGCCCTTTATATATCAATAGAAATTTTCATTAATTGTTTTATTTTCATAGTTTCCTCCGGACATACATACACACAAACTGCCCTTATATATGTATAGAAGATTGTCATTAATTGTTTTTTTTTCATAGTTTCCTCCGGACATACATACACACAACTACCCTTTATATATCAATAGAAGATTGTCATTAATTGTTTTATTTTCATAATTTCCTCCGGACATATATACACACAAACTGCCCTTTATATATGAATAGAAGATTGTCATTAATTGTTTTATTTTCATAGTTTTCTCCGGACATACATACACACAACTGCCCTTTATATATCAATAAAGATTGTCATTAATTGTTTTATTTTCATAGTTTCCTCCGGACATACATACACACAAACTGCCCTTTATATATCAATAGAAGATTGTCATTAATTGTTTTATTTTCATAGTTTTCTCGGACATACATACACACAACTGCCTTTATATATCAATAGAAGATAGTCATTAATTGTTTTATTTTCATAGTTTCCTCCGGACATACATACACACAAACTGCCCTTTATATATCAATAGAAGATTGTCATTAATTGTTTTATTTTCATAGTTTCCTCCGGACATACATACACACAACTGCCTTTATATATCAATAGAAGATTTTCATTAATTGTTTTATTTTCATAGTTTCCTCCGGACATACATACACACAACTACCCTTTATATATGTATAGAAGATTGTCATTAATTGTTTTATTTTCATAGTTTTTTCGGACATACATACACACAACTGCCCTTTATATATGTATAGAAGATTGTCATTAATTGTTTTATTTTCATAGTTTCTCGGACATACATACACACAAACTGCCCTTTATATTTTAGAAGATTGTCATTAATTGTTTTATTTTCATAGTTTCCTCGGACATACATACACACAAACTGCCTTTATATATGTATAGAAGATTGTCATTGTTTTATTTTCATAGTTTCCTCCGGACATACATACACACAAACTGCCCTTTATAATCTATAGAAGATTGTCATTAATTGTTTTATTTTCATAGTTTCCTCCGGACATACATACACACAACTGCCCTTTATATATGTATAGAAGATTCATTAATTGTTTTATTTTCATAGTTTCCCCCGGACATACATACACACAAACTGCCCTTTATATATCTATAGAAAGATTGTCATTAATTGTTTTATTTTCATAGTTTCCTCCGGACATACATAACACAAACTGCCCTTTAAATGTATAGAAGATTGTCATTGTTTTATTTTCATAGTTTCCCCCGGACATACATACACACAAACTGCCCTTTATAAATGTATAGAAGATTTCATTGTTTTATTTTCATAGTTTCCTCCAGACATACATACACACAAACTGCCCTTTATATTGTATAGAAGATTGTCATTAATTGTTTTATTTTCATAGTTTCCCCCGGACATACATACACACAACTGCCCTTTATATACTGTATAGAAGATTGTCATTGTTTTATTTTCATAGTTTCCTCCGGACATACATAAACACACAAACTTGCCCTTTATATATCAAAAATAGAAGATGTCATTAATTGTTTATTTTCATAGTTTCCTCCGGACATACATACACACAAACTGCCCTTTATAATATCTATGAGATTGTTCATTAATGTTTTTATTTTCATAGTTTCCCTCGGACAACATACACACAACTAACCCTTTATATATCAATAGAAAGATTTCATTAATTGTTTTATTTCATAGTTCCTCCGGACATACATAACACACAAACTACCTTTTATAAATTGTATAGAGATTTCATTAATATGTTTTATTTTCATAGTTTCTCCGCCGCGTA
>CM042162.1:69306780-69350735 GCA_023376005.1 Doryteuthis pealeii | reverse complement strand
GGGGAAGAATACCTTTCCCAGATTCTATCCGAAAGTGAACGTAATAGAAGGACTGGAGATAACGACTTCGCTTACTCCGAATGATGAAGATCCTATAACGTTAGCTACAGCTCCGGGAAGCCAGCGGTCTCACCTGTTTTCACTTTGGTGCTTTTTATCCTTCGCCATTTTAAACATATAAAATAATATTCTGGATGCCATTATATTAGATCATATTCCTTTTAGAAAATTTCCATGCTCCAACACACGTTGCTCGCACAATCGAAAAAGCTTGAAAGAGGTAATATAGTATGAATCTTAAATGCCTTGAAATATAACGAATCTTTAATACCTTGCAATATACGAATCTTAAAATGCCTTGAAAGCAGGAAATATATATGTGTATAAAGAATCTTAGAATACTTGAAAACAGGGAATATAACGAATCTTAAAATGCCTTGAAATATAACGAATCTTAAAATGCCTTGAAATATAACGAATCTTAAAATACCTTGAAATAAAATATAACGAATCTTAAAATGCCTTGAAATATAACGAATAAATGCCTTGAATATAAGAATCTTAAAATACCTTGAAAATATAACGAATCTTAAAATGCCTTGAAATATAACGAAATCTTAAAATACCTTGAAATATAACGAATCTTAAAATGCCTTGAAATATAACGAATCTTAAAATGAAAAATACCTTAAAATGCCTTGAAATATAACGAATCTTAAAATACTTGAAATATAACGAATCTTAAAATGCCTTGAAATATAACGAAATATCTTTAAAATACCTTGAAATATAACGAATCTTAAAATGCCTTGAAATATAACGAATCGAATCTTAAAATATAAAAAAATGCCTTGAAATATAACGAATCTTAAAATGCCTTGAAATATAACGAATCATAAAATGTCTTGAAAGCAGGGAATATATATGTGTATAAAGAATCTTAAAATACTTGAAAACAGGGAATATAACGAATCTTAAAATGCCTTGAAATATAACAAATCTTAAAATACCTTGAAATCAGGGAATATATATATATATGTGTATAAAGAATCTTAAAATACTTGAAAACAGGGAATATAACGAGTCTTAAAATGCCTTGAAATATAACGAATCTTAAAATGCCTTGAAATATAACGAATCTTAAAATGCCTTGAAAGCAGGAAATATATATATGTATAAAGAATCTTAAAATATTTGAAAACAGGGAATATAAGGAATCTTAAAATGCCTTGAAAGCAGGGAATATATCTAATATATAAAGGAGAAATTTTGGTATCTACGTGTCGACGTATAACTCCAAAACTGGAGGTCACTCAGGAAATATATATATGTACAATGAATCTTAAAATACTTGAAAACAGGGAATATAACGAATCCTAAAATTCCTTGAAATATAACGAATCATAAAATGCCTTGAAAGCAGGGAATATAAAGAATCTTGAAATACTTGAAAACAGGGAATATAACGAATCTTAAAATGCCTCTAACTTAAGAATTCTCCAACACCGATTTTTAAAAAATATTCTTAGTAACATTACAATATTATTAGTGCTATGTGAAAAGCAAACAGCCACGATTAGGCTTTTAACTTAAGTAGCACATTCCTCTTCCTACGAATACAACCGTTCCGCTTAGAATCTCTCAAAGTTTTTTTTAAGTTACATACATTTTCCTTTCTATAAAAAAGACTTTGTTAAGTTTTTATGGGCCATCCTATAGTCTTCAAGCAAGAGTTCCTGTCCTGCAGATCACAGGGTGAAGATGAAGAAAAACGAAAAGATGGGCGAATACCTGGACCTTGCCAGAGAATTGAAAAATCTGTAGAAAATGAAAGTCAAAGTGATGCCAGTTGTAATTGGTGCACTTGGAACGGACCCAAAAAAGTTTGATAAAAAGATTAGTGGATCTGGAAATCAGATGAAAGAATTGAGACCATCCAAACTACTGCATTGCTACAATCGGCTAGAATACTAAGAAGAGTCCTAGAGACCCGAGGAGACTTGTTGTCACTCGGACTCCAGTGAAAGACTATCAGCTAATGCTGGTGTAAAAAAAACTCATAAAAACCTATTATTATTATCATTATTATGAAAGTTGTTCATACCAGCGTTAGCTGATGGTCTTTCACTGGAGTCTGAGTGATGAAAAGTCTCTTCGGTTCTCCATGATTTTTCTGGGTAATCCAGAAATGCTGTTGTCTGGATGGTCTCAATTCTTCCTCTGATTTCCAGTTCCTCTAAGCTTTTGGAGACCGTCCCAAGAGCCCCAACTGCAATTGGTACCACTTTCACCCTCATATTCTGTTACAGTTTTATGGTACATCCTTTAGTCTTCAAGCAAGAGCGCCTGTTTAGCGAAATCTTGGTAATCCTCTGGTAAAGAATCCTCAGTATTGTAAGTTCCTTCGTCAATGGTTGCAAGTAGACTGTGAAAGGGTCAGTGTTTAAGTAGTTAATCAGCCGAACATTACGGCTGTTGATTGGCGAAGGAATTGACCACGTGACATCGCCAAGTCTGTAAATTCCGGTGGGGAATTGGAGCACACCTTATATCACCAAATATTCCAACAGACTTCAGTAAATTTACACAAATTTCATCACTTAAGTGCTTCATGACAGATTTTTTAAGTACTGAAATTTCCAGGAATCCAACTTAAACTTTAGAATAGAAATGAATACTACTACTACTACTACTACTACTACTACTACTACTAATAATAATAATAATAATAATAATGATAATAATAGAGACAGTAAACCATATATTAAGTGAACCTAGAAAACTAGCACAACGAGAATACAAAGCTAGGCAGGACTGGATTAGGAAGGTGATCCACTGGGAATTATGCAAAAACCTAAATTTTGACCATATAACAAAATGGTATATGCTTAAACCAGAATCTGTTCTTGAGAATGAAACGCATAAAATTCTCTGGGACTTCGAGATAAAAACGGATCACCTTATCCCAGCCAGGAGACCAGACTTAGTATTGATTAACAAAAAAAAAAAAAAAAAGAAAAAAAGAAAAAAAGAAAAAGAGAACTTATCAACTGGTTTATTTTGCAGTTCCAAAAGATCACGGGGATGAAGATGAAGGAAAACGAAAAGATTGACAAATATCTGGACCGGCAAGGCCAGGGAATTGAAAAAGCTGTGGAATATGAGGGTCAAAGTTATACGACTTGTAGTTGGTGCACTGTGCAGCATCAACTATCTTGGTTTTTTTTGGGGTTTTTTTTGTTTCTTGTTTTTTTTTTTGTGGTGAGGAATTCATGTTTAGGCAGGAGAATAAGTAGGGATTCTTATCATCATCATCATCATCATCATCATCATCATCATGTCGCGCAGGCAGCACGGATATCCATGACAATCTCTCGCCAACCTTCCCTATCATTCATTTTCCCAGGGAGGTCCTCTGCGCAGCATCCAGTATCTTCGCATAGTTGGTCAATGTGGGTCCTTGGTGGGCGGCCCACATTAGCATGTCGGTGTGTTGGCTTCAACAGGAGAACGTCGCTTATGAGCTCGTCCTTGCTTCTCCAGCATTGTCCAGCATACCTTGTCTGTCTCATCCCAAATGGTTTGGGAAATGGGGGGGGGCAGGTGGCCATACAGCTGTTTCCTTGTGGGATTCTTATTATTATAGTACCATCAAAATATCCTAAAAGAGCTCTAAAGGGAAGTTTATTTTGATGTGATGTGCAACTTCTCCGTATCTTTTTTCTCTAATGTTACAAGTCCAGCTTCCCATCGGTTTGTATGGGTGTTACCTAAACAAACAGCCTTAAGGGTAGTCATGCTGTTAAATTCGTTCAAAACAGGATCAACTTCCTCAGAAAGTTTGGTTTGGTTGGTTGGGTTTTACGGCATGTCAACCCCTTGGGTTATTTTATGCCGAATACTTTTATTGGTAATTTGGTATTCAAAAATGTTTAATGTCGACAAAGTTTTGAAATAATTTCATTTTTAATGGATAATACAATTTTGTTTATAAACTCACTTTCTTCTATTTAACCCATAGATCGGACCATAACAGGTACTACCACTCCGGGTCAGAGTGGACCAGGGAGCAATGGTGATGAAGGAGCGCTCCACATTCCCCAAACCTCCAAAACTGGAACCTCACCATCAGATAGAGTTTAACGTCATTTCCAGGACATGTAGACCCTCAATCACCGCCTAGCACCCATATGATTAAAAGGGGTTGAGGTTTGCCATAAGGGCAATAGGGTTGGGAAAATCATATAGGTGCTAGGGCTTGACGTGAGCAGCCGATTGATCGGAGGGGGCCTCTCCGACCGCGCGTCTAGCCCAAGTTAGGAACAAAGTGGCGTATTGCAAGTCATGGACTGCTCATCCACCTGGGTTCTATCCTTAAGCATCACAGATCGCCACCCACGGCCAACAGGTGGTCCCGTTGGGGGAGACTTACCCCTCTGTAGAGGTGCAGTCGGTGCATTCTAACGCCCCAGCCGACAGGGCGGGCTACTCAGAAAGAATAGCATCTGTCGCACCAGTATTAAGGATAGTCCAAATGACTTTCATATTCCGTCTCTTTTGGGAATGTCAAGTAGCATCCTAACCCCTTTGTTTTCTTGGCTTTTTTTTGTTTTCGTTTTTGTTGTTTTTTGTTTTTCAGTCTTTTAAATCCATTAGCTTCTAAAATTTCTTTTTACAACAAAGTGTCTTTGTCATTTATTCTACCAACACTGTTACATATTTATGGATCCCTAATATCTTATTAAGGTAGTATAAAAATCCTTATGGCGATCAGTACAGCTGATGGCCTTGAGAGTGAGTGACAATGCTTGACCTCACTCTCACCTTGCGTTCTGGGGATGGAACGTGAGAACGGAAGTCAATAGAAGCCCTTCCGGTTTAAGGTGTAAGCAACTCAGTTAGTTGCAGTGACAGTTGGAGTTAGTCAGTTGGAGAGTTAGAACTTAGAAGTGAAGCTAGGAAGATGTGAGCTCACTGCATGATTGTCTGGTCTGGGGTTCATGAATAAAGTAACATCACTATAAATCGAAGTCTTGTTGTTATTACTAAAAGCTAACAATAGCACAAGCCTTCTGATAAGAAATGGTCCCCAACAGAACCAGACTCGGAATCCCCATATAAGAAGACCAGATGAGATCTTAGAAGATATACCAGATCCGGCCAGAAGAATAAAAGAGGTATATAACAACACCAATACAAATAAAGTTTTTCTCCTTTTCCTTATACATTTGATGGGCATTTGATTTTTTCCCCTTGCCTTTGCTCTATTTTGCACTGGTTTAAGGTGATATTTCTATATCCATACTAGTTTTGAAAAGACCCATACCCTGTAAGTCTTATGGGGACTTTGGCCCCCTATTTACGTACATGTGGAATTGGATACATTAAAACAATTAAGTTTTCTAAAACAAGTAATTTTTCAATTGTATAAGTTAAGTTTAGAATTATGTAAACACAAGATAATCGAATAAATATTAGTTTATAAATATTTTAGCAACAATATAAACAATGGTTTAAATTCCATTGAAAATATGTACGCCATCGGAATGTTACAAAATCATCCGATAATTTATGTCATCAGAATTCCACAGATACCAAAATCATTCGATATTGCATCATTGCAAATCAGTGCAAATCACCTGATATTTGATGAATATTTTAGCTTAAGGAACACGTAGACAATTACAAAACAATTATAAAAAGATTCATTTAGCTGAAAAGTTTCAGTTGGGGCAAATGCCCCCTAACTCGACAGACGGAGCGAAAGCTCTCCCTAACTCGACACAATTGGGAGAAGTCGCTGTCCGAAGACACAAAATGTAGCATATCAGGTCTGTCTCTTATTTTTGTTTCCTATTTTCTCTCTCTCCCTCTCAACACAACAAGTTTCAATCACAGACATTGTTTTATCAAAACTGCTACAACCTTGACATATCCAATCACATAATTATAAACAATACATAACTTGTCACACACAACTATGTACAGACACATACAGTCGGCAACATCGCAAAAAAACAATTGACTATCACTATATGAATTGTAATATCTTGTATATAAAGTTCTCGAGTTCGACAATAAACATCTGAAGAAGGTCAGAGGGCATTTGGCTGAAACGTTGTGTAGATAACAATAAAGATGTGGACAATTGTCCAAATAATTCAAATTATCAAGCCTCATCTCAAAAATTCAGAGAAATAAAACACATCTTTATAGGCCAGTAAATATATGATTTACAGACACTGAGCATTACACTTTTTATGTAACTGTAAAATATTTTGTTTGATTAATACCTCATTATTTCTATGTGTGGGAGTAAAAAGAGGAAATCAATCAGTCAGTATGTGGAGAAAAGTAGACAAACACGGGATGTAATACTAGATGGCTGTTTATTATAGGTAGTGACTGAAACTCAGTTCGTGTCCTGAAGAAGGTCTGATAGACCGAAACGTTATTACATCGACATCAAACCTATAATAAATATCAATCCAGTACTACATCCCGTGTTTGTCTACTTTTCACCACTACTCAGTGTATGATAATTTATTTAAATGCTAGATATCTACTAAAGTATGTTTAAATAGTCCTTAATTTGAGCTCAGGAGTTAGATTATGGTGATATTGTTCATGAGGAATCAGGTTTTATGTTAAAAGCTAAAATAAAGAGAAGGGGATGTAGAAAAGAAATACAAAATATAAACTGCATATTTAGAGTATAAAAAATTCAATAATGAAATGTTAAATTCAGAAAGAAACCCAGCATAAAACTAAAAGGAAGGAAGGAATAGACAACATTTAGGAAAAGAAGAAAAAAGTTTAAAAGATGAAAAGAATAAGATGAGAACAAAACAAACAAATAGAAGAGAAAGAAAAAAAATTGAGAAATAAACAAAGAAAAGAAAGAGTGAGTAAATTACAAGGAAAAGGAAAGAGAAAGAAAGTAAGAAGTAAGGAAAGAAAGAGATTAAGTTATATACAATTCCAAGACAAGAAAATCAAAATATTCTGTTAAAACAATTCTTACTAAATTGTAAATTAATGTATATAAAGTTTGTTTCTTTTATAATTTTATCTTCTTCTTTTGTTTTCTACGGAAACTACATTTCCGTAGTCTTATACATTTAAATTGTGGGGATCAAAACTCGGATCTTCTTCACACACACAAACACCGTGCAAACACGGTCCCAACAGTCTAAGAGAAAAGCATTGATAGGACTAGCAAATAGATTGGGAAAAAAACTCACATTCAGAAGCTAAACAAATACCCGAACTTTGGTTGACAATAAAAAATAGGATGAAATGAGATGAAATGTTTGTTTTTTGGGGTTTTTTTTTTCGAATCTGAGGGACCACCCGCTTTGGAGTTATACATCGACACGTACATACCAAAATCTTCCCTTTATATATATATATATATATATAATATATATATATATATATAATATATATATATATATATATATATATATATAATGTTAGTTTTAGTCTGTTTGAATGTTTGTACACAAATTCCTCCATAACTGTGTATATATATTTACTAAGCTTGTGATCGGTGTGAATACCGAGAAAAGTACTGGGAATCTGAGGGGGTTAAGTTTTTTTTAATAAAACCCCTGTTTATGAGATATCTATTCTTACCTGTATAACTAATCCATTCTTCGAGATTTTAATTTACGGCCGAGCAATAGTATTTTTTAAAATTATCCCCCTTACCTATGAACCCTCTACATCAAATTCCAGACATAAGTCACTTTTCATACGAGACTCTCTTAAGCCCCTTCAACAACCCGGAACCTTAAAGAGGAGAGGAGGGAGGGAAGAATACAGGTAAGTATAGATAAACAGGGTCTTTACTTTAAAAACCTGGCTCTCATTTACAATCAGGTGAAGGCCATCATTATTTTATTTATTATTTAACTCTTAACATCCTGTTGAGATTTTTCTAAGTCCAGAGCATTCCTATAAGGATATATTAAAAAGAAATGGCTAAAAATGACCTTTGCATCTAAAGTTATCTATTATTTCCCTTAAATCAAAGATTTCTACATATGTTTAATATTAAATTTAAACAAAGGCTATTGTTTGTGGCTGATTATTTAAAACGAATGTGACTACCAGCCGGGTGGAATGAGGTGGTATAGGACTTTAAGAGTTAATAAAAGCAATTGAATAAATATTATGATTGTTAAAATCAGATGGTTTATAAAGTCAGTTTTTTTATAAGCATGATGTTTATTCTACGCTTATCTTTATAGGGAAAGTAGTAAAAATCCTGTCCCTATAATTCTCATAATAAGCACAACATATTGAAACATTGACTCTTTATTTAAATTATATCTATTAATAATGGAGATTATCTGTATTTCTGTCTGTAACAAAACTACGTCATAGCTCTACGTCACAGCTTACGTCACAATATTCTTATGCTATATACACCCAAAATTTGAGTAAGCAATTTTAAAAATTGTTTTTTTTACTCTCGTCCCCCCCCCCCTTTTTTTACAGTAACAAGAAGTTAACTAAAAAGTTTACAAATAAATAAATACCTACGATTTTGTGAAAAATTGATGTGGAAAATATTCAAAATAATTGTTTTTGATTATTACATGCATGAAAAATTTTATTTGAGAGGGACGGGGCTCAGTTTTCATTTCAAATTATTTTTTTTTGTTTTTTTACTCCTTTAATAAATATGAGGATTTTGCTTACTTATGATACAAACCCTCTGACATTGAATTTTTAACTCCCACCCTCTCAGGCAATGTTTTTCATAAATTAATTTTTACGACGCCCGGAGGGTGTTTTCGGTTGGTAGTTCATATAATGTTAAAATTATGTTGTTTTTTTTTTAATTGCTTATTCAAATGATTTTTTTAAATTATTTTTTCCTAAAATTTATTTCTGTTACTATTAGTTCCGTAATTTCAGATTTAAAAAAAAACATTGTTTTATTAGATTTTCATATTTATCATATATACAAAAGATGTTCGAAAAATAAATCACAAACACTTACAAATCGAACTTGTTTATTATTAAACAAATAAAATACTGTGCAAAAGTTACCAGCACCACTAAGTTCCTTTTCCATGCATTTGCTATTGGGATAGATAAAGTTGTCTTATGGGTACACGAAAGCATAAGCGTGTAGCGTTAGTTTGTATTCGCCTGGTGGAGTTGTCTGCCCCTTTTAGTTTGATGATGCCCGCCAGGGCACCACCAGTATTTAAGCGCCGGTTTCAAAGCCTTTCGCTCTCTTGATAGTTTCAGCAACTACGAGCCACATGGGGTAGATTCTATCTAAACCCTCTCGTGGGGCTCCGCCCCCTTACATTACTGTAAGTTCTTTACAGCATGGACTATCGCTAGTCTCATGTCTGTACTCTTTTATGTTATATCTGTATCATTCATGAATGTGTCTTATCTTTATTTGTGTACCTCTTTTTATATGTACTCTTTATTATGAACGTGTATTCTACTGTTATCCATGTGCTGTTGTATTAAATGTGTGTCTATTAACCTTTGTCGGAGTTATTTGTATTTAAAGCATGTTGAACTTTACACCATCCTTACAAGCGTATCGAAAAGTCATTTTTTTTTAAATTCTAGTCAATTGCATTGATCTTAAGCCAGATAATCCTTTCCAATATTTTTAATATGATTTCACGAACCATTCATTGATCATTGATAGAGCGTTTATATTTGAGTCAAGATAGCGAGTTAAGGTAGGGTCAAACCTGGTTACTGAGACTTTCTCGCTTACGCAATCTTCACCCCATCCCCCTACAAAAAGACAAACAAAAAACGCTTTTGAAGTTCGCATAGGCGAGAAACTGTCAATAACCAGATATTAACTCTATGTCCACGATGCCTTAACCCATATATATCATCATCATCATGTCGCGCTTTCAGCACGGATATCCATGACAATCTCTCTCCATCCGTCCCTATCGCTCATCATTCTCGGGAGGTCCTCTATGCAGCATCCTGCATCCGCACAGAGCTGATCAACGTACGTTTTTGCTGGTCGGCCCACACTGGCGCGTCCATGTGCTGGCTTCCACAGGAGGACGTCGCTTATGAGTTCGTCCTTGCTTCTCCAGCAGTGTCCCGCGTGTCTTGTCCGTCTTACTCGGATGGTTTGGGTGATATGTGGTAGGTGGCCGTACAGCTGTTTTCTCGTTGGGTGCTGTTTTCACGCCTTGTTCAGGATCACCTGCAGCATTCTTGTGCAGCTCCCATATACTTAGGCAGTAACATCTCCTCCACAGAAAACGACGTTAATGCACGCATAGGAAAAGCATGGGCCACTATAAATAAATTATCGATCATATGGAGGTCCAATCTCACAGCCAAGTTAAAGAGACAGTTCTTCCAGGCCGTTGTCGTGCCAGTACTGCTGTATGGCTGCACCACCTGGACCCTAACTAAGCGACTAGAGAATAAACTATATATATATATATATATATATATATATATATATATATATTATATATATATAGTTTTTTCCGTAGTTAGGGTCTTTCCATGTGTGGTTTAACCAAGCTGATGCAGGTAGACCATAAGGAGAGCTCAATGTACCTAATACCAGTGAGTAGAAGGACAGAGCAAGATATTTAGTAAATGAAGAAAAACTCTAAACTTGCTTCATTACAATAATTTATTTCAACCGTATTAATACGGCATCTTCAGGTAATCACAAGAACATGACTCTTACTGAGAATTTCCCAAAGTAACATCTCTTTTATATCTATCAATTTAGGGGAGGGATGGTTGGTGTCTTATTTTTGGAATGGGTGGGGTTAGTTTCTTTGGATGAGGCGGGGAGGTCTATGTTTTGGATGAGGTGTGGCTTAGCTTGGGGCAGATTCCTTGGAGAAATAGTTGTAAGAGTGTATATACAAAATGAGCAGAATTTCAAGGCCACAAATATTTTTAAAAAATTTAAAATAATTAAAAAAATTAAAAACTTTAAAAACTTTAAAAATTTAATTTAAAGAACATGACTCTTACAGTAAGAGTCATGTTCTTGTGATTACCTGAAGATGCCGTATTAATACGGTTGAAATAAATTATTGTAATGAAGCAAGTTTAGAGTTTTTCTTCATTTACTATATATATATATATATATATATATATATATATATATATATTTATAAAATACTGTACATAAGTTACCAGAACTACTAAGTTTCTTTTCCATGCATTTGCTATTGAGATACATTTGTCACATTAATTATTCTCTTCGCGAAAGGTCAATCGTTTTTTTTAATTAGAGACTTAGCTTTCCAGAGAGACGATACATTCCCAAATTCTAGCATTTTGTGTACGATATTATAAAATATTGACTTCTAATTTTCATTTTGACAATTAAAATAGTTTTATTTCGTAATTTCAGATTTAAAAAATTGGTTAACTAGATTTTCATATTTATTATACATACAAAAGATGTCCGAAAAGTAAAGCACAAACACTTACCAATCGAACTTGTTTATTATTATCTTATTATAATGGAGATTGTGTGCTTTTCTGTCTGTAACCGAAACTATATCACTACTTAAGTCACAATTCCCTTAGTTATTTACGTCACATTCTCCATGATTTTATTTCTATTTAAACCTCAATTTCTAATAAAATTGTTTCACATTATTAATACTGTTAATCATATCTACAAATGAATAATATGCAATTGTATTTATATATACACTAAAATAGCATTTTACAGTGTGAACAGGAAGGCTAATTTGCATATTGAAATTAAAAATTTGATTTTAATAAATATGTACTTAGTATTATTGATTTTTAATTGTATGGTTTTATCTTAATGAATATGATCAAAAATCTCGTCAATAAATCTTAAAAGAAATCGATTAACGAGAAATAATTCTGATTTTATTCTTTACTTCCTATTTTAACTAAGTTATTAAATTAGGAAAATTTAGCAAAATTTAGCAATGAAAGACGAGAGTGATAGAAGAGTAAGTTTCATTTGTTCTATTTTTCGATTATGCACCCCTCTGTTTCCAATCATTTTATCTGCATTCTTATTTAGTTTCATTAGCTTTTCTAATTTAATATACTTTATTACATTAAAACTTAAATACTTGCACCCGGAGGGTGCATATATTTGCTTGTACAAATAAAATACTGTGAAAAAGTTACCAGCACCACTAAGCTCCTTTTCCGTGCATTTACTATTGGGATGGATAAAGTTGTCCCATCGGTACACGAATCTGAAGAGACTGTCTCTCATTTAGATTCCGTTGAAGACCATCAGTTTGTATTAGTTTGAGAAACGATTAAAATGATAAAAATAAAAACAAATTGTCATCAGACATGTTTTATTTATTTAAAAGTTTTTTTTTATCTAAAAAAGTGACTTATGTCTGGAAATTATTGAAGAGCTGTCTTAGGCAAGGGAGATAATTACAAAATATTATTTCTTGGCCGGTAAACTAAAATCGAGAAGATTGCATTATTTATACAGGTAAGTATGTATATTGATATAAACTGTCTCTCATTTATATTCCGATGAAAGCCATCAGTTCGTATTCGTGTGAAAACTCGAAAAGATTAAAATAATAAAAATAATAAACACAAATTTTAATCAGCCATTTTTTTATTAAGATAAATTGTTTAAACATAAAATTGATATTTGCAACAATATTCGATCACATAAAGGATAAGCGTAGAAAAATAGATTAACAAGCAGAAATTATTTGAAAATTGAATTTTATTATGAAGATAAAAATATTCTTTCTCTTTGCAATGGTATTTTGTATACTTTTTATACTTTTCAATCATTCTGTTTTAATAGATCTCATTTTATATTTTGCACCATAAATTTAGTAATTTTGTTTTTGTTTCATGGGGAAAAAAGGGAATAGTCCATGTTTTTATAAAAATGGAATCGTCCATGGTTTTATAAAAATTGAATCGTCCATGGTTTTATAAAAATGGAATCGTCCATGGTTTTATAAAAATTGAATCGTCCATGGTTTAATAAAAAATTGAATCGTCCATGGTTTTATAAAAATTGAATCGTCCATGGTTTTATAAAAATGGAATAGTCCATGGTTTTATAAATAGTAATTGGGTAATTCCAATCATACATAAAAAAATAGAATTGTCACCCACCCCCTTCAATTTTTCTGATTTTTTTTCCAGGCGTGGACTATGTTAACGTTAGACAATCCCCAAAATTGGACCTTCCAATTCCAAAAATTGGCGGAGTTATTTCGATTTTTAGCTCTCCAAATTTGGTGGGGTTGGCGAACTCTAGAACTCATTTTACATACAAAAATAGGTTACAAAATGTCGCCATTTTTCGCCACCTCACTCAAAGTTAGCGAGATAAAAAACGAAGTAACTTCGTCAATTTTTGAAATTGGAAGCTCAAATTTAGGGATTGTCTGACATTATCATAATCCACCCATGACAAAATTTTAGAAAAACTGAAGTGCGATATATATATATATATATAAACAACGAAATTCAAAATATTAAACTCCTAAAATATGTTATATTTAATTTAGCTTCTATTTCAGATACAAATAGAAATATTGAATCGTAATGAATAGACGGAGGAATGTGTCGTATTTAAGGGAAATGAGTTGGCATTGATATTCAATTTACAATCAGCTGCTTCTTAGAAATCACTTCTTTGCGGCAACAGTGCAAGTTGGTCCAGTGAACCCGAATTGACAAATGCATTTGAAACCAGTTCCATTCTGTACGCATTGCCCGTAGTTTTGACATGGGTAACTATTACAAGGATCCACCGGAGCTGAACATGTATTACCGGTCCAGCTCGGTGGACAGGTGCAGGAGAACGAGTTACCATACGGTGCGCACTGACCGTTATTTTGGCAAGGGTTTGGATGGCAAGAATCGACGATATCGCTACAAGTCGGCCCAGTGAACCCATATTGACAAATACATTTGAAACTAGTTCCATTCTCTATACAATTTCCGTAGTTTTGACACGGGTAACTATTACACGGATTCACCGGTACTGAACATGTATTACCGGTCCAGCCCGGTGGACAAATACAATTGAAACCATTCTTATTCTGTATGCATTTTCCGTTGTTTTGACAGGGGGTTGAACTACATGGGTTTTCGGGGGTCTCGCATCTGACACCGGTCCATCCACTTCTGCAAGCACAGATATACTGACCATAACCATCCACATAACACTGACCGTTGTTTTGACACGGGTAACTATTACACGGATTCACCGGCACTGAGCATGTATTACCGGTCCAGCCCGGTGGACAGGTGCAGAAGAACGAGTTACCATACGGTGCGCACTGACCGTTATTTTGGCAAGGATTTGGATTGCAAAAATCGACGATATCGCTACAAGTCGGCCCAGTGAACCCATATTGACAAATACATTTGAAACTAGTTCCATTCTTCATACAATTTCCGTAGTTTTGACACGGGTAACTATTACACGGATTCACCGGTACTGAACATGTATTACCGGTCCAGCCCGGTAGACAGGTGCAGAAGAACGAGTTACCATACGGTGCGCACTGTCCGTTATTTTGGCAAGGATTTGGATTGCAAAAATCGACGATATCGCTACAAGTTGGTCCAGTGAACCCATATTGACAACTACATTTGAAACTAGTTCCAGTCTCTATACAATTTCCGTAGTTTTGACACGGGTAACTATTACACGGATTCGCCGGCACTGAACATGTATTACCGGTCCAGCCCGGTGGACAAATACAATTGAAACCATTCTTATTCTGTATGCATTTTCCGTTGTTTTGACAGGGGGTTGAACTACATGGGTTTTCGGGGGTCTCGCATCTGACACCGGTCCATCCACTTCTGCAAGCACAGATATACTGACCATAACCATCCACATAACACTGACCGTTGTTTTGACACGGGTAACTATTACACGGATTCACCGGTACTGAACATGTATTACCGGTCCAGCCCGGTGGACAAATACAATTGAAACCATTCTTATTCTGTATGCATTTTCCGTTGTTTTGACAGGGGGTTGAACTACATGGGTTTTCGGGGGTCTCGCATCTGACACCGGTCCATCCACTTCTGCAAGCACAGATATACTGACCATAACCATCCACATAACACTGACCGTTGTTTTGACACGGGTAACTATTACACGGATTCACCGGTACTGAACATGTATTACCGGTCCAGCCCGGTGGACAAATACAATTGAAACCATTCTTATTCTGTATGCATTTTCCGTTGTTTTGACAGGGGGTTGAACTACATGGGTTTTCGGGGGTCTCGCATCTGACACCGGTCCATCCACTTCTGCAAGCACAGATATACTGACCATAACCATCCACATAACACTGACCGCTGTTTAGACAAGGCTGAAAAACGCAAGGATTAAATACATCACAATTCTTTCCCCCATAGCCTTTACTACATGTGCATGTATAGCCTGAATTACCATTTTGAGTACAGCTGCCTCCACTTTCACATGGGTTTGGAACGCAGGCACTTAAAGCTGAAATAAAAGAGAGAAAAAAAGAAAAGAAAAAATAGTTATCTGATAAGTATTATCTGCGTTATTCGGACTATTGTCCTCATCTTCATTGTTATCTGTACAACGTTTCGGCCGATATGCCCTCCGGCCTTCTTCGGGTATTTCTTGTCGGACTCGGGAACCTTCTTTTTGAACTCGGTAACTTTCTTGTCATAGTCGGGAACCTTCTTGTCGTAATCGGGAGCCATAATGGAACATTGAACCTAACCCTTTATTTATTCCACGGGGGTATCCTGTTCTCATTCCGCTAACCATAGCTGGGGTAGGAGCTGTGTTAATTATTATTCTATGTTACTGCCGCCGGTCAGGATTGAACCGGAGGGCATATCGGCCGAAATGTTGTAAAGATAACAATAAAAATGAGGACAATAGTCCGAATAACGCAGATAATACTAATCATCAAGCCTCATCTCAAACATTCAGAGAAATAGTGCAGATAACAATAAAGATGAGGACAATAGTCCGAATAACACAGATAATAGTAATCATCAAGCCTCATCTCAAACATTCAGAGAAATAGTGCAGATAATAATAAAGATGAGGACAATATTCCGAATAACGCAGATAATACTAATCATCAAGCCTCATCTCAAACATTCAGAGAAATAGTGCAGATAACAATGAAGATGAGGACAATAGTCCGAATAACGCAGATAATACTAATCATCAAGCCTCATCTCAAACATTCAGAGAAATAGTGCAGATAACAATGAAGATGAGGACAATAGTCCGAATAACGCAGATAATACTAATCATCAAGCCTCATCTCAAACATTCAGAGAAATAGTGCAGATAACAATGAAGATGAGGACAATAGTCCGAATAACGCAGATAATACTAATCATCAAGCCTCATCTCAAACATTCAGAGAAATAGTGCAGATAACAATAAAGATGAGGACAATAGTCCGAATAACGCAGATAATACTAATCATCAAGCCTCATCTCAAACATTCAGAGAAATAGTGCAGATAACAATAAAGATGAGGACAATAGTCCGAATAACGCAGATAATAGTAATCATCAAGCCTCATCTCAAACATTCAGAGAAATAGTGCAGATAACAATAAAGATGAGGACAATAGTCCGAATAACGCAGATAATACTAATCATCAAGCCTCATTTCAAACATTCAGAGAAATAGTGCAGATAACAATGAAGATGAGGACAATAGTCCGAATAACGCAGATAATACTAATCATCAAGCCTCATCTCAAACATTCAGAGAAATAGTGCAGATAACAATGAAGATGAGGACAATAGTCCGAATAACGCAGATAATACTAATCATCAAGCCTCATCTCAAACATTCAGAGAAATAGTGCAGATAACAATAAAGATGAGGACAATAGTCCGAATAACGCAGATAATACTAATCATCAAGCCTCATCTCAAACATTCAGAGAAATAGTGCAGATAACAATGAAGATGAGGACAATAGTCCGAATAACGCAGATAATACTAATCATCAAGCCTCATCTCAAACATTCAGAGAAATAGTGCAGATAACAATAAAGATGAGGACAATAGTCCGAATAACGCAGATAATACTAATCATCAAGCCTCATCTCAAACATTCAGAGAAATAGTGCAGATAACAATGAAGATGAGGACAATAGTCCGAATAACGCAGATAATACTAATCATCAAGCCTCATCTCAAACATTCAGAGAAATAGTGCAGATAACAATAAAGATGAGGACAATAGTCCGAATAACGCAGATAATACTAATCATCAAGCCTCATCTCAAACATTCAGAGAAATAGTGCAGATAACAATGAAGATGAGGACAATAGTCCGAATAACGCAGATAATACTAATCATCAAGCCTCATCTCAAACATTCAGAGAAATAGTGCAGATAACAATGAAGATGAGGACAATAGTCCGAATAACGCAGATAATACTAATCATCAAGCCTCATCTCAAACATTCAGAGAAATAGTGCAGATAACAATGAAGATGAGGACAATAGTCCGAATAACGCAGATAATACTAATCATCAAGCCTCATCTCAAACATTCAGAGAAATAGTGCAGATAACAATGAAGATGAGGACAATAGTCCGAATAACGCAGATAATAATAATCATCAAGCCTCATCTCAAACATTCAGAGAAATAGTGCAGATAATGAAGATGAGGACAATAGTCCGAATAACGCAGATAATACTAATCATCAAGCCTCATCTCAAACATTCAGAGAAATAGTGCAGATAACAATGAAGATGAGGACAATAGTCCGAATAACGCAGATAATACTAATCATCAAGCCTCATCTCAAACATTCAGAGAAATAGTGCAGATAACAATAAAGATGAGGACAATAGTCCGAATAACGCAGATAATACTAATCATCAAGCCTCATCTCAAACATTCAGAGAAATAGTGCAGATAACAATAAAGATGAGGACAATAGTCCGAATAACGCAGATAATACTAATCATCAAGCCTCATTCAAACATTCAGAGAAATAGTGCAGATAACAATGAAGATGAGGACAATAGTCCGAATAACGCAGATAATACTAATCATCAAGCCTCATCTCAAACATTCAGAGAAATAGTGCAGATAACAATGAAGATGAGGACAATAGTCCGAATAACGCAGATAATACTAATCATCAAGCCTCATCTCAAACATTCAGAGAAATAGTGCAGATAAAATAAAGATGAGGACAATAGTCCGAATAACGCAGATAATACTAATCATCAAGCCTCATCTCAAACATTCAGAGAAATAGTGCAGATAACAATGAAGATGAGGACAATAGTCCGAATAACGCAGATAATACTAATCATCAAGCCTCATCTCAAACATTCAGAGAAATAGTGCAGATAACAATAAAGATGAGGACAATAGTCCGAATAACGCAGATAATACTAATCATCAAGCCTCATCTCAAACATTCAGAGAAATAGTGCAGATAACAATGAAGATGAGGACAATAGTCCGAATAACGCAGATAATACTAATCATCAAGCCTCATCTCAAACATTCAGAGAAATAGTGCAGATAACAATAAAGATGAGGACAATAGTCCGAATAACGCAGATAATACTAATCATCAAGCCTCATCTCAAACATTCAGAGAAATAGTGCAGATAACAATAAAGATGAGGACAATAGTCCGAATAACGCAGATAATACTAATCATCAAGCCTCATCTCAAACATTCAGAGAAATAGTGCAGATAACAATAAAGATGAGGACAATAGTCCGAATAACGCAGATAATACTAATCATCAAGCCTCATCTCAAACATTCAGAGAAATAGTGCAGATAACAATAAAGATGAGGACAATAGTCCGAATAACGCAGATAATACTAATCATCAAGCCTCATTTCAAACATTCAGAGAAATAGTGCAGATAACAATGAAGATGAGGACAATAGTCCGAATAACGCAGATAATACTAATCATCAAGCCTCATCTCAAACATTCAGAGAAATAGTGCAGATAACAATGAAGATGAGGACAATAGTCCGAATAACGCAGATAATACTAATCATCAAGCCTCATCTCAAACATTCAGAGAAATAGTGCAGATAAAAATAAAGATGAGGACAATAGTCCGAATAACGCAGATAATACTAATCATCAAGCCTCATCTCAAACATTCAGAGAAATAGTGCAGATAACAATGAAGATGAGGACAATAGTCCGAATAACGCAGATAATACTAATCATCAAGCCTCATCTCAAACATTCAGAGAAATAGTGCAGATAAAAATAAAGATGAGGACAATAGTCCGAATAACACAGATAATACTAATCATCAAGCCTCATCTCAAACATTCAGAGAAATAGTGCAGATAACAATAAAGATGAGGACAATAGTCCGAATAACGCAAATAATACTAATCATCAAGCCTCATCTCAAACATTCAGAGAAATAGTGCAGATAACAATAAAGATGAGGACAATAGTCCGAATAACGCAGATAATACTAATCATCAAGCCTCATTTCAAACATTCAGAGAAATAGTGCAGATAACAATGAAGATGAGGACAATAGTCCGAATAACGCAGATAATACTAATCATCAAGCCTCATCTCAAACATTCAGAGAAATAGTGCAGATAAAAATAAAGATGAGGACAATAGTCCGAATAACGCAGATAATACTAATCATCAAGCCTCATCTGAAACATCCAGAGAAATAGTTATCTGATAGTTAATCATTATTTATTTATTTTCCCATTAAACCCTTAGCCCTAACCCTTAACCCTATCCCTAAACCCCCTAGTTAAAATTAAAAGTTTTATTACTAAATTTGTGGGTTCTGTTTTATCTGGGTCACTCTGTATACAGGGTGACCCAGAAAAAACAGAACCCAAATTATTTATTTATTTTCCCATTAAATTAACCCTAAACCCAAACCCTAAACCCAAACCCTATCCCTAAACCCCCCTAGTTAAAATTAACAATTTTATTACAAAATTTAATTTAATTTTTTTCTCTCCAACTAACGAAAGCCCCGATGAAGATCTATTGAAACAGATCGAAACACCGCAGCGTAGGCGAAATAAACATTACTCGTTTATGAACTTGTGTTTTTCAATTTTTTCATAATATTAAATACTGTCGGATTTATATATATTCTCATTATATATATATATATATAACTTGGAAAATTAAATCTTCGTTATTTTTTCCTGATATGATTTTTCTCTGTGAAGAGCAAATATATATATATATATATATATATGATGATCATCATCATGTCACGCAAGTAGCACCGATTTCCATGACAATCTCTCGCCAACCTTCCCTATCCTTCATTGCCCCTGGGAGTTCTTATGCACAGCTGAAATAGACTATAATGCTAAATCTCTAAGTCTTTTGTTATTTCTTTAGTTATATATTTGCTCTGTGACTCTAACATTAAGAGCACACATTGAGCTCTCAAACTGCGACAGGTTTTTAAATAAAACTCTTGTGTCGTAAGGAAGATTTCTTCTCTGGACTTTTGGATTATATATATATATATATATATATATATATATATATATATATATATATTAGAAAGGAAGGAAAAACTCAACATCGTAATTCCATAATAAATTTATTTCGACCAAAATTGGGGCCTTTATAAATCTAAGTTGATTTAATATAGCTCCCCAAATTTCGTCTCATCAGATGGTAGATCAAGAAAATTATCTTGATTTACCTTTCAAAGATAAATATTGCTCTGTATATAATCTAAAAAGTTTATTATACATTGAGCTCTTTTTAGTGATTTAAAGATTCACTGAATTTAAACATATTGGATCATGCAATAATAATACAGTATATCTTAGAAATCACATATAGAATCATCCCTTACTACCAAATTTTGGATACCTCTCATCTATCTATCTATATATATATATATTGTTACGAACGCCTGTGCTGATTAGGAACGATCAAACACAGTGTCGCACAAGCTCCGAAATATAGCTCCGAAATTTTTGTCTATACGCCTCTGGCACCAGCTCATAATTCTGTAAGATGGCTGTCTTCACTGTATCATAGTCGGCGCAATCGCTCACTGACAACGATGCATAGACCTCCTGGGCCTTTCCCCTGAGAGCCGTCTGCAACAGCGTTGTCCAGTTCTCCAATGGCCATTTCATGCTAGAGTCTATCTTTTCAAAATGCTGGAAGTATCTTTCGACATCTACTTTGTTAAACGTGGGTATTAATCTTATCTGTTGGACGATATTGAGTTCATCGGGCCGGTCCTCTCGCATCGTCCTCCTGCCTTCACTTTCTCTCCTTTGATTCTCTTGGGTCATTCTTATTTTCTCCAGTTCAATTTCTTTTCTAGCCTCAATCATAATCTGTTCGAGCTCGAGTTGAGCGTGGGAAAGGGCGGGTGGATCCTGTTCCATATTGCTCAGCACTTCCTCTCCAAAAATGTCGTTATCAACCATGTGTTCTGAAATTATTTTGATTAACTGGGCCTTTCTCATGCTCTTTCGGACTTCTAACTCCAGCTTCACTCCTATTTCCAGAATACTGTCTTTTTCGCAGCTTAGTGAGACTCTCGTAAGTGGGAGATTCTAGAAATGATTCCACTCCCTCCATTTCAATTGTGTATTCTTTGCTGACCCAACAATTCTACTCTCGACTCCCCTCTGGAGACTTATGGATTTTGTGAGTGGTGTAGAAAGAACAAGATAAAATTCCCGGACGAGCCCCCAATTCTGTTACGAACGCCTGTGCTGATTTGTATTTACCGCGTACCCCACTTGTACGGGTCAGGCACAAAGTCCCTATTAACGTGGGACCACCCACAAGCCGAAGCTCATGGAGTGGCAGGTGAAAAAATTGCGTCGATCCCGTCGGCATTCCCCCTCAAGGGGGGCGCCTCAGGCACTGGGCAATAAACCCAGCCCTGCCCCTTTAAATCGAGGGGGCAGGTGTTGCCTGGGGGGATGGCCCCTGGGATCGATGCTATTATTATATCATCATCGGTCCAGCGGCCGAAGCTCGCCGGACCCCCGGGCGGGAGCCTGGGTTGATTAGGAACGATCAAACACAGTGTCGCACAAGAAAGGAAAAAAAAATACGACAAGGTCCCAGGTATGAAACGCTAACGGTTTCATAGAAGGGATAAAAGGGGAAATATCACGCCTTCTACTTCCCGCTCCAGAAAGGCAGTGAATAATTCGAGAAAGCAGAATGGACACTGGTCAAACCAAAGAAACACACGGACACAATATCATACATTTATAACAAGAAAACAAATAGCGTTTTATTATGAAATAAATACCAGCAGCTGTCAATCCTGAGTGTTAGCCGTGCATTCATATACATTTAACATATCTTCTTTCAAGGATTCTCTCCTTCTCCTTTTTTTTCTTTCTTTTTGTTATGTTTACTAGAAAATATATGCACCCTCCGGGTGCAAGTATTTAAGTTTAATGTAATAAAATATTATATTAAATTAGAAAGGCTAATGAAACTAAATAAGAATGCAGATAAAAAGATTTGAAACAGAGGGAGTATAATAAAAAATAGAATAACTGAAACTTACTCTTCTATCACTCTCGTCTTTCATTGTTATTTTTTCTAATTTAAGTATTTAGTTATAAGAAGAAGTAAAGAATAAAATGACAGTTATTTTTTCTTGTTAATGGATTTCATTTAAGATTCATTGAAGAGATTTTTTATTATATTCATTAAAATAAAACCAAACAGTTAGAAATCAATAATACTAAGCACATATTTAGTAAAATCACATTTTTAATATCAATATGCAAATTAGCCTTTCCGTTCACACTGTAAACCACTATTTAGTTTTATATATAAATATAATTGCATGTTGTCAGTATGTAGACATGGTTAACATTAATAATAATGTACAACAATTTTATTAATAATTGAGGTTTAAATAAAAATACAATCATGGAAAATGTAATGTCAATAACTAAGGGAATAGTGATATGAGTAGTAATATAGTTTCGGTTACAGACAGAAAAGCACACAATCTCCATTATAATAAGATAATGTTCACAATTAAAATCTTATATAATAGTCACTGTTGAAAGTTCATATAAAATGGTCATAGTCAAAAGTTCATATGAAATGGTCACAGTTAAAAGTTCAAAAGTGTTCTTGAAGCTATGGAGTCAAATGTGATAATGCAAAATATTTAAACAATGAGAGACTTACATTAATGAAGAGATCTCTTTGAAACATTCCTTTTTCATTTCTCGTATTAATTCAGTGTCACGTAAAATAGGTTTTCTTTTCCTTTTCTTTTTCACACAATAACTTTACAAATCTCCTGAGCAAATAGCAGGCCTTTTAAAATCACTCGATACACGTTTAAGGTTCTGCTTTTCCCCTGTCTCATATCTCATAGTAGCAGCGAGTTTAATCATACGTCTGATCGCATTGAAATCTTTTTAACTTGTGTCTTGTAAAACTATTTCTTTCTTTATTTTTCACAAAATTGGCGGGAAGTTCAATCGAACGCTATGTATGAGTTTGGGGTCACGGCGTACTTAAAAGTTCACTATAGGTAACAGAGTAAGGAAAATTCAGGTCAAAAGTTCGTAGCTTGTTTTGGACACCGGTGTAGGTGAGGGGGGTTTATTATTCTTAATTAATAAAGGGTAGTAATAGGAATGTAATATATTTTATTCTTCCTGACTTCATCAACCCGTTTTGTTTCTCTCTCTATCATTCAAATATTCAGTAGAGGTAAAATGTACTCTTACGTACACATATTCATGACAAATATATATATATATATATATATATATATATATATATATATATATAGATATATATATATGTGAAAATAAAATGAAAATTAATCCGACGGTGTGAATATGATAAAATGAAAAAACAAAGGATGCTTACAACATGTTTTAAACCATCGAGAGAAAGGCCCCGAAACGGTTTGCACACTCTCTCCTGATGAGCCCATGCAGTTGAAAACATCCTTGTTTTTTCATTTCATCATATATATATATATATATATATATATATATAAAGAGAGAGAGAGAGAGAGAGAGAGAGAGAGAGAGAGGAGAGAGAGAGAGAGAGAGAGAGAGAGAGTGTGTGTGTGTGTGTGTATAATATAATCATATTTTTGATTACGCACAGATATAAAAAATGAAACCCGTATTTTATCAAAAAAGGCAGAGAGAGAGAGAGAGAGAGAGAGAGAGAGAGAGAGAGAGAGAGAGAGAGAGAGAGAGAGAGAGAGAGAGTGTAAGCTTACCTGCAACTCGAGCACACATCTGTCCAGTATATCCTGATTTGCATACACGATTTCCATTAACGTCACACTCAGCTCGCTTCTCTTCATTCGGAGCCACAAAACATTTTTTCGAACAACTCGGACCATAAAACGATTCTTCACAGTAATACTGTTTTGTAGAAGAATAAAATCATACTTTTAAAATTAAAAGAAAAGGAAAAACTAGAAATTCAGTTTCTTATTGTAAATAATGTGGATGAATAAATATTAATGGATAGAATTTGACCAAAATGAAATAATGTGGATGAATAAATATTCAATAAATATTAATGGCTAGAATTTGACCAAAATGAAATAATGTGTGATTGAAGTATTAGAATTTTAAGTTATAACACATCAATAGGCCAATATGTATTTGTAGAGATATATATATAAATATATATATAAATATATATATAGGTATATGGATGGGCTAGTGGTTAGAGTCGTGGAAAATGGACTCGTCGATTCGAGTTCAATTCCTAGACGAAGCGCTAATACCCTTGGGAAAGGTATGAATCCATATATTCTCCCTCCGGCTATGGCTTAAATAGTAGGGCAGACTGGGCTCTTCATCCTTGGGTAGGTAACCAGTCTAGGTGAGGGATAACTCTGAATTCAAAATTCCTGAGGTCGGTCGTTGATCGGGTTTGTGGCAACCCTTGATGCACCAATTCTTTCCTATCGACTGTGCCAAAAGTGTGGATGGTCCAACACAAGCCTTCACCACTATAAACAAATCCCTGTGTGGGAGTTCATTGTGTGTATGAACCCTCATACGTCGATAATCGATGGGAGAGTCCTTTTTTATATATATATATATATAAGTAAAGTCGTCGGAGCGGCCTAAAGTCGGTATCAGCCAATCAGCGAGGGAGTCTATCCCCTTTTCAATAGTGCTAGACCAAGGAGATTGTTTTAGCATCTGAGGTGGAGTGCCACACCTACCATCAGCTCCTTACTTTATCGCACAGATACCTGTGCTACTCATACGCTGAGTTGGCGAGGACCGGTATCGAACTAGGAACCTTGTGGTTCCTAGCCGAACGCTCTACCGACTGAGCTAACTCGCCCCTTATATATATATATATATATATATATATATATATATATATATATATATATATATATATATATATATATATATATATATATATATATATATATATATATATATATATATATATATATATATATATATATATATATATATATATATATATATATATATATATATATATATATATATACAACACATTGGGTTCCAGCTGTAACAGCAGTCCATGATGATATGGATGCTTCTATTTAGGAAGGGGTAAAATATTCTAATTACCATTTCCTTGTTATCTCCATTATATGAAGAATTTGAATGAATAAAAATGATGTTCACTACAAATGAAGACACCAACACCCACAAAAAATTATGATGGTCTGTTAGGTAATTATATATATATATATATATATATATATATATATATATAGAGAGAGAGAGAGAGAGAGAGAGAGATAGAGTGAGAGATAGATAGATAGATAGATAGTATGACTTTCGTTTCTTAAACTCTAATGAAAACTTACCTTAATTTTAAATCCCAAGGTAACATCTCTTTGTGGTGTCCCAATAACCTGGGGTGTCGTGTAATTGGCTACCTCGAAATCTTTCTGTGGCGATGGATTTTTTACTTCATAGATGAAAGTATTGATCACTTCTGCTTGGTTGACATCAAATAAAGTCATACGCAAAATGCTAAATAAAGACAGAAGAACTATAAGACAGATTCCTCATCTAAACTCAGATTTTCATAGAGCCATTGTTAATAAATAAGATTTATTCTATTCTGTGTATTAATATAAATAACGAATGATTAATATTGATTATATTAGGTTGTTATAAAATAATGGCCGATTGAATGGCTCGGTTTTGAAATGTCATTTTAACATAGAATTTGTTGTTTATTTCAGGTGAATTTTTTCAGATATAATAATTTAATGTGTGCTTCAAAATAAAATTTAATGCCTAAACATGACCTTCGCCTTCTTACGTTGCATGAGTTTAAGCTTGGGCACAAGCCTCCGAAACTGCTGCCAATATCAACAAAGCATGGGAGATGAATCCACAAGTGATCAGACTGTACGAAGGTGTTCCAGAAATTCCGCCGTGGAGATGAGAGTCTTGAAAATGAAGAAGGTAGAGGACGACATGCAGTCTTGACAGATGAACAATTGCAGGCAGTTGTGAGCAAAATCCACGACAAAATGTCAGAGAGACGTCTCAGACTTTTGGTGTCAGCATTGCAACAGTTTCCCCCATTACAGAGTATTGGAAAAGGTGAAAAAAGCTCGATAAATGGGTTCCTCATGAGCTCAATGAGCCCAAAAACTTAGCGGTTTGAAGTGTGCTCGATGCTCAGATTGCGTAACACCAATGACCCTTTCTTGACCGAATAGTCACTTGTGGACGAAAAGTGGACCTTTACGACAACCGTGGATTTTGCTCAACAACTGTCTGCAATTGTTCAGTCAAGACTGCGTGTCGTCCTCTACCTTCTCATCTTCGAGACTCTCATTTCCACTGCGGAATTTCTGGAACCACCTTCGTACAGTCTGATCATTTGTGGATTCATCTCCCCATGCTTTGTTGATATTGGCAGCAGTTCTCGGGGCATTGTGCCCAAGCTTGAACTCATACAATATAAGAAGGCAAAGGTCATGTTTAGGCATGTTGATCTTTGAAATCCCCTATTTTTCAAAATACTTTCTATCTGAAAATAACTTAAATTTTATTTTTGAGCACACATTAATTATTATATATGCAAAAATTCACCTGAAATAAACAACAAATTCTATATTAAAATGACATTTCAAAACCGAGCACTTCAATCGGCATTATTTTTGTAACAACCTAATATACACTAGCTGAAAAAGATATTATTACTACTAGCAAATATATGCACCCTCCGGGTGCAAGTATTAAACTTTTTAAGTGATAAATTATTATACTAAATTAGAAAGGCTAATGAAACTAAATAAGAATGCAGATAAAAAGATTTGAAACAGAGGGGGGTATAATCGAAAAATTGAACAACTGAAAATTACTATTCCACCACTCCCATCTTTTATTACTAAATTTTCCTAATTTAACAATATTCAGTTAAATGGAAATAAAATAAATTACAGTTAATTCTTCGATTTCTTTTAAGATTTATTGAAGAGATTTTGCTCATATTCATTAAGATAAGACCAAACAATTAGAAATCAATACTACCAAGCGCATATTTATTAAAATCAAATCTTTGATATCAATATGGCAAATTAGCCTTCCTGTTCACAGTGTAAACCGCTTATTTTGTTGTATATATAAGTACACTCGCATGTTATTAGTATGCAGCCCCGCCCAACGGGTGGGATTGCTATAATTAACGGCGTCGATCCCAGGGGGCCATCCCCCCAGGCAACATTTGCCCCCTTGATTTAAAGAGGCAGGCTGTGTTTATTGCCCAGCGCCTGAGGCACCCCCTTGAGGGGAATGCCGGACGGGATCGACAATTTTCACCCACCACCATCTCGGTTTTTGGGTGTCCCACGTTAATAGGGCCTTGTGCCTAACCCGTACAAGTGGGGTACGAGGTAAAACAATGCAGATGTGACCAACAGTATTAATAATGTGATAACGATATTGATAATTGAGGTTTAGATAAAATCATGGAGAATGTGACGTAAATAAGTAAAGGAATTGTGACTTGAGTGGTAATATAGTTTCGTTACAGACAGAAAAACACACAATCTCATTATAATAAGTATTTAATAATGGGTTGGTTGGCTTCTTTTGGAAATATCACTGACTTTTAAATATTCAATTCTTATCATTATTTCCCTCCTTGTGATTTTTTTCACACCAACGTAAGTTTATAGTCTTTCACCAACGTAAGTTGTTGGAGTTTGAGGGACAACAAGTCTCCTCATCTCTCTTCTGAATATTCTAACTGATTTCAACCAATGCTATTGTTTGGATGGTTTTCAACTTCCTCTGATTTCCAGTTCCTCTAGTCTCTTTTCTAAACTTTTTGGGAATCTTTCCAAGTGCACCAATTACAATTGGTATCACTTGTACCATCATATCCAAAGCTTTTTCGATTCTCTAGCAAGGTCTAGGTATTTGTCTATCTTGTCTTTCATATTCAACCTGGAACTGCAAAATTACCAGTTGATAAATTATCTTTGTCCCGGTTAATCAATAGTATATCTGGTCTTCTGGCTGGGATAAGGTGATCCGTCTTTATCTCAAAGTCCCAAGAATTTTATGTGTTTCATTCTCAAGAACAGATTCTAGTTCATGCATATATCATTTTGTTGTTATGGTCAAAATTCATTTCTTGCACAATATTATATATGCAAAAAATCACCTGAAATAAACAACAAATTCTATGTTAAAATGACATTTCAAAACCGAGCACTTCAATCGGCCATTATTTTTGTAACAACCTAATATTAATGATGAACAACTTTGTAGCGGCAACCATATGTATTAAGAATGACGGAGAAAATTTGTATGTATTTATATAATAACAAATAAATTTATTCGGAGAATAAATTCGTGATTAACAACAAATATGTAAATGTTCAATGTGAAATGTAAAAGTTCGTGTGTAGAGTTTAGAAAAGTTCGTCAAGAAATGTGTAATGTGAAATGCGAAATGTTTATGTAGTCGTCAAAGTTCGATCAGACATGGACCAGGAATGAAAATTAAAGTTTGTAAATAATGATGAAACTGATTCCTGATGTTGAACGAGGTGGTATGAGTAAATGGCAGTATTTGGAGTTTGTTGGCTGTTGTGATCGTTCGTTCAGACATTTTTTCCTGGTCGTGTGTTCTATCTGACAGCGAGATAATTCTGTGTATATGTTGAGTTCTGCTCTCTCTTTTATAATTACCAAATAGATCAGATGGTACTTAAATTTTTGGTCAAAATTTAGTTTTTTGCACAATTCCCAGTGAATCACCTTTCCAACCCAGTCATGCATTGCCTTGTATTCTCGTTGTGCTAGTTTGATGCATTTGCTTAATACATAATTGATTGTCTCATCTCTGTCTTTATACACTCGCCATTTGCTGTTTTGTTGCATCTTATCAATTTTTCATCATCATCATCATCATGTCGCGCTGTTGGCACGGATATCCATGACAGTCTCTCTCCATCCTTTCTATCGCTCATCATTCTCGGAAGGTCCTCTATGCAGCATCCCGTATCCGCGCAGAGCTGATCAATGTACGTATTTGCTGGTCGGCCACACTGGCGCGTCCATGTGATGGCTTCCACAGGAGGACGTCGCTTATGAGTTTCGTCCTTGCTTCTCCAGCAGTGTTCCGCGTGTCTTGTCCGTCTTACTCGGATGGTTTGGGTGATATGTGGTAGTGGCCGTACAGCTGTTTTCTCGTAGGGTGCTGTTTTCACGTCTTGTTCATGATCACCGCGCAGCATTCTGTGCAGCTCCCATCTAGTTTATTCTCTAGTCGCTTAGTTAGTCCAGTGGTGCAGCCATACAGCAGCACTGATACGACAACGGCCTGGAAGAAGACAAGTTAAAGGGCAGTTCTTCCAGGCCGTATCAATTTTACTTTGATATAATTTGTTTTTATTGCATTGTTTTGTGCTGCAATTATGAGGGATTCGTTTCTCTCTTGAGTGTCCTTTTCTTAACCATGTCCTGGTCTTTTCATGTGCAATCTCCCCAATTTGTTGCTTGAAGAATCCATATGATTGTTTTCTTCCCATTTCTATTTTCTTGTTTTTCTTTGTTGTTTTTTGTCTTTCTGCTTGTCTATATTTCCAGCTGCTGTTATTGGCTACCCTAATTAATCTTTCCCTGGTCTTTTTGTGTATTCTTTCGAGTCCTTGAATTGAGTTACAGTGCCTCCTGTGACTGTGAAGTCCAATGTTCGAAAACATTCTCGACCATAGATGTCACATTTGAATGCTGTCCCTGAAGATGTTGATGTACCGGGGCTTTGTTGCCACTGCTTTGTTCTGGACCTATTGGCTTCAGGTTTTGCACCAGGTTTGCTTCGGATATGAACACTCGGCTACGGAGATGTGGGGCCGTACAAAAGATATCAATGGTATAACCGAAAATACTGGAAGATTTAACGTATGAAGAAACCTCAAGTATATAATAATGAACATACGTCGAAGAAGATGACAATTAAAACGTGAAAGACAGTTAATTAATATTAAGAAGATTCTTTATTTTAATGATTCTTTTGGAAATTTTGAATATTATTGTTGTTATTGCAACAAATGAACATATTGGTAAAATGAAATTATCAAATTGTCTATAACACTTTTGATTACAGGCGGAAGCAGCAATGTTTTAAGTAAAGGAACATTGAATGGTATTTCAAATCCAGTCGTCTTCAGAATTAACGCTCCTATCAATGTAAGTATTAATGAAATTATAATCATGTATATACAAAGAGTTTTAAGGAAATTTACTATTTATATATTGATTGAATAAGAAAATAAATAATTCACCTCCCTCCGATAACATTTTTTAAATTTTAATTCCCAAACTGAGGCAATTTTAACCCTCGCTGATTCTTGCAATCCCAATCCTTGTCAAAATATCGGACAGTGCTCACGTAATGGTAGCCCTTTCTACTGCACCTGTCAACCGGGATGGACCGGTAATACATGTTCAGTGCCGGTGAATCCTTGTAATAGTCACCCGTGTCAAAACTACGGAAATTGTATGGATAATGGAACTGACATTACTTTTGTTTGAGATAATTGATATTTTTAAGGCTTATTTTACAAACATTTTAATTTCAATAACCATTGCTGTTTTACTGGTTTAAAAAAGTCGGAATGAGCGGAAATAAATGATTTAAGATCCACGGGGATTAAAAAAAAGTGAGTGTGATTTTTTGATTCAGCGTATTAACAAATGCCTTAAAATCAACTTGTTATATATATGAACTTGAAAACATTGCAGGCGCATGTTATAATTATTTGCAAAAATTTTCCTGTTTGCTTTAAAATAACGGTTTCTGTTGTGAGCAAAAAACCTGCATTCAATGAATAAGTGTTCAACTGTCAAAGGTGTTTGACATGTTCCACATTGTGGTTGTTGTTCTTGTTTGAGTATATAGGAGTGCGTTAGTCTTGATGACCAATGCGTAATCGGGACACAATGACTTGTTCCTTTCTAGACTTCTTTAAAGTTGGTCTCCAGCCTCCCAAGATGGGTTTGATTAGGAAGAGTTTATTGTGGATGTTGTTATTCCAGTGTTGTTGCCATTTTTTATGAAGGACCCTGCATACAATCAGAAAGTTTAAAGGCTCACGACAAGTTCACGTTTAAAGGCGCACTTCTCAATAGATCACCGAAGTTGAGCAGCGATACGCCTGTTCGATACTTAGGTGGGTGACCATTTAAGCATTTCTTTCTTTTCTTCATTCATCTTTTCATTATGTTGATTGAAACATATAGCATTATTGCTTCCGTGCACCCCCTCACTTTATTTTCCTCATCTCTTTCTTTCTTTCTTATTGTATATTTTTTGTGTAGCATGTCCTTTTTTTTCTTTACAATAAAAAAAACAAATGGTCCATCATTAGCCGAGGTGATGACACTCATAAGAAAAAAGAATTCAGTGGATAAGAAACACCAGATAATCAGGATTTACATTTTTGCATTTCACCTTGGATGATTTGGACAGTCTCATTTTTAACCAGAGGGTATTGCAAGATGATAAAGGTTGTACTTTTAAGGAACATGAGTAATTATAATCACAGTAATATTTTTACAAAAGTATTATTGATGACAGAAAGCACTGTTAATGGTTTTGTTCAGATTTAAATCCATTTATACTCACTAGCAAATATATGCACCCTCCTGGTGCAAGTATTTAAGTTTAAATGTAAAAATATTAGATTAAACCAAGAAGGCTAATGAAACTAATTAAGAATTCAAATAAAAAGATTCGAAACAGGGGTATAATCGGAAAATTAGAACAACTGAAACTTACTCTTTCATCACTTCCGTTTTTCAATGCTAAATTTTCCTAATTTAACTATTTAGTTAAAATTGGAAGTAAAGAATAAAATTACTGTTATTTCTTCTTGTTAATGAATTTCTTTTAGGATTTATTGAAGAGATTTTTACTCATATCATTAAGACAAAACCAAACAATTAGAAATCAATAATACCAAGCACATTTTATTAAAATCAGTTTTTTTTTAATATCAATATGCAAATTACCTTTACGTTTACACTGAAAACTGGTATTTTGTTGTATATATAAATACAATTGCATGTTATTAGTATTTAGGTAAGGCCAACAGTATTATAATGTCAAACAGTTTTATTATTAATTGAGGTTTAAATAGAAATAGAATCATGGAGAATGTGCCGTAAATAACTAAGGAAATTGTGACTTGAGTAGTAATATAGTTTCGGTTACAGACAGAAAAACACACAATCTCCATTATAATAAGATATCAGGTTATATCATAAGTAATTTTTTCAAAATTTGATGGCAACAGATTGAAAGTTTGCTATACTAAAATACCTAAATAATACCAATACATGCTAGTACATGTTTGTCCAGTTTTAAAGGAGTAATTTATATCCTCACAGTATGTTTCAATTAACTTATTTCTTAAGTCTACCATCTTAAAGTGCACCTAAGACATAAAAGGCCTACTAGAAATAAAATACATCAATCAGCTCTGAGAAGATTCTGGATGCTGTGTGTAAGACCTGCCAGGGATATGACCAATAAGAGAGAATCATTAGTTATTTCAGTGCTGTCAGCATGACCAGATGATAATGATGATGATGATGCTCAGATGATGATGCTCTGAAACCGAATATCAGTGATTTGTTTCGGCAGAAATGGCCTGAAAAGTGCTGATATGCCGTAAAAGAAAATAATAATCAACAAATCATTTAATTTCTAATATATAATACCATATATACTAGCAAATATATGCACCCTCCGGGTGCAAGTATTAAGTTTAATGTAATAAAATATTGTATTAAATTAGAAAGGCTATTGAAACTAAATAAGAATACAGATAAAAAGATTTGAAACAGAGGGAGTATAATAAAAGATTGAAACAGAGGGGTATAATAAAAATGGAACAACTGAAACTTACTCTTCCATCATTCTCGTCTTTCATTGTTATTTTTTCTAATTATAAGTATTTAGTTAAAAGAGGAAGTAAAGAATAAAATGACAGTTATTTTATCTTGTTAATGGATTTCATTTAAGATTCATTGAAGAGATTTTTACTTATATTCATTAAAATAAAACCAAACAGTTAGAAATCAATAATACTAAGTACATATTTATTAAATTCGATTTTTTAATATTAATATGCAAATGAGCCGTCCCGTTTACACTGTAAACCACTCTTTTGTTGTATATTATAATATAATTGCATGTTCAGTTGTAGACATAGTTAACAGTATTAATAATGTAAGACAATTTTATTAATAATTGAGGTTTAGATAAAAAATAAAATCATGGAGAATGTGATGTCAATAACTAAGAGAATTGTGACTTGAGTAGAATATAGTTTCGGTTACAGACAGAAAAACACACAATCTCCATTATAATAACAGCAAATATATGCACCCTCCGGGTGCAAGTATTTAAGTTTTAATGTAATAAGATATTGTATTAAATTAGAAGGGCTAATGAAACTAAATAAGAATGCAGATAAAAAGATTTGAAACAGAGGGAGTATAATAAAAAAAATAGAACAACTGAAACTTACTCTTCTATCACTCTCGTCTTTCATTGTTATTTTTTCTAATTTAAGTATTTAGTTAAAAGATGAATTAAAGAATAAAATGACAGTTATTTTTTCTTGTTAATGGATTTTATTTAAGATTCATTGAAGAGATTTTTGCTTATATTCATTAAAATAAAACCAAACAATTAGAAATCAATAACACTGAGCACATATTTATTAAATTCGATTTTTTAATATTAATATGCAAATGAGCCTTCCCGTTTACACTGTAAACCGCTATTTTGTTGTATATAAAATATAATTTCATGTTGTCAGTATGTAGACATAGTTAACAGTATTAATAATGTAAGACAATTTTATTAATAATTGAGGTTAAATAAAAATAAAATCCTGGAGAATGTGATGTCAATAACTAGAGAATTGTGACTTGAGTAGGAATATAGTTTCGGTTACAGACAGAAAAACACACAATCTCCATTATAATAACTAGCAAATATATGCACCCTCCGGGGTACAAGTATTTAAATTTAATGTAATAGAAATATCGTATTAAATTAGAAACGCTAATGAAACTAAATAAGAATACAGATAAAAAGATTTGAAACAGAGGAGGTATAATCGAAAGATAGAACAACTGAAATTTACCTCTTCCATCACTCTCGTCTTTCATTGTTTATTTTTCTAATTTAAGTATTAGTTAAAATACGAAGTAAAGAATAAAATGACACTATCTTTCTCTGTTAATGGATTTCATTTAAGATTAATTGAAGAGATTTTTGCTTATATTCATTAAAATAAAACCAAACAGTTAGAAATCAATAATACTAAGCACATATTTATTAAAATCACATTTTTAATATCAATATGCAAATTAGTCTTTCCGTTCAAACTGTAAACCGCTATTTTGTTGTTATATTAAAACAATTGCATGTTATTAGTATGTAGATATGGTTAACAGTATAAATAATGTAAAACAATTTTATCAATAATTGAGGTTAAAATAAGGATAAATTCATGGTGAATGTGACGTCAATTACTAAGGGAATTGTGACTTGAGTAGTGATTTAGTTTCGGTTACAGACAGAAAAACACACAATCTCCATTATAATAAGATATATATATATATATATTTATAATATACCTACTCGCTCTCTCTCTATATATATATCATTTAATTTCTAAGGTGATTTTTATAATTTTTTAAATTTTTATTATCTGTTCTTTTGTTGTTTATTTTTATTATTTATTTATTTTTTTAATCTTTGTCAGGATTTCGGGTTGCGNCATCGAGAGAGAGTATGCCTAATAAACATATCAACGTGTGTAATAATTAAATAATTATACTGGGTATATCAACAAGTTCTGGCTACTGTTGTATACTCTCTTTCTTCTAATTAATTTCTTCTGTTCATCTCTTGGTATTTAACGTTTCTTCTCTAGTGCGTCTGGAGTCGTCTTGGGGATTCGTGTTGCTTCATTGGGGATTTTCTTTATCAGAAGCCCTTGTCATATGTAGTTTTTAGAATATAACCAAGACTTCGATTTCTTTAGATCATATTTTTTCCGAAATCCCCCACGGAAAAAATAAAGTGCGAGTATAGATGTGTGTGGAGTGTTGCTCTATCGTAACTAGCTAGTGGCTATGACGTGGAATGTCGCGACGTATAGATCGATAGGAGTGGCAGGTCTCTAACATCTGACAGGCATCGATAGAGTTCTCTCCCGATTCTCACGGTCCGCCAGAGGGATGTGCAGACTGAGGTCCAGCAGGTCACTCAAGTCCTTCAAGGCCGCCGGCTGCATTTATGACAGCCTTTGGTTTCTACAACTACTGTAAATAAGTGTTAGGATACTAAAATTATGTAACAACTACTTTTTATTATTAAAAACAGAAATCTTTTTTAATCAAAGCTGGGAGATGTTATTATTCTAAATTCCATTGTATTATTTCATATTTGATTATTCATATTATTCATTGGTTTAACGTGGTTATCTTCTATGCCGCAGCTAAGGTTGTGCAATACGCCGTGTAAAATGGCTGGTACGTGCAGCCACAACGGATGGTTCATGGGAGGATGCTCTGTTTGTGACCCGAGCTTACAGATCAACTGTACAAAAGGCAGTACAAATTATTACTATAAACCAATTTCAAAAAGATGCAGTTTATATTCATGAAAAAAAATCAGTGGCATGTCAGTTAGTAATAAGGCACCACAGAGCCTGATGTAAATTGATAAAAAGTTATAATTGATTAAAAAGTGTGATATTAAGTAATCAAAATTGTTTCATAATACACCCGAACTATTAAGGGAAGGCCCCGAAACGGTGCACATTCTCTCCTTGATGATCCAAGCATTTTGTAAACATCATTTAGGCGCCAAAAGTAATAAGTTTTGAAGAAAAACTCGATTGAAATGTACCCCCTCCCTTTTAGCAGAAAAAACATCGATGTATAATTTTTTTCTTTTATAGAATAATGCAATTAATAATTAATGAAATGAGTAAAAGAAATCTCCAAAAATTAATTATTTATTATTTTTTTTACATTTTAATTTTTCGATTTGGTACTTATTTTCTCATAGACGCGCCACCGAAAATTTTTTTTTGTTCTATATAAGTTCGGTTTTTATCTCATTATTTATACTGTAATTAGTATGAAATGACCAAGCTCACAAAACTTTACGCCCTCAACATATAGCCGGGGTCAAATTAAGTGAGCTGAAAAATGAGAAAGTTTTTTTGGAAAATAAAATAAATAATGCATATAAAGATATTCCATGTGATAAATAAACACTGAAAATTTCATTTATTCCGATAATTTCTGATTTTTGGTAATTATTTTCTGTGGGGGCCAAGTCATTTTGTCAAAACTACGCATTTTAGGCTCCGTTTGCCAGTACTACTATTCTTTATAAAGAAAGAAAAAAGAAAAGAAAAATTCATCATTATTGTTCCGTGGTAAAAAGAGGGTGGGGGGGAGCTAAATAGCTCGTAATTGTTATTCAAATAGGCCATACACAAAATGACGCTTGAAGTAACATGCTATGGTAGTTATTTAGGAAAGTTAGAATCTGACAATATGAAAAGAAATTGGTGGCCGTGATCATATGATGACAAAAGTGTTTTGTATATATCAAATTCTCATAACAGAAATGACTAATTAAGTTTTGAAATGGAATATACTGACAATTATGAACGGTGATCAGAGAGTATGTATGTATGTGCGCGCACAAAGACTTTGGCATTGAAATCGAATAATCGGGACGGATTTTTTGGTAGAGTTGTCTCTCTTGCGGCTTTAATATTAGGTTTAGTAGAACAACGTCCATAATCTTGTGGTTGGATCATTTAGGCATTGATGAATGCATTGCTGATGCAAGTCTGTTTTAATGGAGCCACTGTAGAGACGAAATCGTGAAATTATTCTTGTAATCTGCGCCAGGATTCACAGACAGTACTGTCAACCGGGGTAAAAGGCATTTTATCTAATGTATGATGGGCTTTTCGGTGTTTTTGAATATAAATATATATATTATATATATATATATATATTATAATAATATATATGTGTGTGTGGGTGTGTGTGTGTGTGTGTGTGTGTGTGTGTGGTGTGTGTGTAAGAAAGTTTTATAGAAAAACGAACAAGATGTTAAAATTTTTGCTGACCAGATTCTGTTTCGACATTATGAATACTAGCAATATGTGCACCGTCCGGGTGCAGTATTTAAGTTTTAATGTTAATAAAATTATTGTAATTAAATTAAAAGGCTAATGAAAAAGTAAATAAGAATGCAGATAAAAAGATTTGTAACAGAGGGGGTATGATCGAAAAATAGAACAAGTAAACTTACTTCTTCCATCACTCCGTCTTTCTTGTTATTTTTCTAAATTAAGTTAATTTAGTTAAAAGAGAAGTAAAGAGATAAATGACAGTTATTTTTCTTGTGTAAGATTCGATTTCATTAAGATTCATTGGAGGAGATTTTTGGCTCATATTTATTAGAATAAAACCAACAACTAGAAATCAATAATACTAAGCACGATATTTTATTAAAATCGAATTTTTAATATCAAATGTGCAAATAGATAGTGTAGGTCACTGTAGATACCCTACCATTTTGTTGTAATAAAATATAATTGCATGTTGTTAGTAGTAAATAATAGTTAATGCAGTATAATAATGTAAAACAATTTTATTGATAATTGAGTTTAAAATAAAATACAATCATGGAAAATGTGGATGTTAATAACTAAGGGAATGTACATAAGTGTAAAAAGTTTTCGGTTAAGGCAGAAAAACCACAATCTCCATTAAATAAGATGTCTTTATAAAGCTAACATTGTAAGCGGAAAAACGAATGATATATCAGTAATTCTACTATATTGTCGGTTCAATATCATTTTTAACCTTTCATACTGTCATGAAAAACAAATTTGGAAATTACTATAAATATGATCAACGGGAGGCTCTAAAAGATAATTATTTTCGGATTTAATAAGGGTCCCGATCTGCGAGTTTAACAATCATTTCAGATTCTGTTGATGGACTTGTTAATTTTTAAACTTTCATTTGTAACCGGAAACATTTTCCGCTGAACTTTTTTGATATTCTACATGTTTTACTAGCAAACCTTTTGACTTTTTATGATAAAAATGCTTAAACATTTTAAAATAAAATTTATTTTATTTTAACAACAAATATGTAGTTTTTTTAAAAAATTTTTTTAAATTCCGGTACTGATCGAGAGCGTTCTGTGCCTTGTAATTCTGAATATATTCATTTCGTTTCCGCTTACAATGTTGCTTTGATAAAGACATATTTCATAATGTGAAACAGATATCTGTCAGCAAAAAAGTTTAACATTTGTTGTTTTTCTTATAAACTTTCTTACATATTGTCGGGATTCAAATATCCATTTTTACCCTTTATAATTTATATATATGAATATATGTATATAATATATATATATTATTTTGTAATGTATAAGTAAGTAGCTTACCGGGGGTATGAGTACGATGCTGGAAGGCACAGTCTCCAGGTTAAGACTGAGAAAAACAAATACAAAGTGCTCAATCAATGTGAGCAAACATTTATTTCCAACGGGCATGTAATTATAACGAGATTATTGAAAACTCGATTAATTCAACTAATGTAACCTGAAGATAATCGTGAAACTGAGTAGGTTACTACTTTTACATTGTAAAAATATATATAATCTATATAATATTTATGGTGGGGTTTGGGGTATATGTTATTACTATATATTATATAATATATATATATATATATGATAAGATGTAATGAAAAAAAACGATGTTTACAATGAAATAGGCTCATCAAGAAGAGAAAGTGTGCACACCCGTTTTGGGCCATTCTCTTGAGGTTAAAAAGCAACACTCGGCCCATATCTCGACTAATAGAGGATGGGCCGAGGTTATTTTTAAACCGTCAAGAGAATTGGCCCGAAACGGTTTGCACACTTTCTCTTCTGATGAAGCCTATTCAGTTGTAAACATCGTTTGTTTTTTCATATTCTTATTCATACTGTCGGAGTTAATTTCCATTTAATTTTCACATATATATTATATACTTAGAGAGAGAGAGAGAGAGAGAGAGAGAGAGAGAAGAGAGAGTTGTATGATGGCTTTTTCGGTGTTTTGAATATATATAAATATAATATATATAAGATATATAATATAAAGAAAATTTGAAAACCGTGTTCCGAAAATGCGATGAATTTAATTATCGATGTTTAAACACATTTCGGTTTCATTGAACCTTCATCAGGATGTATCTTGTGATGAAGAAAATGATGGATGTTTTTATATGTGACAGGAGATGAAAAATCTTTTTAGTTATGTAACTGTATTTGATCAGCGTTTTATTTTTGAAGGCAAAGTCGCGATCCACACACGCGAAGATGTCATGACGCGTGACGCAACTCAAAGAAACGAAAAAGACGTTTTTTCAAAAATATAACGTGATCAAATACAGTTACATAAAAAGATTTTCATCTCCTGTCACATTAAAAACATCCATCATTTTCTTCATCACAAGATACATCCTGATGAAGGTTCAATGTAACCGAAATGTTTTAAACATCGATAAATTAAATTCATCCCATTTTCGGAACACTTGTTTTTTCAAATTTTCTTATTATATATATTTATATATATATATATATATATATATATATATATATATATAGCACGAAGGCAAAGAGGGAGAAAAACACTTATGGCGAACGCTTATTTATAAATATATTTACCAACTGAGATTAATCGAAACTCGATTAATTTAACTGATGTACCCTGAAGAATCAATCGATGAAACTCAAGTAGGTTACTCCTTTCCATTTATATATTATATATATATATATATATATATATATATATATATATATATATATATATATATATAGTATATATATAATGAGGAAGAATGAATAAAGAAAAGAAAGTACAGAATGGATATAAAAGATGAATTTAATCAATATCACTTACACGTGTGTTTCGGTCAGTTCATCTAGGTGTACACGATTCAAACTATTATTATTATTATAAAAATAAACAATGAAATGAAATAATAATATAGAAAAATGTAAAAAATATTCGTACACAGAAAATTCGACCTTCATCAGAGGTGAAATTTTATTTTGAAATTTATTTATTAAATAAAATTTTTTTGTTACAGACAAAAACCGAGAGCGAATCTCCATTATTAATAGACTAGCGAAATAAATAAACGCCCTCTGGCGACGTAAATGCATATTGCCTGAGGGAATGCGAGTTGAAAATTTAATATAAGAGAGTGTGTATCATAAGTAAAGTAAAATCATCAAATTTATTAAAGGAGTAAAAAATAAATAAATTTATTAAAGGAGTAAAAAATAAAAAATTGAAATGGAAACTTAGTTCTGATAACTTTAAATATATATTAAAATAAAAAAACTATATATAAACAGATAATACCAGGTATGTATTTATCAAAACTTGTTTAAAAAAAACCAATGAGGACTGTCTAATGTTGCATGTTCAAATTTTGAGTGTATTCGATGTTATGACGATTTTGGGTAATGTGACGTAGGCAGTGACGTAATATTTGTTACAACAAAAACGGAAGCGAATCTCCATTATTAATAGATTAATAGATTATTTGAAGTGAGCACATACGTGCACTCACTCCAAACAAACTTTTTCTTTATTTGGAAATGAGATATAACGTATGTGCACACAACTCGGCATGTAGCCGGAAATTTGGTTTTGGGGGAGGGGTGATAAAACTGGTCATATCACTACACGGATCTATCTAGCTAGGCTCACTCACCGACCGATTCATTCAAAAAATAAAAATACAATTCTTGCATTCTCTCCTTGCACAGCTCCCTTTCACCAAAATACCTCATTCGCTATATGCATGTATCCTACTTAAAAATTTCCCAATATTGATGATTGGCGATGGAGGGGGTGGGAAAAAATTGAAAATAAAAAACCCAAGAAACTGAAAAACACAATGTAAACAAAACAAAATAGATTAATAGATATATACGGAAGTCTTTCTTTTCCAAATTTTATTTTCTTCTTTTTTATTTCAGCTTTAAGTGGCTGCGCTTCCAATCCATGTCGGAACAATGCAGCTTGTAACGACGTTGCACCGGGACAGTTTCAATGCATCTGTCCAATCGGATTTATCGGTACCTTTTGCGCAGATCCTGTATGCACTGTCAATTCCTGCTTTAATGGTGGTACATGTGTTCCTCAATTAGGGGGATTCCGTTGCGATTGTCGGCCAGGTTACCAAGGAAACCAGTGCCAAGATTACTTCCCATGCAGTTTAAACCCATGTCAAAATGGAGGCAGCTGTACTCCATTTGGTAATTCCGACTATACTTGTACATGTATCAACGGTTACGGAGGAAAAAACTGCGAAGTATCTAATCCTTGCGTTTCTCAGCCTTGCCTAAACAACGGTCAGTGTTTTGTAGGTGGGAATAATCAGTACAGATGTGCTTGTAGAAATGGATGGACCGGTTTAAGATGCGAAACCCCAATAACCCATGTGGTAGCTACCCGTGTCAAAACTATGGACAATGTATACAGAACGGAACGGATTCAATTGTATTTGTCAAGCAGGCTGGACCGGACCTATTTGCGGCGACATCGTCAATCGTTGCAATCCAAATCCTTGCCAAAATAACGGACAGTGCACACGTAATGGCAACTCTTTCTTCTGCACCTGTCAACAAGGCTGGACCGGTAATACATGTTCAGTACTGGTGAATCCCTGTAATAATAACCCATGTCAAACTACGGACAATGCGTACAGAATGGAACCGGATTCAATTGTATTTTGTCAGGCAGGCTGGACCGGACCTATTTGCGGCGACATCGTCAATCGTTGCAATCCAAATCCTTGCCAAAATAACGGACAGTGCACACGTAATGGTAACTCTTCTTCTGCACCTGTCAACAAGGCTGGACCGGTAGTACATGTTCAGTACTGGTGAATCCCTGTAATAATAACCCATGTCAAAACTACGGACAATGCGTACAGAATGGAACTGGATTCAGTTGTATTTGTCAGGCAGGCTGGACCGGACCTATTTGCGGCGACATCGTCGATCGGTGCAATCCAAATCCTTGTCAAAATAACGGACGGTGCACACCGTACGCTAACACTTTCTACTGCACCTGTCAACAAGGATGGACCGGTAATACATGTTCAGTACTGGTGAAACCCTGTAATAATAACCCGTGTCAAAACTACGGACAATGCGTACAGAACGGAACCGGATTTAATTGTATTTGTCAAGCAGGCTGGACCGGACCTACTTGCGGTGACATCGCTGATTCTTGCAGTCCAAATCCTTGCCAAAATAACGGACAGTGCACTCGTAATGGTTACTCTTTCTTCTGCACCTGTCAACAAGGCTGGACTGGTAATACATGTTCAGTACCGGTGAATCCATGTAATACTTACCCATGTCAAAATAACGGACAATGCGTACAGAACGGAACTGGATTCAATTGTATTTGTCAAGCAGGCTGGACTGGACCTACATGCACCGATTTCGATTATTGCTATCCAAATCCTTGCCAAAATAACGGACAGTGCACTCGTAATGGTAACTCTTTCTTCTGCACCTGTCAAACGGGATGGACCGGTAATACATGTTCAGTACCGGTGAATACTTGTAATACTTACCCATGTCAAAATAACGGGCAATGCGTACAGAACGGAACTGGATTCAATTGTATTTGTCAAGCAGGCTGGACTGGACCTACATGCACCGATTACGATAATTGTACTCCAAATCCTTGCCAAAATAACGGACAGTGTATACGTAATGGTAACTCTTTCTCTTGTAACTGCCAACCTGGATGGACTGGAAATAGATGTGGTATCAGAACTGATCCTTGCAGTCCTAACCCATGTCAAAACAACGGACAATGTACAGTATATGGAAATACTTATACTTGTTCCTGTCAACCTGGCTGGACTGGTACTGACTGTTCCCAACCGACTGGCGTTTGTTATCCTAATCCTTGCCAAAATAATGGACAATGCTTGCCGTCAGGTGGCACTTTCTCGTGTTCATGTCTTCCCGGATATACTGGAAGACTTTGTGAAGGTAAGACAACTTTTAAATCTTTACATTTATTTTGACAACATCTATGAATATATATATATATATATATATATATATATATATATATATATATATATAAAGGTATTACTTATAATTCGCTGTGACTCCTCTATTACTTTTAATTCGCTGTGACTTGTATAGTCAGTCTACTTTGCGATAAAAAAATGGGACACACTAACTTGTGGTTTTCTCACCCCAGAAGATTTGGACCTGGTTCCCGGCAATGCCGTGTCTGTGCCAATACTCATGGTGTAATCAGAAAATGCA
>CM042162.1:69254280-69301780 GCA_023376005.1 Doryteuthis pealeii | reverse complement strand
CAATTCCCTTAGTTATTAATGTCCCTTTCTCAATGATTTTATTTTAATTTAAACCTCAATTATTAATAAAATTGTTTTACATTATTAATACTGTTAATCATATCTACACACTAAAAACATGCAATTATATTTATATATACAACAAAATAGCGGTTTACAATGTGAACGGGAAGGCTAATTTGCATGTTGATATTAGAAATGTGATTTTAATAAATATGTGCTTAGTACTATTGATTTCTAATTGTTTGGTTTTATTTTAATGAATATAAGCAAAAATCTCTTCAATGAATCTTAAACGAAATCCATTAACAAGAAAAAATAACTGTCATTTTATTCTTTACTTCCTCTTTTAACTAAATACTTAAATTAGAAAAAATAACAATGAAAGACGAGAGTGATGGAAGAGTAAGTTTCAGTTGTTCTATTTATCGATTATACCTGCCCTCTGTTTCAAATCTTTTTATCTGCATTCTTATTTAGTTTCATTAGCCTTTCTAATTTGATATAATATTTTATTACATTAAAACTTAAATACTTACACCCGGAGGGTGCATATATTTGCTAGTATATATATATATATATATATATATATATATATATATATATATATAAGAGAGTTTCATAATTTGCTTGAAGCATTGTGTATGTATTGGTTAGGAGGTTGATTTAGAAGGCTATCACAATGCAGTTTGGAATAAATAAAAAATAATAATACGGTAACAATGGTGTTGTGTGTTGACCTGTATTTTTATTATTTCTTGAATTTCGAGGTAATACCTCTTTATCAAAAGAATTGAACTGAAGCAGTACATTATTCCAAACTGCATTGTGATAGCCTTCTAAATCAACCTCCTAACCAATATATATATATATATATATATATATATATATATATATATATATATATCTTATTTATAATGGAGATTGTGGGTTTCTCTGTCTGTAACCGAAACTATATTACTATACAAGTCACAATTCCTTTCGTTATTTACATCATATTCTCCATGATTTTATTTTTTTTAAACCTCAATTATTAATAAAATTGTTTTACATTACTTACACTGTTGACCATATCTACATGATATTACCGCGTACCCCACTTGTACGGGTCAGGCACAAAGTCCCTATTAACGTGGGACCACCCAAAACCGAAGCTCATGGAGTGGCAGGTGAAAAATTGCGTCGATCCCGTCGGCATTCCCCCTCAAGGGGGGCGCCTCAGGCACTGGGCAATAAACCAGCCCTGCCCCTTTAAATCAAGGGGGCAGGTGTTATGGGGATGGCCCCCTGGGATCGACGCTATTAATTATATCAATGGTCCAGAGACCGAAGCCACTGTTGACCATATCAACATACTAATAACATGCAATTGTATTTATATATACAACAAAATAGAGGTTTACAGTGTGAATGGGAAGGCTAATTTGCATATTGATCTTTAAAAATTGATTTTAATAAATATATGCTTAGTATTATTGATTTCTTATTGTTTGGTTTTATCTTATTGAATATGAGCCAAAATCTCTTCAATAAATCTTAAAAGAAATCCCTGAACAAGAAGAAATAACTGTAATATTATTCTTTACTTCCTATTTTAACTAAAACAGTTTAATTAGGAAAATTTACCAATGAAAGACGGGTGTAACAGAAAATGATGGAAGAGTTAGTTTCAAAGTTGTTCTATTTTTTAATCATACCCCCTCTGTTTAAAATCTTTTTATCTACATTCTTATTCAGTTTCATTAGCCTTTCTAATTTAATATGATATTTTATTATAAAATTTAACTAAAATACTTGCACCCGGAGGGTGCATATATTTGCTAGTATATGTATATATATGTATATATATATATATATATATATGAAAAGATATTATTTAGTATATATTAATCTGTACTTTTTCCTTTTTACAGGTACCTCAGGCGGTGGAAGTAAGTATCAATAATACTGTGCATTATTAAAACTAGTCAGGTTCAAATCGATTATCTATATATCAATAATCTCGTTTCTTAATACTGTGGTCGAGAATGTTTTTCAAACATCAGACTTCACAGTCACAGGAAGCAATGTAACTTCAGGGGCGCATAAAAACTTTATTATAGTCTTCCGAGACTGAAATTACCAATGATGAATACTCTTGTTCCTTAATGCTCCAACTGTTATCATCGGTGCGGTAATCACAGAATAATTAGAAGAAAGAAAAGTTAAGATCTATTAAAGATTAGAATGAAAGATTGAGTGAGTGTGTGTGAGTGAGTGAGTGAGTGAGAGAGAGAGAGAGGGGGGAGAGAGGGGGAGAAAAGGGAGGTTAGGATGGAGCGAGAGAAAATTTTAAAAAATCTGTCAGAAATTAAAAGAGAGAGAGAGAGAGAGAGAGAGAGAGAGAGAGAGAGAGAGAGAGAGAGAGAGAGAGAGAGAGAGAGAGTGTGTGTGTGTGTGTGTGTGTGTGTGTTTGTATGTGTGTCTTTATATGTATGTCTTTATTAAAAGGTCGAAACAGATTTCTGTCAGCGAACTATAACATTATTTGTTTTTTTCTAAAAATGTTTAATTCATACTGTCGGATTCACTTCCATTTACTTCATATTGTCTATTGAAAAAACAAAATATCTGGATTTCTACATCTCCGGAGGTTAATATGATCTTCAACACCACGGATTTGTCAACATTACAAATCCTTTGAAATTTTCCATCTTTCTTCAATTGTACTGTGGACTTTTAACTTGTTTTTTTGTGGCTGGAATCATGAACATTTTTGATACTTTTTTTAAATACTTTTTTATATATTTTTACAACAAACTCTTTTAAGTTTTCTTGTGGATTATAATGCTTCTGATTTTAAAAATAAAATTTATTTTATTTTTAACACAGAATATGCATTGTCAAAATTTTTTTTAAAATTCCGGCTCCGAACATGAACGTTCGTTTGTACCCCTCCTGTTTTTTTAACGGTTTTACTTATTCCGTCTCTCTGTCATAAATATTTCGCTCTTGAAGAAGACCGCTTTATCAAAAGGTCGAAACAGATTTCTGTCAGCGAACTATAACATCATTTGTTTTTTCTAAAAATGTTTAATTCATACATGTATATATATATATATATCTATATAATACTTATGTGTCATTTTCTTTCAGATTTTATTTGTCCAAACAAGAATCATCCTGGTGGATTGTTTCCAGATCCTAAAGATTGCAATAAATTCTACCAATGTGACTACGGTAGAGCGTATCACAAAGTATGCCCAGGTTCACTACATTTCAACACGGTTCTACAGGTCTGTGATTGGGCAGCTGTAGCTGATTGTAAATTGAAATAGGAATTCAAACTTACCTCACTTAAATACGACACCTTCGTTCGTCTATTCATTACGATTCGGCATTTCTATCTGAAATAAAAAGCAAAACTATATATATACATATATATGTGTGTGTGTGTGTGTGTGTGTGTGTGTGTGTGTGTGTGTGTGTATTTGGGCAGCATTCTTTCATTTATACATGTAGAATTAAACAAGACACATCTCCTGTTTAACAATTTTATTTTTGATCTTTTCGAGTTTTCTGGCCAACTTTTTAATGTTTGGGTGGAATTCGTGGATAAATCCACCAAAGTTCAAGTCCCGAGTACTTTTGGCACTTCGAAGTGCCATCATCAGGGGTGATGTGTTCCATCCTTAAACAAAATTAATTTCCAATGCAGTACACACATTTTAAAATGCCTATAACACCTTTCTCACCAATTCTTCTCCTTCCAACCTCCACATTGATATAATTTTTTTAAAAACTGGAACACATCACCCCTGATGATGGCACTTCGAAGTGCCGAAAGTACTCGGGACATGAACTTTGGTGGACTTATCCACGAATTCCACCCAAACATTAAAAAGTTAGCCAGAAAACTCGAAAAGATAAAAAATAAAATTGTTAAACAGGAGATGTGTCTTTGTTTAATTCTACATACATATATATATATATATATATATATATATATATATATATATATATATATATATATATATGAGATGTATTTTTGTATCTGTATCCGTTGTTGGAAATACATATACCAGGTTTGGGCATAGGTGTGAAGCATTAACGTACTATATTATGCTAATGGTGTTACCATAATATGTTAGTCAAGGAATAAATATCAGAAAACTCTGTAGTTTTTTTTTTAGTTTCTTTTATTTAGACGTAGTGGTAAATTTTCAGGACAGTGACATCCCTTCTTCAAGACCGTGAATGGTAGTAGTGATCTTCTGGCTGCTTGTCCGGTAAGTTCCTTGACTAACATATTATGGTAATAACATTAGCATAATATAGTACGTTAATGCTTCACACCTATGCCCAAACCTGGTATATGTATATATTTCCAACAACGGATACAGATACAAAAATACATCTCAAATATATATACGCACTAGAAGCATACGGAGACGCAAAATCTACAACATATATATATATATATATATATATATATATATATATATATATATATACACACAGTTTTGTTGAATTGAACAGGCAATTCCTGTCTGACAAGTCTTTCATTGATCCGTTCCAATCTTCGGACCATCCTTCTGGTGTCAAAAAACGAGACATGAAAACTATTCCATCGTTTCCCACCTGAGGATGGCAAAGTGTATTGCAGAAAGCGCTAGTGTTGAAAACTTCGGTGGACTGTTATACCAGTTCCACCCTGACACTAGAAGGATGGCCCGAAGATTGGAACGGATCAATGAAAGACTTGTTAGACAGGAATTGTCTGTTCAATTCAACAAAACTTGTATAAAAGAAAAAATGCTACCAAAATACACTTATGCGATTTATTAACGATTTAATGATAGCCTTTATGGATTATTTGATTTCTTTTTTGGTTCCTGAACACAGATAATCAGTTATACGAGCATAATCTTTCCACGTTAACCCTTAAGCGCAACAATCTTAACAAATCTTGATACATCAATAAATGCATTCACACAAATTTTTCTCTGCTATTCAACTCAACCATTAATTTGGGGACATTCAATGTCGTTTTCAATTGATTTTAAAACGATATCTCACATCAATTGTAGACTTTCTTCTTGTAATTTCAGATAAGAGCTAAAAAAAAATAAACGAAATAATATATGAGAATGTATTCGGTTTGGTCAATGATTTTTTTTTCTTTTATAATTATTATGATAGTATCCAAAAAGACGGATAAGTTCATTTCTTAACTTATAGCTCAAATGTGATCCAGTTAAAGTGGGTATTCTTTTACTACTTCTAGGTAGCTGATACAATGGCAGTGCGATAGGATCTTCTATATTTTCAACTTGTTAAAAATTACTCTTGACGTGGATGAGACTTGCTAATTCTGAAATGTACTTTTCTTTTATAATAATTATAATAAGTTGGTTAAATATGGGGCGTGGTGAGGTGTTGGTCAATTACAGATCATCACCGTCTCTCCGAGTCTGATGCCCCAAAATATTCTTCCTACATAAGGAGGTTAAAATAAAACGAACAAATGAAATATCTTAGAAATATTTTAACATAAGATCACAGTGAAATGTATTTTTCTTTTATAACAATACTGATGTTGTCCTAAAAGATGAACACAGTAATTTCTTTGATTTTGAAGATTTATCTAAATAAAACTTAAATGTGATCCAGTTAAGGTGGGTATTCTTTTACTATTTCTAGGTAGCTGATACAAGGGCAGACAACTCTGGTCTTCACCATAAATTCTATAGTTCCTTTCTTCATCCAAATCAATGGACTTTTTCCAACGTTGATAATCAATCAAGTCTTCAGATATTTACATTTGATAGATTTTATTCCCATTTAACACTTTTTAATGTTCAAAGAAAATTAGAGATATAATTTTATACGTTTTCCCAAGATTTCATCAATTATTTTAAATACAATTTAAATAAACTGAACCCCCATTTTATGTCCGTGTTTTTACAATAAATGATTTATTTTTCTTGCACCCGTTATTTTACAATACTAAATATATTTCCTTTATTTATTTTAATATTCACTTCAATGTGTATATTCTAAAAGTTTTTATTTTGAGAGAATGGTTAGTTTTGAATTGGGGGTTCGTTTTTACACTTCAACTTTTTACTCGTAAATTCCTACCATAAAATGCCCAAGTCTAATTTTATGGTAGGAATTTACGAGTAAAAAGTTGAATATTACCTTTAGTTGTTGTTATTCATTTTCTTTTTGGCTTTGGTACTCTAAAATAAAAACGTCAGATTTTAATCGTCGTCGACGAAAAAACAAAATTACGGTCATAAAAGGAGGATCCAATTTATGCCTAGATTGTAAAACGAGCCCCCACTTTAAAACTAAACATTCTCACAAAATAAAAACTTTTAGAATATACACATTGAACTGAATATTAAAATAAATAAATAAAATATATTTAATATTGTAAAATAACGGGTACAAGAAGAAAAAACATTTATTGCAAAAACATGGACATAAAATGAGGGTTCAGTTTATTTTATGGTAGGAATTTACGAGCAAATAGTCCTTTATTACCAAGATTCTACCTACATAAGAAAGTTAAAATAAAACGAATAAATGAACTATTTTGGGAAGTTTAAAAATTAACATAAAATCACAGTGAAATGAATTTTTTCTTTTATAATAAATATGATAGTGTCCTAAAAGATAGACGAGGTATTTCTTTGAATCTTTATTTAAATATAACTCAGATGTGGTCCAGTTAAAGTGGATATTCTTTTACTACTTCTAGGTAGCTGATACAAGGGTAGACAACTCTGGTTAACTTCACCATAAATTCTATAGTTCCTTTCTTCATCCAAATAAATGGACTTTATTCCAACTTGTTGATAATTAGTCAAGTCTTCAGATATTTACATTTGGTAGATTTTATTCCCATTTAACACTTTTTAATGTTCAAAGAAAATTAGAGATTTAAATACAATTTGAGAGCCATATATGGTCCTCAAATGTATCGCAGGGAAACATGAGAGTCACATTGAAAAGGTTAAACAGTAAATAACAGTAAACATTATCTGAATCAAGAAATTAAAAAAAAACAATTTTAACATTATATGAATATAATTTAAATAAAGAATCAATGTTTTAATATGTTGTCAAATGGTTGTTATTATTATGAGAATTATAGGGACAGGATTTTTACAACTTTCCCTATTAAACAAAAATAACTAAGCTTAGAATAGGTAGCATATACAGGGGAGACAACTCTGGTTAACTTCACCGTAGATGTTATAGTTTTTCTCTTCCAAATCAACGGACTTTATTCAAACTTGTTGATTATCAATCAAGTCTTCAGGAGTTACTTGATAAGTAACGAAAACTCACCATAGATTTAGATAAAAATGAAAAATTTAAATAAAAATAAAATCATTGAGAATGTGACGCTAAATAAGTAAGGGAATTGTGACTTGAGTGGTAATATAGTTTCGGTTACAGACAGATAAACAAACAATCTCTATTATAATAAGAGAAGGTATAACTCAAAGATCGTTCAGTTAAGGTGGCTATTCTTTTACTACTTCTTGGTAGCTGATACAATGGGAGCACGGTAGGATTTTCTATATTTTCAACTTGTTAAACATGACTCTTGAACAAAAATAAATAAACTTAGAATAGGTAGCATATACAAGGGGAGACAACTCTGGTTAACTTCAATATATATTTTAGTTTCTTTTCTCCTCCAAATCAAAGGACTTTATTCCAGCTTGTTGATTATCAATCAAGTCTTCAGGAGTTGCTTGATACGTAACGGAAACTCCCCATAGATTTTAATAAAAAAAAATAAATAAAAATAAAATCATGGAGAATGTGACGCTAAATAAGTAAGGGAATTGTGACTCCCCATTAAACAAAAATAAATAAGCCTAGAATTGAGGGAGTCCAGAGGAGAGCTACTAAATTAGTGAATAATTTAAAATCCTTTTCATATGAAGAAAGACTTAGGAACATTGACCTACCAAGTATGGTTTTCCGACGTATGAGAGGGGATATGATCGAAGCCTACAAATACACGCATGGTTTCTATTCAGCGAACTCTGACCTACTAAACATTGCTCAAAATACCTATACAAGGGGACATAGATTAAAACTCCTTAAAAAATCTTGTAAAGCAAACGCAAGACAAAATTATTTTAGCTACAGAGTGGTGAATACATGGAATAAACTACCTTCATCAGTAGTGAATGCCCCATCTCTAAACTCCTTCAAGGCAAAGTTGGATAATCTGTGGAATGATATTAAATATTTAGTGGATTTAAAATTAATATTTGTAAGGAACAGCTAACAGGTCTCAGACCTAATATACTAGCTGAAAAGATATTATTATTATTATTATAATAAATATCATGATTAGAAGAAACATCTTATTTGAAGTGAGCACACTCGTGCACCCACTTCAAAATTTGTTATTTATTTCGAAATGAGTTACATCAAGTGTGCACACGACTCGGCATATAGCCGGAAGTTTGGAGTTTGGGGGAGGGGTGATAAAACTGGTCATAATACTACACGGATCTATCTAGCTAGGTTCACTCGCCGACCGATTCATTCAAAAATAAAATAAAAATCTTGCATTCTCTCCTTGCGCACCAAAATACCTCATTCGCTCTACGCATCTATCCTACTTAAAAAATTCCCAATATTCGTTTGATGATTGGAGATGGAGGGGGTGGGGAAAAATTGAAAACAAAAAGCCCCAAGAAACTGAAAACACATGTAAACAAAACAAAATTGTGGGTCATTTTGGTTACCCCCTTTCCCTTTCATGCTTAGAAGAAACTTACTTTATAAGCCGTCTCGTTTTAACAATCAAAATAGTAATTCAATTTTTTCTCAGTAAATTTATCTAAAAATATATAAGGTTTTCTTTGAACATAAAAATCACAAAATATTTCAAAAAATGTCTTCAGTCCTTGTCTTTTTGTGTGTATATTTAAATTTGTAGTATATTTAAGTATACGTTCGATATACTTATATTTAAATGGAAATGTTGAGTAGGCTAATATATAATAAAAAGAGAGACAACAAATAGACATTTCGAAGTTATATATTCCGAATTTACATAAGAACATACATTTGTATTCAACCATCTCTTGTTAAAGAATTCTTCTGGCCTTTTCTTAATTGCTATTTATAAAACCATGGACGATTCCATTTTTATAAATCTATGGACGATTCCATTTTTATAAAACCACGAACGATTCCATTTTTATAAAACCATAGACGATTCCATTTTTATAAATCTATGGACGATTCCATTTTTATAAAACCACGAACGATTCCATTTTTATAAAAACCATGGACGATTCCATTTTTATAAAACAATGGACGATTCCATTTTTATAAAACCATGGACTATTCTATTTTTTCCACATGAAACAAAAACAAAATTACTAAATTTATGGTGCAAAATATAAAATGAGATCTATTAAAACAGAATGATTGAAAAGTACAAAAAGTATACAAAATACCATTGCAAAGAGAAAGAATATTTTTATCTTCATAATAAAATTCAATTTTCAAATAATTTCTGCTTGTTAATCTATTTTTCTACGCTTATCTTTTATGTGATCGAATATTGTTGCAAATACCAATTTTATGTTTAAACAATTTATCTTAATAAAAAAATGGCTGATTAAAATGTGTGTTTATTATTTTTATTATTTTAATCTTTTCGAGTTTTCACACGAATACGAACTGATGGCTTTCATCGGAATATAAATGAGAGACAGTTTATATCAATTTCAAAGCCTCCATGCTTCCTGTAGTCCGCCAACACTATACCTGATGCCACTCTCCACATACACATGCACACACATACATGCATATTACTACTGTGAATTGTTCATGTTCCTGACACAACATTATTCTGTGTACTTGACATGAGACTTTGATGAGTCGTGGTGCACCTGAGCACTGTACACAATAAATTACATTATTATCTATACTTACCTGTATAACTAATGCAATCTCCTTGATTTTAGTTTACCGGACAAGCGATGATATATTTTTTAATTATCTCCCTTGCCTAAGACCCCCTCTTCATCAAATTTCAGATATAAGTCAGTTTTTTCTCGGCCTAAAAAAGGAGAGATCACAAATTGTCTTATTTTTGGAGTTTACCGTACCGAAAGAAAAAAATATGACAGAAGAATGAAAACAGGTTTGTTGTGTGTTGGGGTTAAAAACCAAAAGAGAAAAAGAAATTGGCGAGTCACTGTTTTTGAGCTGGAATTCGTTTTTCTTTCTTAATTTTTGATACGATAAATTCTATTTTCATTCGCATTGTGGATAATTTATTTCTCTTTTATCTTGTGCCTTAAGAGTTGTATTAAAGCGCTAAGCTTATAACTTAGGTAAATCTGTTTCGGTTGTTTTATTGGATCATATTACCTTTAGGCACCCCTTTTTGATCTCGATTAAGAAAGGACATGTTTTCCATTTACACCGTCAATATCCGGTTGTTTGTTAGGGGTTATGGTTAGGAGTTAGGAGTTAGGGTTAGGTTTTATTTTGGAGAATGATTAGTTTTAAAGTGGGGCTCGATTTACAATTTAGGCATAAATTGGATCCTCCATTTATGACCGTAATTTTGTTTTTTCGTCGACGATGATTAAAATCTGACGTTTTTATTTTAGAGTACCAAAGCCAAAAAGAAAAGAAATAACGACAAAAAGTAATATTCAACTTTTTACTCGTAAATTCCTACCATAAAATTAGGCTTGGGCATTTTATTGTAGGAATTTACGAGTAAAAAGTTGAAGTGTAAAAACGAACCCCCACTTTAAAACTAAGCATTCTCATAAAATAAAAGCTTTTAGAATATACACATTGAAGTGAATATTAAAATAAAGAAAATATATTTAGTATTGTAACATAACGGGTGCAAGAAAAATAAAACATTTATTGCAAAAACACGGACATAAAATGGGGGTTCAGTTTATTTTATGGTAGGAATTTACGAGCAAATAGTCCTTTATTACATGAATTTGTTTTCTGGAAAAATCTTAGATGTTTTGCACCGTAGTGCTGAAAACCCGAGAGTCGTGAGGGAGACCCCATAGGTAAGAATAAACTTCCTCGGTGTGAACCGGAAATTAGTAGTCACTAAGGGGACCATATATGTTAATTCTTCAGTTTTGATCTCAAAGAGCAAGAAGCATAAGGTTCCAGTTTTAAGCTGGGTAGGGAGTCTAACTGTCCGGTTTACATAACAAAAATTATCAGGCTGCTACGATACTTTCGTAAACTACATCTGGCGGCTAAACAAGTTAGATAACTCTAAGGTATTTATTTCGATTCCACCAGAGTTATCTTCCTTAGATAACAAAATCGGTAATTTTGTATGGAAGGGGGGATATATAGGGGGGATAGATGTTCGCCGAGAGGGGGTGCAAAAACAAGCGAGTCCACAGTCTTCCAGCAAGCCAAACCTTCCCCTGGTCAACACGCTCTTCGTTTTCGTTTAGCAGCTGCAAAATCCGTCACCGTAGTCGAAATAATTTTTAGCAGTTCATAATCACATTTCTTTACTCGGTCGTTCGCGTCAGTCAACCTGCTACTGCAACTTCTTACCGCCCCGCGTTTGACTCACACGTTATTTATGTACGTATTTACCGAAACATCCTAGCACTTCGCGTCCGTCCAATGCCTAAATCGCGTCTACCTTCGCATGCGGGAGGACGCGGGCTCGATCCCGGCAAGCAAGGCAATGTCTTGCTCTTTTTCGTTCTCTGTCATATTTTGCTAGCGGTTTTCAGAAAGTAGATTGACACGCAGGCCAGCGGATGCGTTTGGCTACTGGTAAGTCACTGTCACTTTTACAACAGGGAGTGCTTCGATCTGGGCTGGGGAGCAGTCATGTTTTAAGAGGTCCAGTCTCAGATGTCGTTATGGTTTCATACCTAATAACAATGGCGAGATTGATACCTCAATCCGGGTTATCGGGGACGACTAGAAGGATACTGACAGTGTCGAAGATCACTTCAGACAGTTGGATCTTAAGGGGGGGCTGAAGCTTCGGTTTTCCTCAACATTAAAACAAAACGGTGTGTAAAGTATTCTATTCGTCCTTCCAGAACAGCGTTATTACAGACTAAATAAAAGGCTCGTTAGAAATGCAACCAATAGAATCCCTTCCATAATCTAAGAAAGGCAGGGGTGTTTGAGCACTTTCTTTTTAATCAAAATAATTTTTTTTTAAATCAAATAAATAAATGAATAGGGTCATTATTATGAGCAATACAGTTTAGAATAAGTCTTTTTCGGGGTTATTTCCTAAATCTAACATAAACAAAGGGGAAACTCTCTTGACGGATAAATTATTCATTTATTCATTGATCTACCAGGAAAAAGAAACGGGGTTAGTTTAATGGGAAAATAAATAGATAATTTATCAGCCAAGAGTGGTTCCCCTTTGTTTATGTTAGGCTTATAGGAAATAACCTTTTTCAGACCAGGCTCCGACTCGATTCAAATGTAGAAAAGTAACAGCGAAAACCAGAACTTTCCTTCGAGAGAAAAATAGACTTTGTCATTACTATGACGGTTTCAATAATTCTTTTCGGACCAGGCTTCGACTTGAGTCAAATATAGAATAGCAGCAACGAAAATCATAGAGACAATAAACTGGGTCATTACTATGACTAATACAGTTTAAATACATCTTTCCTGGCCGGGCTCTGACGCGTGTAAAAGGTAAGAGAGCAACAGCAAACATCTGATTCATCCTTCTCTCCAGGGTTCCTACCTAATGTAGATGGTTTAAGGATTCAAATGAACTCACGGATAACAAATTTGAGCTTATGTTTGAAAAAAAAGGGACTCATGATGAAGAATTGTGAGCAACAAGTTACAGGGATGGTAGTAGTCCCTTTCTTCTCACCAAGGTGAACCCTTATTCGGATGGAAGTTTGAGATAGCAGTCTTTTCTCTGAGACAGAAATTGACTAGAATTCGGAGAATCACAAAGTTTGGACATATACTGTAGAATGGATTACTTTTATTTCAAAGGTGGCTTCGAAATTAAATCTTCCCAGTATAAAGAAAAGTAGAAATTCAGAATTCAAATCTTACTTTTTAGTCCCCAAGTGGGGCAGACAAGATGGTTCCTCATATCAGGATGGAAACTTTCAGGACTATTTATCAAGCCTTGAGGAAAGGTAATTGAGTAATTACTGTAGACCTATAGAATGCTTCTTCTATATTTCTAATTTCTCAGGTCTGTCATGGTTATAAATGGTTCCGAGGGGTATGATAGGCCTGGGAAGAATCCGATAATCTGTTAATCCGTTAATCCGTTTATGAGACATTTATACTTACCTGTATAACTAATGCAATCTTCTCAATTTTAGTTTACCGGCTGAGAAATAATTTTTTTTAGAATTATCTCCCTTGCCCTCTTCATCAAATTCCAGACAAAAGTCTCTTTTTATACGAGGCACTCTTAAGCACCTTCAACAACCCGGAACCTTAAAGAGGGGAGGAGGGAAGAAAGTATACAGGTAAGTGGAGATATCTCATAAACGGGGGTTTCACTTTAAAAACCCTTAGTTTATATCAATATCTATACTTACCTTTTATTAATGCTTTAAAAAGACCTCCTAAAAGATTCATTGTATGGAAAAAAAATTATGTTTGCCAGCGATTGAATGCCCGAATTAAGCAACATGTCATTACGAAGATTAGAAATGGAATCGTCGGTCCGAACGATGTACTGAGGAATACTTATGGTTCCTCTATAGGCGAGCACCTCATAAATAACCCCAATTTCACCAACTCATTTAGTGTTGACTGGTTCTCAGTTGAGAGCAAGTCGCACTCTTTTTACCACCTCAAGATTTTGGAAACATTGTATATTCTGACCAATAAGCCTGCTCTTTGTAAATAAAGAGAGGGCTTACTTGGTTTGAATATTATCAATCTTTAAGATCTTCTCTTCCTCCCCCTTTTGAGGTAAAGAAAAGAAAATTGTTCTTTTCTTCTATTTTATTTTCTTACTCGTCCCATTTACCGGTTATTCTATTATCCTCGATATTTAGCTCTGTTGAGCGAGGATCGAAACTAGTCAGCATGCAACTCGTTTTTATTTTCCCTTTACCACCCCTTGTATTATAAAAAAAACTAATTTTTTTTCCATACAATGAATCTTTTAGGAGGTCTATTTAAAGCATTAATAAAATTCTGTACCCACCCAAATTTTTTTTTTACTATACTTACCTGTATAATTAATGTAAGGAATATATTTTGTAGCAGAACTTAGGGGGATAGGAAAAGAATAAAAGGAACAGACTCACTTATTCTTTTGCAATTCTAACTGTTTTTTAAGTTGGATATTCTTACAAAATTTCCTTCGCCCCAAGCAAAATCTCTGAGGTAAAAAACGCAAATGTACTTTCTGAAGACCAATGAACAACTTGGAGGATGTCTCTGGAAAACTCAATTAAACAAAGCTCAAGATTAAGCAAGTCTCCTATTATCATGGGCCCTATAACCTTCAATCTTAATTGATCTGAAGGCTCATAACTATATCTAACAGCAGACACATCCACCTTTGGTTATTTCATATAAGTGTAACATGATCAAAGGAGAACCACTCTTGACTTATAAATTATTTATTTATTTTCCCATTGAAATAACCCTAAACCCTAACCCTAACCCTAACTCTAAACCCTAATCCTAACCCCGTCTTCTTTTTTCCTAATAGATCAATAAATGAATAAATAATTTATCAGTCAAGAGTGGTTCCCCTTTGATCATGTTACACTTATAGGAAATAACCCCTCCTTTTTTCTGCGAATTTAAATTTAATTTCAGAATTTATCTTATTGTTTAAATTGATATGGTTGAAATTTGATATATCAAAAAAATATAAAAGAGAATTAGTTAAAAGAAAGAAATAGAAATAAATATTTTAGCGACGCCATTTTTTTTTTGTTTGGTTTTTGTTTCCAGGCATCTCATTGGTTGGAAGTGTACGATATTATAATGTCAATGTTTATTTATAGACAAAAATGCGGGTGTGGCTTAAAATTGAAAGAGCAGACGACTTTGTAAATGATTTTCAAAAGTTATCTTTCTTGCATAAGAAAATACAAGTTTTTGTTTTTTATTATTCTAGCTATTGGCATTTTTGTCGTCTGTTAGGAATTTTAAAAGCGAATTAAAAATAATTAAATCTATTATTTAAGGTCAAACTTTGTCTAAATCGATAAGTAGTAAGTTTTATTTGATGACGTCATATCTGATGTTGATGACTTTTTCGACCAATGGGATCCAAGCACTGGAACACCGATGAAGAAGAATGTGGACCGCAAGGGAAAGGTGACTATATTAAAAAAAAGTAATTTCCTGTCCAATTTTCTCTTTCATATTAATTTCATGGGATCTACGTTCGCTCTGAACGTCATTTATACATTTTCCTAATTCTGGATAGGAATAAAGATAATTATGAAATGCTAAGTAGAATCATCCACTCTTTCTATTAAATAGAAGCTTCCATGGACCGCTGTTACAATTGAATTCAAACTGGTCACCTAGTTTATCATCAAATGGACATTTTCACTGATTTCAGGGCAAGCGAATGCCTCAAAAGTTTTCTTCGGTGCTATTCACAGGTTTGCGTCCCGGTCACCTGCCTTAAAAAACGCTAGTGATAGCTGCGGTGATAGCTGAAAAACAACCCACCCATCCCCCGACGAATGAAGCGCCTCAGGCACTCGGCAATAAACCCAGCCTCTTCCCTTTAAATCAAGGGGGCAGGTATTTCCTAGGGCGATAGGCCCTTGGGATCAACGCAGTTAACATTACTTATCCGGTCCAGAGGCCGAAGCACTCTGGTTCACCCCAAAGGTCAGGTAAGTATTTATAATAAATCTATAGTAATAATGATTAAACTAAGATACTCAGGCACTGGGCAATAAACCCAACCCATTCCCTTTAAATCAAGGAAGCGGGTGTTGCTTGCGGGATGGACCCTTGGCATCACGCTATTATTAATTTCTTTACCGGTCCAAGACCCGAAGCCACTGGACACAGACCCCCGAAGGTCAGGTAAGTATTCATAATAATAAGTTTATAATAATAATGATTAAACTAAGATAAACTTACATACTAACAGAATGTAGCAACCTAAAACAAATACGAAAAAAAGTACTACCAAACAACAAATCTAAAACAGATATTCTACCAAATAAACCCAGAAAAACTACTTGGATACATAAAAGAAGCATACATCTACAACAAAATCTAAAAATCTTCCAAAAAAATGAAAACACAAAAATATATGTTAACAAAAACATCTAAAAGTTTCATTCATAAATGAAAATATGTCCAAAAAAAAAACCTTTAGAAAATTAAACATTATCACCAATTCATTTCAAAAACGTAGTCGGCATTAAATGACCCATTGAGGTTGATATGCCGTAAAACAAGAACAAATCAAATCAAATTAAATTAAACTAAGATACCTTTTGTGCAAATGCTTTCGAATATTCATGCATGCTCTAAACGTTGTTTGGCATCAATTTCCATTCTTTCCCAAGAACGCAGCGTTTCGTTGCCTTGGTGACGCGGCCATCACAACTTTGGTTTTCCTTGCGAGAAACAACGTTTGTGTTTTTGCGGCGATTTTCAACTCAAATATCTGATAGAATTTGTTTTTTTGAACTCAACTTATTGTTTCAAAGATCTATACGATTCTTCATTATAATTCTGTAAGTTTGTTTTTTAAAAATCTTTTTATTCCTTTTCTCTGATTTTTTTTAGATGAGTCTTGATGATTAGTATTATTTGTATTATTCGTTCTCATCTTCATTGTTATCTGTACAACGTTTCGTTGATGTGCCTTCCGGTGGCCTCGCTTCCGGCCTTATACAGGTAGGAAGCCCGTGGTGTAATGGTTAAAGTCATGGGAAATGGACTCGTCGCCCCGAGTTCAAATCCTGGACGTGGTAACTGCATTTCACTTAGCGCTAATACCCTTGGGAAAGGTATGAATCCTACTCTCCCTCCAGCTATGGGTAAATAGCAGGGCAGACTGGGTTCTTTAACCAACGCTAGGTAACCAGTCTAGGAGAAGGAAAACTCTGAATTCAAACCTGTTAAACTCCGCTTAAGAAATTGACATTGTGTCGTATCCTGCTCGTGTGGAGGAGTTGGTAAATATATATACAGGTATTTCTTGTCAGACTCGGGAACTTTCTTTTCGAACTCGGGAACCTTCTTGTCGTAATCAGAAACATTCTTATCATAACCTTTGAATCTAACGCTTTATTCAGTCCACGGGGATATCCTGTTCTCATTCCGCTAACCATAGCTGGGGTAGAAGCGTTAAGCCGTGTTAATTATTATTCTATGTTACTGCTGCCCCTGACCAGGACTGAACCTGCAGTCTAGAGATAACTGTCATCTAGAACTGTTTTAACCTAACTTCTCTATCCACTATGCCATGTGTCCAATTTTGTTCTTTTTTTTTTTTTCTTTTCTTTTTTTCATTTTTCCCTTTCAGTTATTTAAACTTATTTAAACCCGAGAAAGATTTAATACAAATCGGCGGGAAACTTAATAAATCTTCACTGAGTTTTAGTATTCTAATAGAGTTTTTCTATTCATTGTATATTTATATATTTACCAACCCCTCCGTACGAACAGGATGTGACACAAGGTCAATTTCTTAAGCGGAGTTTAACAGGTTTGAATTCAGAGTTTTCCGTCTCCTAGACTGGTTGCCTAACCAAGATTAAAGAGCCCAGTCTGCCCTACTATTTACCCATAGCTGGAGGGGAAGTAGGATTCATACCTTTCCCAAGGGTATTAGCGCTAAGTGAAATGCAATTACCACGTCCAGGATTTGAACTCGGGGCGACGAGTCCATTTCCTATGACTTTAACCATTACACCACGCCCTCCCTATTCATTGTATATTAACTATTTATTTAAAACTTTTTCATAGATCATTTCTAGTTACATTTTTACTAAAAAGGTTTGTGATTTAAATTTGTGAAAGAAAAAAAATCAAGTTACGTTGATTTTATAAATGTTTATTGAAAAAGAAGTGAGTCAAATAAAACTTAAGTTTTGTTCAAGGTACGCACTCCCGAATTTACATCTTCGGTCCTTTATCTTTTAATTTCTATTGTAATTAGTATCAAACAAGGACTAACTCGCCAATATTTTACACTCCCAACATAAGGCCTCCCTTATGTTGGGAGTGTAAAATATTGGCGAGTTTGTCCTTGTCAAAATTAAGTGACCTGAAAAAAATGAGAAAGTTCTTGAATAAAAGAAATAATCTTATTATAATGGAGATTGTGTGTTTTTCTGTCTGTAACCGAAACTATATCACTACTCAAGTCACATTTCCCTTAATTATTTACATCACATTCTCCATGATTTTATTCTCATTCAAATCTCAATTATTAATAAAATTGTTTCACATCATTAAGACTGTTGACCATATCTGCATACTAATAACATGCAATTGTATTTATATATACAACAAAATAGCGGATTACAGTGTGAATGGGAAGGCTAATTTGCATATTGATATTACAAAATTTGATTTTAATAAATATATGCTTAGTATTATTGATTTCTAATTGTTTGGTTTTATCTTATTGAATATGAGCAAAAATCTCGGGGATAAATCTTAAAAGAAATTCCTCAACAAGACGAAATAACTGTAAATTTATTCTTTAATTCCTATTTTAACTAAATAGTTGAATTAGGAAAATTCACCAATGAAAGACGGGAGTAACGGAACATGATGGAAGAGTTAGTTTCAAAGTTGTTCTATTTTTCAATCATACCCCCTCTGTTCCAAATCTTTTTATCTGCATTCTTATTCAGTTTCATTAGCCTTTCTAATTTAATATGATATTTTATTATATTAAAACTTAAATACTTGCACCCGGAGGGTGCATATATTTGCTAGTGTATTATAAAGATCATTCATTGATAAATAAACACTGAAAATTTCATTAGAATCCGATAATTCCTTGATTTTTGGTAAATTATTTTCTGTAGATGGGGGCTAAAGTTATTTTGTCAAAAACGCATTTTAGGCTCAGTTTGCCAGTGCCTACATTATACACTGTCTATTTATTCAAAACTTTTTAATTACTCTGTTAAATATTTTATTGGGTGTTATATTTTTTAAATACAATAATATTTAGATTATTTTTAGTTAGATTTTTACGAAAAAAAAAATATGCCATTCAAATTTGCGAAAGAAAGAAAAAAGAAAAAAAAGGTTACGCTGATTTTATAGTTGCTTTTTGAAAACAATTTTGAGTCAAATAAAATTTAGGTTCTGTTCAAGATACGCACTCCCAAATTTTTCAGCTTTCTAAAAAATTGAATGCTTCCTTCAAAATGAAATATATAAGATAAAGTCATAAACCTTTCAACTTAAAATTCGTTGTAATAAATCTTAGCGGTTATATTCAATAATTAAATTAAATTTGCTAAACACATGATGTTTTTTTTTATTATAGAAACTACTGCAAATATCTATTTCATTTAGTAATTTAAGATTTTTTTTCTTTCTTAAAATAATATCGGATAATATAGATGAATTTTAGAGAAAAATAGATCACTTTGTTATATAAATCGACAATCATCTATTGTTTGTATTTATATAAATAAAATTTACACTTTTTATTATCAATAAAAAATAACGATTGCATTAAGATAATAAATTAAGATACTTTTAGAAAAAAATGTTTTAAAATTTTTTAGCGCTTGTTGTAATTGACGGTTGGCATAATAACCCACATTTAATGACCTTGTGCCACGCTTGACCTGGTGGTTAATCAATAAATACCGTCCAATTACAAAAGCCGGTAAAAAAATCCATCTTGGTTCCAAGGGACCGTTACCCTATGATGTACCTTGGCTTTTTCCTAAAAGGTGCAGGGCTGTGTTTAATGCTATGTATCTAAGGCACTCGAAAAAAAATGCAACCTGACAGAAATTTACACAATTTTAAAAATATTTTTGTGAGTCGTAATCATTACACGATCAGCCCGTCCTTCGGGTCGGAGGTCCGGTGTGCTTCGGCCACTGGACCGGTCGTATTGAATTAATAGCGTCGATCCCAGAGGGCTATTCCCCCAGGCAATACCTGCCCCCTTGATTTAAAGGGTCAGGGCTGGGTTTATTGCCCAGCGCCTGAGGCGCCCCCCTTGAGGTGGAATGCCGAAGGGATCGACACAATTTTTGTTCTTTCCCACCCATGAGCTTCGGTTTGTGGGTGGGCCCACGTTAAAACGAGGCCTTGTGCCCAGCCCATACAAGTGGGGTATGAGGCAAATACCTCATTAAACGGCTTTGTTTCAAATTTGAGTAGGTGTGACGGCTAGAGATACCGATTGATTCCAAAAGATTCTCGCTTGATTCTTAGGGTTCGTCACTCCAGGTAGCACCGAACCCTCACATAAAAGGGGCAGGGCTGTGTTTATTGCCCGGTGTCTTAGTTTCCTCTAAAAAGAATACAATGGGAAATTTTTATGCATTTAACTTTTACATTTGAAGTGGGGTAGACAATAAAATCCATGTGCTCATCCTATGGGATAAAAAAAAGGGCTCGCTTTAGACTAGTGGGCCAATACCCCGAAGGAAACTGTCCCTCGTCTAAAAAGGGTAAGACTGGGTTTATTACCCGGTGCTTGAGACACCCGACAAAGGTTTATGTATTTCGCTGTCAAATTTGATTTGAGGGGTAGACAAAACCCACCTGCTCGTGCTAGCGAATTGAAAAAAAATCTCGCTTGACTCAAGCGGGCTCATATCCCAACCTGAAAAGGGCCAACATTTCATGCATTTGACTGTCAAATTTAAATTGTTAGGTAGACAAGAAGATTCATGTACTCACGCATGTGGATTTAAAACATCTCGCTTGAATCGAGTGGGACCATTCCTAAGGCAATACCCGCCCCTCGCCTAAAACGGGCAGCGTTGGGTTTATTGCTCGGTACTTGAGATACCACAGGAGAATGCGGACAAAATTTTATGAATTTGACTGTCACATTTGATTGAGTAGTGGTGGGGGTTGTTAAATGAAAAAAGGATCTGTTAGCTATAGCGGAATCAAAGCATCTCGCTTGATGCGAGTGGGCCCAACCCCGGGTTGCACCTGCGCATCACCTACAAAAAGGGCCGGGTTTATTATTAAGTCAATCCAAGAAGGGTTTGAATTTTGTTTAACGGCATATCAACCTCTGTGGGTCATTTAATGCCAAAAAGGTTATTTTGGATTTCAGTCTTTAAAGTAGTGGTTCTATGGAGATATTCGGTTATGTTCTGTTATATCTTGTTGAAAAGGTTGCTTTTTTTTTTGGAAAATTTAAAATGTTTTCAGGGTTTGTATTCTTAAAGATGTCCCTCAGGTTTCTTGCTTGATAGTAATTAGCGTGGATACGTTTAAGGCTGTTACAATTTAGAAGGTTATATTTGGTTGTAAGTTGTACTTTGCATGTTGGGCACACTGGGGCACCCCCCTTTTAACAGGTACGAATGGGTAATGTGGGTGTGCCCAATACGCAATCTGGCGAGTATTACTAATCCAAGAAGGAAATGCAGACAAAATATTATGCATTTGACTGTCACGTTTTACTTGTCAGGTAGACAATAAAAACATCTGCTGACGATAACAGCTTAAAATATCTACCTTGACACGAACGGGTCCATACCCGTTCGTGTCAAGAGAGATATTTCTAATCCACATGTCATTCACTTTAAAAGGGGCAGGGTTGGTATCATTGTCCGGTGAATGAGGTAACCTAGGAGAGGACTGCGGACAAACTTTTATGCATTTGACTGTCACATTTGACTTGGTGTGTTTGCGATAAAAAAGCATCTGTTTGCGCTTGTGGATTAAAAACATCTCACTTGAATTGAGTGGTCAAACCCTGGGATGTGCCTGCTCTTCACCTTAAATATGAATGGCTGGGGTTATTATGAAGGCACCCCACGAGGGAAATGCGGACAGAATTTTATGCATTTGACTGTCATATTTGACCTGGTGTATATAAAATAAAACCCATCTGCTAGCGTTAGTTTACTAAAATATCTCACTTGACTGGAGTGGTCAAACCCTGGGATGTGCCTGCCCCTCACGTCAAAAAGGGATGGCTGGTGTTATTATGAAGGCACCCCAGGAGGGAAATGCGTACAAAATTTTATGCATTTCACTATCACATTTCAATTGGTGTAGATACAATAAAACCTATCAGGTAGCGCTAATTTATTAAAAACATCTCACTTGACTCGAGCGGGCATTGTTCCATAATCTATGCGGTCGCATAAGATTATTGTCAATCCCCTGTAATTCTGAGGGGATGACCCTTTCATACCATGGCCGGGTCCTTCAATGGAAAATTACAGAAGCTCGCTAAAATACGTGAAGTCACGTGGGACCTGTTTCCCCAGTTTGCAGTTGGACGTCAGGCAGTGAAGATGTACTGCCCAAACTGTGACTCACCCGCTATGTTAGTTAGCAGATGTCTGGTGGGATTTAACAATAAAATAAGATCAAAAGTAAATCGAAGTCTTGTGTTTATTACCTAAAAACTAACAATGACACAGGGCTTCTGATAAGGAGAAATCCCTAACAGAAAACCAGACCCAAAGTCCCCAAGAAATTCCAAACCTTAGAAGATTCCAGACCAAGTCAAGATGATAGAAGAAATACCAAAGACGATCAGAATAGCAAAGCCGGCCAGTAGAAAAGACGACTAGAAGTAAGAAGTAAGAAAGAGGTATGCAACATTATAATTATTTAGTGCCAGTGAAGAAGGCGCTATGCAAAAGCATATCTCTCAGGTTGCCCCTGATCATCGATTTAAAAAAAAGGGCTTGGTTTATTGTCTGGTGCTTGAGCACCACAGTAGGGGAATTCCGACAAAATTTATGCATTTTTTTCTGCCTTTGTCGTTCCCAATAACGACGTATTTCGTTGCCTTGGTGACGCGTTCATCACAACTTTGGTTTTCCTTGCGAGAAACAACGTTTGTGTAATTTTCACGACTCAACTTATTAATTTTTAAAAAGATTAATTTAATCTTCATTATAATTCTGTAAGTTTTTAAAATGATTTTTATCTTTTTTATTTTTTTTATTTTCATTTTTCCCCTGTCAATTATTTAAACTTATTTAAATTAAATTAAAGATTCAATACAAATCGGCGGAAAACTCAATAAACCATTTTGTAATTTAATATTCTAATATTTTTTTCTATTCATTGTATATTAACTATTCATTTAAAACGTTTTATTTACGCTTAGATATTCTATGAGTATTTTTTGTTTAACACAAGAATATTTAGATAACTTTTACTTATATTTTTACTAAAAAGATTTGTGATTCGAATTTGGGATAGAAAAAATCATTTTATCATTGTTTATTGAAAACAAAAATTAATAAAATAAAACTTAGGTTATGTTCAAGATACGCATTCCCGGATTTTTCAGCTTTTTTTCTAGGGAATGTTCCCTTTAAATTTGCAGCAGAAGTCAACTTTGTACGCTCGCTCTGCTTTCTTCAAGAAAATAAACTTGTTTTTCATTTAAATTCGTAAATTATTGTTGATTTATTTTCAATTCATTGTTAAAAAAAAATTTTCAAATTTTATAATTGAAAAAAAAAAAGACGTTCATTGAGACATTTATTAAAAAATGCCTAAAATATGACTGCACCCCAAAAGAATAATGCTGATGGAATTTTTGACAATCTTCTGACAATTTGGGACAATTTGTAAGCTCGATATGCATTTTCATGAAAATAAACTTGTTTTTCATTTGAATTCGTAAATTATTGTTGATTTATTTTCAATACATCGTTAAAGATGTTTTCAAATTTTACAATTAAAAAAAAAAACCCTTCATTGAGTCATATTTATTGAAAAATTCCTAAAATATGAGGCGCTACAAAAAAGAAATGCCGACGGAATTAAAAACAATTTTTACCCTTTTGGAGGGATTACCCTCATTAAAATACCTTGTGTCGCATTTGTAGTTAACTCTTAAAATCCTGTTGATAATTTCCTAAGTTCAGAGCCCAATTATTATAAGGATTTATAAAAAAAAATTTTAATGGCCTTTTCATTTAAAGTTACCTGTTATTTCCCTTAAATCAAAGACTTCTAAATATGTTTAATATAACATTTGAACAAAGGCTATCATTTGGGGTAGATTAGGAAAATGAATGTGACTTCCGGTCGGGTGGAATGAGGTGGTATAGGACTTCAAGAGTTAATGAATACTGTCGGCTTACGCTAGCTCACCAACTATTCTCCCTTGATCCAAGGGGCCATACCCTCAGGTACTCCATTGCCCTTGACTAAAAGGAGTCGGTCTGTATTTAATACCCAGCGCCTGAGGCACCCCAAAAGGAAGATTCCGACGGAAATTCAAGCAATTTGTTTATCTTCTTTTTTTTTTTTTTGTTCACCACCCTTATTAAACGACATTTTGTCTAATAACCGCGTATTTCGTTGCTTTGGAGACGCGTCCATCACACACACAACAAAAACGTCACCATTTTTTCTCGCAAAAAACAAATTTGTTGTGATGATCACTGATAACCTTTCATCTTAACTGATAGATCGAATTCTTTTAAAAGATCATTTAATCTTTATCATAATTCAGTAATTTTAAAAAAATCATTTTATCTATTAATTTTTTTTCCTTGGCAATTATTTAAACTTACCGAGAAAGTTTCAATTCAAATCGGCGAGAAACTCATTAAATTTTAGTGAGTTACATTTAGTAATTTAACTTTTTTTTCTTCCTCAAAATAATATCGGATAATATAGATGAGCTTTAGAGAAAAATAGATCACTTTTTTATATAAATCTACAATTATCTTATTGTTTGTATTTATATAGTATTTATATATATATATATATATATATATATATATATATATATATATATATATATATATATATCACTGTTTATTATTAATAAAAATAACGAATAAATTATTATTAATAAAAATAACGAATGTAAAAAGAGAAAGTGAATGAGAAAGATTGTTCTTGGCTGTGTGTGTTTGAAGGAGACGGACGCAAGATGGCGGTCTGTCCCCATGAGGCTATTTCTTCAGGCATGTTTAACTTGATTGAATAAAATAAAGAGTTCTAAGAACAAACAACATTGTCTTGTGTTCGTTGATAAAAAAAACAAATAAGGGCAAAAGACAAGCAAAAATCACCGAGAAGCAAAGATGCAAATCCCAAAAGAAGATCCAAGTAGTACCAGATCAAAGAAGAACATAAAGGATCCAGCCAAAACACAGCAGCCAAGATCCAGAATCAAAGAGACAACTGATCCAGGTCAGCAGATAAGTAAAACAAGTAAATAAGGTTACTATACAACCTACGTTGAGACATGATGAACTGTTATATATATATATATATATATATATATATATATATATATATATATATATATATATACGTGTAGAACGTTATATCATTTTTTCTCAATTTTTACGCACAAGTCGCAAGCAAGTCGCAAGCAAGGATTGAGAAAAATAACTTAGCGTTCAACCGTTATTACACAACCATTATAATCAAAAAGTAAGTTACAAAAACACACACAACCTATCAAACATATTCTACCAAAATAATAATTCAATGCCTGAAGAAGATAACAGATCTGAAACACGTGTCGCATATGTAAGTTAATAAAGAATTAAAAAAAAAACAATCCTTTTTGTAAGCCTTTTTTTTATAAAATATCTATTTTTCCTCCCGTTGGACTCATAACAGCACTTTATATATATATATATATAATATATATATATATATCATTTATATTTTTTGCTTGAAGGCAATTATAAATGCTGTATCGCATAAAATTCGATAATTATAGAAAATAATCTTGACAAGTAAATCTCGCAAAGGATGGCTCGCCATGCAGAACACCGTACAGACTGTTTCGACTTTATTAAGTCTCTTCAGCGATGTATACTAACGACTCCCTTCCGACAGGAATCGAAACCGGGACTTCACGGGCATAGCCAGAGACCATATACCGTTCGGCCGCCGGTACATAGCGAACAATCCCTGCGAAATTAACCTTGTCAATGATACTATTACACGCCCTGCCATAGTAGGCAAGTGGACGTTGAGTAAGTGAAATAAAATGGAACTTAATCCAACAGTGTGAATTTAATATATTGAAAAACAAAGGATGTTTACAAATGCATGGGCTCATCAGGAGAGAATGTGCAAACCGTGGACCGATGTTGCTTTTTAAAACCGTAGAGAGGAAGGCCCCGAAACGGTTTGCACACTCTNTTTGATAACACGAGTTCATTTTGTCTGCGTTTAACACAGTGTTCATAATATTACAACTTCTATATATTAATACCAGTGTTCCTTAATCTTCCGACCGTTATCATATTGAACACCCTCTGGGTAAAATGAGACCGTCCAAATCATCCAACAGGAAATGCAAAAATATAAATATCATTTATCTAGAGTCGCTCATCCGCCGAATTCTTATTTCTTACGAGTGTCGTCACCCTCAGCTAAATAATGGATAATTCCGGTTTTTATTATAATAGAAAGAAAAGGACATGCTACACAGAAAAAATATTAGAAGAAAGAAAGAAAATAAAAGAAGAAAGAAAGAAAGAAAAAGAAAGAAAGAAGAGAGTAGAGAAAGAAAGAGAAAGAGGGTATGAGAATGCCGAAACAATAACGCCTATTATCAATCGACTCAGGTGTACAGTAAGGAGCTGATGGTAGGTGTAGCAAACCCATGTTTATTCATTTGTAAACATTCTTTTTTACTAAAAGGAAATAAATAAAATAGTGTGTGAGAGAGAGAGAGAGAGAGGAGAGACGAGAGAGAGAGAGAGAGAGAGAGGGTGGGCGGGAGAGAGAGAGAGAGAGAGAAGTTAAATCAAGATTATTATACTTTTTACGTATTGAACTAAAAGCAATAGCTTTTAAGTAAAAACATATGAAACGTTGTAATAATTAAATAATCATACTGTGGTTATATCGACTCAGGTGTACAGTAAGGGGCTGATGGTAAGTGTAGCAAACCCATGTTTAATTCATTTGTAAACATTCTTTTTTACTAAAAGGAAATAAATAAAATAGTGTGTGTGTGTGTGTGTGTGGATGAGAGAGAGAGAGAGAGAGAGAGAGAGAGAGAGAGAGAGAGAGAGAGAGAAGGGCGGGAGAGAGAGAAAGTTAAATCAAGATTATTATACTTTTTACGTATTGAACTAAAACAATAGCTCTTAAATAAACATATCAACGTTGTAATAATTTAAATAATTATACGTGGTATATCAACAAGTTCTGCTACTGTTGTTATACTCTCTTACTTCTATTATTCTTCTGTTCATCTTTGGTATCTAACGTTCTTCTTCTAGCCGTCTGGACTTCGTCTTGGGGACTTCGTGTCTGGTCTTCATTGGGATTTCTCTTATCAGAAGCCCTGTGTCATTCGTAGTTTTAGATAATACCCAAGACTTCGATTTCTTTAGATCATATTTTATTCCGAAATCCCACCGGACTACCTGCGCAGATTGAGTCGGCCGTGCGCTTAACACGATTACCACTTTCGTGGTTTGGCCGATACTGACTAAAACTCTCTTTCTAATCTAAACCCGGAAGAGGGTCTTCTCCACCGATTCTCACGGTCCCCCAGAGGGAGTGCCAGACTGAGGTCCAGCCAGGTCACTCAATCCTTCAAGGCCGCGGCTGCAATTTATGACAGCCATTTTGGTTTCTACACTACGTAAATAAGTGTTAGGATACTAACAATTATGTAACACTACTTCTTATTATTACAAAAACAAAATCTTTTTTATCAACACTGAGAAATGTTATTTTTCTAAATTCCATTGTATTATTCATTATTTGATTATTCATTATTATTCATTTCTTAACTGGTTATCGTTCTATTCCCCAGCTAACGTCTGTGGCAAGTACCCGTGTAAAAAAGGCGGTACGTGTCAGCACAACGGAATGGTTCATTACAGATGCTTTTGTGACCCGAGCTTTACAGGAATCAACTGTACAAAAGGCAAGTAATTCTTACTATTAAACCAATTTCAAAAGATGCAGTTTATATTCATGAAAAAAATCAGAGGCATTACAGTTTATAATAAGACTCACAAGAGCCTGATGTAAAATTGTATAAAAAGTGTATAATTGTATTAAAAGTGTATATTAAGTATCAAAATTGTTCATAATACACTCCAACTATTAAAGGAAGGCCCCGAAACGGTGCACATTCTCTCCTGATGATCCCAAGCATTTGTAAAACATCATTTAGGCGCCAAAAGTAATAAGTTTGAAGAAAAACTCGATTGAAAATGTACCCCCTCCCCTTTTAGCAGAAAAAAACATCGATGTAAAATTTTTTTCTTTTTATAGAATAATAGCCAATTAAATAATTATCGAAATGAGTAAAAAAGAAATCTCCAAAAAATTAATTATTTATTATTTTTTTACATTTTATTTTTCGATTTTTGGTACTTATTTCTCCATAGAAAGCGCAACCGTAAAATTTTTTTTTGTTTCTATTCATAAGTTCGGTCTTTTATCTCATTATTTTATACTGTAATTAGTATCGAAAATGACCAACTCACAAAAACATTTTACTGCCCTCAACATAAGCGGGGTCAAAATTAAGTGACCTGAAAAAAGAGAAAGTTTTGAAATAAAATAAATAATGCATTATAAAGATCATTCATTGATAAATAACACTGAAAAATTTCATTAAAATCGATAATTTCCTGATTTTTGGTAAATTATTTTCTGTAGGGGGGCTTAAAGTCATTTTGTCAAAAACGCATTTTAGGCTCGTTTGCCAGTACCTACCATTCTTTTATAAAGAAAGAAAAAAGAAAAGAAAAATTCATCAATATATCTGTTCGGGTAAAAAGGGGGGGGGAGCTAAATTTCCAATACAGTTTTCGAACCAAAAAATGTGGGTGATTGATACTAAAGTGAAGTCAGTTATTAAAAATTATTTTTTAGAATCTGACAATATGACATTTTAAATTTAAAACATGCTGCTTCATATTTCAAATGAATTTTATATATCAAATTTATCATAACAGAAATAACTAATTAAAGGTTTTGAAATGAAATAACTGATGCATTATAAATTCATTCATGATAAATCAATACTGAAAATTGTCATTAAAATCGAATAATTCCCTGATTTTTGGTAATTTTTTTCAATCGAGAAAATGTTAAATCTATTTGTAAACACTCCATCTTTTTTTATCATTTAGGGCATTGATGAATGCATTGCTGATCAAGTCCCTGTTTAATGGAGCCACCTGTAGAGACGAAATCCTGAATTTCTTGTATCTGCGCCCAGGGATTCACAGGACAGTACTGTCAAACGGGTAAAGCATTTTATCTAATTGTATGATGGCTTTCGGTGTTTGAATATAATATATTATATATATATATATATATATATATATATATATATATAGTGTGTGTGTGTGTGTGTGTGTGTGTGGTGTGTGTGTGTGTGTGTGTGTGTAAGAAAGTTTTATAGAAAACAACAAGATGTTAAAATTTTTGCTGACAGATATTGTTTCGACATTATGAATACTAGCAAATATATGCACCCTCCGGGTGCAAGTATTTAAGTTTTAATTAATAAAATATTATTAAATTAGAAAGGCTAATGAAAGAAATAAGAATGCAATAAAAGATTTGAACAGAGGGGGTATGATGAAAAATAGAACAACGTAAAACTACTCTTCCATCACTCTCCGTCTTTCATTGTTATTTTTTCTAATTTATATTTAGTTAAAAAGGAAGTAAAGAATAAATACAGTTATTTTTCTTGTTAATGGATTTCTTTAAGATTATTTGAGAGATTTTTGCTCATATTATTAAATAAAACCAAACAATAGAAATCAATAATACTAAGCACATATTTATTAAAATCAAATTTTTAATATCAATATGCAAATTAGCCTTCCCATTCACACTGTAAACCTCATTTTGTTGTATATATAAATATAAATTGCATGTTTTAGTATGTAATATGTTACAGTAAATAATGTAAAACAATTTTATTATAATTGAGTTTAATAAAAAAAATAAATCATGAAAATGTGATGTAATAACTAAGGGAATTGTGACTAGTAGTAATAATAGTTCGGTTACAGACAGAAAAACACACAATCTCCATTATAATATAGATGTCTTTATCAAAGCAACATTGTAAGCGGAAAACGAAATGAATATATCAGTAATTTCTTTACATATTGTCGGATTCAATATCCATTTTTACCTTTCATACTGTCCATAGAGAAAAACAAATTTGGAATTACTTAAATCATATCACCGGAGGCTCATATTTTCGGATTTAATAAGGGTCCCGACTCTGCGAGTTTAACATCATTTCAGATTCATGTTGATGGACTTGTTACATTTTTAAACTTTCATTTGTAACCGGAACATTTTCCTGAAACTTTTTTGATATTCATATACATTTTACTACAAACTCTTTTGAGCTTTTTATGATAAAAATGCTTAAACATTTAAAATAAAATTTATATTTTTAACAACAAATATGTATTTTTTAAAAATTTTTTAAAATTCGGTACTGATCGAGAGCGTTCTGTGCCTTGTAATTACTGATATATTATTCATCGTTTTTTCCGCTTACAATGTTGCTTTGATAAAGACATATTCATAATGTTCGAAACAGATATCTGCCAGCAAAAAATGTTAACATCTGTTGTTTTTTCTATAAAACTTTCTTACATATTGTCGGATTCAATACCATTTTTACCTTTATATATATTAATATATATATATATATATATATATATATATATATATATTGTTAATGTTATAATAGTAGCTTACCGGTGGGTATGAGTACGATCGCTGGAAGCGCACAGTCTCCAGGGGTTAAGACTGAGAAAAAACAAATACAAAGTGCTCAATAACAATGTAGAGCAAACATTTATTTCCAACGGGCATTGTATTTATACCAACTGAGATTAATCGAAAACTCGATTAATTCAACTAATGTAACCCTGAAGAATCAATCGATGAAACTCGAGTAGGTTTCTACTTTTCATTGTAAAAATATATATAATCATATATATATATGTGTGTATATGTATATATATATATATATATAATATATATATATATATTATATGAATAAGATGTAATGAAAAAACAAACGATGTTTAACACTGAATAGGCTCATCAGAAGAGAAAGTGTGCACACCGTTTGGGGCCAATTCTCTTGACGGTTTAAAAAAGCAAACACTCGGCCCATCCGCAACTAATATGAGGATGGGCCGAGTGTTACTTTTTAAACCGTCAAGAGAATTGCCCCGAAACGGTTTGCACACTTTCTCTTCTGATGAGCCTATTTCAGTTGTAAACATCGTTTGTTTTTTCATTATATCTTATTCATACTGTCGGATTAATTTCCATTTATTTTCACATATATATATATATACTTAGAGAGAGAGAGAGAGAGAGAGAGAGAGAGAGAGAGAGAGATTGTATGATGGCTTTTCGGTGTTTTGAATATATATAAATATATATATATATATAGATATATATATATAAAGAAATTTAAAAAACAAGTGTTCCGAAAATGCGATGAATTTAATTATCGATGTTTAAAACATTTCGGTTTCATTGAACCTTCATCAGGATGATCTTGTGATGAAGAAAATGATGGGATGTTTATTTATTGTGACAGGAGAGAAAATCTTTTTAGTTATGTAACTGTATTTGATCAGCGTTATTTTTGAAAGGCAAGTCGCGATCCACACACGCGAAGATGTCATGACGCGTGACGCAACTCAAAGAAACGAAAAAGACGTTTTTCAAAAATATAACGCTGATCAAATACAGTTACATAAAAAGATTTCATCTCCTGTCACATATAAAAACATCCATCATTTTCTTCATCACAAGATACATCCTGATGAAGGTTCAATGTTAACCGAAATTTTTAAACATCGATAATTAAATTCATCCCATTTCGGAACACTTGTTTTTTTCAAATTTTCTTATATATATATATATATATATATATATATATATATATATATATATATTATATATATAGCACGAAGGCAGAGGGGAGAAAAACACTTATAGGCGAACGCTTATTTATAAATATATTTTACCAACTGAGATTTAATCGAAAACTCGATTAATTTAACTGATGTAACCCTGAAGATCAATCGATGAAACTCAGTAGGTTACTCCTTTTTTCCATTGTTATATATATAATATATATATTATATATATATATATATATATATATATATATATATATATATATTATATATATGAGGAAGAATGAATAAAGAAAAGAAAGTACAGAATGGATAAATAAAAGATGAATTTAATCAAATATCACTTACACGTGTGTTTCGGTCAGTTCATCTAGGTGTACACGATTCAACTATTATTATTATTATAAATAAACAAATGAATGAAATAATAATAAATAGAAAAAATGTAAAAAATATTCCGTACACAGAAAATTCGACCTTCATCAGAGTGAAATTTTATTTTTTGAAATTTATTTATTAAATAAAAATTTTTTTGTTACAGACAAAAACCGAGAAGCGAATCTCCATTATTAATAGACTAGCGAAATAAAATAACGCCCTCTGGGCGACGTAAATGATATTGCCTGAGGGAATGCGAGTTGAAAATTTAATATAAGAGAGTGTGTATCATAAGTAAAGTAAATCATCAAATTTATTAAAGGAGTAAAAATAAAATAATTTATTAAAGGAGTAAAAAATAAAAAAATTGAAATGGAAACTTAGTTCTGATAACTTTAAATTATATATTAAAATAAAAAATAAAATATATATAAACAGATAATACCAGGTATGTTATTTATCAAAACTTGTTTAAAAAACCAATGAGGACTGTCTAATGTGCATTGTTCAAATTTGAGTGTATTCGATGTTATGACGATTTTGGGTAATGTGACGTAGGCAGTGACGTAATATTTGTTACAACAAAAACCGGAAGCGAATCTTCATTAATAATAGATTAATAGATATATTTGAAGTGAGCACATACGTGCACTCACTCCAAACAAACTTTTTCTTTATTTGGAAATGAGCTATAAGCGTATGTGCACACAACTCGGCATGTAGCCGGAAATTTGGTTTTGGGGGAGGGGTGATAAAACTGGTCATACACTACACGGATCTATCTAGCTAGGCTCACTCACCGACCGATTCATTCAAAAAATAAAAATTACAATTCTGCATTCTCTCCTGCACGCGCTCCCTTTCACCAAAATACCTCATTCCTATATGGCATGTATCCTACTATAAAAATTTCCCAATATTGATGATTGGCGATGGAGGGGGTGGGAAAAAAATTGAAAATAAAAAACCCAGAAGAAACTGAAAAACACAATGTAAACAAAACAAAATAGATTAATAGATAATATACGGAAAGTCTTCTTTTCCAAATTTTTATTTTCTTCTTTTTTATTTCAGCTTTAAGTGGCTGCGCTTCCAATCCATGCGGAACAATGCAGCTTGTAACGACGTTTGCACCGGGACAGTTTCAATGCATCTGTCCAATCGGATTTATGGTACCTTTTGCGCAGATCCTGTATGCACTGTCAATTCCTGCGTTTAATGGTGGTACATGTGTCCTCAATTAGGGGGATTCCGTTGCGATTGTCGGCCAGGTTACCAAGGAAACCAGTGCCAAGATTACTTCCCATGCAGTTTAAACCCATGTCAAAATGGAGGCAGCTGTACATCCATTTGGTAATTCCGACTATACTTGTACATGTATCAACGGTTACGGAGAAAAAACTGCGAAGTATCTAATCCTTGCGTTTCTCAGACCTTGCCTAAACAACGGTCAGTGTTTTGTAGGTGGGAATAATCAGTACAGATGTGCTTTGGTGAAAATGGATTGGAGCCGGTTTAAGATGCGAAACCCCAATAAAACCCATGTGGTAGCTACCCTGTGTCAAAACTATGGACAATGTTACAGAAGGAACCGGATTCAATTGTATTTGTCAAGCCAGGCTGGACCGGACCTATTTGCGGCGGACATCGTCAATCGTTGCAATCCAAATCCTTGCCAAAATAACGGACAGTGCACACGTAATGGCAACTCTTTCTTCTGCACCTGTCAACAAGGCTGGACCGGTAATACATGTTCAGTACTGGTGAATCCCTGTAATAATAACCCATGTCAAACTACGGGACAATGGCGTACAGAATGGAAACCGGATTCAATTGTATTTGTCAGGCAGGCTGGACCGGACCTATTTGGCGGCACATCGTCAATCGTTTGCAATCCAAATCCTTGCCAAAATAACGGACAGTGCACACTAATGGTAACTCTTTCTTCTGCACCTTGTCAACAAGGCTGGACCGCGTAATACATGTTCCAGTACTGGTGAATCCCTGTAATAATACCCATGTCAAAACTACGGACAATGCGTACAGAATGGAACTGGATTCAATTGTATTTGTCAGGCAGGCTGGACCGGACCTATTTGCGGCACATCGTCGAATCGTTGCAATCCAAATCCCTGTCAAAATAACGGACGAGTGCACACCGTAATGGTAACACTTTCTACTGCACCTGTCAACGAAGGTGGACCGGTAAGTACATGTTCAGTACTGGTGAAACCCTGTAATAATAACGCCATGTCAAAACTAGGACAATGCGTACAGAATGGAACGGATTATTGTATTGTCAGCAGGCTGGACCGGACCTATTTGCGGCGACATCCTGATTCGTGCATCCAAATCCTTGCAAAATAACGGACGTGCACTCGTAAGGTCTACCTTTCTTCTGCACTGTCAACAAGGATGGACTCGTAATACATTGTTCAGTACGGTAATCCAGGTAAATTACCCATGTTCAAAAAACGGACAATGCGTACAGAACGGAACCGGATTAATTGTATTTGTCAAGCAGGCTGGACTGGACCTACATTGCACCGATTTCGATTTTTCAGTCAAATCCTTGCCAAAATAACGGACAGTGCACTCGTAATGGCTACTTTTCTTCTGCACCTGTCACGGGATGCTGGACTGGTAATACATTGTTCAGTACCGGTGTAATACTCATGTAATACTTACCCATGTCAAAATAACGGCAATGCGTACAGAACGAACTGGATTCAATTGTATTTGTCAAGCAGGCTGGACTGGACCTACATGCACCGATTCGAATATTGTACTCCAAATCCTTGCCAAATAACGGACAGGTATACGTAATGGTAACTCTTTCTTCTTGACACCTGCCAACTGGATGGACTGGAAATAGATGTGGTATCAGGAACTGACTCCTTGCAGTTCCTAACCCATGTCAAACAAACGGACAATGTACAGTATATGGAAATACTTTACTTGTTTCCTGTCAACCTGGCTGGACTGTACTGACTGTTCCACCGACTGGCGTTTGTTATCCTAATCCTTGCCAAAATAATGGACAATGCTTGCGTCAGGTGGCACTTTTCTCGTGTTCATGCTTCCCGGATATACTGGAAGACTTTGTGAAGGTAAGACAACTTTTAAATCTTTACATTTATTTTGACAACATTCTATGTATATTATATATATATATTATATATATATATATATATATATATATATATATAAAGTAAGTTTACTTATAATTCGCTGTGACTCTCTATTACTTTTAATTCGCCTGTGACTTGTATAGTCAGTCTACTTTTGCGATAAAAAAATGGGACACACTAACTTGTTGGTTTTCTCACCCCAGAAGATTTGGACCTGGTTCCCGGCAATGCCGTGTCTGTGCCAATACTCTCATGGTGTAATCAGGAAATGCAGTCTCTTTCATGTGCAGAGATGTTTTTAGAGACTATTCCATAATTTTATTGGGGATAGAATACAAAGACGAACAAACCAAAACATATTCCCATAAGAGTTTGGTAATAAATAATATATTAATGATATCTTTTTCATTATCTAATGTGTTATATTACCCCCTTACATTGGGCCATATAAATAGCGAGAGAGAACAGTTGAGAGAGAGGATGAGGAAATGATAGAATTTGGTTTTACTTCTGTTCTGCTTTGTCTACCTCGTCAGCCGCCATCTTCTCGGGCTGATTCTGTGGGTTGATTTCTTTGGGCTGGGTGTCTGCTTCATTTCTTATGGATTTGTTAATACGCAAACTTTGTTGTTTTCTTTATAACTTTATTAAAACAACCCCAGCACTAAACCGCAAAGTGAGAAGGCAACATTTTTGAGAGAATGTCTTGCGAGTAATGGTCGCAACTAATTAAAACTGTCACACACTTCTACTGTTGCGTTTTTTGGAGTCAAGCAGAAGTCACCCCATGTCAATCATCGGCAGTAACTTTCCATTCAAACTTTCGCATTTGAATTTTCTAACAGATTCAACTGACATTGAAAAAATGACATTGGATTCAAGAAGTTGGATTAAAATTGTTTGGATTTCTCTGAAGATTCCAGAGATGCTGATACATCTTTCATCTCATTTTATTCCACTTCATAATGGAAACTTCAAATTAAATAATGTATAAAAACTGAAGAACAATTAACGAACACCACGTTTCTTCGGTGAGGGTATTTATGTGCCGTGCACCGATGGAATAAGTAAATCCCAATGAGACGCCTTTGATATTTCAATTTAAACCAATAAAAAAAGAACAATTCCTAATAACGAATATGTTAGACTATGAATCAAGGGCATAGATAACAGTCTACCGGACAGATGTAAGTGAAATATGAAATGAAGTACAATGTATATATTTTAATTCTGGGATTGATACTTTCTAAAAATGAAACTCTAAGTGAAAAAATACTTAATACGTTATTCATTTGCATAAGTTTCTTTTTTATTAAGCGGCTCATATGAAAACCTTTAGGGCACCCTTTTCGATCTCGCATTCTTGGGGACATGTTGGATTCCTTGAAGATTCAGAGATGCTGAATACATTTTTCATCTCGCAGTTGTATCCACTTCGATAGATGGAAATTCAATAAATTGAATGTATCGATTCTATTTCCTTTGATGCCACTAGAACAGTCACTTTTTCGATTTTTCCTTGTATTCGATCAACGTCACCTGATGAATTGCATGCAATTTTGCATGTATGAAAACCTAAGCGTTGTGGACTGTTCTATTGCCATTCAAATAAATAGATATGTAATACCTTATATATTTATTTTTAATATATTATAATAGCTCTATTCTTATATCGAGACACTGTCTCCTATATACTACTGCCAATTTGGCGCACCATTCCAGGAAAGTTAAGCAGTGGGACTATCCTCGGACTAATAGTTATATATATATATATATATACATAATATATATATAATATTATATATATATATATATATAAATATATATATATATTAATCCAAAAGTCCAGAGAAGAATCTCCTTACGACACAAGAGTTTTTATTTAAACACACCACCAGGTCTCAGAGTTGAGAGCTCAATGTGGTGCTCTTAATTTTAGAGTCACAGAAGCAAATTATAATGAGTAAAATCTCTCTCTTTTCCCTTTTTCCTCCCACCCCCCCCCCCCCCCCCCCCCCCTTTTTTTTTTTTTTCACCCCCGCCCCACCCTTTTTTCCCCCCCACCCCCCCCCCCCCCCCCCCCCTCCTCCGTTTTGTGTTGTTGAGAGAGATTTACTCATATATTTGCTCTGTGACTCTAAAATTTAAGAGCACACATTGAGCTCTCAACTCTGAGACTTGGTTTTGTTTAAATAAAACTCTTGTGTCGTAGGAAGATTTCTTCTCTGGACTTTTGATTATTATATATATATATATATAATATATATTATATATAATATTATATTATATGTATGTATATTATATATATATAATAACCTATAGTCCGGGATAGTCACTGCTTCAACTTTTCACTGGAATGGTGCGCCAAAATTGCAGTAGTATTAGGAGAGTGCTCGATATAAAGAATAGAGCTCATTATATTATATAAAAATAAATATAAAAGGTATTACATACTATTTATTGATGGCATAGAACAGTCACAACCTTAGGTTTCAACAGGCCCAAAATTGCATGCATTTCATCAGGTGACGTTGATCCGAAATACAAGGAAAATCGAAAAATGTGACTGTTCTAGTGCCATCCAAGGAATAGATACGTATACATTGAATTTATGAATTTCCATTATTGAAGTGGAATAAATGAGATGGAAGATGTTTCAGCATCTCTGAATCTTCAAGGAATCCAACATTTCCCCAAGAATCGAGATCGCAAAAGGGGTGCCTAAAGGTCATGATGCAGCCTTTAATAAAAAATGAAACTTATCAATAATTAACGTATTAAGTATTTTTTTCCTTAGAGTTCATTTTTATTAAAAGTATCAATCCCAGTAAATTACAATATATACATTGTACTTCATTTCATATTTCACTACATCTGTCCGGTAGACTGTTTATCTATGCCCTTGATTCAAGTCTACCCATTATTCGTTTATTTTAGGAATTGTCTTTTTTGTTTAAATTTGAAATATTCAAGGCGTCTCTATTGGTGATTTACTTATTCCATCGGTGCAGGCACATAAATACCTCACCGAAGAACGTTGCGTGTCAGTTTAATTGTTCTTTCAGTTTTATACATTATTTATGAAATTCCATTATGAGTGGAATAAATGAGATGAAAGATGTATCAGGCATCTCTGGAATCTTCAAGAATCCAACATTTTATATCCAACTTCTGAATCCAATGTCATTTTTTCAATGTTCAGTTGATCTGTTAGAAAATTCAAATCGAAAGTTGAATGGAAAGTTACTGCGATGATTGACATGGGGTGACTTCTGCTTGACTCCCAAAAAACGCAACAGTAGAAGTGTGTGGACAGTTTTAATTAGTTGCCGACAATTACTCGCCAAACATTCTCTCAAAAATGTTGCTTTCTCACTTTGCGGTTTGTGCTGGGGTTGTTTAATTAAAAGTTAATAAAGAAAACAACAAAGTCTTGCGTATGAATCAATTCATAGAAATGAGCAGACACCCAGCCCAAAGAAATCAACCCACAGAATCAGCCCTGAGAAGATGGGGCTGACGAGGTAGACAAGCCCAAGAACAGAAGTTAGAACCAAATCTATCATTTCCTCATCCTCTCTCTCAACTGTTTCCTCTCGCTATTTATATGCCCAATGTAAGGGGTTATATAACACATTAGATAATTGAAAAGAGATATCTATTATATATTTAATTTATTACCAAACTTTATGGAATATGTTTTGGTTTGTTCGTCTTGTATTCTATCCCCAATAAAATTATTTGGATAGTCTCTAAACATCTTCTGCCACATGAAGGACTGCATTTTTCTGATTACACATGAGTAATTGGCCACAGACACGGCATTGCGGGAACCATGCGTCCAAATCTTCTGGGCGGAGGAAAACAAAGTTAGTGTGTCCATTTTTATCGCAAAGTAGGACTGACTATACAAGTCACAGCGAATTAAAAGTAATAGAGGAGTCACAGCGATTATAAAGTAATACCCTTATATATATATATATAATATATATATATAATATATATATATATTATTATTCATAGATGTTTGTCAAAATAAATGTAAAAGATTAAAGTTGTCTTACCTTACAAATCTTCCAGCTATATCCGGGAAGACATGAACACGAGAAAGTCCACCTGACGCCAAGCATTGTCTTATTTTGCAAGGGATTAGATAACAAACGCAGTCGCGTGGGAACAGTCAGTTAACCAGTCCAGCCAGGTTTGACAGGAACAAGTTATAAGTATTTCCATATACTGTACATGTCCGTTGTTTTGACAAATGGGTTAGGGACTGCAAGATCAGTTCTGATACCACATCTATTTTCCAGTCCATCCAGGTTGCCCAGTTACAAGAGAAGAGTTACCATTACGTATACACTGTCCGTTATTTTGCGCAAGGATTTGGAGTACAATTATCGTAATCGGTGCATGTAGTCCAGGTCCGCCTGCCTGACAAATACAATGAATCCAGTTCCGTTCTGTTTTTTTTTTCTACGCATTGCCGTTATTTGACATTGGGTAAGTATTACAAGTATTCACCGGTTACTGAACATGTATTTACCGGGTCCATCCCGTTGAAGGTTGCAGAAGGAAAGAGTTACCATTACGAGTGCACGTCCGTTATTTGGCATAGGATTTGGATAGCAATAATCGAAATCGGTGCATGTAGGGTCCAGTCCAGCCTGCTTGACAAATACAATTGAATCCAGTTCCGTTCTGTACGGCATTGTCCGTTATTTTGACAATGGGTTAAAGTATTACAATGGCATTCACCGGTTACTGAAACATGTATTACCAGTCCAGCCTTGTTGACAGGTGCAGAAGAAAGATAACCATTACGAGTGCACTGTCCGTTATTTTGGCAAGGATTTGGACTGCAAGAATCAGCGATGTCACCGCAAGTAGGTCCGGTCCAGCCTGCTTGACAAATACAATTAAATCCGGTTTCCGTTCTGTACGCATTGTCCGTAGTTTTGACACGGGTTATTATTACAGGGTTTCACCAGTACTGAACATGTATTACCGGTCCATCCTTGTTGACAGGTGCAGTAGAAAGTGTTAGCGTACGGTGTGCACCGTCCGTTATTTTGACAAGGATTTGGATTGCACCGATCGACGATGTCGCCGCAAATAGGTCCGGTCCAGCCTGCCTGACAAATACAACTGAATCCAGTTCCATTCTGTACGCATTGTCCGTAGTTTTGACATGGGTTATTATTACAGGGATTCACCAGTACTGAACATGTACTACCGGTCCAGCCTTGTTGACAGGTGCAGAAGAAAGAGTTACCATTACGTGTGCACTGTCCGTTATTTTGGCAAGGATTTGGATTGCAACGATTGACGATGTCGCCGCAAATAGGTCCGGTCCAGCCTGCCTGACAAATACAATTGAATCCGGTTCCATTCTGTACGCATTGTCCGTAGTTTTGACATGGGTTATTATTACAGGGATTCACCAGTACTGAACATGTATTACCGGTCCAGCCTTGTTGACAGGTGCAGAAGAAAGAGTTGCCATTACGTGTGCACTGTCCGTTATTTTGGCAAGGATTTGGATTGCAACGATTGACGATGTCGCCGCAAATAGGTCCGGTCCAGCCTGCTTGACAAATACAATTGAATCCGGTTCCGTTCTGTATACATTGTCCATAGTTTTGACACGGGTAGCTACCACATGGGTTTATTGGGGTTTCGCATCTTAAACCGGTCCATCCATTTCTACAAGCACATCTGTACTGATTATTCCCACCTACAAAACACTGACCGTTGTTTAGGCAAGGCTGAGAAACGCAAGGATTAGATACTTCGCAGTTTTTTCCTCCGTAACCGTTGATACATGTACAAGTATAGTCGGAATTACCAAATGGAGTACAGCTGCCTCCATTTTGACATGGGTTTAAACTGCATGGGAAGTAATCTTGGCACTGGTTTCCTTGGTAACCTGGCCGACAATCGCAACGGAATCCCCCTAATTGAGGAACACATGTACCACCATTAAAGCAGGAATTGACAGTGCATACAGGATCTGCGCAAAAGGTACCGATAAATCCGATTGGACAGATGCATTGAAACTGTCCCGGTGCAACGTCGTTACAAGCTGCATTGTTCCGACATGGATTGGAAGCGCAGCCACTTTAAAGCTGAAATAAAAAGAAGAAAAATAAAATTTGGAAAAGAAAGACTTCCGTATATATCTATTAATCTATTTTGTTTGTTTACATTGTGTTTTTCAGTTTCTTGGGTTTTTTATTTTCAATTTTTTCCCACCCCCTCCATCGCCAATCATCAATATTTGGGAAATTTTTAAGTAGGATACATGCATATAGCGAATGAGGTATTTTGGTGAAAGGGAGCTGTGCAAGGAGAGAATGCAAGAATTGTATTTTTATTTTTTGAATGAATCGGTCGGTGAGTGAGCCTAGCTAGATAGATCCGTGTAGTGATATGACCAGTTTTATCACCCCTCCCCCAAAACCAAATTTCCGGCTACATGCCGAGTTGTGTGCACATACGTTATATCTCATTTCCAAATAAAGAAAAAGTTTGTTTGGAGTGAGTGCACGTATGTGCTCACTTCAAATAATCTATTAATCTATTAATAATGGAGATTCGCTTCCGGTTTTTGTTGTAACAAATATTACGTCACTGCCTACGTCACATTACCCAAAATCGTCATAACATCGAATACACTCAAAATTTGAACATGCAACATTAGACAGTCCTCATTGGTTTTTTTAAACAAGTTTTGATAAATACATACCTGGTATTATCTGTTTATATATAGTTTTTTTTTATTTTAATATATATTTAAAGTTATCAGAACTAAGTTTCCATTTCAATTTTTTTATTTTTTACTCCTTTAATAAATTTATTTTATTTTTTACTCCTTTAATAAATTTGATGATTTTACTTTACTTATGATACACACTCTCTTATATTAAATTTTCAACTCGCATTCCCTCAGGCAATATGCATTTACGTCGCCCAGAGGGCGTTTATTTATTTCGCTAGTCTATTAATAATGGAGATTCGCTCTCGGTTTTTGTCTGTAACAAAAAAATTTTTATTTAATAAATAAATTTCAAAATAAAATTTCACTCTGATGAAGGTCGAATTTTCTGTGTACGGAATATTTTTTACATTTTTCTATTATTATTATTTCATTTCATTTGTTTATTTTATAATAATAATAATAGTTTGAATCGTGTACACCTAGATGAACTGACCGAAACACACGTGTAAGTGATATTGATTAAATTCATCTTTTATTATCCATTCTGTACTTTCTTTTCTTTATTCATTCTTCCTCATATATATATATATATATATATATATATATATATATATATATATATATATATATATATATATATATATATATATTAACAATGGAAAGGAGTAACCTACTTGAGTTTCATCGATTGATTCTTCAGGGTTACATCAGTTAAATTAATCGAGTTTTCGATTAATCTCAGTTGGTAAAATATATTTATAAATAAGCGTTCGCCTATAAGTGTTTTTCTCCCTCTTTGCCTTCGTGCTATATATATATATATATATATATATATATATATATATATATATATATATATATATATAAGAAAATTTGAAAAAACAAGTGTTCCGAAAATGGGATGAATTTAATTATCGATGTTTAAAACATTTCGGTTACATTGAACCTTCATCAGGATGTATCTTGTGATGAAGAAAATGATGGATGTTTTTATATGTGACAGGAGATGAAAATCTTTTTATGTAACTGTATTTGATCAGCGTTATATTTTTGAAAAACGTCTTTTTCGTTTCTTTGAGTTGCGTCACGCGTCATGACATCTTCGCGTGTGTGGATCGCGACTTGCCTTTCAAAAATAAAACGCTGATCAAATACAGTTACATAACTAAAAAGATTTTCATCTCCTGTCACATATAAAAACATCCATCATTTTCTTCATCACAAGATACATCCTGATGAAGGTTCAATGAAACCGAAATGTTTTAAACATCGATAATTAAATTCATCGCATTTTCGGAACACTTGTTTTTTCAAATTTTCTTTATATATATATATCTATATATATATATATATTTATATATATTCAAAACACCGAAAAGCCATCATACAATCTCTCTCTCTCTCTCTCTCTCTCTCTCTCTCTCTCTCTCTAAGTATATATATATATATGTGAAAATAAAATGGAAATTAATCCGACAGTATGAATAAGATATAATGAAAAAACAAACGATGTTTACAACTGAAATAGGCTCATCAGAAGAGAAAGTGTGCAAACCGTTTCGGGGCCAATTCTCTTGACGGTTTAAAAAGTAACACTCGGCCCATCCTCATATTAGTTGAGGATGGGCCGAGTGTTGCTTTTTAAACCGTCAAGAGAATTGGCCCCAAAACGGTGTGCACACTTTCTCTTCTGATGAGCCTATTTCAGTTGTAAACATCGTTTGTTTTTTCATTACATCTTATTCATATATATATATATATATATATATATATATATATATATATACATATACACACATATATATATATGATTATATATATTTTTACAATGAAAAGTAGTAACCTACTCGAGTTTCATCGATTGATTCTTCAGGGTTACATTAGTTGAATTAATCGAGTTTTCGATTAATCTCAGTTGGTATAATACATGCCCGTTGGAAATAAATGTTTGCTCTACATTGTATTGAGCACTTTGTATTTGTTTTTTCTCAGTCTTAACCCCTGGAGACTGTGCGCTTCCAGCGATCGTACTCATACCCACCGGTAAGCTACTACTTATACATTAACAAATATATATATATATATATATATATATATATATATATATATATATATATAAAGGTAAAAATGGATATTGAATCCGACAATATGTAAGAAAGTTTTATAGAAAAACAACAAGATGTTAACATTTTTTGCTGGCAGATATCTGTTTCGACATTATGAATATGTCTTTATCAAAGCAACATTGTAAGCGGAAAAACGAAATGAATATATCAGTAATTACAAGGCACAGAACGCTCTCGATCAGTACCGGAATTTAAAAAAATTTTTTAAAAAATACATATTTGTTGTTAAAAATAAAATAAATTTTATTTTTAAAATGTTTAAGCATTTTTATCATAAAAAGCTCAAAAGAGTTTGTAGTAAAAATGTATATGAATATCAAAAAAGTTCAGGAAAATGTTCCGGTTACAAATGAAAGTTTAAAAATGTAACAAGTCCATCAACATGAATCTGAAATGATGTTAAACTCGCAGAGTCGGGACCCTTATTAAATCCGAAAATATGAGCCTCCGGTGATATGATTTAAGTAATTCCAAATTTGTTTTTTCTATGGACAGTATGAAAGGTAAAAATGGATATTGAATCCGACAATATGTAAGAAATTACTGATATATTCATTTCGTTTTTCCGCTTACAATGTTGCTTTGATAAAGACATCTTATTATAATGGAGATTGTGTGTTTTTCTGCCTGTAACCGAAACTTTATTACTACTTATGTCACAATTCCCTTAGTTATTGACATCACATTTTCCATGATTGTATTTTTATTTTAAACTCAATTATCAATAAAATTGTTTTACATTATTAATACTGTTAACTATATTTACATACTAACAACATGCAATTATATTTATATATACAACAAAATGGAGGTTTACAGTGTGAACGGGAAGGCTAATTTGCATATTGATATTAAAAATTCGATTTTAATAAATATGTGCTTAGTATTATTGATTTCTAGTTGTTTGGTTTTATTTTAATAAATATGAGCAAAAATCTCCTCAATGAATCTTAAATGAAATCCATTAACAAGAAAAAATAACTGTCATTTCATTCTTTACTTCCTCTTTTAACTAAATACTTAAATTAGAAAAAATAACAATGAAAGACGAGAGTGATGGAAGAGTAAGTTTTACTTGTTCTATTTTTCGATCATACCCCCCTCTGTTACAAATCTTTTTATCTGCATTCTTATTTACTTTCATTAGCCTTTCTAATTTAATACAATATTTTATTACATTAAAACTTAAATACTTGCACCCGGAGGGTGCATATATTTGCTAGTATTCATAATGTCGAAACAGATATCTGTCAGCAAAAAATTTTAACATCTTGTTGTTTTTCTATAAAACTTTCTTACACACACACACACACACACACACACACAACACACACACACACACACACATATATATATATATATATATATATATATATATATATATATATATATTTATATTCAAAACACCGAAAAGCCATCATACAATTAGATAAAATGCTTTACCCGTTTGACAGTACTGTCCTGTGAATCCCTGGGCGCAGATACAAGAAAATTTCAGGATTTCGTCTCTACAGGTGGCTCCATTAAAACAGGGACTTGGATCAGCAATGCATTCATCAATGCCTAAATGATAAAAAAAGATGGAGTGTTTACAAAATAGATTTAACATTTTCTCGATTGAAAAAAATTACCAAAAATCAGGGAATTATTCGATTTTAATGAAATTTTCAGTATTGATTTATCAATGAATGAATTTTATAATGCATCAGTTATTTCATTTCAAAACTTTAATTAGTTTATTTCTGTTATGATAAATTTGATATATAAAATTCATTTGAAATATGAGCAGCATGTTTTAAATTTAAAATGTCATATTGTCAGATTCTAAAAAATAATTTTTTAATAACTACTTCACTTTAGTATCAATCACCCACATTTTTTTGGTCGAAAACTGTATTGGAAATTTAGCTCCCCCCCCCTTTTTACCCGGAACAGATATTGATGAATTTTTCTTTTCTTTTTCTTTTCTTTTATAAAAGAATAGTAGGTACTGGCAAACGGAGCCTAAAATGCGTTTTTGACAAAATGACTTTAGCCCCCCTACAGAAAATAATTTACCAAAAATCAGGAAATTATCGGATTTTAATGAAATTTTCAGTGTTTATTTATCAATGAATGATCTTTATAATGCATTATTTATTTTATTTCAAAACTTTCTCATTTTTTTCAGGTCACTTAATTTTGACCCCGCTTATGTTGAGGGCGTAAAATGTTTTGTGAGTTGGTCATTTTCGATACTAATTACAGTATAAATAATGAGATAAAAGACCGAACTTATGAATAGAAACAAAAAAAAAATTTTTACGGTTGCGCTTCTATGAGAAAATAAGTACCAAAAATCGAAAAATAAAATGTAAAAAAAATAATAAATAATTAATTTTTTGGAGATTTCTTTTTTACTCATTTCGATAATTATTTAATTGGCTATTATTCTATAAAAGAAAAAAATTATACATCGATGTTTTTTCTGCTAAAAAGGGGAGGGGGTACATTTTCAATCGAGTTTTTCTTCAAAACTTATTACTTTTGGCGCCTAAATGATGTTTACAAATGCTTGGGATCATCAGGAGAGAATGTGCACCGTTTCGGGGCCTTCCTTTAATAGTTGGAGTGTATTATGAACAATTTTGATACTTAATATACACTTTTAATACAATTATACACTTTTTATACAATTTTACATCAGGCTCTTGTGAGTCTTATTATAAACTGTAATGCCTCTGATTTTTTTCATGAATATAAACTGCATCTTTTGAAATTGGTTTATAGTAAGAATTTACTTGCCTTTTGTACAGTTGATTCCTGTAAAGCTCGGGTCACAAAAGCATCTGTATGAACCATCCGGTTGTGGCTGACACGTACCGCCATTTTTACACGGGTACTTGCCACAGACGTTAGCTGGGGAATAGAAGATAACCAGTTAAGAAATGAATAATAATGAATAATCAAATAATGAATAATACAATGGAATTTAGAAAAAATAACATTTCTCAGTGTTGATAAAAAAGATTTTGTTTTTGTAATAATAAAGAAGTAGTGTTACATAATTGTTAGTATCCTAACACTTATTTACAGTAG
>CM042162.1:69234280-69251780 GCA_023376005.1 Doryteuthis pealeii | reverse complement strand
TGGATAGAATTTGACTAAAACAAAATGTGTTTGAAATGTTTGTGTCTTAAATCATAAAACATCAATAGATCAGATAGAGAAATAAAGAAAGAAAGAACGAAAGAAAGATAGATAGATAGATAGATAGATATGAATAGATTGAGATGGTCCCGTATGGATGGAAAGTACTCGGGACCTGAACTTTGGTGGACTTATCCACGAATTCCACCCAAACATTAAAAAGTTGGCCAGAAAACTCGAAAAGATCAAAAATAAAATTGTTAAACAGGAGATGTGTCTTTTGTTTAATTCTACATGTATAAATGAACGAATGCTGCCCAAATACACATACATACATCTATATTGATCTCATCTTTTTTCTTTTGATCGCAACGTCTTGTCAGGCGACTGTCCCTCCTTCATTCATTGTCCGTTTGTTAGTTCGTTCATGACTTTTCAATCCTGCCAGCCTCTTGCATAACTTAGAACATACCTGGCACACATAACGATCGGTGTTGACAGGCGTTGTATACGCATCACTGTGAACTCTCATGTGACGATTTAGACCACCAATATGCAAAGGCATAGATAGATAGATAGATAGATAGATAGACAGAAAGGTAATAGTATGACTTTCGTTTCTTAAATAGTATTGAAAACTTACCTTAATTCTAAAGCCCAAAGTTACATCTCGTTGTGGTGTCCCAATAACCTGGGGTGTCGTATACATGGCTATCTCAAAATTTTTCTGGGGCGATGGATTTTTTACTTCATAATTGAAAGTATTAATTTCTTCTGCTTGGTTGACCTCAAATAAAGTCATACGCAACCCGAAATCCTGACAAAGATTAAAAATAAATCAACAAAACAGATAATATGAAATTAAAATTATATAAAACACCTTAGAAAATAAATTATTTAACTTCTTTATTTTTAGTGTTATCTGCGTTATTCGGACTATTGTGCCCATCTTCATTGTTATTTGTAAAACGTTTCGGTCGATATGCCCTCCGGCCTTCTTCAGGTATTTTTTGTCGGACTCGGGAACCTTCTCGGACTCGGGAACCTTCTTTTCGAACTCGGGAACTTTCTTGTCATGATGGCTCCCGATTACGACAAGACAGTCCGAGAAGGTTCCCGGGTCCGACAGGAAATACCTGAAGAAGGCCTGTAACAGTGTTCTCATATTCCAGCAACAGAGCTGAAGTGCATATCGTTTATTATATCTTTTGTTCCTACTTAAATGGGCAGTCGTTAGCCGCAGTAAACTAACCAGCAGATCAATGGCAGCTTTGTTTAAGACGCATTTTCTTGTTCCTTCCCACGATCATTGGGTGAGCAGTGCTATCCTGGAGAGGCTGCTCAGTCACAAAAGGCTCCACCGAGTACAAAACTGCCATTGTATTGTTGTGAGAAGTGATATTAAGATAAGCCTAATGCCGCCTGTGTGCAGATCAGTAACTACATGATTCCGGCCTGTCAGACCTACATGCGTCGCCGCCTTTTCATCGCAACAGGACTTGGAAAGACATTTTACTGTTTGAAGGAGTATCTGTACAGACGTTATACAGGGACACAGCTTTCTACGACAGCTAAGTCCCTCTCTCGGTTCAAAAGAGCAGAAGCAAGACAGCTGGTAACAATTCAAACTGCAGACCAACAGGATGGGCGGAATGGTCATCCGTTGGATGGTTTTTATATAAGAGATGTCCTTCTCCTAGATGGGTTGCCTTCACTTCGACTTATCGAGCCTCTTCTGCCCGCTTACGTCATTTACCCATGACTGAGATGTATGTTATGTGTTAGGAAAGGCTTCCTCCGCCCTTTGACAGGTTTTGTTTTTCATCCTACTGGGTGACTAGCCGCCCTCCTCACCAGACAGCCTTGGTGGGGTAACCGGTTTAATCGCCGATAAACCGACTATGAAACAGATAGTACTGGATTACATAGTACCCGTAGCGCTTTGAGCGACCTGACTACAATACATACATATAAACATAAATACATATACATGAACTGCCCTTTATATATGTGTTATAGGTGATATACCCTATAGACTAAAGGAATGCGCCGACGGTTACTATAAGTAACAGGGACAATTATGGCTTGTAGAGTAAGCCAATGCGAGTCAGCTCATAACTCTATTTGTCGGACGTAATTCCCACTTCTCTGTACTGTAATTGTCTACTCTTTTGTTAATGAATTTTCCTACATTTGTTACCCGTCGTTTTGTTCTTATTTGACCCCTTAAAACCCCACAACAACATGTATAGATAATCATTTGCATAAAACCCTTTTATATATAAATGATTATAATTTCATTAATACTTACATTGATAGGAGAGTTGATTCTGAAGACGACTGGATTTAAAATACCATTCAATTGTCCTTTACTTAAAACATTGCTGCTTCCGCCTGTAATCAAAAGTGTTATAGACATTTTGATAATTTCATTTTACACGATAATCTCTACTTTGTTGTTATAACAAAAATGATATCAACATTATATGTATCGAGAAAAGAAGGAGTAAGTAGTCTTACCAACATTGAAGATTGTGTAGATGCAACAATACAAGCACTCGAAGAATACACATTAAATAACAAAGAAAAAGTAATAGCAGCAGCCAGAGAAAACAATTGTAACATATGGACAAACAGAAATACAAGAAAATCTTGAAAACAGAAATCGAAAGTGTTATAGACAATTTGATAATTTCATTTCACACAATAATGTTCATTTTGTTGCCATAACAACAATAATATCAAGATTTCCAAATAAGAATCATTAAAATAAAGAAATATTCTTAATATTAATTAACAAAAAAGCATATTAATAACAATCAATATTAACACATTAATAAATTATTAATCTTCTTAATACTAATTATTGATAATGTTGAAAACAGAATTTATAATAATAATTACTTATTTATTATTATTTATAATGATATAATATAATAATTTGTAATAATTATTTATTAATTATTATTATACAATAATATTATATAATTTATAAACAGAATTTATAATAATTATTTATTAATTATTATTATACAATAATATTGTATAATTTATAAACAGAATTTATAATAATTATTATTTATTATTATTTATAATGATATAATATAATAATTTGTAATAATTATTTATTAATTATTATTATACAATAATATTATACAATTCATAAACAGAATTCATAATTTATACATGTGAATTTATAATCTTGCAAACAGAAATCGAAAGTGTTATACCGATAGACAATTTGATAATTTCATTTTACACAATAATGTTCATTTTGTTGTTATAGCAACAATGATATTGTGGCGTTAGTTTCGTATTTGCCTGGGGAGTTGTCTGCCCGTTTAGTTTGCTGGTTCCCGCTAGGGGCCGTTTATATTTAAGCGGCTGGTTTGAACGTCTCTTTCTCTTTTCCTGTTCCTCGACCTACGAGACACATGGGTTAGACTCTGGTCTACCCCCCTCTTGTTGGGGTTTTGGGCCCCCCTTACATTACTGTAAGTGATTTCTACAGCATGGACTATTCTTAGTCTCATGTCTGTACTTTTATGTTTTCCCCTTCTACTTATGTATGTATGTTTATGTACCTCTATGTATTATGTACCCTGTTTATCCATGTGCTGTATACATATTAAATGTTTTGTCCTTCAACCTTTGTCGGAGTTTGTATCTTCAAGTATATATCACCTTAATCCTTACAATATCAAGATTTCCAAATAACAATCATTAAAATAAAGAAATATTCTTAATATTAATTAACAGAAAATCATATTAATACCAATCAATATTAACACATTAATAAATTATTAATCTTCTTAATAGTAATTATTGATAATGTTGAAAACAGAATTTATAATAATAATAAAAAAAAAAGGTCACATACCGATCATTCCTGACTGCCTTTTTCTGATGCAATGGTTGGGTTCAGATAATTTATAGAGACAAACTTTTATTCCCGTTTCACAGTTAGAACTGAAGAAACCGCCACATCTTTTTCCATTGGCCATCATAGAGTTGTAATTGGAATAGTTGAGCAATTTGAGGTCGACCACATAATCCGCCATCGAACTCTGAAAGTAAAATTAAAATAAGATAAAATTAAAAGTCGATTTCGGTTCTGAGCAAAAATCAAACTATCTTCTAGGTACAAATAATGTTCAATATATGTGAAAAAATGATAGAAAACAAATTTTGTCGTAGATGCAGTGTCACATCTTCATATCGATCTTACTATGAAAAAATCAGAAATCACTAATAACTTAAAATTGTTTAAATTGATTTTTTATATCCTTTTTTTTTCCTTTTAAATTTTTTTATAATACTATAAAAACAATAATAATTCCCCGCTCCGGGTATATTGGAATAAAGATTTTTTTTTTGTTTTTATAGTGTGTTAGAAGCATTAATTATGAAATGTATCAATATATTTTTGAAGGCAAAATAATGCATATTCATTTAAATAAAAAATATATCTTAAATGATTTCAAACTTCCCACAAATACAACAACTCACGGGACTTAACGGAACTTTACGATCCCTGCCGAATTTTAAATCTTCATCAAATTCAACAGAATTAGACCACAGTTGATTTAACAAACACAGATGGAAACTTTTCAACTCTATAAGAACTCTCTGAAGATGGATTTTAATTCCGAAAATATTAAGAGAAAAAAAAAAGAAAAAAAAGAAATTCAAATAAATATGTTTTTCAACATAAATTTGCATTATTTTGCCTTCAAAAATATCTTCACACACACACACACACACACACACACACACACACATATATTATATATATATATATATATATATATTATATATATATATAATATATATATTGTAAAAAATTGTAAGATAAAAAGAATAATTTTTTTTTCTGAAAACATAATACATTTTTGCGGACCTTCTTTTTTATAAAATATTGAATTTTCTCCCGTTGGAATCAGAACAACATTTATATATATATATATATATATATATATATATATATATATATATATATATATCAATAAGAAATATATATATATTGTTATATATATATATATATATATATATATATATATATATATATATATATCAATAAGAAATATATATATATTATATATATATATATATATATATATATATATATATATATATATATATATATATATCAATAAGAAATAACATTTTACATAATATATGGTGTGGTTAATTTGCATACTGGTTTTCACAAAACCGGGTTTGATATATACTTACTTGGTGTTATAGATCTCCAGTATTATTATTTTATTCTCCAACTTATTAAAATCAATCCAATGAATGATTTTACATAGAAACCAATTAAAAATATTATTAAAATAAGTGTAATCTTTTTATATGCGTTTAGTTTTCCTAATTTATTATATTTTATTACATTAAAGCTTAAGTACTTATGCCCGGCGGAGGGCGCATATTCTTGCTAGTATTTATAATTTACATATAATCATGAAATCTTTAACGATGACTTTTATATTTATGTATGTCTCCAGATTTGCATAATCATAAACAGAAATACAAGGTGTGTCAAAAAAGCATTGAGATTTTTTGTACTTTTTGACACACCTTGTAAATACAGCTTCAATCTCGATACTTTTATGACACACTTTGTATTCTGAAAAAAATTAACGTTCCATTCATTGTCCATTTTTATCTTGGTAAATACAGCTTCAAACTTGGCACTTTTATGACACACCTTGTATTCTGAAAAAAAATGAACGTTTCATTCATTGTTCATTTCTATCTTGGTAAATATAGCTTCAAACTCGGCACTTTTATGACACACCTTGTATTCTGAAAAAAAATGAACGTTTCATTCATTGTTCATTTCTATCTTGGTAAATATAGCTTCAAACTCGGCACTTTTATGACACACCTTGTATTCAGAAAAAAATGAACGTTCCATCCATTGTCCATTTTTATCTTGGTAAATACAGCTTCAAACTCGGCACTTTTATGACACACCTTGTATTCTGAAAAAAATGAACGTTTCATTCATTGTTCATTTCTATCTTGGTAAATATAGCTTCAAACTCAGCACTTTTATGACACACCTTGTATTCTGAAAAAAAAAATGAACATTTCATTCATTGTTTAATATATTTCATTACATTAAAACTTAAGTACTTACGCCTGACGGAGGGCGCATATTCTTACTAGTAATGGAGATTCTTACTAGTAATGGAGATTCTTACTAGTAATGGAGATTCGCTTCCGGTTTTTGTCTGTAACAAAAATTACGTCACTGCTTACATCACATTACCCAAAATCGTCCTAACATAGAATAAAATTTATTCTACGATTTTTGGCATGTTCAAATTTTGAGTGTATTTATTCAATAAATACACTCAAAATTTGAACATGCAACATTAGACAGTCCTCATTGTTTTTTTTAAACAAGTTTTAATAAATACATGACTGGTATTATTTATCTATATATAGTTTGTTTTATTTTAATACATATTTAAAGTTTACATTTCAAATTGTTTTATTTTTTTAATCCTTTAATGAATTTGATGATTTTACTTACTTAGGGTACAAACTCGCTGGCATTGAATTTTTAACTCCCACCCCTCAGGCAGTATGTTTCAAAAATCTATTTTTACATCGCCCGGAGGGTGTTTTTTTATTTTGTACTAGTATGTATAATATAAAGGCACGCATGTAACTAAACGGGCTCTTAACTGTGGTATAAGAACAGATCTAGAAGAAGGAAAGCTCTGTATTCAAACCTGTTAAACTCTGCTTAAAAATGTTCTTGTTTCGAATCTTGTTTGAGTGGAGGGGTTGGGTAATTAGATATTTGTGTCTTCTCACTTTTCTTTTTATTAGTTAACCATAAGGGATCCAATTAACATACTAGTTGGATACCCAGACTACCCGGTATCCGTTATTTCTATTCTAATGTATGAGTCAATAAAAGCAGATAGATTAGATCAGGGGTTCCCAACCTTTTTCAACTCATGGCCCACTTTGAAATCACAAATTTTTTTTGTAACCCATGAAACTATTATAATAGACAAAATATTTCCATTTTACATAAGATATTTATTCAATCCAGGTATAACGATAACCAGGATTTGAACGCTGGACGACGAGTCCATTTCCCATGTAGGTTCCATGTAAATTCATGAAATCATTAGCTGTATGAATTTGTTCACGCGTATGTATCTACCAATACGCAGGATGCGACGCATGGTCAATTCTTTAAGTGGAGTTAACCAGGTTTGAATTCAGAGTTTTCCTTTTCCTAGACCAGTTGCCATAACAAGGTTGAAGAACCTACTCCGCCCTAATATTTATCCATTGCTGGAGGGAGAATAGTTGGATTCATACCAATCTATTTTTACATCGCCTGGAGGGTGTGTTTTTATTTTTTACTAGTACTAGCAAATATATGCACCCTCCGGGTGCAAGTATTTAAGTTTTGATATAATAAAATATCATATTAAATTAGAAAGGCTAATGAAACTGACTAAGAATGCAGATAAAAAGATCTGCAACAGAGGGGGTATGATCGAAAAATAGAACAACTTTGAAACTAACTATTCCATCATTTTCCATCACTCCCCTCTTTCATTGGTAAATTTTCCTAATTTAACTATTTAGTTAAAATAGGAAGTAAAGGATAATATTACAGTTATTTCTTCTTGTAAATAAATTTCTAAGATTTATCCACGAGATTTTTGTTTATATTTCTTAAGATAAAACCAAACAATTAGAAATCAATAATACCAAGCACATATTTATTAAAATAAAATGTTAAATACCAATATGCAAATTAGCCTTCTCGTTCAAACTGTAAACTGCTATTTTGTTATATATATAAATACAATTGCATGTTATTAGTATGTAGATATGGACAACAGTGGCTTCGGCCTCTGGACCATTGATATAATTAATAGCGTCGATCCCAGGGGGCCATCCCCCCAGGTAACACCTGCCCCCTTGATTTAAAGGGGCAGGGCTGGGTTTATTGCCCAGTGCCTGAGGCGCCCCCCTTGAGGGGGAATGCCGACGGGATCGACGCAATTTTTCACCTGCCACTCCATGAGCTTCGGTTTGTGGGTGGTCCCACGTTAATAGGGACTTTGTGCCTGACCCGTACAAGTGGGGTACGCGGTAAATATCATGTAGATATGGTCAACAGTATTAATAATGTAAAACAATTTTTATTAATAACTGAAGGTTTAAAAGAATGAAATCATGGAGAATTTGACGTAAATAATTAAGGGAATTGTGACTTGAGTAGTAATATAGTTTCGGTTACAGACAGAAAAACACACAATCTCCATTATAATAAGATATATAAGGAAACTACATGATCAATGCACAATTAGTGTCTTATGTATCATTGTGGGATGTTTCTATATTTGACAAGAGGAGTTGAGTTTTAGACTTTGATGCCATTTTGGGTCATAGTTGCATAGCCTAAACACACAAGCGAAAAAGACGACCGGTTGGAGATGAGCATTCCTTCGGTGGTGGGTAAATATTGACTTTTCTACGTGGACAGTGTGTAATTGCGGAGGTGATAACTTGTGTGTGTGTGTGTGTGTGTGTGTGTGTGTGTTTTCTGGCTGTGAATGAAAAATAAGCAGAAAAGCGAACTTACAAAGACGCCAAATCAAATAAAGTTCTTGCCAATTGATTTTTTATTCGCTCTGATTTTATGTGACAACTAGCAGGACCTGTGGATATACCACAATATGATTATTTAATTATAACAACGTTTGATATGTTTACTTAAAAACTATTGCTAAATACTTCAATATGTAAAATGTATAATAATATTGACTAGCTGTACCTGTGGATATACCACAATATGATTATTTAATTATACGTTTGATATGTTTACTTAAAAACTATTGCTAAATACTTCAATATGTAAAATGTATAATAATCTTGACTAGCTGTGGATATACCACAATATGATTATTTAATTATTACGTTTGATATGTTTACTTAAAAACTATTGCTAAATAATTCAATATGTAAAATGTATAATAATCTTGACTAGCAGGACCTGTGGATATACCACAATATGATTATTTAATTATTACGTTTGATATGTTTACTTAAGAGCTATTGCTAAATACTTCAATATGTAAAATGTATAATAATCTTGACTAGCTGACCTGTGGATATACCACATATGATTATTTAATTATTACAACGTTTGATATGTTTACTTAAGAGCTATTGCTAAATACTTCAATATGTAAAATGTATAATAATCTTGACTAGCAGGACCTGTGGATATACCACAATATGATTATTTAATTATTACAACGTTTGATATGTTTACTTAAGAGCTATTGCTAAATACTTCAATATGTAAAATGTATAATAATCTTGACTAGCTGACCTGTGGATATACCACAATATGATTATTTAATTATTACGTTTGATATGTTTACTTAAGAGCTATTGCTAAATACTTCAATATGTAAAATGTATAATAATCTTGACTAGCAGGACCTGTGGATATACCACATATGATTATTTAATTATTACGTTTGATATGTTTACTTAAGAGCTATTGCTAAATACTTCAATATGTAAAATGTATAATAATCTTGACTAGCAGGACCTGTGGATATACCACAATATGATTATTTAATTATTACGTTTGATATGTTTACTTAAAAACTATTGCTAAATACTTCAATATGTAAAATGTATAATAATCTTGACTAGCTGACCTGTGGATATACCACAATATGATTATTTAATTATTACGTTTGATATGTTTACTTAAAAACTATTGCTAAATATTCAATATGTAAAATGTATAATAATCTTGACTAGCAGGACCTGTGGATATACCACAATATGATTATTTAATTATTACGTTTGATATGTTTACTTAAAAGCTATTGCTAAATACTTCAATATGTAAAATGTATAATAATCTTGACTAGCAGGACCTGTGGATATACCACAATATGATTATTTAATTATTACGTTTGATATGTTTACTTAAAAACTATTGCTAAATACTTCAATATGTAAAATGTATAATAATCTTGACTAGCAGGACCTGTGGATATACCACAATATGATTATTTAATTATTACGTTTGATATGTTTACTTAAAAACTATTGCTAAATACTTCAATATGTAAAATGTATAATAATCTTGACTAGCAGGACCTGTGGATATACCACAATATGATTATTTAATTATACGTTTGATATGTTTACTTAAGAGCTATTGCTAAATACTTCAATATGTAAAATGTATAATAATCTTGACTAGCAGGACCTGTGGATATACCACAATATGATTATTTAATTATTACGTTTGATATGTTTACTTAAAAACTATTGCTAAATACTTCAATATGTAAAATGTATAATAATATTGACTAGCAGGACCTGTGGATATACCACAATATGATTATTTAATTATTACGTTTGATATGTTTACTTAAAAACTATTGCTAAATACTTCAATATGTAAAATGTATAATAATCTTGACTAGCAGGACCTGTGGATATACCACAATATGATTATTTAATTATTACGTTTGATATGTTTACTTAAAAACTATTGCTAAATACTTCAATATGTAAAATGTATAATAATTTGACTAGCTGGACCTGTGGATATACCACAATATGATTATTTAATTATTACGTTTGATATGTTTACTTAAAAACTATTGCTAAATACTTCAATATGTAAAATGTATAATAATCTTGACTAGCAGGACCTGTGGATATACCACAATATGATTATTTAATTATTACGTTTGATATGTTTACTTAAAAACTATTGCTAAATACTTCAATATGTAAAATGTATAATAATCTTGACTAGCAGGACCTGTGGATATACCACAATATGATTATTTAATTATTACGTTTGATATGTTTACTTAAAAACTATTGCTAAATACTTCAATATGTAAAATGTATAATAATCTTGACTAGCAGGACCTGTGGATATACCACAATATGATTATTTAATTATTACGTTTGATATGTTTACTTAAAAACTATTGCTAAATACTTCAATATGTAAAATGTATAATAATCTTGACTAGCAGGACCTGTGGATATACCACAATATGATTATTTAATTATTACGTTTGATATGTTTACTTAAAAACTATTGCTAAATACTTCAATATGTAAAATGTATAATAATCTTGACTAGCTGGACCTGTGGATATACCACAATATGATATTTAATTATTACGTTTGATATGTTTACTTAAAACTATTGCTAAATACTTCAATATGTAAAATGTATAATAATCTTGACTAGCAGGACCTGTGGATATACCACAATATGATTATTTAATTATTACGTTTGATATGTTTACTTAAAAACTATTGCTAAATACTTCAATATGTAAAATGTATAATAATCTTGACTAGCAGGACCTGTGGATATACCACAATATGATTATTTAATTATTACGTTTGATATGTTTACTTAAAAACTATTGCTAAATACTTCAATATGTAAAATGTATAATAATCTTGACTAGCAGGACCTGTGGATATACCACAATATGATTATTTAATTATTACGTTTGATATGTTTACTTAAAAACTATTGCTAAATACTTCAATATGTAAAATGTATAATAATATTGACTAGCTGACCTGTGGATATACCACAATATGATTATTTAATTATTACGTTTGATATGTTTACTTAAAAACTATTGCTAAATACTTCAATATGTAAAATGTATAATAATCTTGACTAGCAGGACCTGTGGATATACCACATATGATTATTTAATTATTACGTTTGATATGTTTACTTAAGAGCTATTGCTAAATACTTCAATATGTAAAATGTATAATAATCTTGACTAGCAGGACCTGTGGATATACCACAATATGATTATTTAATTATTACGTTTGATATGTTTACTTAAAACTATTGCTAAATACTTCAATATGTAAAATGTATAATAATCTTGACTAGCAGGACCTGTGGATATACCACAATATGATTATTTAATTATTACGTTTGATATGTTTACTTAAAAACTATTGCTAAATACTTCAATATGTAAAATGTATAATAATCTTGACTAGCAGGACCTGTGGATATACCACAATATGATTATTTAATTATTACGTTTGATATGTTTACTTAAAAACTATTGCTAAATACTTCAATATGTAAAATGTATAATAATCTTGACTAGCAGGACCTGTGGATATACCACAATATGATTATTTAATTATTACGTTTGATATGTTTACTTAAAAGCTATTGCTAAATACTTCAATATGTAAAATGTATAATAATCTTGACTAGCAGGACCTGTGGATATACCACAATATGATTATTTAATTATTACGTTTGATATGTTTACTTAAAAACTATTGCTAAATACTTCAATATGTAAAATGTATAATAATCTTGACTAGCAGGACCTGTGGATATACCACAATATGATTATTTAATTATTACGTTTGATATGTTTACTTAAGAGCTATTGCTAAATACTTCAATATGTAAAATGTATAATAATCTTGACTAGCAGGACCTGTGGATATACCACAATATGATTATTTAATTATTACGTTTGATATGTTTACTTAAAAGCTATTGCTAAATACTTCAATATGTAAAATGTATAATAATCTTGACTAGCAGGACCTGTGGATATACCACAATATGATATTTAATTATTACGTTTGATATGTTTACTTAAAACTATTGCTAAATACTTCAATATGTAAAATGTATAATAATCTTGACTAGCAGGACCTGTGGATATACCACAATATGATTATTTAATTATTACGTTTGATATGTTTACTTAAAAGCTATTGCTAAATACTTCAATATGTAAAATGTATAATAATCTTGACTAGCAGGACCTGTGGATATACCACAATATGATTATTTAATTATTACGTTTGATATGTTTACTTAAAAACTATTGCTAAATACTTCAATATGTAAAATGTATAATAATCTTGACTAGCAGGACCTGTGGATATACCACAATATGATTATTTAATTATTACGTTTGATATGTTACTTAAAAACTATTGCTAAATACTTCAATATGTAAAATGTATAATAATCTTGACTAGCAGGACCTGTGGATATACCACAATATGATTATTTAATTATACGTTTGATATGTTTACTTAAGAGCTATTGCTAAATACTTCAATATGTAAAATGTATAATAATCTTGACTAGCAGGACCTGTGGATATACCACAATATGATTATTTAATTATTACGTTTGATATGTTTACTTAAAACTATTGCTAAATACTTCAATATGTAAAATGTATAATAATCTTGACTAGCAGGACCTGTGGATATACCACAATATGATTATTTAATTATTACGTTTGATATGTTACTTAAAAACTATTGCTAAATACTTCAATATGTAAAATGTATAATAATCTTGACTAGCAGGACCTGTGGATATACCACAATATGATTATTTAATTATTACGTTTGATATGTTTACTTAAAAAACTATTGCTAAATACTTCAATATGTAAAATGTATAATAATCTTGACTAGCAGGACCTGTGGATATACCACAATATGATTATTTAATTATTACGTTTGATATGTTTACTTAAAAACTATTGCTAAATACTTCAATATGTAAAATGTATAATAATCTTGACTAGCAGGACCTGTGGATATACCACAATATGATTATTTAATTATTACGTTTGATATGTTTACTTAAAAACTATTGCTAAATACTTCAATATGTAAAATGTATAATAATCTTGACTAGCAGGACCTGTGGATATACCACAATATGATTATTTAATTATTACGTTTGATATGTTTACTTAAAAACTATTGCTAAATACTTCAATATGTAAAATGTATAATAATCTTGACTAGCAGGACCTGTGGATATACCACAATATGATTATTTAATTATTACGTTTGATATGTTTACTTAAAAGCTATTGCTAAATACTTCAATATGTAAAATGTATAATAATCTTGACTAGCAGGACCTGTGGATATACCACAATATGATTATTTAATTATTACGTTTGATATGTTTACTTAAAAACTATTGCTAAATACTTCAATATGTAAAATGTATAATAATCTTGACTAGCAGGACCTGTGGATATACCACAATATGATTATTTAATTATTACGTTTGATATGTTTACTTAAAAACTATTGCTAAATACTTCAATATGTAAAATGTATAATAATCTTGACTAGCAGGACCTGTGGATATACCACAATATGATTATTTAATTATACAACGTTTGATATGTTTACTTAAGAGCTATTGTTAAATACTTCAATATGTAAAAATGTATAATAATCTTGACTAGCAGGACCTGTGGATATACCACAATATGATATTTAATTATTACGTTTGATATGTTTACTTAAAACTATTGCTAAATACTTCAATATGTAAAATGTATAATAATCTTGACTAGCAGGACCTGTGGATATACCACAATATGATTATTTAATTATTACGTTTGATATGTTTACTTAAAAACTATTGCTAAATACTTCAATATGTAAAATGTATAATAATCTTGACTAGCAGGACCTGTGGATATACCACAATATGATTATTTAATTATTACGTTTGATATGTTTACTTAAAAACTATTGCTAAATACTTCAATATGTAAAATGTATAATAATCTTGACTAGCAGGACCTGTGGATATACCACAATATGATTATTTAATTATACAACGTTTGATATGTTTACTTAAGAGCTATTGTTAAATACTTCAATATGTAAAATGTATAATAATCTTGACTAGCAGGACCTGTGGATATACCACAATATGATTATTTAATTATTACGTTTGATATGTTTACTTAAAAAACTATTGCTAAATACTTCAATATGTAAAATGTATAATAATCTTGACTAGCAGGACCTGTGGATATACCACAATATGATTATTTAATTATTACGTTTGATATGTTTACTTAAAAACTATTGCTAAATACTTCAATATGTAAAATGTATAATAATATTGACTAGCAGGACCTGTGGATATACCACAATATGATTATTTAATTATTACGTTTGATATGTTTACTTAAAAACTATTGCTAAATACTTCAATATGTAAAATGTATAATAATCTTGACTAGCAGGACCTGTGGATATACCACAATATGATTATTTAATTATAACAACGTTTGATATGTTTACTTAAGAGCTATTGCTAAATACTTCAATATGTAAAATGTATAATAATCTTGACTAGCAGGACCTGTGGATATACCACAATATGATTATTTAATTATTACGTTTGATATGTTTACTTAAAAACTATTGCTAAATACTTCAATATGTAAAAATGTATAATAATCTTGACTAGCAGGACCTGTGGATATACCACATATGATTATTTAATTATTACGTTTGATATGTTTACTTAAAAACTATTGCTAAATACTTCAATATGTAAAATGTATAATAATCTTGACTAGCAGGACCTGTGGATATACCACAATATGATTATTTAATTATTACGTTTGATATGTTTACTTAAAAACTATTGCTAAATACTTCAATATGTAAAATGTATAATAATATTGACTAGCAGGACCTGTGGATATACCACAATATGATTATTTAATTATAACAACGTTTGATATGTTTACTTAAGAGCTATTGTTAAATACTTCAATATGTAAAATGTATAATAATCTTGACTAGCAGGACCTGTGGATATACCACAATATGATTATTTAATTATTACGTTTGATATGTTTACTTAAAAACTATTGCTAAATACTTCAATATGTAAAATGTATAATAATATTGACTAGCAGGACCTGTGGATATACCACAATATGATTATTTAATTATTACGTTTGATATGTTTACTTAAAAACTATTGCTAAATACTTCAATATGTAAAATGTATAATAATCTTGACTAGCAGGACCTGTGGATATACCACAATATGATTATTTAATTATTACGTTTGATATGTTACTTAAAAACTATTGCTAAATACTTCAATATGTAAAAATGTATAATAATCTTGACTAGCAGGACCTGTGGATATACCACAATATGATTATTTAATTATTACGTTTGATATGTTTACTTAAAAACTATTGCTAAATACTTCAATATGTAAAATGTATAATAATTGACTAGCAGGACCTGTGGATATACCACAATATGATTATTTAATTATTACGTTTGATATGTTTACTTAAAAACTATTGCTAAATACTTCAATATGTAAAATGTATAATAATCTTGACTAGCAGGACCTGTGGATATACCACAATATGATTATTTAATTATTACGTTTGATATGTTTACTTAAAAACTATTGCTAAATACTTCAATATGTAAAATGTATAATAATATTGACTAGCAGGACCTGTGGATATACCACAATATGATTATTTAATTATAACAACGTTTGATATGTTTACTTAAGAGCTATTGCTAAATACTTCAATATGTAAAATGTATAATAATCTTGACTAGCTGTACCTGTGGATATACCACAATATGATTATTTAATTATTACGTTTGATATGTTTTCTTAAAAACTATTGCTAAATACTTCAATATGTAAAATGTATAATAATCTTGACTAGCTGTACCTGTAGATATACCACAATATGATTATTTAATTATTACGTTTGATATGTTTACTTAAAAACTATTGCTAAATACTTCAATATGTAAAATGTATAATAATCTTGACTAGCAGGACCTGTGGATATACCACAATATGATTATTTAATTATAACAACGTTTGATATGTTTACTTAAGAGCTATTGCTAAATACTTCAATATGTAAAATGTATAATAATCTTGACTAGCTGTACCTGTGGATATACCACAATATGATTATTTAATTATTACGTTTGATATGTTTACTTAAAAACTATTGCTAAATACTTCAATATGTAAAATGTATAATAATCTTGACTAGCAGGACCTGTGGATATACCACAATATGATTATTTAATTATAACAACGTTTGATATGTTTACTTAAAAAGTAAAGTCAACGGGGCGGCCTAAAGTCAGTATCAGCCAATCAGCGAGGGAGTCTATCCCCTTTTCAATAGCGCTAGACAAAGGAGATTGTTTTTAGCATCCGAGGTGGAGCGCCACACCTACCATCAGCTCCTTACTTTACCGCACAGATCCCTGTGCTACTCATACGCTGAGTTGGCGGGGACTGGTATCGAACTAAGAACCTTGTGGTTTCTAGCCGAACGCTCTACCGACTGAGCTAACAATTATTACAACGTTTGATATGTTTACTTAAGAGCTATTGCTAAATACTTCAATATGTAAAATGCATAATAATCTTGACTAGCAGGACCTGTGGATATACCACAATATGATTATTTAATTATAACAACGTTTGATATGTTTACTTAATTTGGTTTGTTTTGTTTTACGGCATATCAACCGCAGTGGGTCATTTAATGCCGATAAAGTTTTGAAATAAATCAATTCTTAATGGATAATACAATTT
>CM042162.1:69218040-69234180 GCA_023376005.1 Doryteuthis pealeii | reverse complement strand
ACGAGATGTTGCCGGTTTCAAGGCTATTTCCAAGGTAAGAAATGAGCAATGAATGGAACGTTAATTTTTTTTTAGAATTCAGGTGTGTCATAAAAGTATCGAGATTAAAGCTATATTTACCAAGATAGAAATTAACTTGATGAACGAAACGTTCATTTTTTCAGAATACAAAAGGTGTCAAAAAGTACAGAAAATCTCAATACTTTTTTGACACACCTTGTATTTCTGTTTATGATTATGCAAATCTGGAGACATACATAAATATAAAAGTCATCGTTAAAGATTTCATGATTATATGTAAATTATAAATACTAGTAAGAATATGCGCCCTTCGTCGGGTATAAGTACTTAACTTCTAATGTAATAAAATATAATAAATTAGGAACACTAAACGCTTATAAAGATTACTTATCTTAATTATATTTTAATTGGTTTCTATATAAAATCATTTATTGGATTGATTTTAATACACTGGAGAATAAAAGAATAATATTAGAGATCAATAACACCAAGTAATTATTTATTAAACCCGGCTTGTTAAAACCAGTATGCAAATTAATTACATATATTACACACACCTTTATTTCTTAGTGATATATAAGACACGTTGTAGGATTTTAAATGAACTAATAACATTGGCTGTTTTGAGGCAAATATAACTTAGATTTTCATAGCGACATTTTTAATAGATAATATTTATTCTATGTATTAATGATTTTGACTATGAATTAAATACACATTGATATACTTAACGGATTCCTGAGGATACTGTGACGTAAGACATGACGTAGTTTCGGTGACAGACAGACACCGATCACCATTATATTTAGGTTTACTAAGGATGGTTTAGTCTGGGACAATACCCCTATTAATGTGACACACAGTGAGGATCGAATTTACTACATTAGTGAATGATTTGCGAGACGAGTTTGCTAATAATAATAATAATAATAATAATAATAAATGATAATATAATAATAATAATAATAATAATAATTATTATTATTATTATTATTATTATTATTATAACCAACACTTTGATTTACTATCTATTCAAGTGTTGGTAATAATAATAATAATAATAATAATAATAATAATAATAATAATAATAATCTGTTCTTGAGAATGAAGCATAAAATTCTCTGGGACTTCGAGATAAAGACGGATCACCCTATCCCAGCCAGGAGACCAGACCCAGTATTGATTTATGAAATAATGAGAACTTGTTGATTGGTGGAGTTTGCGGTTCCAGCAGATCACAGGGTGAAGCTGAAGGAAAACGAAAAGATGGATAAATAGCTGGACCATTGCCACAGAATTGAAAAGCTGTGGAATATTAGGGTCAAAGTTATACCGATAGTTGTTGGTGCACTTGGAACGGTCCCAAAAGGCTTGGATAAAAGATTGGATGATCTGGAAAGTAGAGGAAGAATTGAGACCATCCAGACTACTGCACCGCTGAAAGCGGGTAGAATACTCAGAAGAGTTCTGGAGACCTGAGGAGATTTGTTTTCACTCAGACTCCAGTGAGAGACCATCAGCTAACGCTGGTGTGAAAAACTCACAAGGAATAATAATAATAATAATAATAATAATAATATCAATTGTAGTTGGTGCACTTGGAACAGTCCCAAAAGGATTAGAAAAGGGTTTTGAAAGTTTGGATATCAGAGGAAGGATTGAAACCATTCAGAACACTGCACTGCAGCAATCTGCCAGAATACTCAGAAGAGTCCTGGAGACCTGAGGAGACTTGCTGTCACTCAGACTCCAGTGAAAGACCATCAGCTAATGCTGATGTGAAAACTCAAAAGGAGTAAATAATAATAATAATAATAATATGAAAGTCAAAGTGATACCAATTGTAGTTGGTAGCATTTGGAACGGTCCCAAAAAGTTTCGAAAAAAGACTGGAAAATCTGGAAATCAGAGGAAGAATTGAGATCATCCAGTATACTGCACTGCTACAATCTGCCAGAATACTCAGCAGAGTCCTGGAGACCTGAGGAGACTTGTTGTCTCTCAGACTCCAGTGAAAGTCCATCAACTAACGTTGGGTGGAAAAACTTATAATAATAATAATAATAATAATAATAATAATAATAATAATAATAATATGAAAATCAAAGTGATACTAATTGTAGTTGTGCATTTGGAACGGTCCCAAAAAGTTTCGAAAAAAGACTGGAAAATCTGGAAATCAGAGGAAGAATTGAGATCATCCAGAATACTGCACTGCTGCAATCTGCCAGAATACTCAGAAGAGTCCTGGAGACCTGAGGAGACTTGTTGTCTCTCAGACTCCAGTTAAATACCATCAACTAACGCTGGTGGGAAAAACTCATAACAATAATAATAATAATAATAATAATAATAATAATAATAATAATAACTTACGAAAATCAGTATAGAAAAGATGGCCAAGAGAAATGTGATACAGATTCGTTTATCCATGATGATTTATCACACAACTTGAAATAAATGTCCACCAGAAAGAAAAAAAGATGGACAGTCGTCAGCTGCCTTTTTTTTTTGTTCAGGCGTCTAAGCAGACGCAATGTCTACCTTGTGTGTAGTGGAGCTGAGGGTAGCCACCAAAAAACACAGGTGAAGATGACTGGGAAAAGGTACAGATAAAAGTAGACCTGTGCGTGAGGGAGAGTCCATATTTAAAGGGGAACAAGAATAGAAAGCGGCAACTCTTTTCTTTATTAATGAGAGTGGATGAGTGTGTGCGTTAAAGTTGACATAACTGCACACCACAAGAATACTAGATAGGCTGACCAATAACTACCTGTCTTACAGGTTGGTCAAGTTGATATTAACCAATCAGGGGGGTCCTAACTTAGATGGCTTGGTTTGAGCAACGTCCAGTCATCTTTTGCACTGTATGTCATTGGTCTCTCCCATCCACCTGTAATACACCCTTAACTCGTACCAGGAGCAGCTGACTATTTTCTTTTCTTATTTGTATTATTAGGATTATATTAGTGGCCGTATGGAACTGGGTGTGTTGCAGGGCTGACAGGAATAAGTGTGTAGGAGTTAATTTTCCTAAAGTAAATGAATCAGGAATGTTTATATTAAATATAAAAAGAAGTACCAATGAAAATAGGGAGAAATCATTCTTTTATTTTACAGTTTTGACAAAGGGACCACGTAATTGAATATATTCAATAAACTGCGTTGTCCTGTGAATAGGTGTTGTGTAGGAGATGTCAAACAAGAATAAATAGACTTTATTATAGTGGAACAAACTGGTACAGTCTTGAAGATGAATGGAAATCAACTACGTAAATAAAAGGGGAAAGAAAAAAACGAAAAAAGGGAGCGTGGCTTAACTTTTCTAAGAAAAAAGGAAATATTTCGATCGCTTCAAATGCACTTAGTTTATTTTTTTGTTTGGTTTGGTTTGGTTTGTTTTACGGCATATCAACCTCAGTGGGTCATTTAATACCGATAAAGTTTTGAAATAAATCAATTCTTCAAATGTACTTAGTTTATTTTTTTGTTTGGTTTGGTTTGTTTTACGGCATATCAACCTCAGTGGGTCATTTAATGCCGATAAAGTTTTGAAATAAATCAATTCTTAATGGATAATACACTTTTGTTTATCAACTCATGTTTTTCTATTTAACCCATAGATGGGACTCTAACAGGCACTACCACTCAGAGTGGACCAGGGAGCAATGGTGATGAAGGGGTGCTCCACATTCCCCAAACCTCCAGAACTGGAACCTCACCATCAGATAGTTTAACGTCATTCCCAGGACATGTAGACCCTCAGCCACCGCCTTCTAGCACCCATATGATAAAAAGGGTTGGGTCGCCACATATTATTTTTTTGTTCTTGTTTTTCTTTTTTTCTTTTTTTTTGTATTTGTTTAATTTTTTTTTTTGGGGGGGTAGATTATTGAATAACAAATACCTGTTATTGATATTGACTAATTGATTGGGTAATTGATTTGTTAATTGATTGATTAATTGGTTGATTGTAGTGATGGACTTATAAGCTAAATAAACTATAGCTTTCGGCCACTCCCTTCGGGGAGGGGGGTCATTTAAAAAAAAACTTTTCATTTTATCATTTTTTTTCATTCTTTAACACTGATTCATAATATATATATATATATTATATATATATATATATATATATTCAATTCCTAGACGAAGCTGTTGGCATTTCACATAGCGCTAATACCCTTGGTAAAGGTATGAATCCATATATTCTCCCTCCAGCTATGTGTTAAATAGTAGGGCAGACTGGGCTTGGGTAGGTAACTAGTCTAGGAGTGGGATAACTCTGAATTCAAAATTCCCGAGGTTGGTCGTTGATTGGGTTTGTGGCAACCCTTGATGCACCAATTCTTTCCTATCGACTGTGCCAAAAAGTGTGGATGGTCCAACACAAGCCTTCACCCTTATAAACAAATCTCTGTGTGGATGTTTATTGTGTGTATGAACCCTCATTTGTCGAAAATCGACGGGAGAGTCCATTATATATATATATATATTATTATATATATATATATATATATATATATATTAAGAAATTTGAAAAAAACAAGTGTTCCAAAAATAAGATGAATTTATTTATCGACGCTTAAAACGTTTCGGTTTCTTAAAACCTTCATCAGGATGTATTATGGGGTGAAGAAATTGATGGATGTTTTATAGATGATAGGAGATTTTTTTTATCTCCTGTCATCTATAAAAACATCCATCAATTTCTTCACCCCAAGATACATCATGATGACGGTTTAAAGAAACCGAAACGTTTAAGTGTCGATAAATAAATTCATCTTATTTTTGGAACACTTGTTTTTTCTAATTTCTTAATGTTGTCGGATTTATTTCCATATTTACTCCCATATATATATATATATATATATATATATATATATATATATATATATATATATATATATATAGAGAGAGAGAGAGAGAGAGAGAAGAGAGAGAAAGGTATGAAAACACACAATATTGTTAAAAATGAATATATTTTATTATTATTATTTCATTTTCATAGCTAATATTGAACAATATTTCGATTAGCTATGAAAATGATATAAAAAATATTCATTTTTAACAATATTGTGTGTTTTCATACCTTTTTGCTTATATATATACCGTCGGATTCATTTCCTTTCTCTTTACTCATATATATTATATATATATATATATATATATATATATATATATATATATGATGTTTTAGTATAATTATAGTATAATTAATTAAATTAAATTACCACGATCTTTCTGGTCTTTTTGTTTATATATATACCGTCGGATTCATTTCCTTTCTCTTTACTATATATATATATATAATATATATATATATATATATTATAATATACATGATGTTTTAGTATAATTATAGTATAATTAATTAAATTACCACGATCTTTCTGGTCGGCAATCAACGTGCACGATATGCTAAACGCTAGACAGCTGTTTCGACATTCTTTGGTCTCCATCACTTGAGATCGAACCAGCGACCACAGAGCCGAAACTCTACCCCTGGATCGCCAGATCATGCAACATATGAGGGATGGCCAATACATCACGTAATGGTGATCGTGCGTAGCTGCATAATCTTAATTTGTCTTGGGGTTAATCTGGTCATTTAATTTTTAAAATTCAAGGTTGAAATACAAAATTTTAGTCAAAATTTAACGCTAACTTTTTAAAAATCTTGTTTTTCACTCGACGTTCTTGAGATTTTCAGAGAAAAATGTAAATTCAAAAACTAAAGTCTCAGTTTCCTTAAACTTAACAAAGAAACGTTGGCAATTTCTCTAAATTTTTGAGATGAGGCTTGATAATTTGTATTATTTGGATTAAAGGGCCGGGTTAGCTCAGTCGGTAGAGCGTTCGGCTAGAAACCACAAGGATCCGAGTTCGATACCGGCCCTCGGCAACTCAGCGTTATGAGTAGCACAGGGATCTGTGCGGTAAAGTAAGGAGCTGATGGTAGGTGTGGCGCTCCACCTCAGACGCCAAAAACAATCTCCTGGGTCTAGCGCTAGTGAAAAGGGGATAGACTCCCTCGCTGATTGGCTGGTACTGTCATTAGGCCGCCCCGACGACTTTACTTTTTTATTTGGATTATTCGGACTATTGTTCTCATCTTTATTATCATATACACAACGTTTCGGTCTCTGTGTCCTTCTTCAGGTGTTTCTTATCGTACTCGGGAAGCTTTATCGAACAGTTGGACACATGGCACAACGAATATGAGGGTTGATTAATACAATTCTAAGTGAAAATCATCTCCAGGCTGCAGGTTCAATCCAGGTCAAGGGCGATAATAACATAGAATACTTAACACAGCTTAACACTTGTACCCGGTCCTGGTCAACGGAATGAGAACAGTCTACTCCAATGGATTAAATAAAGGGTCGGTTTGAAGTTCCAAGCAGATTCCCGAGTTTATCAAGAAAGTTCCCAAGTTCGAAGAGAAGGTTGCCGAATTCGACAAGAAAACCCTGAAGAAGGCCGGAGGACACAACGACCAAAACGTTGTGTATATAACAAAAAAGTTGAGGACAACAGTCCGAATAATATCTTATTATAATGGAGGTTGTGTGTTTTTCTGTCTGTAACCGAAACTATATTCCTACTTAAGTCACAATTCCCTTAGTTATTTACATCACATTCTCCATGATTTTATTTTTTATTTAAATCTCAATTATTAATAAAATTGTCTTACATTATTAATACTGTTAACTATGTCTACATACTGAGAACATGCAATTATATTTATATATACAACAAAATAGCGGTTTACAGTGTGAACGGGAAGGCTAATTTGCATATTAATATTAAAAAATCGAATTTGATAAATATGTGCTTAGTATTATTGATTTCTAACTGTTTGGTTTTATTTTAATGAATATAGGTAAAAATCTCTTCAATGAATCTTAAATGAAATCCATTAACAAGATAAAATAACTGTCATTTTATTCTTTACTTCCTCTTATAACTAAATACTTAAATTAGAAAAAATAACAATGAAAGACGAGAGTGATGGAAGAGTAAGTTTCAGTTGTTCCATTTTTTATTATACTCCCTCTGTTTCAAATCTTTTTATCTGTATTCTTATTTAGTTTAATTAGCCTTTCTAATTTAATACAATATTTTATTACATTAGAACTTAAATACTTGCACCCGGAGGGTGCATATATTTGCTAGTTCTAATAATATTATCATAGTGAAATGGAGATTATGGGTTTGTATGTCTGTAACCGAAACTATATTACGATTCAAGTCACAATTCCACTTGTTATTTACATCACAATGTCCATGATTTTATTTTTATTTAAACCTCAATTATTAATAAAATTGTTTTACATCATTAAGACTGTTGACCATATATACATACTAATAACAAGCAATTGCATTTATATACACAAGAAAATAGCGGTTTACAGTGAGAATTGGAAGGCTAATTTGCATATTGATCTTAAAAAATTGATTTTAATAAATATATGCTTAGTATTATTGATTTCTAATTGTTTGGTTTTATATTAATGAATATGAGCAAAAATCTCGGGGATGAATCTTAAAATAAATCCATTAACAAGAAGAAATAACTGTAATATTATTCTTTACATCCTATTTTAACTAAATAGTTAAATTTGGAAAATTTACCAATGAAAGGCGGGAGTAAGGGAAAATGATGGAAGGGTTAGTTTCAAAGTTGTTCAATTTTTCAATCATACCCCCTCTGTTCCAAATATTTTTATCTGCATTCTTATTCAGTTTCATTAGCCTTTCTAATTTAACATGATATTTTATTATATTAACACTTAAATACTTGCACCCGGAGGGTGCATATATTTGCTAATTATCATAATGATAATTGTATGTTTGTCGTAACCGAAACTATATTACTACACATGTCACAATTCCTTTAGTTATTTACGTCACATTCTTCATTATTTTATTTTTATTTAAACCTCAATTATCAATAAAATTGTTTTACATTACTAATACTGTTGGCCACGGCTACATTTTATTTACCTCGTACCCCACGTTGTACGGGTTAGGCACAAGGCCCTATTAACGTGAGACCACCCACAAACTGAAGCTCATGGGTGGCGGGTGAAAAATTGCATCGATCCCGTCGGCATTCCCCCTCAAGGGGCCTCGGGCGCTGGGCAATAAACCCAGCCCTGTCCCTTTAAATCGAGGGGGCAGATGTTGCCTGGGGGGACGGCCCCCTGGGATCGACGCCGTTAATTATAGCAATCCCCACCCGTTGGGTAGGGCTGCATTGTATTTGCCTCATACCCCACTTGTATGGGTTGGGCACAAGGCCTCGTTTTAACGTGGGTCCACCCACAAGCCAAAGCTCATAGGTGAGAAAGAACAAAAATTGCGTCGATCCCTTCGGCATTCCCCCTCAATAAACCCAGCCCTGCCCCTTTAAGTCAAGGGGGCAGGTATTGCCTGGGGGATAGCCACCTGGGATCGACGCCATTAACTTGTAAAGATCCAGGGCCGAAGCCACTGGACCCCCGGCGTTGGCCGAAGCTACATACTAAGAACATGCAATTGTATTTATATATACAGCAAAATAGCAGTTTACAGTATGAATGGGAAAGCTAATTTGCATATTGTTATTAACAATGTGATTTTAGTAAATATGTGCTTAATATTATTGATTACTAATTGTTTGGTGTTATCTTAATGAATATGAACAAAAATCTCTGTTATAGATCTTAAAAGAAATCCATTAACAAGAAGAAATAACTGTAATATTATTCTTTACTCCCTATTTTAACTATATTGTAAAATTAGGAAAATTTAGCAATGAAAGACGAGAGTGATGGAAAAGTAAGTTTTTGTTGTTCTATTTTTCGATTATACACCCCGTTTCAATTATTTTATATGGATTTTTATTCAGTTTCATTAAACTTTCTTATCTAAGTTAATATTTTATTACATTAAAACTTAAATCTTTACATCCAGATTGGGCACATATTTGTTAGTTCAAATAATATAAACGTTGTCCAATTTCTTTTATCTTTAATTGTTACCTAAAGATTTGGAAATAAGTGTTAAAAATGATACCCAAGTTCCTAATTTCATGTTGGTAAAAATCAACGGGAAATCCTTAAAATAAAACCCAAATTAAAAGACATATTGCTAAAATCGTATATGCTCGCTTTCTTGTTTTGGAGGCGCGAGGTCTAATGGTTAGAGTCGTAGGAAATAGATTCGTCGACCCGAGTTCAATTCCTGGACGAAGCTGTTTGCATTTCACATTACGCTAATACCCTTGGGAAAGGTATGAATCCAATTCTCCCTCCAGCTATGGGTGAATAGCAGGACAGATTGGGCTCTTTAACCAAGGCTAAGTAACCAGTCTAGGAGAAGGAAAACTCTGAATTCAAACCTGTTGAACTCCGCTTAAGAAATTGACCTTGTGTCACATCCTGCTCGTGCGGAGGAGTTGGTAAATATATATATATGCTCGCATTCCCCAGAGCTCTAGAACTGGAGCCTATATGGAGCACATATATGATAAAAAGGGTTGGGGTTTGCCATAAGAACAATAGAGCTATAACAATCCTATAGATGCTAGGGCTTGACATGACCAGCCGATTTATCGGAGGAAGCCTTACCGACCGCCCGTATAGACTAAGTAAGGACCAAAGAGGAGTGTTGCATGTCTTTGACTGTTCAATCAGCAGAGTTCCGTCCTTAAGCATCACGGGTCACCACTCACAGCCAACATGTAGCCCTATTGGTTTTTTTTACCCCTCTGCAGAGGTGCAGTCGGTATATTCTAAAGCCCCAACCAACAGGGCCTACTGCCCTGACATTCAAACTAATCATTAAAATTGCAATAAAACATCAACGTCTATTATAGGTTGGTTGTTTTGTTTTACGGTATATCAAGGAATTTAATGTGGTCAACAAATGGGGGATCAGTTTACAACTTGATTATAATACCAGAATTATCCCTCACTTTACGACCAGAAACATGGCTAGAAACAGTAAAGCTATCTGGTTTAGGTTGGTTTATTCGTTGGACTGGTCGGTTGTTTTATTTTACGGCATATCAACTGTTTTCGGGTCATTTAATGCCGAATAAAGTTATTTTGCTATTCGGTCTTACCTGATATTACACACCTAAATTAAATTAATGAAATAGATCACTAATTAGGACTGAGCCTATTCTAGTAGTGACCACTCCAAGCGGGGTTTAACAGGTTTGAATTCAGAGTTTTCCATCTTCTAGACTGGTTGCCTAAACGAGGTTAAAGAGCTCAATCTGCCCTACTATTTACCAATAGCTAGAGAGAAAGTAGTTGGATGCATACCTTTCCCAAGTGTATTAGCGCTATGTGAACTGTAGCTTCGTCCAGGATTTGAACTCTGGTCGACAAGTCCATTTCCTACGACTCTGACCATTACACCACGGCCTCCTAACTTTTTAACCTAAGTGTATCATCGTAACCTAACTACGGTGATCTTGCTATATCCGGTGTTTTCAACGTAACCTGACCGTAATCCACGTCAATTATAGAAGCCAGTTCAGATATCAAAGAATCAATTGTAAAATTTTGTTCCATAATCTATGAGCAAAGAACTTAAATGCGGGAAATTGTTTGTGCTGAATTGAAATGTTGGGCGGATTTAACGTAATAACAAAAGAGTTATGTAGATATTTGTATATGTAAAAGTGTCAATAAAAAAAACTTTTCTAAATATTTGAATATGTTATTTGTATAGTTAGAATATATGGCAACAAAAAAATGCACATCTGTGATTCAATGGCATATGCAAATATGCATTTGGGTATACACAACTACATATAAGCATAAAAAAATGTGGTTTTCAACAGAAACTAAGATACCAAGAATTAATTTTTTTTTAATTAAAAAAAAAACCTTTCGGGTTTCTGGTCTATTTTTGGTTTGGTTTGGTTTGTTTTGTTTTACGGCATATCAACCTCAGTGGGTCATTTAATGCCGATAAAGTTTTGAAATAAATCAATTCTTAATGGATAATACAATTCTTTTATAAATACATTTTTCTATTTAAGCCATAGATGGGACCCTAACAGGTACTACCACTCCGGGTCAGAGTGGACCAGGGAGCAATGGTGATGAAGAGGTACTCCACATTCTCCAAACCTCCAAAACTGGAACCTCACCCTCAGATAGAGTTTAACGTCATTCCCAGGACATTTAGACCCGCAGCCACCGCCTTCTAGCACCCATATGATAAAAAGGGTTGGGGCTTGCCATAAGGGCAATAGGGTTGGGAAAATCATATAGGTGCTAGGGCTTGACGTGACCAGCCGATTGATCGGAGGGGGCCTCTCCGACCGCCCGTCTAGCCCAAGATAGGACCAAAGTAGAGTATTGCAAGTCATGAATTGCTCATCCACCTGGGTTCCATCCTTAAGCATCACGGGTCGCCACCTAAGGCCAACAGGTGGCCCCATTGGGGGAGTCTTACCCCTCTGCAGAGGTGCAGTGGGAGCATTCTAACGCCTCAGCCGACAGGGCGGTCAATGGCATATGCAAATATACAGTTGGGTATACACAACTACATATAAACATTAAAAAAATGTGGTTTTCAACAGAAACTAAGATACCAAGAATTGAAGTTTTTTTTTATTTAAAAAACCTTTCGAGTTTCTGGTCGAGACAAATTATTACGGAATGACGGTTTGTTAAGTTTTTGTTTACCAAAAGTAAAGGAATCATATGTATGTTGGGAGATCATACGAGATGAGGGGTAGTAGAATAAAACAAAGTTTTATTACGAAATAAAATATGGGGGGTGGGGGTGGGTATGAAAATACGAAGGTCTTTTTGCACGGTTCTATTTCTAGTATAATCACCGGTGACAATTAAGTCAAATTGCGTATATCGCATAAAATTCGATAATTATAGAAGATAATAATGACAAGTGAATTTCGGTAAAGAATTATTCGGTGTGTAGAACATCGTACAGACTGAAAGAAGCAAATGGAGGTGAGCTGATTAGAAATATATGAAGAATAAATGTATCAGTAAGCAAACAAACACACACACACACACACACACACACACACACACACACACACATGCACATGCACATGCACATATATGTGCAAGGTGTGTCAAAAAGTATCGAGATTTTTGTACTTTTTGTACAAATTTATTATGGAATTACGGTGTTGAGTTATTCCTTCCTTTCTAAGATAAATATTGCTCTGAATATAATCTAAAAAGTTTATTATACATTGAGCTCTTTTTAGTGATTTAAAGATTCACTGTATTTATACATGCTGGATAATACAATAATAATACAGTGTATCTTAGAAATCACATATAGAATCATCCCTTACTACCAAGTTTTGGATACCTCTCATCTCTCTCTCTCTCTCTCTCTCTCTCTCTCTCTCTCTCTTCTCTCTCTCTATGTATATATATATATATATATATATATATATATATATATATGAATAAAAAGGCCTTAAATGTCCCTATTTATTCACAAATAATTTTGCTCTGTTTATTAAAAGTAAATATTGAGCTCTCATACAGGACCTGAACTCTACAACAAACTACTGTTAGAGAATAGGACCAGCTTAGAATCCCCATTATACCAATAAACTTGATACCCCACCAAAGAATATATATATATATATATATATATATATATATATATATATATATGAATAATATGATACGAGTATGTATATAAAAGATATTGATCAATATGTAAATATACAAATATTTGTATTCATATATACACGTACACGTGGGTTTATGATTTCTATGCTTTGAGACACACCTTCTATACCCGGCCTCGGCTGTGGGGTCCAGTATGCTTCGGCCTCTGGACCGGTAGAGTACAATTATTAGCGTCGTTCCCAAGGAGCCATCCCCCCAGGCAATACCTGTCCTCTTGGGTTTATTGCCCAGCGCCGATTTTAGCAATATGTCTTTTAATTTGGGTTTTATTTTAAGGATTTCCCGTTGATTTTTACCAACATGAAATTAGGAACTTGGATATCATTTTTAACACTTATTTCCAAGTCTTTAGGTAACAATTAGAGATCAAAGAAATGGACAACGTTTATATCATTAGAACTAGCAAATATGTGCCCAATCTGGATGCAAAGATTTAAGTTTTAATGTAATAAAATATTAACTTAAATAAGAAAGTTTAATGAAACTGAATAAAAATCCATATGAAATAATTGAAACGGGGTGTATAATCGAAAATAGAACAACAAAAACTTACTCTTCCATCACCCCCGTCTTTCATTGCTAATTGTTTCTAATTTTACAATATAGTTAATATAGGAAGTAAAGAATAAAATTACAGTTATTTCTTCTTGTTAATGGATTTCTTTTAAGATCTATAACCGAGATTTTTGACCATATTCATTAAGATAACACCAAACAATTAGTAATCAATAATACCAAGCACATATTGTTAAAATCGAATTTCTAATATCAATATGCAAATTAGCCTTCCACTTCATACTGTAAACTGCTATTTTGTTGTATATATAAATACAATTGCATGTTCTTAGTATGCAGCCCCGCCCAACAGGTGGGGATTGCTATAATTAACAGCGTCGATCCCAGGGAGCCATCCTCCCAGGCAATACCTGCTCCCTTGATTTAAAGGGACAGGGCTGGGTTTATTGCCCAGCGCCTGAGGCGCCCCCCTTGAGGGGGAATGCCAACGGGATCGACGCAATTTTTCACCCGCCACCCATGAGACTCGGCTTGTGGGTGGTTCCACATAAATAGGGCCTTGTGCCTGACCCGTACAAGTGGGGTACGTGGAAAATATCATGTAGCTCCGGCCAACGGGGTGGGGGTCCAGTGGCTTCGTCCCTGGATCTTTACAAGTTAATAGTGTCGATCCCAGGGGGCTATCCCCCCAGGCAATACCTGCCCCCTTGATTTAAAGGGGCAGGGTTGGGTTTATTGCCCAGCGCCTGAGAGGCCCCCCTTGAGGGGGAATGCTGAAGGGTCGACGCAATTTTTGTTCTTTCCCACCCATGAGCTTCGGCTTGTGGGTGGGCCCACGTTAAAACGAGGCCTTGTGCCCAGCCCATACAAGTGGGGTATGAGGCCTAATACCATTACTAATGAGTTTGACTTTTATGAGGTTTCCTAAGGTAAGTAAACTACCGCAGGGTCTGTTGTCGGTATTAGACAAATAGCGAGGGAGTCTATCCTCTTTTCCCTAGTGCTTACCATCAAGATCCAGATTCTTTATCGCACATATAAGATAAGTCAAGCAGTGCTATTCATGGTCTGAGTTGGCGGACCCGGTATCGAACCCGGTATCGAATCCGGTATCGAACCCGGAACCTTCAAATGTGAATGATCTACCAACTGAGCTAAACCAGTCCCTTAAGCAGATAAACCGTTCGCATTCATTTGACTTTGTGTCACGTTTAAACTAGGATTAGCAAATCACTATATAATATATATATATATATATATATATATATATATATATATATATATATATATATATTGATTTAATCCTAGTTTAAACGTGATACAAAGTCAAATTTATGGAGAACGGTTTAAGTGCTTAAGGGACTGGTTTAGCTCAGTTGGTAGATCATTTACCTTGGAAGGTCGAGATTTTTTTCTTGCTGTCTCTTCTTTATATATACTTATAATTATATATACTAGCAAATATATTCACCCTCCGGGTGCAAGTATTTAAGTTTTAATGTAATAAAATATTGTATTAAATTAGAAAGGCTAATGAAACTAAATAAGAATACAGATAAAAAGATTTGAAACTGAGGGAGTATAATAAAAGATTTGAAACAGAGGAAGTATCATAAAAAATGGAACAACTGAAACTTACTCTTCCATCACTCTCGTCTTTCATTGTTATTTTTTCTAATTTAAGTATTTAGTTATAAGAGGAAGTAAAGAATAAAATGACAGTTATTTTTTCTTGTTAATGGATTTCATTTAAGATTCATTGAAGAGATTTTTGCTTATATTCATTAAAATAAAACCAAACAGATAGAAATCAATAATACAAAGCACATATTTATTAAATTCGATTTTTTAATATTAATATGCAAATTAGCCTTCCCGTTCACACTGTAAACCGCTATTTTGTTGTATATATAAATATAATTGCATGTTATCAGTATGTAGACATAGTTAACACTATTAATAATGTAAGACAATTTTATTAATAATTGAAATTTAGATAAAAATAAAATCATGGAGAATGTGATGTAAATAACTAAGGGAATTCTGACTTGAGTAGGAATATAGTTTCGGTTACAGACAGAAAAACACACAATCTCCATTATAATAAGATATATATATATATATATATATATATAGGGGGGGTAAACTATAGACACGTGTTTCGAGGTATCACCTCTCATCAGTATAGTTATACGGTTTTAGCAGCTGCCTCTGGCTGGGTTCGAAACCCGAACGAACTTACGCTCGCCCAAGCTTCTTACCCACACATCCACAGTCAGTCGCCAAGTATAGCAGGCTATTTAATTGCTATATTTCTAAGGGGAAATGACCTTCACCTAGAGTTCTCAAACTATGTAAACAAAGTGAGATTTGGCCGAGCCGAATACGGTGAATCTGCAATTATATACCTTCTAAATAGAGTGCTCAACCGAGAACGGGAAGCGTATAAAGGGGGTAAACTATAGACACGTGTTTCGAGGTATCACCTCTCATCAGTATAGTTATACGGTTTTAGCAGCTGCCTCTGGCTGGGTTCGAAACCCGAACGAACTTACGCTCGCCCAAGCTTCTTACCCACACATCCACAGTCAGTCGCCAAGTATAGCAGGCTATTTAATTGCTATATTTCTAAGGGGAAATGACCTTCACCTAGAGTTCTCAAACTATGTAAACAAAGTGATGGAAGGAAAAAATTTATTTCGACCAAAATTGGGGCCTATATAAATCTAAGTTATTTAATATAGCCCCCCAAAATTCAGTCTCATCAGATGGAAGATCAAGGTAATTTTCTAAAATTTATTATAGAATTACGGTGTTGAGTTTTTCCTTCCTTTCAAAGATAAATATTGCTCTGTATATAATCTAAAAAAGTTTATTATACATTGAGCTCTCTGTAGTGATTTAAAGATTCACTGTA
>CM042162.1:69190541-69215440 GCA_023376005.1 Doryteuthis pealeii | reverse complement strand
GAGTCTTGACTTTCTGTAGAACTGCAGTCAGTGTATTCTAAAGCCGCAGCCAACAGGGCACCTTTTCTTAGTTAATTTACTGCCTTGAATAATTGAGATTGTCAGAAAAGTTGGGGTGGTGGGGCAATAAATTACTGATGTTTTTTTTTTGTTTATGATTTCATAATTTTTTCCTCACAATTTAGTGATTCCATAATTTGTTCCTCAAATTTATATTGAAAAAATCTCAATCATTAATTTGAATAAATAATCTTAATTAATTTCGAAGGGTGTTCCATAAAGCCAGAAAGTTTGGCTATTAAATATAATACAAGTTGTGTCAAAAGTATTGAGATTTTTTGTACTTTTTGACACACCTTGTATTCTGAAAAAAAAAATAACGTTCCATTCATTATTTTTTAAAGTTGAGTTAGTTATTTTTTTTGCATTTTATTGCCTCTTATGATTTATGTAATTCAAAATGGCCGAAATATATTGGACATCTAAATTGTGCGTAATCTGAACATTAGCTACATAAATGAGAGTAACCTCCCCTTGTTTATTTCACTTTGAGGAAGCCATATGTTTTGGTGGACATTTTCATTTCACCGTAATCAATACAGCTGCATGTTTTAACACGAAAATATCATAAAATGTGTTCTTAATAACAATTAAGTTCATTTCAATTAATGCGCAAGCACAATTAAGAACACATTTTATGATATTTTGGTGTTAAAACATGCAGTTGTATTGATTCGAAAAAATGTGTATTTTCAGTGTAGATTTATGGTGAAATGAAAATGGCCAACCAAAATATATGGCTTCCTCAAAGTGAAATAAACAAGGGGAGGTTACTCTCATTTATGTAGCTAATGTTCAGATTACCAAACTGTGTTTGCTTTAACATAACCAGCTGGTTCATCTTTACATTTGATGATAATTGATTGGTTGGTTGTTTATTGATTTTAACGGCATATCAACCCGTCTGGTGTTATGTCATGCCCAACGGTTAGGAAGTAATATATGTTGTGTATTTATATTTATACTTTTTTAGTAATTGGTTTTAACAATGTGTTAGCACCATTGGGGATCATGTTCTATGGTATTGATTAAGTTTATTTTCTATATTCTACGGTATAATTCTATTTCCCTAAAAAAGGACAGAATGTCCTCCATGTTGACATTTTCAAACAGATCCTTCATATTGTTTGCTTTAAAATAACGGTTTCTGATGTGAGCAAAAAAACTGGAAATCCATGAATAAGTGTTTAACAGTCAAAGGTGGTTGACATGTTCACACTGTGGTTGTTGTTCTTGTCTGAGCATATAGGAGTGCGTTAGTCTTGTGTGACCAATGCGTAATCGGGACACAATGACTTGTTCATTTCTAGACTTTCTTAAAGTTGGTCTCCAGTCTCCCAAAATGGGTTTGATTATGAAGAGTTTTTTGTGTTAATTGATTTATACAAATTGAAATTATTTAAACACAAAAAAGAAAAAAAAATGAAACAGATTCAGACAACGAAAAGAGGATGAAGAGTTTCACTTAAAAACTAAAATAAAAAAGATGGAGAGAAATACAAAAATTCTGCTAGGAAATTTTGGTTGGCATTTTGGTATTAACGGAGCTTCCATAACGAAATCTTATAAAGTACTACAGCTTTCAAATAACACGCGGAATGATGACAATGCACAACGTGTCAGCGCATCAATTACCACAATACGGTAAGAATTAATGGTTAATATATGTACTTAGGCAGTAACATCTCCTCCGCAGAAAACGACGTTGATGCACGCATAGGAAAAGCGTGGGCCGCTATAAATAAATTATCGATCATATGGAGGTCCAATCTCACAGACAAGTTAAAGAGACAGTTCTTCCAGGCCGCTGTCGTGTCAGTACTGCTGTATGGTTGCACCACCTGGACCCTAACGAAGCGACTAGAGAATAAACTAGATGGGAGCTGTACAAGAATGTTGCGGGTGATCATGAACAAGACGTGGAAACAGCACCCTACGAGAAAACAGCTGTACGGCCACCTACCACATATCACCCAAACCATCCGAGTAAGATGGACAAGACACGCGGGACACTGCTGGAGAAGCAAGGACGAACTCATAAGCGACGTCCTCCTGTGGAAGCCAGCACATGGACAAGCCAGTGTGGGCCGACCAGCAAAAACGTACGTTGATCAGCTCTGTACGGATGCAGGATGCTGCATAGAGGACCTCCCGAGAATGATGAGCGATAGGGACGGATGGAGAGAGATTGTCATGGATATCCACGCTGAAAGCACGACATGATGATCATGATGATGATGATATGAACAACTCCATCACGTTTGTGGGACATAACATTTTATATAATAAACAGCACAGAAATAAGACAAGATACAGTAACAATAAAATACATGTACATGAACATACAACAGTAAAGATAAAAGGAGTGGAGAGTCCGTACATACAAAATCACTTACTAGTGATGGGGTGGGGCCGAAGCCCCCAGGAGAGTTACATAGCGTTGGGGGCAGAAGCCCCACCGAGAAGGGTGTCACAATGTCTCTGTAGCAAAAGAGGCAGAAGAGTTTGGACCTCGCGCTTAAATACCAGACCTCCCTGGTGGCCGGCACGAACACCCAGCGGGAAGATAACTCTTCCAAACAAAGGGAAAATAATCTCAACAATACTACCAACCACAGCCGGTACCCCATCCACGGCTTGAAATGCTTCGGTCAAATGAAATACCATAAACTAGCACGCATCAAAATATTGCAAAATCTAAGCCCCCCCCCACCTCAATAAAAGTAACAATATACACAAATAAGTAAAAAGTAAAGTTGTCTAAAGTCGGTATCAGCTAATCGGCGAGGGAGTCTATTCCCTTTTCACTAGCGCTAGATCAAGGAGATTGTTTTAGCGTGTGAGGTGGAGCGTCACACCTACCATTAGCTCCTTACTTTACCGCACAAATCCCTGTGCTACTCATACGCTGAGTTGGGGAGGGCCGGTATCGAACTAGGAACCTTGTGGTTTCTAGCCGAACGTTCTACCGACTGAGCTAACCCGGCGGCGGCGGGGGAGGGGCGAAGGTATATCAGGTACTTATTATTTTGTTAGAGTGGGAGCGCGTGGTGTAATGGTTAAAGTCATAGGAAATGGACTCGTCGCCCCGAGTTCAAATCCTGTATGTGATAATTGCATTTCACATAGCGCTAATAACCTTGGGAAATGTATGAATCCTACTCTCCCTCCAGCTATGGGTAAATAGCAGGACAGACTGGGCTCTTTGACCTTGGTTAGGCAACTGGTCTAGGAGAAGGAAAATTTTTTTTCTAGCTGAACGCTCTACCGACTGAGCTAAACCGGTCCTCGATACGCCAATAATAAGTATTATTTGTTTTAGTAAGTAATACACAAAGGATTTTTTTAAAATAAATAATTCACAAATAAGTATTAATTTTTTTTTATCATGGCATCTTCTTGTTGTTGATTCAACAGAACCAATTGGTTTAGAACTGGAACATTAATAATGTAATTTATGAAAGCATGGGTATTTTTTTAATCATTGATAAGAATTTTTAAATTGAATTTTTTTATCACTTTTAATCATTATCTTCTTTATAACTGTTCTTTCTTCTTAGTATTATCTGCGTTATCCGGACTATTGTCCCCATTTTTATTGTTATTTGTACAACGTTTCGGCCGATATGCCCTCTGGCCTTCTTCAGGTATTTCTTGTCGGACTCGGGAACCTTCTTTTCGAACTCGGGAACCTTCTTGTAATTATTTTATGTATGATTTTATTAATATGCTTTGATTAATACATATATTGATAAACATATATATATATACACACATATACACATATATATATACATAGCTTGTGCGTGTTTCTGTAATTTTTCTGTTATATATATCTATATATCTATATATATATATATATATATATATATTTGTGTGTGTAAGTTAATTATATGTATGTAAGAAATTCCGCTAAATTTGATATATTCCTTTATTGTATAGAAGTTTATCACCAATAAATTCGTTATATGTTAAATTCATCCCAGTTAAATCATTCGTGACTAAATTCAGAATCTCATCATTGCTTTTAAGAATTTAATCAAAGACTTAGGGAAACCCCTTTATTATAAGAGGAATTTATCTGACACGATGAATTTACCAATGATGAATTTACTATTATTAGCGTTATTCGGACTATTGTCCCCATCTTCATTGTTATTTGTACAACGTTTCGGCCGATATACCCTCCGGCCTTCTTCAGGTATTTCATGTCGGACTCGGGAACCTTCTTGTCGGACTCGGGAACCTTCTTGTCGTAATCGGAGGGTATATCGGCCGAAACGTTGTACAAATAACAATGAAGATGGGGACAATAGTCCGAATAACGCTAATAATACTAATCTTCAAGCCTCACCTCAAACGTTCAGAGAGATGAATTTACTATACGATGAATTAACCGCGATGAATTTTCCGGATACAAAACCAACCACCAACCTCAGTAAAATGAAAAAAAAAAAAAATGACTTACCCACACATATAAGGATCCAATGTTGCCAAAAGCAGCGGTTGAACATGGTCGTTGAGGGGTTAAGACTTGTTTTCCGGCGAAAAATGTTTGGCTTGAGGATTTCTTCTTTGTTTGCTTCGAAATGGATGAAGAAAAGACGCAGCTGGGTTTCTTCTTTTTGTTTTCTTTTTCTTTTTTCTTTTTTTTTAGCTCTGAATATTTTTTTATTTTATTTTTGTGAAGATTTTCCTAGAATCGTTTTTCCACTAGCAATCAGTTCGTCTTGTTGATTGGTTGGTTGGTTGGTTGGTTGGTCGGTTTTATGAAGTGAAGAAAAATTCTTTCCGTTATCCGAAAGATGTGGAGAGGAAAAACTAGATTTCCTTTTGAACGTGGTTGATATATTTTACTGTTGATTCAAGTGTCTATAAAGTTCAGAGCCTGCTACGACAAAAAATCATCCGAAATCTTCTCTGGGCAGTAATACTATAAATTATGCTTTCTGTTTATCTAGTTAATGAAGTTTTAACAGAATTTAACTTTTCTTTGACCTAAAGTTGATCGGATAAGTGTTGTTCCGCCAGTACCGGCGCCCAAGAAGTTGCCCAAGGAATGAGTCTTTGGTATTGTCTTATATAAATGATATCAAACGCCTTCACACTATTTAACGCCTCCACTACACCTTTGGTCACCGCCCGAGACACGCTTTCTCGCAGGAATCGTATCGAGTTAATGGGCGTGTCCAGGTCAAGTGAAGTGGTCCTTGCGTCCATAGTAGCCAAGTGGCATTAACCTTTTCAAGTTGACGAAGAAAAAAAAAATTAGATGCAAATCTAGTTGATAATTTTCTTTCTCTTCATTTTTTATTTTTATTTTTATTTTCATTTTTTATTTCTTAAACACGATTTTTTTGTTTGTTTTGTTTGTTTGTTTTGTTTTACGGCATATCAACCTCAGTGGGTTATTTAATGCCGATAAAGTTTTGAAATAAATCAATTCTTAATGGATAATACAATTTTGTTTATCAACTCATGTTTTTCTATTTAACCCATAGATGGGACCCTAACAGGTACTACCACTCCGGGTCAGAGTGGACCAGGGAGCAATGGTGATGAAGGGGTGCTCCACATTCCCCAAACCTCCAAAACTGGAACCTCACCATCAGATAGAGTTTTAATGTCATTCCCAGGACATGTAGACCCGCAGCCACCGCCTTCTAGCACCTATATGATAAAAAGGGTTGGGGTTTGCCATAAGGGCAATAGGGTTGGGAAAATCGTATAGGTGCTAGAGCTTACGATTTTTTTTGCTGTATGTAAATGGTTAATGAGTGGTTTTCCAATTTTTGACGACACAACAAAAAACTTGTCCAAGAAAAATCTTGAAGATCCTAATAAAGAATTGATAAGATAGCAGAGCAATGTGGGAAGAAATCGGATCTTTAGAATACACCGACTGCACCTCTGCAGAGGGGTAACACCCCCTCAATGGGGCCCTCTGATGCTTAAGGATGGAACCCTGGTAGCTGAATAGTCGATGACATGCAACACTCCACTTTTGTTTTTAGTTAGGTTAGACGGGCGTTCAGAGAGGCCCTCTCTCATCAGTCGGTTGATCATATCAAGCCCTAGCAGATGTATGATTGTCCCAACCCTTTAATCCTTATCCTTTTTTATCATACATGCGCTAGAATGCGGTGGCTGAGGGTCTTTTTGTCCTGGGTGTGACGTTAAACTCTATCTGATGGTGAGGTTAGAATTCTGGAGCTCTGGGGAGTGTGAAGTACCCCTTCATCACCATTACTCTCAGGCCTACTCAGACCTGGAGTGGTAGTACCTGTTAGGGTCCCATCTATGGGTTAAATAGAACAAAGTGAGTTTTAAAAATGTGTTTAGAAAATTGAGGTTTGGTTTGGTTTGGTTGGTTGGGTTTTACGGCATGTCAACCCTTTGGGTTATTTTATGCCGAATACTTCTATTGGTAAAAAAAAATGTTTAATGCTAACAAAGTTTTGAAATAATTTCATTTTTAAGGGATAATACAATTGTTTATAAACTCATGTTTTCTATTTAACCTATAGATGGGGGAAATTGAATTTTTTTAAATAATGTACCCACCAAGAATTAATACAACAAAAACGTCTAAAATGTCCATAAGGTTTGACATACCGTGAAACGGAGGAATTGTGCGTCATGGGTGGGAGAAAAAAATAGGGACCATGACCATTCATCCATCTAACTATGGAGAATATCAAAATGACTATTTTAAAGAGTTGCATTGTTATCAGGTACGGGTTCCCGGCATAACGGTCAGATCGTAATTGCCATGTGAAAGAGAATGGAAATTATTATCTAGTCTGGTAGATAAGAAGCTGGACCAGGAAAGGAAATTGCTACAGAGCTAAATTTTGTATTTTTTTAAAGTTTAGGGTATCCCCTTTTGAAATTTTAAAACGCCTCTTTTTGACCCCCTAGGGAAAATCTTTTATTGACGGTGCCCCCCACAAACCGCATCTAGTCTGTTAGATAAGAAGGTGGACAAAGAAAAAAATGACCAAGCTAAATTTGCTATTTTTGAAAGCTTAGGGTATCCCCTTTTGAAAGTTGAAAACTCCTCTATTTGACCCCTTGGGGAAAAATTTACTGGGGGCGGGGAGTATGCAAATCAGATCTAATACGGAACCTATGGATAACGAAATTCTACTGATGCTCCTTGGATATTAAAGGAGACATAGTGTAATGGTTATCTCTCTAGCAAATGTATACGGCGAATCGAGTTCAAATCTTGGACAAGGTTATTTGCTATTTCTCTGAATGTTTGAGATGAGGCTTGAAGATTGGTATTATCTGCGTTATTCGCACTATTGTCCCCATCTTCATTGTTATTTGTACAATGTTTCGGCCGATAAACCCTCCGGCCTTCTTCAGTTATTTCTTGTCAATAGTTAGATATTCTAGCCAAATCATAATTAACACAACTCCTACCCCAGCTATGGTTAGCGGAATGAGAACAGGATTCCCCCGTGGACTAAATAAAGGGTTAGGTTCAAAGTTCCGTGATGGCTCCCGATTACGACAAGAAGGTTCCCGAGTCCGAGAAGGTTCCCGAGTCCGAGAAGGTTCCCGCGTTCGACAAGAAATACCTGAAGAAGGCCGGAGGGTATATCGGCCGAAACGTTGTACAAATAACAATGAAGATGTGGACGATAGTCCGAATAACGCAGATAATACAAAGGTTATTTGCATTTTACATACCGTTAATACCCTTGGGAAATGTATGGATCAAACTATTCTCCTCCAGCTATGGGTAAATAGTATAGGAGACAGAGAGAGAGAGAGAAGAAGAGACAGAGAGAGAGAGAGAGACAGAGAGAGAGAGAGAGAGAGAGAGAGAGAGAAGGAGAGAGAGAGGGGTGAAAGAGATGAAGATTTTAACAAATTGAAGAGAGAGACAGAGAGAGAGAGAGAGAGAGAGAGAGAGAGGAGAGAGAGAGGGGGAAAGAGATAAAGATTTTAATAAATTGAAGAGAGATACAGAGAGAGAGAGAGAGAGAGAGAGAGAGAGAGAGAGAGAGAGGGGGGGAAGAGATAACGATTTTAATAAATTGCTAGCACTAGACCCTTTAGTGAAGCGCCATATCTTCCGTAGCACTCACTTTACCACACAAATCAGATCATCCAATCCGTGCTACTCATGCGTTGTGTGTGTGTGTGTGTGTGTGTATGTGTGTGTGTATGTGTGTGTGTGTGTTGTACATTTGTGCACCATTATTCTCATATGAGCTTGTTCCAAAAATTCTGGATGGTTTTAAACATTAACAATAATTACAATAAACACATGATTGTTTCACAAAACGCCAAAAAATACTATCTATACATTAAAACGCTTGTTCCTTAATCTTCCGACCGTTATCATCTTGCAAAACCTTCTGATGAAAAATGAGACCGTCTAAATCGTTCACAATGAGATGCAAAATTCCTGATATCTGGTGCTATTTATCTACGGAATTCTTATTTCTTCTGAGTGTAGTCACCTCGGCTAAATAATGGACCTTTCCATTTTTATTATAAAGAAAGAAAGGGAAGAAAAAGGACATGCTACAATAGAATGCTGAATAGAAATCATTTTCTTATATTCATTCCCTCAGAACTAATTGCTTTCGCAGCTAAGAAGAATTTTTCAGAATATTTGAAGCAAGACCACAATAGTAGAGCTGTAACATAGTCAAATTGTTACATAATCTATGCGGTTGCATAAGATTATTGTCGACCCCTGTAATTCTGAGGGGATGACCCCTTTCATACCATGGCCGGGTCCTTCTATGGAAAATTACAGAAGCCCGCCAAATATGTGAAGTCACGTGGGACCTTTTCAGAGTCCCAGTTTTCAGTTAGACGTCAGGCAGAGAAGTCGACCATTTTAGGTCCTGCCTAAAACTGGAACTCACGCGCGTTATGTTAGTCAGATATTTAGTTACATGAAATGTATAGTTAAGGAAATAAAAGTTTGTATAAGTAATATGTTCTTGTGGTTGATGAATGTCTTGGTAACAAGACTAAGAAATGAATCCAGGACGACCAGCCAGCAGGAACATAGCAATAGAAGACCAGACCGAAATCCCCAAGTCAATTCCAGACGATAGGCCTTAGAAGATTCCAGACCAAGTCAAGATGATAGAAATACCAAAGACGATCAGAATACTAAAGACGACCAAGAAATAGAATTTAAGAAAGAGGTATGCAACATTATAATTATTTAGTGCCAGTGAAGAAGGGCTATGCAACAAAATCATTTATACTGTGCCCCCTCCACCTGACCTTTCTTTCTGACCGACAGATCTCCGACCCCCACTTGAACACCGGGTACTTTAATTCATTATCATCGTTAATCCCCCACCCTTCACCTGATTCCTTTTGTTGACGTAATTAACCGAATTATTTCTGTATATTGTTTATCTTCCCAAACATATATCTATATGCCCTTCTGACAACTCTCAATCCTTTTTTAATATATATATATTTACCAACCCCTCCGCACGAGCAGGATGAAACCATGGAGAATTTGACGTAAATAATTAAGGGAATTGTGACTTGAGTAGTGATATAGTTTCTGTTACAGACAGAAAAACACACAATCTCCATTATGATAAAATATGTATATATGTGTGTGTATGTGTGTGTGTGCGGTTCACATGTGTGTATTCATTCTTGGTATCTATACGTACATTGAGTAACTACGTACAAGTTTTTTTTTCATTTTAGTAGAATTATATATATATATATTTACCAACCCCTCCGCACGAGCAGGATGTGACACAAGGTCAATTTCTTAAGTGGATTTCAACAGGTTTCAATTCAGAGTTTTCCTTCTCCTAGACCGGTTGTCTAACCAAGGTTAAAGAACCCAGTCTGCCCTACTATTTAGCCATAGCTGGAGGGAGAGTAGGATTCATACCTTACCCAAGGGTATTAGCGCTAAGGGAAATGCAATTACCACATCCAGGATTTGAACTCGGGGTGACGAGTCCATTACACCACGCGCATCCTCTTTTTATCATATATGTGCTAGAAGGCGGTCTTCATATCCTTGGTATGACGTTAAACTCAAACTGATTGTGAGGTTCCAGTTCTAGAGGTCTGGGGAATGTGTAGCACCCCTTTATCGCCATTGCTCCCTGGTCTACTCGGATCCGGAGTGGTAGTACCTGTTAGGGTCCCATCTATGGGTTAAATAGAAAATTTGTTTACAAAAATGAGTTTAAAGAATTTTCTTCCAAACTATCGTTACGAATCTTTCAAAACCTTTGCTGACATTAAATGGCCGACCGTGGTTGACATGCCGTAAAACAAAACAAACAAACAAACAAACAAACTTTGTCTGTTTCTCTGAATGTTTGAGATGAGGCTTGAAGATTAGTATTATCTGCGTTATTCGGACTATTGTCCCCATCTTCATTGTTATTTGTATCGTTATGCGGAACGAGAACAGGATGCCCCCGTGGACTAAATAAAGGGTTAGGTTCAAAGTTCCGTAATGGCTCCCGATTACGACAAGAAAGTTCCCGAGTTCGAAAAGAAGGTTCCCGAGTCCGAGTAGGTTCCCGAGTCCGACAAGAAATACCTGAAGAAGGCCGGAGGGCATATCGACCGAAACGTTGTACAAATAACAATGAAGATGGGTACAATAGTCCGAATAACGCAGATAATACTAAACTTTGTCTGATCGTGGAGATTCTTGCAACAATCTGGTTATTATACTGTGACCAATTGTGCATTCACCTTCGCACAACAAATCTTTTTGGTTCCCCGCAACGTTGTGACCCAGTTTAAAGTATAAGGGTATTTGTCTGCTCATCCCACTTATGAGGGGCTGGACACAAGATCTCGTTTTTACGTGGGCACATAAAAACTGCGATCTGGGATGATGCCCCCCCCCTGGATGATGCCCCCCCTGGATCGACGCTATTAATTGTAATTTACCGGTCCAGAGGCCGAAGCACACTGGACCCCCAGCCGAGGCCGGGTATAGAAGGTATATTTGTCTCATACCCCACCTGTATGGACTGGGCACAAGGCCTCGTTTTAACGTGGGCCCACCCTCAAGCCGAAACTAATGGGTGGGAGAGAACAAAAATTGGGGGCGCCACAGGCGCTGGGCAATAAACCCAGCCCTGCCCATAAAGAGCAGGTATTGCCTGGAGGGATAGCCCTCTGGGATCGACGCTAATAATTGCATACCTCTCCCTATGGTATCAGCGGTAGCCGGGACTCGAACTAGCACGTATGAAAAATATTGCAAACATTTAAATTCGCCCAACTATTGCAGCGAGTAATACTTCTATACCTTACCTCCTCGCAACACCTCTTATACGCCCTGAAAAGATTCCCGTCTTATATTCATTAATGACAAAGTCCCTGTCATTGGATGTCCCCAATTCACACAAAGAAGGTTTTGTGTAATCCTTTTTATTGACACAGCCTGAACACATACAAGATTTTTTTGGCAGACAAGTCGATCACGCCCCAAATCTTTTTTAATCTGTTGTGGTCCACATAGTAAATAATGTCAAGATGCTTTAGCCAACTCCCATAGCGTCAAACTTTTGTGATGAAATAGGTGAAGCCATTTCATCACAAAAGTTGAGATACGGTAGATATCATCATCATCATCATCATCATCATCATGTCACGCAATTAGCACGGATATCTATGACAATCTCTCGCCAACCTTCCCTATCATTTATTGTCCCAGGGAGGTCCTCTGCGCAGCATCCAGCATCTTCGCATGGTTGGTCAATGTAGGTCCTTGCTGGGCGGCTCACACTAGCATGTCCGTGTGTTGGTTTCCACAGGAGAACGTCGCTTATGAGCTCGTCCTTACTTCTCCAGCAGTGTCCAGCATGCCTTGGCCGTCTCATTCGAATTGTTTGTGCGATGGGGGGGGGCAGGTGACCCCAGTAAAGTAAAAGCAAAGTCGTCGGGGTGGTTCTAAAGTCGGTACCAGCCAGACATCGAGAGAGTCTGTCCTTTTTTCTTTAGCGCGAGACCAAGGAGATTGTTTAGGCTTCTGAGGCGGGGCACCACACCTACCATCAGCCCCTTACTTTACCACACATATCTCTGTGCTACTCATTCGCTGAGTTGGCGGAGGCCGGTATCGAACCCAGAACCTTGTGGTTCCTAGTCGGACGCTATAATACTAGCTTCACTTAGATAAATGTAATTTGTAAACTAACAATCCGATTGGTCTCAGATTTTGACACGTGCCATTTGAAGGTGAGTACTTTATAAAAATCATATGTATTTTTTTATTAGTGTTGTCGTCTATATGTCAGGCCTGGGACACATGAGTGATGTGTTAGACTGGTATACCCAATCTCTCTCCATGAGCAGAATCCGACAGAAGGTCAATTTTTAGCGGAGTTTAACGTGTTTGAATTCAGAGTTTTCTTTCTCCTAGACTGATTGCGATACCAAAAGTTAATGCCCAATCTACTCTACTATTTACCCAAAGCTAGAGGGAGAATAATTGGATTCATACCTTTACCAATGGTATTATCGCTATGTGAAACACAAACAACCTGGCCCATGTTTTGAACTCGGATTGTCGTGTCCATTTCTTACGACGATAACCGCGCATGCGTGAGTCGTTTTTGAACGCGAGCGTGTTTGTACAGTTGTGAATTGTAAATGATATGAGTAATTGGATTGTTTTGTTTTGTTTTACGGCATATCAACCTCAGTGGGTCATTTAATGCCGATAAAGTTTTCAAATAAATCAATTCTTAATGGATAATACAATTTTTTTTTATAAATACATTTTTCTATTTAACCCATAGATGGGACCCTAACAGGTACTACCACTTCGGGTCAGAGCGAACCAGGGAGCAATGGTGATAAAGGGGTGCTCCACATTCCCCAAACCTCCAAAACTGGAAGCTCACCATCAGATAGAGTTTTGACGTCATTCCCAGGACATGTAGACCCGCAGCCACCGCCTTCTAGCACCCATATGATAAAAAGGGTCTGGGGCTTGCCATAAGGGCAATAGGGTTGGGAAAATCATATAGGTGCTAGGGTTTGACGTGACCAGTCGATTAATCGGAGGGGGCCTCTCCGACCGCCCGTCTAGCCCAAGATAGGGCCAAAGTGGAGTATTGCATGTCATGAACTGCTCATCCACCTGGGCTCTATCTTTAAGCATCACCGGTCGCCACCCACGGCCAACAGGGGGCCCCATTGGGGGAGTCTTACCCCTCTACAAAGGTGCATTGTCCTCATTGCGAGATAAAACTGGACTATGCATGTCGTCCTAATGAATTACCGAAGTTTGGAGATTATCAACGAATCTAAGTACTCTAATAATTAATGGGATCACTGTTGCTTTATGCTTCATATTCTGTGTTTCTATTTCCAGTGTTTATTTTGTATTTTGATATAAAAAAAATAAACTTTGAAATCTGCTGCAAAATCTTTAAAAAATAAAATAAAATAAAAAATGTATAATTTTTAAGATCTCTAAGCTTATAACTGGACAATTCTTCGATAACGCTTTCTTTAGAAAAAACCAACTCTACAGAACAAAAAATAAACAATTCAAAAAATGTCCGTTCATCTTGTTAAACTGTTCAGTGACGTGATGTACGATTTGCAAGAGAATGAGGAGGTGAGAGATGAGGGTTGAGAGTGATTTATATCAAAGAAATAACGTTCATATAAGAAATACTTCAAGTATAAGGAATGAAGAATTGTTCGCTAAGCTGTGCTTTGAAAGTATCAAGGAGTTCTTGAACAGAAAAGTAGCAGTGATAGGAGTAAAATAAGAGGTGGGGAAAAAGAAAGAAAGAAAGAGAGAAAGAAAGAAAGAACGAATGAAAGAAAGAAAGAACGAAGAAACGAAAGAAAGAAAGAACGAAAGAAAGAAACCTGAGAAAAGTAAAAAAAAAAAAAAAAAAAAGAAAAAAGTATGGAAAAAAAAAAGAAGTGAGAAAAAGAAAGAAAAAAGAAAGAAGCATGGGAAAAGAAGAAAGAAAGAAGAAAGAAAGAACGAACGAAAGAAAGAAAGAAAGAAAGAAAGAAAGAAAGAAAGAAAGAAAGGAAGAAACCTGAGAAAAGTAAAAAAAAAAAAAGAAAAAACAGTATGGAAAAAGAAAGAAAGAAGTGAGAAAAAGAAAAAGAAAAAAGAAAGAGCATGGAAAAGAAAGAAAGAAAGAAAGAAAGAACGAACGAACGAACGAAAAGAAAGAAAGAAAGAAAGAAACCTGAGAAAAAAAAAAAAAGAAAAACAGTATGGAAAAAGAAAGAAAGAAGTGAGAAAAAGAAAAAGAAAAAAGAAAAAGCATGGGAAAAGAAAGAAAGAATTAAAGAAAGAAGAGAAAGAAAGAAAGAAAGAAATGTTGAAAAGAAAGGAAAAAAAGAAAGAAAAGCATGGGAAAAGAAAGAAAGAAAGGTTGAAAAAGAAAGAAAAAAGAAAGAAGAAGCATGGGAAAAGAAAGAAGAAAGAAAGAAAAAAGAAAGAAAAAGAAAGAAGGAAAAAAGAAAAGAAAGAAATGTTGAAAAAGAAAGAAAAAAGAAAGAAGCATGGAATGGAAAAAAGTGTATAAAAGAAAGAATGGATTATGGAAAAAGAAAGAAAGATAGAATGGATGAAAATGCATGGAAAAAGAAAGAAAGAAAGAAAAAAGAAATAAACAAACAAGTAAGGAATAGAAAAAGAAAGAAAGAATAAAAAAAGAAAGGAGGAAAGAAAGAATTAAAGAATAAAGAAAGAAGTATCGAAAGAAAAGGAAAGAAAAAGCATAGAACAAGAAAGAAAGAAAGAAAGAAAGAAAGAAAGAAGTATCGAAAGAAAAGGAAAGAAAAAGCATAGGACAAGAAAGAAAGAAAGAAAGAAAGAAAGAAGCATGGGAAAAGAAAGGAAGTGGATAAAAGAAAGAATAAATATTGGAAAAAGAACGAAAGAAAATAGTATTGAAAAAGAAAGAAAGAAAAAAAAGAACAATGGAAAAGAAAGGAACTGGATAACAGAAAGAATGAATCATGGAAAAAGAAAGAAAGGAAAAAAGAGAGAATGAATGAAAATGCATAGAAAAAGAAAGAAAAAAGATAGAAAGAAATGTAGAAAGGAGGGAAGAAAAATAAGTGAAGAAAGAAAGAATGAAAATGCATAGAAAAAAACAAAGAAAAAAGAAAGAATCATAGAAGATGAAAGAAAGGAAAAAGAGAAGAATGAAAATGCATAGAAAAAAGAGAAACAAGAAGAAAGAAATGAAGAAAGAAGGGAAAAGAAGGGAAGAAAGAGAGAATGAAAATGCATAGAAAAAAGAAAGAAAAAAAAAGAAAAAAATAAGAAAGAAGGGAAGAAAAGAAGGAAGAAGAGAGAATGAATGAAAATGCATAGAAAAAAAGAAAGAAAGAAAGAAAAAAAAGAAAAAGAAGGGAAGAAAAAAGAAAGAATGAAAATGCATAGAAAGAAGGAAAGAAAGAAGAAATGAAGAAAGAAAGAAAAGAAGGGAAGAAAAAAAGAAAGAAATGAATGCATAGAAAAGAAGGAAAAGAAAGAAATAAATGAAGAAAGAAGAAAAAGAAGGAAGAAAGAAAGAATGAAAATGCATAGAAAAAGAAGGAAAGAAAGAAAGAAATGTGAAAGAGAAAGTGGATAAAAGAAGTTAGAATTTTAAAAAAGACGATAAAACTAAGAAAACAGAAATGAAATTGAATAAGAAAATTAGAATGGCGAAGTATAAATCTTGTCAAAAGAATAAATAAATAAAATTGAAAAATAAGAAAATTTTCCCACTTTTTCATTTGGCGTTAAAGTGCTTTTCTAACATCGAAACTGTCTCTTCAGCTGTTTCTAGCCATTGATAGTGGTGGTGGTGGTGGGAGTTAATGGTAAGCGATAGATGCGCTAACAGCAGCGTCTTTTTTTCTTCTCCATCTTCAAAAACCCTCGACATCACGACATATTACTGAGTCATCACTGATAGCCAATGAAATACCACAAAGAAAATTTGACAAAATACTAAAATAATTGCATACGTTTTAATTATTTACTTATTTGTCATTTTTATATATATTTAAAAAAAAATAAATTCCATTCGTCCTCGAACGAACGATGAACCCTTTTCTCATTTTCTGTCCTCATAAAATACCTCTAATTTTAAATGATATCAACTGGCATAGTCCGCCCTGTCGGCTGGGGCGTTAGAATGCACCGACTGCACCTCTGCAGTGGGGTAAGACTCCCCCAATGGGGCCACCTGTTGGCCGTGGGTGGCGACCCGTGATGCTTAAGGATAGAGTCCAGGTGGATGAGCAGTTCATGACATGCAATACTCCACTTTGGCCCTATCTTGGGCTAGACGGGCCGTCGGAGAGGCCCCCTCCGATCAATCGGCTGGTCACGTCAAGTCCTAGCACCTATATGATTTTCCCAACCCTATTGCCCTTATGGCAAGTCCCAACCCCTTTTTATCATATGGGTGCTAGAAGGCGGTGGCTGCGGGTCTACATGTCCTGGGAATGACGTTAAACTCTATCTGATGGTGAGGTTCCAGTTTTGGAGGTTTGGGGAATGTGGAGCACCTCTTCATCACCATTGCTCTGACCCGGAGTGGTAGTACCTGTTAGGGTCCCATCTATGGGTTAAATAGAAACATGTATTTATAAAAAAATTGTATTATCCATTAAGAATTGATTTATTTCAAAACTTTATCGGCATTAAATGACCCACTGAGGTTGATATGCCGTAAAACAAACCAAACCAAACCAAACCAAACCAAACTGGCATCGTTTCGTATCGATTTTTCTTCAGGTATTTTTATTCTCTATTGATCTCTTCCTGATTAATCGAATTGATTTGTTTTACTGATAACACAGATTAGATTTGGTTTGGTTTGGTTTGGTTTTACGGCATATCAACCTCAGTGGGTCATCTAATGCCGATAAAGTTTTGAAATAAACCAATTCTTAATGGATAATTCCTTTTTTTTTAATGAATCCATTTTTCTATTTTATCCATAGATGGGACTCTAACAGGTACTACCACTCCGGGTCAGAGTGGACCAGGGAGCAATGGTGATGAAGGGGAGCAATGGTGATGAAGGGGTGAACACAGATTAGAGGAATTTTGGTTTGGTTTTGTTTTGTTTTACGGCATATCAACCTCAGTGGGTCATTTAATGCCGATAAAGTTATGAAATAAATCAATTCTTAATGGATAATACAATTTTTTTTTATAAACACATTTTTCTATTTAACCCATAGATGGGACCCTAACAGGTACTACCACTCCGGGTCAGAGTGGACCAGGGAGCAATGGTGATGAATGGGTGCTCCACATTCCTCAAACCTCCATTCTAACGCCCCACCGACAGGGTGATTAGAGGAATTGGAAATCAGTAGAAGAAATGAGACCATCCTGACAACAGCATTGTTGAAATCGGCTAGAATACCCAAGAGAGTCCTGGAGACCAGCAAAGACTTGTTGTCACTCAGAATCTAGTGAAAAACTATCAGCTTACGCTGGTGTGAAAAACTCAAAAGAATTGAAATGTTTACCAAATTGTCATTTAAAAAATAAAAATAGATCAATGAAATATTTATCATTAATACATTATTATTATATATATTTATTATTATATATATTAATGCATCTATTATATATATGAAAATATTTTTCAATGAAATATCTATCAATATATTTTTATATATTCAATATATAAAAATAAATCAAATATCAATAGAGAAATTATAACCACACAAATAAAAAAAAACATAAGCACGTCATTTCTGAAAATACACTCTGATGATAAAGCTTTGCTTTGAAATCGATTAGACATATAAAACATCTTTTTGTCTTTATTTTTTACGCATTGTATTGCCTTCAAATTTTATTATCTTATAAATCAAATATATTTATTTAAAATAAATAAATATTTATTTAGATAAATATTTATCTAAAATAAAATAAATCAAATATATTTATCAATATATTTTTATATATTCAATATATAAAAATAAATCAATGAAATATTTATCGTGGTTTGACATCAAAAGCTTTGATCAGTGTATGGGAGTTATTTTCGTATTTTCCTAGGGAGTTGTCTGCCCGTTTAGTTTCGCTGGTTCCTGCTAGGGGCTTGGTCTATTTAAGCGGCTAATTTGAACTTCTCTCTCTTTTCCTGTTGCTCGACCTACGAGACACTATGGGTTAGACTTAGGTCTACTCCCTTCTCGTTGGGGCTTCGGCCCTTAACACTGGCCACTCACTTATACGATATATGACTATCCTTTAGTCATGTATCCGTAACTACGTTTTTATGTACATTTAGGTATCTCTTTGATACCTAAATACCTTGTATTTTACCATTCATGAATGTGTCATTATCTCTACTCTTGTATATGTATTTATATTACTTATGTATGTATGTTTATGTACACCTCTATGTATTATGTACCCTGTTTATTCTGTGCTGTATATAAAATGTTTTGTCTATCAACCTTTGTCGGAGTTTTATCTTCAAGTATTATCACTTTGAATCTTACAAGTGTATATATTTACCCACCCCAGCGCAGTTATTTTTTTTTTGTTTTGTTAATTAACACTAGATTTTGGTCTTCTAATCGAGGTTAGGTGATCCGTTTGTATCTCCGAGAATTTTATGTGTCTCATTTTCTCGAACAGATTCTGGTTTAAGTATATACTATTTAGCTCAAATTTTAAACTCAGTGGATCACCTTTCCCACCCGGTCGTGCCTAGTCTTGTACTCCTTGTGCTAGATAGCTGCATTCGCTTATTATGAGATTCTGTTGCGTATTATAAATTTTCACTTTGATATTTATGGTATTATTTGTGATACTATTAAAAACGATTCAGTTTCTCTTTTGAGGTTCCCTTTTCTTAGCCTTGTTCATGATGTTGACATTACTATTACTGATTGCCGTAATTCGTCTTTCTTTTATTTTTTAGTGCATTCCCCGACTCCTCGGATTGTTGCATCTACGCAATCTACAATGATGGTGATTTCTCTCCCCCCTCCTTTTCTTAACGCATATATATATATTAACCAACCCCTCCGCGTGAGCAGGATGTGACACAAGGTCAGTTTCTTAGGCGGAGTTCAGGTTTGAATTCAGAGTGTTCCTTCTCCTAGACCGGTTGCCGAACTAAGGTTAAAGAGCCCAGTCTGCCCTACTATTTATCCATAGCTGGAGGGAGAGTAGGATTCATAGTTTTTATGAAATCACATATTGGCGGATCTATTTCCACTTTTTCTTCATATATAATTAAATATATATATATATATATATATATATATATATATATATATATAATTATATATGAAGAAAAAAGTGGAAATAGATCCGCCAATATGCAATTTCATAAAAACTATGAATCCTACTCTCCCTGGCTCTACTTAGGTATCGAGCACTTTTTACAGATTAGCTTCTCCTAGCGGTTATATGAATATATATATATATCTTATATACATATATATACATATAAATTGTTTTTTCTTTTGGCCAAATACTGTACCAATAGATTATTTTTTGTTGGTACGAATATCTTGGTCCTTTCTTTTTTTCAAAATTTTTTTTCTTCCTGGTTGATGTTTGGTAGTATATTTTTACAATCAAACTCTCTGCTGGGTTTTTTCTCTCCGCAAATATCTACCAACACGCTTGGTATATTATATATACTAGCAAATATATGCACCCTCCGGGTGCAAGTATTAAAGTTTTAATGTAATAAAATATCATATTAAATTATAAAGGCTAATGAAACTAAATAAGAATGCAGATAAAAATATTTGAAACAGAGGGGGGTATAATCGAAATATAGAACAACTGAAACTTACTCTTCCATCACTCTCGTCTTCATTGTTATTTTTTTAATTTAAGTATTTAGTTAAAAGAGGAAGTAAAGAATAAATGACACTTATTTTCTTGTTAATGGATTTCATTTAAGATTTATTGAAGAGATTTTTGCTTATATTCATTAAAATAAAAACCAAACAGTTAGAAATCAATAATACTAAGCATATATTTATTAAATTCGATTTTTTTAATATCAATATGCAAATTAGCCTTCCCATTCACACTGTAAACCGCTATTTTTTTGTATATATAAATACAATTGCATGTTATTTGTATGTAGATATGGACAACACTAATAAAAGGAAGCAATTTTATTAATAATTGAGGTTTAAATATAAATAAAATCATGGAAATGTGATGTAAATAACGAAGGGAATTGTGACTTGAGTAGTAATATAGTTTCGGTTACAGACAGAAAAACACACAATCTCCATTATAATAAGATATATATATATATATATATATATATATATATATATGTGTGTGTGTGTGGAGAAAATTTCTATATACAAACAGTACTTTCGCTTGAAGAAAATGCAGTTTGAGTTCACGTATTTGTGTTTTACTTTCACATGGGTGTGTGTATATGCGTATGTGTGGGTGGTGCACAGGTGAATGCATGAAGAGAACGACGGGGGGGGGGAGGTGGATTGCAAAACTTATGAGGCTAAAAAAAAATTACTGAGTCGAAAGTCAAAAGTACGGTTTTTTAATTAGGTTGGATGTAAATAATTAAAAACGAAGGAAGGCCGGTTAAATGTGTTAAAAAAGAAATTTCTTCAAATAATTCGCACTGGAGTCAAACATCTACCCTTTCAGTTAAATATAGATGCAGGTTGATTTGAATGTTTGCATAGAATCTACAAGAAAATCTTTATGGAAAAAAAACCCCCAAAAAACCATCCAATCACAAGAGAGATACCATTAACTGCGAATCTGCTGTGTATGAAGAGGCTGTGCTAGGCGTGCATACGTGGGTCGGCTTGAAAAGTACATAGACTGACCAAGATGCGATGTGGCCAACTACTGTGTATAATTTACTAAGGTAATTTATGAGGAAGTGCGTCCCGGTCTCCCGCCTCAAAGACCGCTACCCGGTGACTCTCAAAATAACAACCCCAGCTCGTCGTAATTCTTATTTATTTATCGTAATTTGTCGCAATTCTTGTTTAGATATGAAGATGGATATATAGTTTTGAATAGACTGAGATAGATAGATAGATAGATAAACAAAATAATATAGATAGATATGAACAAATGGAGATAAATAAATATATAGATAGATAAACAAACAAAATAATATAGATAGATATGAACAAATGGAGGTAGATAGATATTTTCGACAAGTAAATGTGTTGGGGGGGGGGTCGCTTCTTTTTTTTGTCGTAATTCTTGTTTATTTAAACTAAAAGCCAAGACATTAAACAAACATGAATTAAAAAAAACTTAGTATTTAAAGTAATATAGATAAATATGACCAAATTGAGATAGATAGGTAGATAGATATGAAGATGGATAGTTTTGAATGGCTTGAGCTGGGTCGTTATTTTAATAGTCACCGGGCAGCAACTCTTGAGGCAGGAGACCGGGACGCACTTCCTCATAAATTACCATTACTAAAAGTGGCTACCCGGCGTCGCCTGGGTAGAGGGGAGATTTTTTTAAAAGTTAGTCTCGCAGATCCATTATCACTTATCGCTGGATTCCCCATAAAAATCCCCACGGAAATATATAACAATATAGTAAGACATTTCCATTCAATGATTTACAATAAAAAAAAAAAGATATAAATGATGCAATTAATTCAATCAATCAATATCATATTTCAAAGTGAAAAAAATCATACAAAAAAAAAAAAAAGATAAACAAAATAACATGTAAATGACTTTCACATTTTCAAATTTGAATTTTTAAATATCTTCCAAAATATAACTTAAATCTCCATTATTTTTGTTCAGAAACCAAGCCCTGGTGATATTTAATGTGTATATATATTTCTTTGTCGTTAATTATTTTATTTTCAAAGTTTCCTCCGGACATGCAGATTCATACAACTGCCCTTTATAATAGATAGATAGATAGATAGATAGATAGATAGATATGAACAGACTGAGATAGATAGATAGATAGATAGATAGATAGATAGATAGATAGAGATAGATAGATAGATAGATAGATAGATAGATAGGACCACACCGAGATAGATATAACCCGACTTAGATAGATATAACCCGACAGATAGATATAACCCGACTTAGATAGATAGATAGATAGATAGGACCACACTGAGATAGATAGATAGATAGATAGATAAGGCCAGACTGAGATAGATAGATAGATAGATAGATAAAGCCAGGCTAGATAGATAGATAGATAGATAGGACCACACTGAGATAGATAGATAGATAGATAGATAGATAGATAGATAGATAGATAGATAGATAGATAGATAAAGCCAGACTGAGATAGATAGATAGATAGATAGATAGATAGATAGATAGATAGATAAAGCCATGCTAAGATAGATAGATAGATAGATAGATAGATAGATAGATAGATAAGGCCAGACTGAGATAGATAGATAGATAGATAGATAGATCGCACCTTGTAGATTGCGTTATTTGCGCGCGCGTGCGAGAAATTGTTTAAGCACGACTCCTTCTCCAGGTGTGCAGTTGCAATACACCTACGGTGCACCTGAAAGTAGGATCGTCAGGAACATAAATACACGAGTGGATCTGTCACGATTCATACTTTGTGGTTACGAGAAATTTTGACGTGAATAAAACTGGTTATTATAACGCGAACGAGTTTTTATATTTACCGGGCACCCCACGCGTGTGGATCAGGCACAATGCCCTATAAATGTGGGACTACCCACGAGCCGAAACTCATGGGTTGGCAGGTGCAAAAAATACATTGATCCCGTCGGCATTGCCCCTCAAGGGGAGCGCTTCAGGCACTGGGCAATAAACCCAGCTCTGCCCCTTTAAATCAAGGGGGTAGGTGTTGCCTGGTGTGATGGCTCCCTGGGCTCAATGCTATTAACTACTTCAACGGTCCAGGTTCGAAACTGGCGAACGAGTCTTCTTACTCCAAATAATTAAACTTGCCTCCAATTAATTTTGTGAAATAAAAGGAGCTGAGGGTAGGTGTGGTGCTCCGTATCAGAGACCAACACAATCTCCTCTATCTAGCGCTTGCCTATCTCAAATAGTTTCTACTGATTCAATCCTATTGAAAAAGATTCGCTTCCCCACCCCCGTCCCCTCTCTCTCTCTTTCTCTCTATTTCTCTCTCCTTTCTGTCTTTGTCTCTCTCACTCATTTTTTCTTTCTTTCCTTCTTTTCATCTTTTCATTATGTTCGATTGAAACAGTTTGGCGTTATCACTGATAAATTAATAATCCAAATCTATTTTTTCTCAGCGCGAAAATTAAAGAATGGACAAATAGTAAAATTCAAAGTTTAAACAATTAGTTCTATAAAGAAAACTAATTGCTACTGAAAGGTTGAGATTTTCATAATTTATCAATATTAGGTTCAATAATTGATAAACAGGTTCTTAAGTCTCTCTCTCTCTCTCTCTTCTCTCTCTCCCTCTCTCTCTCTCTCTCTCGATATATCTCTCTATCTATCTATCACTCCCCTCTCTCTCTCTCTTTCTCGATATATCTCTCGATATATCTATCTATCTATCTATCACTCCTCCTCTCTCTCTCTCTCTCGATATATCTCTCGATATATCTCTCTATCTATCTCTCTATCTATCTATCACCCCCTCCCCCTCCTCCTCTCTCTCTCTCTCTCTCTCTCTCTCTCTCTCTCTATATCTCTCTCTCGATATATCTCTCTATCTATCTATCACCCCCCCCTCTCTCTCTCTCTCTCTCTCTCTCTCTCGATATATCTCTCTATCTATCTATCACCCTCTCTCTCTCTCTCTCTCTCTCTCTCGATATATCTCTCTATCTATCTATCACCCCTCTCTCTCTCTCTCTCTCTCTCTCTCTCTCGATATATCTCTCTATCTATCTATCACTCCCCCTCTCTCTCTCTCTCTCTATCTCTCTCTCGATATATCTCTCTATCTATCTATCACTCCCCTCTTCTCTCTCTTCTCTCTCTCTCTCTCTCTCGATATATCTCTCTATCTATCTATCACTCCTCTCTCTCTCTCTCTCGATATATATCTCTCTCTCTCTCTCTCTCGATATATCTCTCTATCTATCTATCACTCTCGCTCTCTCTCTCTCTCTCTATCTCTCTCTCGATATATCTCTCTATCTATCTATCACTCCTCTCCTCTCTCTCTCTATCTCTCTCTCTCGATATATCTCTCTATCTATCTATCACTCCTCTCTCTCTCTCTCTCTCTCTCTCTCTCTCTCTCTCTCTCTCTCTTCTCGATATAATCTCTCTATCTATCTATCACTCTCTCTCTCTCTCTCTCTCGATATATCTCTCTATCTATCTATCACTCCTCTCTCTCTCTCTCTCTCTCTCGATATATCTCTCTCTCTCTCTCGATATATCTCTCTATCTATCTATCACTCCTCTCTCTCTCTCTCTCTCTCTCTGATATATCTCTCTATCTATCTATCACTCCTCTCTCTCTCTCTCTCTCTCTCTCGATATATCTTCTCTATCTATCTATCACTCCTCTCTCTCTCTCTCTTCGATATATCTCTCTATCTATCTATCACTCCTCTCTCTCTCTCTCTCTCTCTCTCTCTCTCTCTCTCTCTCGATATATCTCTCTATCTATCTATCACTCCTCTCTCTCTCTCTCTCTCTCTCTCTATATCTCTCTCTCTCTCTCTCTCTCTCTCGATATATCTCTCTATCTATCTATCACTCTCCCGCCTCTCTCTCTCCTCTCTCTCTCTCTTCTCTCTCTCTCTCTCTTTCCTCGATTAATATCTCTCGATATTCTCTCTATCTATCTATCACCCCTCCCCTCTCTCTCTCGTCTGATATATCTCTCTAATTCTATTATCAACCCCATCTCA
>CM042162.1:69143946-69190441 GCA_023376005.1 Doryteuthis pealeii | reverse complement strand
GAGAGAGATCTTTTTTTATTTTCTTATTCTTTTCTTCTTTTATCTTTCTTTCTTTCTTTCTTTAGTCATTTGCATGTTCTTTCTTTTCTGTCTTCCATGTTTTTTTCTTTCTTTCTACCCACGATTTTTTTCTTTCTTTCTTTCTTTCTTTCTTTCTTTCTTTTTCTTTCTTTTTCTTTCTTTTAGGTCATTTGCATGTTCTTTCTTTCTGTCTTCCATGTTTTTTTCTTTCTTTCTACCCACGATTTTTTCTTCTTTCTTTCTTTCTTTCTTTCTTTCTTTCTTTCTGCATCCACTTCCTCCTCAACTTTCGGTTTTTGAAACTATCAAACTCGTAAAAATACAACACATAATGAATAAAAATATAGCCCGACCTCCTCTCTCCCTTGAAAGACATTACACTCTGAGCTGGATTGAATGTTAAAAGAAGATTTCACCAGAAAAGACTTGATTAAACCAGACCCCAAACAAGAAAAGAGAATTCTGACCAAGGTCAACTGGCGTGAATCACGTTGAATTCTCGGCCTAGAAAAACCGAAATCCTTTTCCTTTCATCTTTAGATAGTTTCATTCTTTACATTTATGTGAGAAAAAGAAGATCAACAAAAATAAAAAATAAATAAAAATAAAAAAAAATAAACTGATTTTGAGAAAAATAAAATAAAATAAAACAAAAACAAAACAAAATAAAAGTGAATTTATTGATCTACGTCTTTTTTGTTCTCATTTCTTTTAAATCTTATTTATCTCTCGAAATTTTTATTTCTACCTCAAAGTCAATAAAAAAAAAAACAGGTAAAAAAAACCCCAGAGAAGGCGTGCCGGAGATTAGTATGTATTAGTCAGTTTTAGCTGTGGTCCGTGAAGATTTATTTTCGACATGGAATTTCGCATTTGGTGTGGCGGGGAGGAAAACTGCCCTACAGCAACAACGACGAATATCTCATTGCTAAGGAACTGGGGATATCATAGAAAAAAATTCATTTTATTGTTCTTGGGCTGGTTCAATTGAGGTTTTGTCCAAGAGAAAGCTGGTTAATAAGCTTTTGCGGAAAAATCTTGCCGATTAATTGGAATATTTTGAATGATTAAAGCATAGACTGTTCCTGAACCGTTAAAAAAAAAAGAAAAAAGAAAAGAATATTGATCGTAATGCCAGACTAGGGTACCCTGTGTACCCAAAGGGAAGAAAAAATACAAGGTGGACATCAACGTCTGAAACCGCGGTTTGCATAGTATTTACCGCGTACCCCACTTGTACGGGTCAGGCACAAAGTCCCTATTAACGTGGGACCACCCACAAGCCGAAGCTCATGGAGTGGCAGGTGAAAAATTGCGTCGATCCCGTCGGCATTCCCCCTCAAGGGGGGCGCCTCAGGCACTGGGCAATAAACCCAGCCCTGCCCCTTTAAATCGAGGGGGCAGGTGTTGCCTGGGGGGATGGCCCCCTGGGATCGACGCTATTATTATAACAGAACCGGTCCAGCGGCCGAAGCTCGCTGGACCCCCGGTCGAAACCGGGCGCGGGCTGCATGCCTGTTCTGCAAATGACAACCACCCGCGGTGTCGGCATAATTAAAGTAATAAACGAATGTTCGGCGATCGCTTTTGTTCTAATGTCTGCATAGATTTTCACGGTGCATTTCTCTAAAAGGAAAGCTTAATGAAAAATTAAAAATTTAAAAAAAGATGGGGTTGAATAGTTTGGTAGCTTGCTTGTTTGGTTTTATGGCATCTCAACATTTGTTGGGTTATGCAGTCAGTATTTTTGCCAGTAATTTCAACTAATTTCAACCAACTAATAATAATCAGTTGTAAACATCTTCATATCGCTTCAAGTAACAAATTATTTGCCGATACATATGTTGGTATTATCTTCCCTTTGCCTGGAAGAGTTATCTTCCCGCTGGGGTTTCCGTGCCGACCACCAGGGGACCTCTGGTTTTTAGGCGCGAGGTCCAAACTCTTCTGGCTCTTTTAGCTACATCTTATCGTACGAGCACATGGGTTAGAGACATTGTCACACCCTTCTCGGTGGGGCGCTTCTGCCCATAACGCTATGTAACTCTCCCGGGGGCTTCGGACCCCTCATCACTAGTAAGTGATTTTGTATGTACGGACTCTCCAGTCCTTTTTATCTCTACTCTTGTATGTTTATGTACTTATGTATTTTATTGTTTCTGTACCTCGTCTTATTTCTGTGTTGTTTACAATATAAAATGTTTTGTCCCACAAACGTATCGGAGTTGTACGTTCATATATTAACTTTGAATCCTACACATATATAGTTTCAAGTATTTCTATCCAATAGTAATTATTTGCAAGCAATTGTATGGTTCTAAGTAACTATTCCTATTTGGTATTAAACATTTCTTTGCACATTTATATGGTTTAAAGGATTCCTATTTGATACTAATAGTTTATATTATTCAATTAATTTTATACTAATATCAATAATATTTAAATCTAATAATTTATATTATTCTATTAATATTTTTCTAATATCAATAATATTTAATACTAATAATTTATATCATTCTATTAATTTTATACTAATATCAATAATATTAATACTATAATTTATATTATTCTATTAATTTATACTAATATCAATAATATTTGATACTAATAATTTATATTATTCTATTAATTTTATACTAATATCAATAATATTTAATACTATATAATTTATATTATTCTATCAATTTTATACTAATATCAATAATATTTAATACTAATAATTTATATTATTCTATTAATTTTATACTAATATCAATAATATTTAATACTAAATAATTTATATTATTCTATTAATTTTATACTAATATCAATAATATTTGGATACTAATAATTTATATTATTCTATTAATTTTAACTAATATCAATAATATTTAATACTAATAATTTATATTATTCTATTAATTTTATATACTAATATCAATAATATTTAATACTAATAATTATATTATTCTATTAATTTTATACTAATATCAATAATATTTGATACTAATAATTTATATTATTCTATTTTTATACATAATTTATACTAATATCAATAATATTAATATTTAATCTAATAATTTATATTACAATTCTATCAATTTTATACTAATATCAATAATATTTAAATACTAATAATTTATATTATTCTATTAATTTTATACTAATATCAAATAATATTATAATACTAATAATTTATATTATTCTATTAATTTTATACTAATATCAATAATATTTAATACTAATAATTATATTATTCTATTAATTTTTTATTAACTATATCAATAATATTTAATACTAATAATTTATATTATTCTATTAATTTTATACTAATATCAATAATATTTAATACTAATAATTTATATTATTCTATTAATTTATATACTAATATCAATGATATTTAATACTAATAATTATTATTATTCTATCAATTTATAACTAATATCAATAATATTTAATACTAATAATTTATATTATTCTATTAATTTTATACTAATATCAATGATATTTAATTCTAATAATTTGCAAGCAATAATATGGTTTTAAGTAACTTTTCATATAAGCATTTCTTTGCGCACAGTTATATGGTTTCAAGTATTCTTATCTAATATTAATAATTTGCAAGCAATAATATGGTTTTAAATAACTATTCTTATTTGTTAATAAGCTTTTCTTTGTATAGTAATATGGTTTCAAGTATTCCTATCTAATACCTCCCTGTCGGTAAGGCGTTAGAATGCACCAACTTTACCTCTGCAGAGGAGTAAGACTCCCCTAAATGGAGCCACCTGTTGTCCGTGGGTGGCGACCCGTGATGCTTAAGAATGGAGTCTTGGTGGATGAGAAGTCAATGACCTGCAACACTCCACTTAGACCCTTACTTAGGCTAGATGGGCGGTCGGAGAGGCCCCCTCCGATCAATCAGCTTGTCACGTCAAGCCCTAGCACCTATATGATTGTCTCAACTCTATTGACCTTATGGCAAGCTCCAACCCCTTTTTATCATATGGGTGCTAGAATGCGGTGGCTGAGGGTCTACATGTCCTGGGAATGACGTTAAACTCTATCTGATGGTGAGGTTCCAGTTCTGGAGGTTTGGGGAATGTGGAGCACCCCTTCATCACCATTGCTCCCTGGTCCACTCTGATCCAGGGTGGTAGTACCTGTTAGGGTCCCATCTATGGGTTAAATAGAAAAATGTATTTATATAAAAAAAATTGAGTATCCATTAAGAATTAATTAATTTCAAAACTTTATCCTTTTTTACATGATTTGTTATCTTTTGTTTTTCATAAATAAAACTATTTTATTTGTAAAAATTTTTAATTTGAAACATTTTCGTTTTTGATATGTTTTGTCAGACGTTTTTTTTCTTTTTTTTTTTCTTTTTTGTTTTGCTGGAGTTTTTTTTTTTTTTTTGGGGGGGGTTGCTGTTTTTTTTTGTTTATTTAAAAAAATCCCCTTATCTTATCAGGATGGAGATTATGCAACTGTCTGTCTATAACAGAAACTAAATCACTACTGACATCACAATTCCCTTAGTTATTTAAGTTATATTCTCAACAATTATGAAATAGTTATTATTTAATCTTAATTAGCATCTTATTTATTAACGATGTGGTGGGAAGCGCGTGGTGTAATGGTTAAAGTCATAGGAAATGGACTCGTCGCCCCGAGTTCAAATCCTGGATGTGGTAATTGCATTTCACTTAGCGCTAATACCCTTGGGAAAGGTATGAATCCTACTCTCCCTCCAGCTATGGATAAATAGTAGGGCAGACTGGACTCTTTAACCTTGGTTAGGCAACCGGTCTAGGAGAAGGAAAACTCTGAATTCCAACCTGCTAAACTCCGCTTAAGAAATTGACCTTGTGTCACACCCTGCTCGTGCGGAGGGGTTAGTAAATACATATTTATTAACGATGTCTTTATTAAAGCCTAGCTGAGTTAGAGTTGCCGCAAAACTGCCCATATTATTAATGCATCGAAAATTCTGAAATATATGTTAAAAAGAGGGGATATAATAGAAAAATAGAATAGCTGAAACTTACTCTTCCAACCCTACCACCTTTCATTGCTAAATTTTGTAAATTTAACTATCTAGTAAGTAATGAATAAAATGGCAGTTATTTCTTCTTGTTAGTGGATTTCTTTTAAGATTTATCCCCAAGATTTTTTGCTCATATTCATTTGTTGCATTTCGTGCGGGCGGAAGTAGGATTTTCCGTTTAAACCGAAACTAAGAAAAAAACGACAAAAATAACAAAGGACTTTATCCGGTTAACGCGAACAAAGAAGGAAGGGTATAACAATGAAATCGGAAATAGATTTTTCCGCTGATAAGTATAACAAAAGAAAATGCGTAGGCAGCTTATATACATAAAAAAAAGTCAGAGATCCCAGCAGTTGGTCAGACAGAAGACTCGGGACAGAGAACAAGTGAGCGTGATAGTCGCTCACGGTCCATCGGCGAGAGGCTATGAGATCCATCTAGCCACCCCTTTACCTCACCAACGCTAGCCATCCCAGCTGCAGTCATTGTCAACGCTCATTGTCAACACTCGCCACCCACAGCTGAGTAAGAAGAAATAAAGTCAGAAATTTCTACCATACACATATATTGTGATTTTCTGAAGGATGACTACTACATATGTCGCTTTGGGTGCAGTGACCATACCCACTACGTAACACATTAAGATAAAACCAAATAATTAGAAATCAATAATACTAAGCACATACTTGTGATTTCTTAAGGCCGACTACTACGTTTAAGCAAAGTAGACAATATACACCAGCGATGAAACCCGCTACGCAACAATAATTGATTAAGACACATGAACTCTAATTCACATCATGAATTATAAAATCACATCATAAATTATGACATAAACACTAGCACCACAGATACTCAGCCCATTCTCTCTCTCTCTCTCTCTTCTCCCTCTCTCTCTCTCTCTCTCAATATATATATATATATACTTTTATTTTTAGGTTTAAAATAAATTTAAACCTAAAATCAGTCATTTAAAAGGCCATATACGAACTAATTATGACCTACACATACACACACACACACACACACCACCGTCTCTCTCTCTTTCTCTTTCTCTCTCTCTCTCTCTCTCTCTCTCTCTCTCTATATATATATATATATATATATATATATATCCTAAGATCACACTCATGTAAAAAGTTGTATATGAATTAATTATGACTTATAAACACACAAACACGACAGCGAGACTGAGTCTTTATTTTTTTGCATTTACCTTAAAGTTTGAAACTTTAAGTCTCATATTCATTAAGATAAAACCAAATAATTAGAAATCAATAATACTAAGCACATACTTATCAAAATCCAAGTTTTAATATAAGTATGCTAATTAGCCTTCCTGTTCACATTGTAAATCGCTATTTTGTTGTATATAACATCACTCAATAAGTGCCGGGCCTGACATATAGATGGTGCCACTAAAAAAAAATCCCCTATAATTTTTATAAAGTATTAACCTTCAAATAGCACGTGTCAAAATTTGAGCCCAATCGGATTATTAGTTTACAATTTACAATTATTTAAGTGAAGCTACTGTTGCAAATTTTCAAAACAATAGAAAAATCTGAATTTTGTGTGTTGATAAAGATGCTTTCTGATGGGAAAATTACTGTTCAAACAATGCAATGGCTTGATAAGTCTTATTTGGACTCTGCTCCATGGGAAACAACGGTTTAGAGGTGGTATGCTGACTTTAAACGCGGTCGTACAGACACAAATGATGCTGAATGCTTAGGTCACCCAAATTCAGCAGTTGTCCCGGAAAACACCAAAAAACTCCACAAACTCAATTTGGCCGATCATGAGTAGAAGTTACGTGAGATAGCAGAGGAGTTGAAGATATCAGAAGGCAGTATATTCACCATTTTGCATGAACATTTGTCAATGAGAAAACTGTGTTCAAAGTAGGTTCCCCGTTTGCTAAAATTCAGATTCCTTGATAATAATAACTATTATTTTTGATAATAGATAACTATTTTCAAATCTCTCCTTGATTAACACCAGAAAATATTAGCATTGATTTTTCTGAAATTACTTGAGGGTCGAGGAGATAAAAAAAGAAGAACAATTATAAAGAAGTGATTTCTCAAAATCAGACTTAACATAAAATCAAGAAGAGCCAAATACTATGTCGGCAAAAATGTCATTGAAGACAACAAACAAAACAATATATGGAATGCTATATAACAAGGGAGGTAATCCTTATAAAGTAAATGCGAGTTGCTTCCCCTGAACAGATTTTTTTCTTTTCATTGTTGAGTCTTATATCTGTCTTGTTTAGTCTTTATATGTAAGAATTACTGGTTATTTCCTATAAATCTAACATAAACAAAGGGGAACCACTCTGGTTAGGGTTTAGGGATAGTTTAATGGGAAAATAAATAAATAATTTATCAGTCAAGATTGGTTTCCTTTTGTTTGTTTTAGACTTATAGGAAATAACCGTATTACCTTTGTAATTCTTATTTCTGTAGAAGAGTGTTACTTGAAATGTGTAAGTATGAGTGTGTAACAGTTTGTGTGTGTGTGTGTGTGTGTGCCTATATGTATGTGTGATATTTGGCGGCAAACCCCGCTGAAAAACTACCAGCTTTCCTTCTTTTCCTTATGTTCGATTGAAACAGATTAGTGTTATCGCTTTGGTGCTCACCCCCTCTATCTATCTTTCTCCTATTCTTTCTTTTATAAATTTTTTCAGTATAGCATGTCCTTTTTCTTCCCTTTCTTTATAATAAAAAAAGGAATGGTACATTATTTAGCTGAGGTGACAACACTCACAAGAAATAAGAATTCAGCAGAAAAGTTACACCAGATAATCAGGATTTACATTTTTGCATTTCATCTTGGATGATTTAGACAGTCTCATTGCAAGAGGATAACGGTTGGAAGATTAAGGAACAAGAGGATTAATAGTTATTTCCTATAACTCCAACATAAACAAAGGGGAACCACTCTTGACTGATAAATTATTTATTTATTTTCCCATTAAAGTCGTCGGGGCGGCCTACTGTCGGTATCGGCCAGACAGCAAGGGAGTCTATCCCCTTTTCACTAGCGCTAGACTAAGGAGATTATTTTAGCATCTGAGGTGGAGCGCCACACCTACCATCAGCTCCTCACTTTACCGCACAGATCCCTGTGCTACTCATTCGCTGAGTTGGTGAGGACCGGTATCGAACCAAGAACCTTGTGATTCCTAGCCGAACACTCTACCGACTGAGCTAAACCACTAACCCCTAACTCTAACCCAGTCTTCTTTTTTCCTAGTAGACCAATAAATAAATAAATAAATAAATAATTTATAAGTCAAGAGTGGTTCCCCTTTGTTTATGTTGGAGTTATAGAAAATAACCGGATATATATATATATATATATTTATATATATATATATATATATAATATATTTATTTTTGCATTTCATCTTGGATAATTTAGAGTCTCATTTTTAACCAGAGAGAGTTGCAAGAGGAAAACGGTTGGAAGATTAAGGAACAAGAGGATTGATGGTTATTTCCTATAACTCCAACATAAACAAAGGGGAACCACTCTTGACTGATAAATTATTTATTTATTTTCCCATTAAACTAACTCTAAACCCTAACCCTAACCCCATCTTCTTTTTTCCTAGTAGATCAATAGATAAATAAATAATTTATCAGTCAAGAGTGGTTCCCCTTTGTTTATGTTAGACTTATAGGAAATAACCGGATTATATCTTATTATAATGGAGATTGTGGGTTTGTCTGTAACCGAAACTATATTACTACACAAGTCACAATTCCTTTGTTATTTACATCACATTCTCCATGATTTTATTTTTTATTTAAACCTCAATTATTAATAAAATGGTTTTACATCATTAATACTGTTGACCATATCTACATTGTATTTACCTCATACCCCACTTGTACGGGTTAGGCACAAGGCCCTATTAACGTGGGACCACCCACAAACCGAAGCTCATGGGTGGCAGGTGAAAAATTGCGTGATCCCGTCGGCATTCCCCTCAAGGGGGGCGCCTCAGGCGCTGGGCAATAAACCCAGCCCTGCCCCTTTAAATCGAGGGGCAGGTGTTGCCTGGGGGATAGCCCCCTGGGACGCTGTTAATTATAGCAATCCCCGGGCTGCATACTAATAACATGCAATTGTATTTATATATACAACAGAATAGCGAATTACAGTGTGAATGGAAAGGCTAATTTGCATATTGATCTTAAAAATTTGATTTTAATAAATATATGCTTAGTATTATTGATTTCTAATTGTTTGGTTTTATCTTATTGAATATGAGCAAAAATCTCTGAGATAAATCTTAAAAGAAATCCATTAACACAAAGAAATAACTGTAATATTATTCTTTACTTTCTATTTTAACTAAATAGGTAAATTAGGAAAATTTACCAATGAAAGAGGGGAGTAAGGAAAATGATGGAAGAGTTAGTTTCAAAGTTGTTCTATTTTTCAATCATAGCCCCTCTGTTCCAAATTTTTTTTATTTGCATTCTTATTCAGTTTCATTAGCCTTTCTAATTTAATATGACTAGCAAATATATGCACCCTCCGGGTGCAAGTATTTAAGTTTAATGTAATAAAATATTATATTAAATTAGAAAGGCTAATGAAACTAAATAAGAATACCGATAAAAAGATTTGAAACAGAGGGAGTATAATAAAAAGTAGAACAACTGAAACTTACTCTTCCATCACTCTCGTCTTTCATTGTTATTTTTTCTAATTTAAGTATTAAGTTAAAAGAGGAAGTAAAGAATAAAATGACACTTATCTTTTCTTATTAATGGATTTCATTTAAGATTCATTGAAGAGATTTTTGCTTATATTCATTAAAATAAAACCAAACAGTTAGAAATCAATAATACTGAGCACATATTTAATAAAATCACATTTTTAATATCAATATGCAAATTAGCCTTCCTGTTCACACTGTAAACCGCTATTTTGTTATATATATAAATATAATTGCATGTTGTCAGTATGTACACATGGTTAACAGTATTAATAATGTAAACAATTTTATTAATAATTGAGGTTTAAATAAAAATACAATCATGGAAAATGTGACGTCAATAACTAAGGGAATAGTGATATGAGTAGTAATATAGTTTCGGTTACAGACAGAAAAGCACACAATCTCCATTATAATAAGATATTTTATTATATTAATACTTAAATACTTGCACCCAGGAGGGTGCATATATTTGCTAGTATAGATTATAAATTAAACTTTAAGAAACAGTCTCAATTGATTTTTGGATCAATTCCAAACAGAAATTTCCAGGAATCTACAATGAAAATAAAAACAAAAAAAAAAAAACATAACAAAATATAAAGAAATAAAATTTTGTGCTTTATTCCAACTCTGAAAATTTACAATTTGTCATTTTTGCTTCGTACACAGTTTATAAACAGGAAATAAATTTTTGAGTTTTATTTGAAATTGATTTTGTAATAAAATAATTGCAATAGAAAATAAAAATATCATTTGGGGATTTTTGTATCAAATTTTTGGTTTAAGTAAATCATTAAAAAAAAGAAAAAAAAAAAAAAAAAAAAAAAGAAAAAATATGTTGATGAATTGATCTGAAAAAATTTCAGTATCAATTATCTACAAAAAAATAAAAAATAAAAAATAAAAAATAAAAAATAAAATTCATTAAGTTTAAAAAAAAAAAAAATTAATAAATGAATTTTATTTTTTATTTTTTTATTTTTATTAAAATTCATTTATTAAATTTAAAAAAAAACTTAATAAATGAATTTTATTTATTTATTTTTTTGGGGGGGAGATAATAATCATCACAAATATTTTGTTTCTCATTCTGATCATTTCTTTTACATATTCAATCAAATTAAAAAAAAAAAAAAAAATTATTTTCTTAAAATAATTTTCCTAATTTTCTTTAAAAATAGGAACAAATTCTAAAATTAAATAGAATAAAAAATTCTGTTGGATTCTTCTTAAAATTGTTTTCAGAATTTCCTTTTTTTCTTTTTTGAATTTTACGGCATGCCAACCCTTGTTGGGTAATTTTATGCCAAAGACATTTTGTTTTATTCAATTTTAGTTGGTTGGTGGGTTGATAGGTTTTATTTTACGGCATGTCAACCCTTGTTGGGTAATTTTATGCTGAAGACATTTTGTTCTATTCATGCTTGATGGCTATTGAAAAAAAAAAAGGTTTTTGAACTCAATTCTTTTTTTAAAGACATTTTTGTTAACTCATTTTCTTCTATTTAACCCATAGATAGGACCCTAACAGGTACTACCACTCCAGGTCAGGGTGGACCTGGGAGTAATAGCAATGAAAGGGTAATTCACACACCCCAGAGCTCCAGAATTGGAATTTTACCATTATACCCAAGACATATCTGAATTTTAAAAAGAATTCTTAGAAAAAGTCCAAATGAGCAAAATTCAATAATTCTTTTTTTTAATTCAAATTTAAAAGTTTCTTTTGTAATCAAATTCTTTCTTTTCTATTATCTGCGTTATCAAGACTATTGTCCCCATCTTTATTGTTATCTGTACAATGTTTTGGCCGATATGCTCTGCGGCCTTCTTCAGGTATTTCTTGTTGGACTCGGGAACCTTCTTTTCGAACTCGGGATCTTTCTTGTCGTAATCGGGAGCCATCATGGAACTTTGAACCTAACCCTTATTCTGTCCAGGGGTATCCTGTTCTCATTCCGCTAACCAAAATTTTTTATTATCAAAAGTGGATCCGATGGGGGAGAAAATAAAGATTTTATTTTTCTGAATGATATTTGATAACCAAACCACATTCATAAAAACCTGAAAGATTTTCTAAAAGTTTCAGTCTGTAATAATACAGTGGAAATGCTCAAACTTGGCTTTGAAATGATGAAAAAACTCAAGGTAAAATCTCTCTCTCTCTCTCTCTCTCTATATATATATATTATATATATATATATATATATATATATATATATATAATCTATGCCAGAAAGAACAACAAAGATATTACAGAAATTTTTTAAAATCTCTGAGAGTCGCAATTTAAAATTTTTATTTTTTTTATCAAAAGTGGATCTGATGGGGAAGAAAATAAAGATTTTATTTTTCTGAATGATATTTGATAACCAAACCACATTCATAAAAACCTGAAAGATTTTCTAAAAGGGATTTTCAGGGATTTTATCCAATTAAGAATAGGTTAATTCACAGGTGCTTAACTTCGGTGATTTAGCAGGAACTGGTGCTTTCTTACTGCTTGGTAAAGACGCATAAAGTGAATGTTTTGAGATAAGGCTTGATAATTTGTATAATTTATGAAAAAAAAAAAAAAAAAAAAAAAAACAGAAAGAAAAAACATCAGGGAAATCCTTAATAGAATTTAGAAAAAAAAGACAACAAAGATTATTGATTAATTTTAATGGCATTTCAACTCATCCAGAATTATTTTATGCCTATAGGTTAGGGAATTGCATTCCTTGTACATTAATATTTACATTTTTTGTGTAGTTGTTGAAGGTTTTATTTTGTTTTATTTTAGTATTTTGCACACGGTTATGTGATATCAAGTATTCCTATTTAATAGATCTATTTGACCCATAACAGAGTGGACCTGGGAGTAATGGCAATGAAAGGATACTCTACACCCCTCCAGATGACATTAGATGTAGTTTAGTGTCATACTCAGGACACACTTAATTTTCGGGGTGGGGGGAGCCTTGCCCCTCTGCGAGGGAGGATTGATACAATCAGTGTATTCTAAGCCCACGGACACAGGGCAACAACAAAGATGAAAAAATTACTTTGAAAAAAAAAAACTGTTGCACTTATTAATTCCTTATTTTTAAAAATGCAGAAAATTTATGGTTATTTCCTATAAGTCTCACATAAACAAAGGGGAACCACTCTTGACTGAAAAGTATTTATTTATTGATCTACTAGGAAAAAAGAAGACAGGGTTAGGTTTAGGTTTAGGGGTAGGGTTAGTTTAATGGGAAAATAAATAAATAATTTATCAGTCAAGAGTGGTTCCCCTTTGATCATGTTAGTATTCTAGAAGTTGATTTTTATATCCAGAGAAATGTTTAGAAGGATGTCGTCACTCACGGGTTCGCTTCCTAAATCAAAAGAATAATGACATTTACAAAATAGGATCCACCAAATTCCTGGTTTCCAAGATTTCCGGGTCGGGTATGGATTCTCCGGAGGAATTCCAAGTTGTTCGTTATGATTCCGAAGAGAAAATTCTAACAAGATGTTGCAGATTGGCCGGATATTTAGTGACTGGACAACAATGGTTGACATTCACATAATCGTAGATGCAAGGGTAACAAAACACAAAACTAAAAAGAAGAATTGGAAAAAAAAAGAAAAAAAAAAAAGAAAATAAATTCACAGAAAGAAAAGATGAATTCATGTATTTTTACAGATTTTTATAATTGATAAAATCATAAATGGGATTTTATGATTTATGGTTAAATTAAAGTACAATGGAATATCAAGAGGGTTATTTTGAAGAAAAAAAAAAAAAAAATTGTTCATTTCTCTCATAGTAAATAAATTCAGTCTCAATACTTTCTGAATCCACTTATGTATAGTTCTGGGATAATTAAAAAAAAAAATCATTATTAAGGCATTTGTTTTGAGTCCATCATAAATCTTCACTTAATCATTTTTTTTTTTTAGCAAAATTTAATTGTTTGAAATGTATTAAAAATAAATTACATATGTAATATTTAATCTTTTTTTATTGATGCTCATTATTTTACTACTTTTCGACTAAAAAAGAATTTGACCTTAAATAATTAATTAATTTCAATTTGTTTTTTTAAAATGAAAATGAGCAAACAAATTGGTAGTACCTAGCTAATACTCTTGGGTAAGGTATAAATCCAACTATTCTTCTCCCAGCTATGGTAAATAGTAAGACAGACTGGGCTCTCTAACATTGATATTGCAACCAGTCTAAGAGACGGAAAATTAGTGAATTTCAAAACCAAATATATTACCCAGACACAATTTCAAGGCAGGGTCAAAGAAGACACTATGCCATCGTCTTTAATAGACGGAAGGATGCCAACAATAAATAATTGATAAAATCATAAATGGGATTTACCTATCTATGGTTCCAAGGTTCAATTCCCTGGGATCCCATTGCACATGGTTAATTGGTTGGATTTTACAGCATATCAAACCCATTAGGTCATTTTATGCCAAAGACATTTTGGTTGATTCATTCCTAATGGGTACTCAATTTTTTTAAACAAATTTATTTTTTACTATTTGGGAGATAGAGACCCTAACAGGTACTACCACTCTGGTTTGGTTTGGTTTGTTTTACAGCATATCAACCTCCATTTAATGCCTAATTCTTAATGGATAGATGGGACCCTAACAGGTACTACCACTCTGGTTTGGTTTGGTTTGTTTTACGGCATATCAACCTCAGTAGGTCATTTAATGCCGATAAAGTTTTGAAAATAAATTAATTCTTAATGGATACACAATTTATTTTTTATAAATACATTTTTTATTTAATTAGATTAACAGGTACTACCATTTACGGAGTAGGTCATTTAATGCCGATAAAGTTTTGAAAATAAATTAATTCTTAATGGATACACAATTTATGTTTTATAAATACATTTTTTATTTAACCCATTGATAGGACCATAACAGTTACTACCACTCCGGGTCAGAGTGGACCTGGGAGTAATGGTGATGAATGGGTATTCCACATTCTCAGAACTCTAGGATTGGAATTTCATCAGTTTAACGTCATACCCAGGACATGAAGACCCTCAGTTACCACCTTCTAGCACATATATAATACAAAGGGTTGGGACAATCATATAAGTGCTAGGGCTTGATGAGACAGCTGATTGATCAGACAGCACCTGTCAAGCCTAAGTAAGGGCCAAAATAGGGTGGGTCAATTTTTCATTTAAAAAAAATATCAAATTGTCCATCTATGCGAAAGTTGTGTGTTAGTATACTGAATACTGATACCAAAAATTAGATCTTTTATTTGCACCATTGTTTGAGGAAATAACATCAAAGATTGTCTACTAAAATGCAATAAAATTCCTCATTTTCTAAAGGCTAAATTTTGTGAAAACAAGGATTTTTAGTGAATTTCAAAACCAAATATATATATAAGCTGAACTTACCCCGACACAATTTCAAGGCAGGGTAATTAAGTTTCATATTAAAACCAAATATAATATACGTAATTCCATGTGAAATCATCCAAGCCATGTCACCCACCCACTTCAATTTTTTGAAATTTTGTACAGGTGTGGACTATGTTAAAGTTAGACAATCCCCAAAATTTGAGCTTCCATTTCCAAAAATTGGCGAGTTATGTCTATTTTTAACTAACAAATTTGGAGGGCCTCATGAAAAATGGCAACTTTTTGTAATCTATTTTTGTCTGTAAAAATGAGTTCTAGTGCTTCCCTACTCCTAAAATTTGGTTTATAAGACCATTTTTGCCCGAGGAAGAGATACTATCAAAAAAGTCTTAAAGTCAACCAATTTCAAGTTATTGATGATTTCTGATTTTTTCATAGCAAGATCAATATCCTGATGTGGCACTGAATCTAGACAAAGATTTTTCTATTATTATTTCATATCGGTAATTTATGAGGAAGTGCGTCCCGGTCTCCTGCCTCAAAAATTGCTACCCGGTGACTATCAAAATAACAACCCCTCGTCGTAATTCTTGTTTATTTATCGTATTTTTCATAATTCTTGTTAGATATGAAGATGGATATATAGTTTGAATAGACTGAGATAGATAGATAGATAGATAGATAAACAAACAAAATAATATAGATAGATATGAACAAATGGAGATAGATAGATAGATATTTTCGACAAGTAAATGTATTGGGGGGGGGGGTCGCTTCTTTTTGTCGGTGACTATCAAAATAACAATCCCAGCTCGTCGTAATTCTTGTTTATTTATCATAATTTGTCGTAATTCTTGTTTAGATATGAAGATGGATATATAGTTTTGAATAGACTGAGATAGATAGATAGATAAACAAACAAAATAATATAGATAGATATGAACAAATGGAGATAGATATTTTCGACAAGTAAATGTATTTTTTTTGTCGTAATTCTTGTTTATTTAAACTAAAAACAAGACATTAAACAAACATGAATAAAAAAAATCTTAGTATTTAAAGTAATATAGATAAATATGAACAAATTGAGATAGATAGATAGATAGATAGATAGATATGAAGATGGATAGTTTTGAATAGACTGAGCTGGGTCGTTATTTTAATAGTCACCGGGTAGCAATTTTTGAGGCAGGAGACCGGGACGCACTTCCACATAAATTACCTTCATATCTATTGAACATTATTTGTACCAAAAAGATAGTTTGGAGTTTGCTCAGAATGAAGCTAAAAATTTTGTTAAAATTTCTTACATCAATTTTTCTGAAATTTTGTCCAGGTGTGGACTATCCTAAAGTTAGACAATCCTCAAAATTTGAGCTTCCAATTCCAAAAATTGGCAGAGTTATGTTAATTCGAACTATCCAAATTTGGGTGGTCGGTCGCAAAAAATGGCGACTTTTTCGTAATCTATTTTTGTCTGTAAAATGAGTTCTAGAGCTTCCCTGCTGTTACATAATAATTGGATCCCTAATACATTTTTAAGGTATTGTAGAAATCATTATGGCAATCAGTACAGTTGATGGCCTTGAGAGTGAGTGACGGCGCTTGACCTCGATCTCACCTTGCGTTCTGCGGATGGAACGTGAGAACCGGAAGGCAATAGAAGGCCCCCTTCTGGTTTAAGGATACTAAGTAAGTAACTTAGTCAGTTAGAAGTTAGAAGCCAAGCTAGCAAGATGTGAGTCTCACTGCGCAGATTGTCTGGTCTGGGGATCTACGAATAAAGTAACATCATCGTAAATCGAAGTCTTGTGTTTATTACTAAAAACCAACAATGACACAGGGCTTCTGATAAGGAATGATCCCCAACAGAAACCAGACACGTAATCCTCAATAGAAGACCAGACGAGACCTTAGAAGATATACCAGACCAAGATAGATGATAGACGATCACAAGCAAAGCCGGCCAGAAGAATAGACGACCAGAGTAAGAAGTAGTAAGAAAAGTATATAATGTTATATGCTGATTTGGCTTAGCGAAAAGACCAGTATATAACATATACCTATTTAGTGCCGGTAAAGAAGGCGCTATGCAACACTACTCCTAAAAATTGGTTTATAGAAGTATTTTTGCCCAAGGAATCCAAAAATGCTGACACAATTTCAAGACAGGGTAATTAAGTTTCATATTAAAACCAAATATTTATATATAAGCTGAACTTACCCAGACACACATAATGCAGTATCATTTGTTCTTGTCTTCTTACAAATTGGACAGGTAGAAAAGGAACAGCCTGAAGGCAATGGATACTGAAAAAAATAAAAAAGATTGAAAATTGAATTGTTACAATTTTGGTCACTATTTTAGGCGTTGTTGCTTTGTTGTCATGAGGATTGACGTCGCTAAATAAAAGAATGGCACACGGCACTTTTTTTCCATTGGAATATCTTAGTTTTCCCGAATGATTATTACTTTCTTCTTTCTTTTTTTCTTTCTTTCTTTCTTAGTTCAATAATTACTCCATTTTTTGTGGGGTAATCCTTTACGTTAATTTGCATCTTTAACTACATGTGAGAAGTTACAGTCCCGAAATCGACCTACTCTACTATACATTGCTTAGTTACCATGTAGTCACCAATGAGGATTGATGGTGCTAAACAATAAGAATGGTCTATGATACTTTTCTGGCTGTAAGACTTCGTTGAATTAACTTTCTTTCTTTCTTTCTTCATTCATTAATTATTCTATTTTTGCTTTTTCTTTTCTTATTCATTTTAACTTTCTTTCTTTCTTCATTCTTTATTTATTTATTTTTTCCACTCATTAATTTTTTCTTTCTTTCTTTCGTTCGCTCTTCGCCTTTTTCTTTCTACATTTTTCTTTCTTTTTTTTTCTTTCTTTCTTTCTTATGTTTCTTTCTTCATATATATCATTCTTTATTTCTTTTTGTGCGTTTATCTCTTTCTTTCTTTTGTTTTTTCTTTCTTTCTTTCTTTTATTTTCTTTCTTTTTTCTTTCCTTCTTACTTCTACTCTTCCCTTTCTTTCTTTATTTATTTCTTCCACTCATTTCTTTCTTTCTTTCTTTCTTTCTTTCTTGAATAAGAAAAGAAAAAGCAAAAATAGAATAATTATTCTATTTTTGCTTTTTCTTTTCTTATTCATTTTAACTTTCTTTCTTTTTCTTTCCACATTAATTCAATATTCATTCATTCATCCAACGGTAGAAAAGGATGTAGTCTCAGTAGTAGAAAGTCAGTTGCATTCCTTGAAATCCGAGGTTGAACAAAAATTTTACTTGTAGCAGAGAATCTAGTTGTAGTCTTTCTGGTACAAAGGGACCAGTTAGCAACTGATTTCAGGGCAGTTGCAAAAGATTTTTAAATGCTCAAATGCTTTTCTGATAGGCCCATTTTATCAGAAGTGCCTGCTGCTGCTATTTGCGAAAGTCTATAAATAAAAGTGGTGATTTCTTGTACATCAAACATATTTGCCTGAGATTTGGTCTAAAAATGTTTAAAGACTTAAAATTTATATTTAATATTTACTAATAATCGAGATCAAAATGGGGTGTCTAAAGGTCATATGGTCCAGATTTTGTTTATCTGAGTTTACAAAACAATGAAGTCATTATTCAAATGAGGTCATCATAAAATCTTCAACGCTTTGTTTGCACAACAGTCAAATCATTCAAAATGATTTCCCAATCTGAATTGTTACTAAACTAAGATAAACAAAATCTTAAAACTTGCAATGGAATGAGAACAATCTACCCTAATGAATTACAAGAAACACCTGAAGAAGGCTGGATGGCACATTGGCTGAAACGTTTTTCTATGTATATTTCCCAATAAAAGATGAGGACAACAGTCAGAAAAATCAAAATAATCCATATTGTCATGATATTCTGAGAAATCTAAGAATATCTTGAATAATATAGAACAAGGGTTAACTATTTATTGGGAAAAGAAAAGGATAAAGTATAAAAGTTTAAAAATAAATAAATGGAAAGGTAAGAGTTGCTGCCCTTGGCCAGAGAAAAAAGGGGTTAGTTCCCTTAGGTTTTGTTTTGATTTGAAAAATGACCGGGAAAAAATTGACTGAGAAGCAGACGGTAATTCAGACAGATGAGAAAAGACGATAGGAGAGAGACAGTTAGATCAGTGTTGAGAATGGTTTTGGGAGTTGACGTTTGAATTAGGAGATTAGAAGGAAAAAGATGAATAATTAAGAGTGGGAAATTTGGATTGAAAGAACAAGAATTATTGCCAGTAAGTGATTTATTATTTATTTATCAACAAAAAGGTAAAAAGTTAAAGAAACTGGAAAAGAGATTATTATTTGAAGAAAAACCGAATTGATTTGAAAGGGAAAGAAACGAAAGAAGTGATTGTTTTTGGAAACGGATTTAAAGTAAAAAGAAAGAGAGAAAAAGGAGGGACTTATATTTAATGAAAAAATAAGGAAAGAAAAAGAAATAATAAAAAAAAAAAGGAACTTATGTTTTAACAGACAAAAAGAAAAAGAAAAGAAAAGGTATTTATTGGATGGTAAACAATTTTGTTTCATGGACTTTTATGTATTTTGCATCTGTCTGTTTCAAAAAAAAAAAAAAATAATCATTTTTTATAAAATAAAATAATTATTTATCACTTATAAATTGTCTTATTGATTGAATTTTTTTTTATTTTGCTTGAAAGAAAAACATTCCATATTTTTCCCCTGAAATATTTTTTCCTTGGAGAGTCAATTGCCTAACCACTTAGGACCCACACGACTCGAAGATGTTTGAATAATGTAGTGAGAGAGGAGACCTACCTCGTGCAACACTGTGTGACAGAGAGAGTGGCAGGCATGAAGACTTGCCGTATTCTCGAAGGAAGCGGGCTAGGCTTTGCCTGGTGTGTAGGACTGACCTAGAGTTGAACCCGCTTCCTTCAGAATGTGAGAGCTGTGGACGATCAGTGAAATAAGAAATAGCATAGTGGCCCGGATGTAGGTGGTCGCGCCATGCTGACGAGTGTCGCACGTGCTGCATGGCCAATTATGAGTAAGGAGCCCGGATATGGTGAAATTGAGGTGTATTTAAAGGACTTATTCTCACAGACCAGGAAGAACGACTGCAGTAGAATTTTGTTGTCGAGACGAGCGGGACAAAGAAATAATTTTGATATTGGATTTTGGAGCGTGATACAGTTGGGAGTGTTTAGACTGTCGATTGGAACCTTGCGTCAAACTTGACTGTGACCCCCACACACACACACACACACACACACACTGATGAGAAATAAATAGACAGAACACTTCGTGACACATATTATCAATCCTCATCAAAAATTCAGACAAAGAGGAACTTACAGGTTTGGGTTTCTTTGGAATTGGTTGCATTGTTAAAGAAATTGGAGATTTGGCGCTTTGCAAAGTGTTGTACCAATAATCAAGGAATTGCAGGAAAAAGACTCCAATTGATAAACCCGTTGACAATCCAAAAGAGATGAAGTTCAACAACTGAAGACAAAGATGACCAATTTGTCTCGGGAAAGAACTGAAAAATAAAAGAAATCCAATAAAAGACATTAACAACAATATATATGTGTGTGTGTATTGGATTATTGTCTTGGTATAGGCCATAGACAATTTTCTGTATGAAACAAATAACCATCGACATTGCATTCTGGGAAAAAAATTCTGGTTGACAATCCAAAAGAGATAAAGTTTGGTTTGATTTGTTTTACAGTATATCAACCTCAGTGGGTCATTTAATGCCGATAAAGTTTTTAAATAAATTAATTCTTAATGGATACACATTTTTTTTTATTAATACATTTTTCTATTTAACCCATAAATGGGAGAGATAAAGTTCAACAACTGAAGACAAAGATGACTAATTTGTCTCGGGAAAGAACTGAAAAATAAAATAAATCCAATAAAAGACATTAACAGCAATATATGTGTGTGTGTGTATTGGATCTATGTCTGGGCATAGCAGAGACATTTTCTGTATGAAACAAATAACCATCAACATTGCATTCTGGGAAAAAATGAATCTTCTAATTACTATAAAAAAAAAAAACAATTGTAATATAAACCATTTAATATGCAATATCTCCAGCAGGAAAAGGACATCTTGCTAATGTTGGATTTATTGATTTGGAACAAACTCTTTCTAAAGCCGTCCTGTTGGTTGGGGCGTTAGAATGCACCGACTGCACCTCTGCAGAGGAGTAAGACTCCCCAATGGGGGCCACCTGTTGGCCGTGGGTGGCAACCTGTGATGCTTAAGGATAGAACCAGGTGGATGAGCAGTTCATGACTTGCAATACTCCACTTTGGCCCTATCTTAGGTTAGACGGGCGGTCGGAGACCCCCTCTGATCAATCGGCTGGTCACGTCAAGCTCTAGCACCTATATGATTTTCCCAAACCTATTGCCGTATGGCAAGCCCACCCCTCTTTATCATATGGGTGCTAGAAGGCGGTGGCTGAGGGTCTACATGTCCTGGGAATGTTAAACTCTATCTGATGGTGAGGTTCCAGTTTTGGAGGTTTGGGGAATGTGGAGCACCCCTCATTACACCATTGCTCCCTGGTCCACTTCTGACCCGGGTGTGGTGAGTACCGTTTAGGGTCCCATCTATGGTTAAATAGACCGGGTAGCAAGACCGGGTAGCCACTTCTAGAATAATATATATATATATATATATATGGGAGTAAATATGGAAAATAATTCCGACAAAATAAAGAAAATTTGAAAAAAACAAGTGTTCCAAAAATAGGATGAATTTAATTATCGATGACATCTTCGTGTGTGGATGCGAGACTTGCCTTTCAAAAATATAACGCTGATCAAATACAGTTACACAACTAAAAAGATTTCATCTCCTGTCATACATATAAAAACATCCATCATTTTCTTCACCCCAGAAACATCCTGATGAAGGTTAATGAAACCGAAATGTTTAAACATCGATAATTAAATTCATCCTATTTTCGGAACACTTGTTTTCAAATTTCTTTATATATATATATATATATAAACACGGTTTATTTGGAATGGCTTTTTGCCGACAATTTTTGGGAAATAAGTGCTTAATTGGGTCATACCTAATTTGAAAATTAATTAATTAATATAATGAATAGGCGGGAATACCTATTTAAAGTATGGCTAAACAAATCGAGAAAAATCAATCTCTGTATGTACATTTCGGCTATTAGGCCTCATCAGCAGACTATAGATCGGAAGACCGCTGAGCGTATTCCCGCCCAATTCATTTATTAATTAATTTCAAAATTAAGGTACGACTCCAATGAAGCACTATATAATATATAATATATATATATATATATATAATAATATATATATATATTTATGCAATTTGATTTTTGGTTATAAAGAGCGTTTTTACCTGGAGAAAAGAATGGGTAAAATGAATTTATTGAAGGTAAATCTCGTGTTGAGGGTAGAAATCACTGCTGATAGAAATGGCTGTTAACCTGGCACCAGTAAATACAAACTCGGGAAGGGCCAGTCGAATGATTGGAAAATATAAGACGTCTCAAAATAGAGCACCAGCACTTCCCAAAAGCTGTTCAATATATGGAAAACAAACAAAGAAATACTCTTCAGAGGAGGAATCTTGATCTACAAAAAAAAAACAGAAAAGCATTTTAGAAAAACAAAATTTTGGATCTTACAAATTTTAATCATTCAAAATAAACATGTGTTTAAACTTTTAAAATGTTTTGTTTTCAGAAGATGAATTTTAATAGAGAATGGTAAAATGGTAAAACGTGGCGAAGTCAACCACAGTTGGTCTCCCCCTGGATTAGTCAATTATTAATACTAAAGAATGTCCACTTTAACTGGTCCATCATCATCATCATACAACAAATTACAATAAATAAATAAGAATTACGACAAAAAAGAGACCCCCCCCTAAAATACATTTAACACCCTAAGTTGGTTGTTTTTTTTTTCAAAGTAGCACTGTAGCTGGGGTCGTTATTTTAATAGTCACCGGGTAGCAATTTATGAGGCAGGAAACCGGGACGCACTTCCTCGTAAATTACCTAAAATAGTAATGTCAGAAGAAGACTATACTGTGCTTGGTCCTGCTGGATTCAAAGTATTTTCTCGAAAATGTTCATAGGACTTTTTCCTTTCTCTCTCATGTATGGAAAAACAACCTGAAATAATTGACAAAACATTGTATAACAAGCGGTTCTTAACCGGTTGGGGTACTTGTAAAATTACTAGGGTACTACACACCACACACACAATTGGGGGTCTACAGTAATATTTTACTTCAAAAAATTGTTAATACTGAGAATTAAATTTACAATTTATTATGAAGTAGCAGCGGCTACCCAGCTGCCCTGGATGGAGGAAATTTTTTAAGTTAGTCCCGTAGATCCATTATTAGTGAATCGTGAGTTGTATCCTCATGGGATGAACTTTTAAATCCCTATGTAACAAAAATAGACCTTGCATTGATCCAGCTACTCTGAAAAGAAATGTTAATGCCTACTATCTAAAATATTAAATGAAAAAAAAAATCCATGCTGTTATCATTTACATTTTATTTTTATTATCTCCACGAATGTAATCAAATCTCTATAATTTTTATTCAAAAACAAAGCACTGGTAATTTAATGTGTGTATATATTTACTTTTTGTTAATTGTTTTATTTTTGAAGTTTCCTACCGGACATACATATACACACAACTGCCCTTTATATATGTATAGATTACATTCAGACATGTACATACACACAAACTGCCCTTTATATATGTATAGATTACATGTGCGGACATACATACACACAACTTCCCTTTATATATATGTATAGATTACATTCGGACATACATACACACAACTTCCCTTATATATGTATAGATTACATTCGGACATACATACACACAACTGCCCTTTTATATATATATAGTTAAATTCAGACATACATACACACAACTGCCCTTTTATATGTATAGATTACCATTCGGACAGTACATACACACAACTGCCCTTTATAATATATTGTATAGATTACATGGACATAACAGACACACAACTGCCCTTTTATATATATGTATAGATTACATTTGGACATAACAGACACACAAACTGCCCTTTATATATGTATAGATTATTTACTAGTGTACAAATGCTCGTACATGATTATTGCGTTAAATAATGTATATTTATTATATTAAATTACATTTTTGATACAAATTCGAAATGTGGTTTTGAGCTAAAATCGTTACCAACTCATTCAGTAACACATTTGAATTCATGGTTAACCATACTGAAGGTGACTAATTTTAAGGTAATTTAAAAAACATCTGAACAGAGCCTGTGGTTACTGTGGTCTGAACTGTACGTGTGTGTTTGTATACAATAAAGATGAAGAAACAGTCCGAAATATCAATATTATTCAGATCAAGCCTCATCTCATAAATACGCATTTAATATAGGGACTGGCAAAAATAACAAGTTATAGTCTTCTAAAACATATAAAAGAATTAAAAGTATAGAAGTGCTGATATAGTTTAAAAGTTGCAAAAACGTTTGTCTAATCGATAACGCTAGTAAATAATGACCATCATTAAAAAAAGAAAAATATCATTACATATGCAGTTTATTTTTAATACATTTAAAGGGATTTGTTTTGGTCAATTTTGACGCGATCCGCCATTCAGCCTCTTTTTCGATGGTTTTACGCGCTTGTTTACAATTTTTATGCAACATTCGCGATGAAAAAAAAAAAATTACCAAAAATCAGGTAATTATCCAATTTTAATGAAATTTTCAGTATTGATTTAACAATTAATGATTTTATAATGCATCAGTTATTTTATTTCAAAACTTTAATTTAGTATTTTTGCTATGAAAAATTAATATATAAAATTCATTTAAAATATGAAAAGCCTTATGTTAAGTTTAAAATGTTATATTTTTAGATTCTAGAAATAAATATCTATTTAATGCAAACCTTATTTTATTACATCAAAGTATACTTTTTGAAGAAAAACTCGATTGAAAATGTTTAGATAAAAAATAATCATTTGTAGAGAGAGTAGACATACCAAGAAGAAAATAGATTTCCAATAAATACTTTGCGACAAATGTCGAATTGGAAGTGGACCAACTCGTTTCATGCCATAAAAGTTTTCAGCAAATGAACCAGCTACAAAAAAATTAAAACAAAAATTAAAAGATAAACAGATTTTTTAAAAATACACCAAATAAATCACTGAACTAAAAGAGAAGGCAGACACAATGGAATGTATGCAGGATCGGCACATACTAACCCCCGTCCTCCTGCTGGAACAGGGGGGAACCAGCTTGAGGGCCCTGAAGGATGGGTCTCATATAATTTCTATGAATACTAAGTAAAGTAAAGTCATCGGGGCGGCCTAAAGTCGGTATCAGCAATCAGCGAGGGAGTCTATCCCCTTTTCACTTGAACATTAGACACAATTAATTGACAGTTGTTCCCTATCAATCAGACTGATCCCATCTCTGAAGTGACACAAAATAAATATTAAAGAAATAATTTTAGTTAGGGTGGAAGTACCAGTCTCTCTTCTTTAGTATAAGTAAAAAAAAGTCATTGGGGTGGTCTAAAGTCGGTATCAGCCAATCAGCGAGGGAGTCTATCCCCTTTTCACTTGCACTAGACCAAGTAGATTATTTTAGCATCTGAGGTGGAGTGCCAACCTACCATCAGCTCCTTACTTTACCGCACAGATCCATATGCTACTCATACGCTGAGTTGGCGAGGACCGGTATCGAACTAGGAACCAGGTGGTTTCTAGCCGAACGCTCTACCGACTGAGCTAACCCAGTGGGGGCCCCTATCAAAGATTGAAGAGGGGCACTAAAGCACCGGACCTGAATTTTGAACAAAAGATTCAAAGGTTCAAAATTCTTTTTGTAGTTGTATGAAATTACCTTCACTTAGTTAAAGTTTTCCATTATTAATTGGACTAGCAAAAAAAGATGTGCAATCTGGGCACAAGTATTTAAGTTTTAATGTAATTAGATATTGTATTGATTAGAGAAACTAATGAAATTAAATATGAACACAAAAAAGATTACTTATTTTTATTTTTTTCTAATTGATTTCAATATAAAATTATACATAGTATTTTTGATAATTTTATTTGAAGCATTGTTAAGTAAAGTATATCATTTTTGGAAAATACATCTTTAAGATGCGCTGGGACGCATCATCAGTAATGTTTTTCCTGTGATCATTACCAGTTTCGGGTCTTCAACATTATACTGGTTCGCACAGGTGACCCAGTCCAAAATGTTAAAATTTTGGGCTTGCATCCCAGCAATATCCTGCTACTTCATTGTGTGGCTTCGCCCCCTGTATATGGCATTTTGTGTCCGTGTTCTTTTATAAGAGATTATTTGGCCATGCCGAGACTGGGTGGTGGCTTCCCATATATTATTTATATTTTTAAAGGCAATTACAATACGTATAACGTATAGCTGTATCCACAACATGTACATAGAGAGAATTTGTTAATTATAATTGAAATAATTATGACAAGCAAACTTGGCAAATGCCGCGTGTGATGTGTGGAACACTGTACAGCTGTTTTAACCGTATTAGGTCTCATCAGCAGTGTATACTGGGTTTTCCGGTTCGAATCTCTGTCGGAGAGATGGTAGGTATACACGGCTGATGAGACCTAATAAGGGTTGAAACAGCTGTACAGTGTTCCACACTTCGCACGCGGTATTCGCCGAGTTTGCTTGTCGTGATTATTTCAATTATAATTAACAAATTCTCTCTATGTATATGTTGTGGATGCAGCTATACGTTATACGCATTGTAATTGCCTTTAAAATATAAATAATGATATACGGTTATTTCCTATAAGTCTAACATGATCAAAGGGGAACAACTCTCGACTGATAAATTATTTATTTATTGATCTACTAGGAAGACAGGGTTAGGGTTAGTTTGATGGGAAAATAAATAAATAATTTATCAGTCAAGAGTGGTTCCCCTTTGATCATGTTAGACTTAAGGAAATAACCTGATATACTATACATAGGATTGCTTTTAATGTTTGAGAATTAAAGAACAATATCAGAAATCAATAACACCAAGTAATTATTTATTAAACACAGTTTTGTTAAAATCAGTATGCAAATTATTCACACAATATACTATGTAAACTTTTATTTCTTACTCATATTGGCTATTTTGGAGCAAATCCATCTCAGCTAGACCTTAGATAGAGATATATTAATAAATGACCTGGTAAACGCTCATAAGGTCATTAATCATCTTAACAACAGCAACCTTGAGCACCTTTTTGATCTCTATGTTTTTAACACACATGGGCATGCCTACAAAGTCAGAAAACAACACTGCTCACGTGACTTTCGGAAACATTTTTTCACAGTCAGAATTGCGGAGACATGGAATAAACTGCCCGCGTCTGTTGTAGGCTGCCAAAGCACTGAATCTTTCAAAGCCTCCATGCTTCCTGTAGTCTGCCGACACTATACCTGATGCCACTCTCCACATACATATGCACACATACATGCATATTACTACTGTAAACTGTTCATGTTCCTAACACAACATTATTCTATGTACTTGACATGAGACTTTGATGAATTGTGGTGCACCTGAGCACTGTACACAATAAATTTCATTATTATAAGTGTAAGATTAAATAATGATTATTTAATGATAACTATTGAGAATATAAATAAATAACTAAGGGAAAAGTGACATTGGTGGTGATGTATATATTATAATAAGATAACAATTCATTATATATTCTTACCCTCCATCTTTACTTATCTATCTTATCTATTCAATAATCCCAACGTGCAAAAAAATTATTAAAAATCTACTATAAAATCGCACTAAGTTTTCAACTCTCATTTCTCCATGAAATCTTAGAATTTTCCAAGCTATAAACAAGCTATTTCTAGATACAGGCAAATTTTTTTCCTAGTCTCATATAAAAAAACAGATCAATTTTGTTCTTTAATATTGTTCTCCTTTTTCTTCTTCGTTTTAATATCGGCAATTTATATCAATTAAATTGTCTTAGCAGTAAAAAGACTTTAATATATCTTATAAATTGATTTGATTTGATTTTTTTTTTTCAGAGAATTTATTCAGTTGGTAATAAATTTATAACTATTAAATTCAAAACAGCTTTACTCCCTTGAACAAAATGACCTTGTAGAGGGGTTTGTGTATATACCTACATTTGAGGGTTGATGAAACATAATCTTGCAACAATTGTTTCCCTCATCTTGTCTTATGCCTGTATAAGTAGAATAGAGTGATCTGCTCTTGGACAAGCCACTATAAATATAGAGATGGAGTCAGCCATTTGCATTCTACTCTGGACGTCCGAAAGAAATGGTGGCCATGTCTTTTGTACTTTATAATGCTATTAGTGGTGTTAGTATAGCATTTTATTCTAAGACTAACAGCAACAAATAAATGAATTAAAACTTAGTTTAATTCTAACAATTTATTAAAGAACAAATAAAACAATGACTAAGAATATAAAGTCCTTCTTGTGTGTAGAGTTAAGTTTGAGAGACTTACCAGTGTGATGGAGAAGATATCTGATATCTTAGTGACTTTTTTGAGAGAATTTTGGGTTGATGTCTCGTTGGAGCTGGTCCGGAATGTATCTGAAGGTTTTGGTATTTTGTGCGAAAACTTCTGGGCTCATCACATGATTGGTATATCCAATCAAAGAAAACCTCTCCCTTATTTAACCCCACACACAGGAATGAACATTTGGACCATATAATGGTAATTTATGAGGAAGACTGTCCCGGTCTCCTGCCTCAAAACTTGCTACCGGTGATTGCTGAAAAACCAACTCAGCTACTATTGAAGTCCGTAGCCGAAGCAGTGTCACTTGAAAGTAAACAACCAACTTGGGGCATTTTGTTTTTTGTTTTTTTTTGTTTTTTTCGACATTCACTTACATATAAAAAAATCCAAAACGTTTATTTTTTTCGGTATTTTCATTTTATTTTGATATATTTATTTCCAACAATCAATTACAAGTAAAAAAAAAAAAATCAAAATATTTAGATATTCTTGTTTATTTAAACTAAAAACAAAACATTAAACAAACATGAATAAAAGAAAATCTGAGTATTTAGATATTCTTTTATATTTTAATAAAATAAAAAAAAACTATCTATCTATCTAGTCGTCTTCATATTTATCTATTGCTTCGGCTACGGACTTCAATCGTAGCTGGGGTTGGTTTTTCACCACTCATCGTTAGCAAGTTTTGAGGCAGGAGACCGGGACGGTCTTCCTCATAAATTACCCATATAATCTTTAAGCACCCTATCTGCAATCTCGATTCATAACATGTTTTTCATTTACACCGTCAAAATCTTGTTGTTTGTTAGGGGGTTAGGGTTAGGGGTTAGGGGTTAGTTTTATAATTTAAAAAAAAAAGAACTCTAAAAATCGTCTGTTATCAAACAACCGGATTTTGACTGTGTAAATGAAAAACATGTCCTTATGATTTGAGATCGCATATGAGGTGCTTAAAGGTTTTATGGTCTAAACATTTTTACTGACCCAACAATGCCATTGTGGGGTTTATCTTCACATTGGTCTGGAAGAGTTATCTTCCCGCTGTGTTACCGCGTGTTGTCACCAGGGGCTATAGTATTTAAGCGCCTGATTTAAAGTTCTCTTCCTCTTTTCTACCTCTCCTCGTAGGAATCCACATGGGTTAGACAATTGTCATTCGCTTCTCGTTGGGGCTTCGGCCCTCAACACTGGCCTCTAGTCACTGTAAGTGATTTATACAGCATGGACTATTCTTAGTCTCATGTCTGTACCTTTATATTACATGTACATTTAGGTATCTATTTGTATCTTGTATTAACATTCATAAATGTGTCCGTTTTATATTATTTTATCTCTACTCTTGTATGTTTATGTACATGTTATTATTTCCTGTATATCGTTTCCATGTGCTGTTACCTATATAAAATGTTTTGTCTCACAAACGTGTCGGAGCTGTATGTTCATATATTTGATACCTTGTGCATATCCTACCCAAGGCGAGAAGGTTGGGTAAAAAGATACAATGAACGTGATTCCTAACTTCAGGACATAAAATAACCCAGATGGGTTTGACATGCTATTGAAATTAATCAATAAAACAATCAATATAAACTCTCACTTTCTCGTCACCTGTTTCAATCGAAGGTACCTCTGACCTCATATTTGTCTATCAAACGCTTATACAGTTCCGGTCTGAAAATGGGGCAATGTTAGCTTATTACATTCGATCAATTCATGTCGCAAAAACAACTGTTAAATCCCATAACTGCATAAATTTCAGTGACTTGATTGCAAACATTCATCCCGATTTATTCAGTTTGTTGTATACCCTTTCTTACTTCTTTACTTCTTACTTGCTTCTATATCTTGGACATCAATTCTTCTGGCCGGCTTTGGGTCTTCTATCATCTTGACTTGGTATATCTTCTAACATCTTGCGTCTGGGTCTGGAATCTTCTAAGGTCTGGACTTTCTTGGGGACTTCGGGTCTGGTTTCTGTTAGGGATTTCTCCTTATCAGAAGCCCTGTGTCATTGTTAGTTTTTAGTAAACACAAGACTTCGATTTTCTTTTAATGTTACTTTATTCGGTGAATCCCCAACCCAGACATAACATAGCGTGCGTATGCAGAGTTACAGTTTAGACAGAGCATCATGGCCGACTGCTCTGTCGGACATCCACTGCAAAACTAAACTAAAGCTCCTTACTATTCTTAAACTGGAACAGGTTCTTCTATGCCTTCCGGTTCCCACGATTCATCCCTGGAAGGCAAGGTGAGAGTGAAGTCAAACCCTGTCACTCACTTTCAGGGCCATCAACTGCACTGATCGCCACCATCTCTCTATACTACCTTACATAAATATGAAAAGGGTCATCCCCTCAGAATTACAGGGGATTGACAATAATCTTATGCCACCGCATAGATTATGTAACAAGTTGAATTATCCTCGTATTAGTAGAAATATTCCGGATTACTGATTTATATGTTTAGTATGAAAAAGAAAACAACATTTTTTTTTTATATTAACCATAAATCTTACACCATAAAGAAATATCTTTAATACTTACCATATTTATAAAGATAATAGTTTTCAATGAAGAAATCGATGCCAGCATAAATTTCATCAAAATATTTCAGCATCCAACCATATTCTTGTGGATGTTGTTCAGCAAGAATCTGTAAAATGGCAAACAAAAAATACAAAAAGCTAAAAAGCGACAACAAAAAATCAGCGAGGGAGTCTATGCCCTTTTTACTAGTGCTAGACCAAAAAGCTAAAAAACAAAAACAAAAAAAAGTAAAAATAAAAAAAATCAGATGGACCTAGAAAGTACAGACACATACAAATAAACAAACTACTGCTTAATAAAAAGTAAGTAAAGTCATCGGAGTGGCCTAAAATCGGTATCAGCCAATCAGCGAGGGAGTCTATCCCCTTTTTACTAGTGCTAGACCAAAAAGCTAAAAAGCAACAAAAAAGAAAACGTAAAAAAAGAGAATCAGATAGGCCTAGAAAATACAAAGACACACACACAAATAAACAAACTACTGCTTAATAAAAAGTAAGTAAGTAAAGTCACCGGGGTGGCCTAAAATCAGTATCAGCCAATCAGCGAGGGAGTCTATCCCCTTTTTACCAGCGCTAGACCAAGGAGATTGTTTTTTTGCGTCTGAAGTGTAGTGCCACACCTACCATCAGCTCCTTACTTTACTGCACAGATCCCTGTGCTACTCATAACGCTGAGTCGGCGAGGGTCGGTATCAAACTAGGAACCTTGTGGTTTCTAGCCGAAAGCTCTACATTCACTCGGCAAAATTACCAGCAAATAATAATTTTCAGTTTATTTTAGTATAAGACTTGATTAGTTTATAATCTCCATTTCCTTAAAATAACAACTCTAAGGTGAAAAAAGTGTATAACTGAATCACTCCGCAACAACTTTAAATCTATACCTCATCAATTAATGCAGTCATTTAATTAAAAAGCAAAAACAAAAATTCTAAATGAATTAACGTATCTAAGTTATGTTTTTCCTAAGAGTTTGATTTTTTATTAAATTAAAAATACTAGTACAAAATAAAAAGACACCCTCCAGGCGATGTAAAAATAATTTTTTGAACGATATTGCCTGAGGGGATTGTAGATGAAAATTCAATGTCATAGTGTGTACCATAAGTATGTAAAATCGTCAAATTTATTTGAGGAGTAAAAAAAAAAAAGAAAGAAAGACAATTTGAAATGGAAACAGTTCCGATAACTTTAAATATTATATTAGAATAAAACAATCTATATATAAATATATAACACCGGGCATCTATTTATTGAAACAATGAGGATTGTCTAACGTTGCATACTTACATTTTGAGTATATTTATTCTATGTTATGACGTTGGATTATGTGTTAGGTAATGTGACGTAAGCAGTGACATAATTTTTGTTACAGACAAAAACCGGAAGCGAATCTCCATTATTAATAGAGATATACGTATTGGACTTCATTTCATATTCTACAAACATCTGTCCAGTAGACTATGGTAAAAATTTATGATACTGAATGCACAGTCTACCCTTCAACTAAGGGCTATACTTGCAAATTGGTCGGAAAATTAAAACGGAAAGTTTTTTGGTGGACCCCCATGACAATTTAACTACAGTCTATGGATGAACTTTTTGCAAATTGGGTTACGGCTTAGGGTTTTTTGGGGATTAAGGTTGTTTTTTAATTACGTATTGCTTAAAAAAAATTTTAAAAAACCTTAAAATTACTATACATTTAATCAACCACTGAAATTAATTATTGAACCCAACGGTAGACACATTAGTCTCAGTTGTTTGTGTTAGTATTGCAATGTATAATTTCAATTAAAGCTGGTCTAAAAAAAATTTTTTTCAACATTAAATGTATTGTAATATAATTTGTTTTTCTTTTTAAATTTTTAAAGCAATATGTAATAAAAAAAAAACAACCTTAACCCCCAAACCGTAACCTAATTCACAAAAAAATCATTCATAGACTGTAGTTAATCTGTCATGGGTGGGGGCACAAAAACTTTCTGTTTTAATTTTCCAAGTTTAAATTTGCAAGTTTAGTCCGGAAAGTTTATAATTTTCCAGGTTTTTAAGATGTTACTAACGAGTTTTTATCCCGAATTAATTGTTTGGTTAACATAGACGACTATCAAATATACTTATTATTTTATCTTATTCAATCTATGAAGAAATATGCCATCATAATAATAAGTATTTTAAAAGCTTAAATCTTAAATACCTGAGAAAAAAATGTGATTAAAAACTTTACGTTCATTGATGTTATTGAAAGGGATGAAACAGTTTAATATTCAATATTTAGAGTATTATTTATCTACAATCGAACATAAACACATAAACAATACTTAATTCCTTTTCGTAAAAATAAAAATATACAATTCTTTTAAAAAAAAATAAAGTGCTTTCTTTATTGATAGTAAAATCCACTTGCAAAATAGGATAATATTTCGCCTAACACCGGTTAAAAGGTTATTTTGTTCGTTTTTATGCGAGTAATTGATATTTTTTCGATTATATAATCCTTACCCTTGCCGCATGTTTTACTGCAGGTTGGATGATCCTGTTTAAGCCATCTTGGGCAAGAATTTCAAATATAGACGGTCTTATTGAAAGACTGGTGGCTGTCACATGCGCCGCGTGTTCGGCCATGTTTATCTTTGTACTGGAAATAAATACATTAGAGTTATGTCCCTTGGTTTAATTCAACTTCCTGCAACTTGCTCTTCTTACAGATTTTACAAGACGGTCAATTTGAATTTGTTGCTGGTTGGTTGGTTGGGTTTTAACGGCATATCAATACTTGTTGGGTTATTTTATGCCGAAGATGTTTTGTTTTAATCATTCTTGATTGGCATTTAATGTTCTTTTAAACTCAATTTCTTAAACACATTTTAAAAAAACTAACCTTTTCTATTTAATCCATAGATGGGACCCTAACAGGTACTACCACTCTGGGCGCTCAAAACATTGAATTTGTCGCTGAGGATAAGTAGATAGATAGGTCTAAATAGACTGAGATAGATAGTAGGTAGGTAAAGGTATTTGCCTCATACCCCACTTGTATGGGCTGGGCACAAGGCCTCGTTTTAACGTGGGCCCACCCACAAGCCGAAGCTCATGGGTGGGAAAGAACAAAAATTGCGTCGGTTCCGTCGGCATTCCCCTTCAAGAGGGCGCCTCAGGCGCTGGGCATGTATTGCCTGGGGGGGGGGGGATGGCGCCCCTGGGATCGACGCTATTATTTATTACTTAAACTGATCCAGTGGCCGAAGCACACTGGACCCCCAGCCGAGGCCGGGTATAGAAGGTAAGGATATTTGCCTGCTCATCCCACTTATGAGGGCTGGAAACAAGGTCTCGTTTTTACGTGGGCACATAAAAATTGCAAGGATCTGGGGGGATGGCCCCCCTGGATCGATGCCATTAACTGTACTTCACCGGTCCAGAGGCCGAAGCACACTGGACCCCCAGCCGAGGCCGAGTATAGAAGGTAAGTCTCAAAGCATAGAATCTGGAACAGATACTACACTTTGATCCCCCCTTCTACAAAAGGTAAGTATGTAGTTTAAAGATTAGTTTGTTTTGTTTTACGGCATAATAACCTCAGTGGGTTATTTAATGCCGATAAAGTTTTGAAATAAATCAATTCTTAATGGATAATACAATTTTTTTATAAATACATTTTTCTATTTAACCCATAGATGGGACCCTAACAGGTACTACCACTCCGGGTCAGAGTGGACCAGGGAGCAATGGTGATGAAGGGGTGCTCCACATTCCCCAAACCTCCAAAACTGGAACCTCACCATCAGATAGAGTTTAACGTCATTCCCAGGACATGTAGACCGCAGCCACCGCCTTCTAGCACCCATATGATAAAAATGGGTTGGGGCTTGTCATAAGGGCAATAGGGTTGGGAAAATCATATAGGTGCTAGGGCTTGACGTGACCAGCCGATTGATCGGAGGGGGCCTCTCCGACCGCCCGTCTAGCCCAAGATAGGGCCAAAGTGGAGTATTGCAGGTCATGAACTGCTCATCCACCTAGGCTCTATCCTTAAGCATCACAGGTGGCCACCCACGGTCAACAGGTGGCCCCATTGGGGGAGTCTTACCCCTCTGCAGAGGTGCAGTCGGTGCATTCTAACGCCCCAGACGACAGGGCGGGGTAAGTATGTAGTAGGTTTACCCAATTTGTCGAAAAATCCGTGTTTTTTGTTTTCAATACAATTTTGTCCCCCCCCCCCATTTGAAAAAAATATTACCAAAAATCAGGGAATTATTCGATTCGATGTTAATGAAATTTTCAGTGTTGATTTATCAATGAATTGAGTTTATAATGCACCAGTTATTTTATTCTAAAACTTTCTGATTTTTTTGCAAGTCACTTAACTTTGACCCCTCCCCTTGTTTTTGGGGCACACGCAAAATATATGTGGGTTATATACGTGATTGATACATTTTTCTGCATAAATAAAAAGACAAAAGACCGAAAGTGTGAATAGAAGAAGAAAAAAATTTAAAGAATCTGCTCGGATAGTAAATAAGTACCGAAAATCGGAAAATAAAATGATTAAAAAAAATTAAAAAATTATTTTTGAAGATTTTTTTTTTTACTCATTTCGATAAATTATTTAATTGGCTATTATTTTATAAAAGAAAAAAAATGCATCAATATATGTTCCGGTTCAAAGGGGGGGGGGGCACTAAATTTCCAATACAGTTTTCGACCCAAAAATGTGGGTGATTAAAAAAATAATTTTTTTAGAATCTGATAATATGACATTTTAAATTTAAAACATGCTGCTCATATTTTAAAATGAATTTTATATATTAAATTTATCATAACAGAAATAAACTAATTAAAGTTTTGAAATGAAATAACTGATGCATTATAAAATTCATTCATTGATAAATCAATGCTGAAAATTTCATTAAAATCGAATAATTACCTGATTTTTGGCAAATTTTTTCAATCGAGAAAATGTTAACTTTATTTTGTAAACACTCCATCTTTAAACAGCGTTTGGCCATCCGCGATCGAAATTAACCGAAAAAATCGTTTTAAATGTATTAAAAATAAATTACATGAGTAATATTATTTTGCTTTATTTACTGATGCTCATTATGTTACTACTTTTCGACTTATACAAAAATTTGACCTTAAATAATCCATTTGATTAATTTTTTTATATGATTTTTTTTAAATGAATAGCAGCCGAATTTTTGGGTATACCTAGTATGTAGAGAGAGAGAGAGAGAGAGAGAGAGAGAGAGAGAGAGAGAGAGAGAGAGAGAGAGAGATTCCTTGTCAAGGATCCCTTTCTAAGTGTTGTCTTTTGTAGTACATTTGCATATGTCTGATAGGAAAATCTGATGTTAGAGTGCTCTACTATGTTTAGGAGTGATAGTAATATTTTGTTGATAATATGGGTGGGTGCTATATTTCAAAGCATATATATATATATATATATATATATATATATATATATATATATATATGAGGTATCCAAAACTTGGTAGTGAGGGATGATTCTATACGTGATATCTAAGATACACTGTATTATTATTGTATGATCCAGTATGTATGAATATAGTGAATCTTTAAATCACTAAAAAGAGCTCAATGTATAATAAACTTTTTAGATTATATACAGAGCAATATTTATCTTAGAAAGGAAGGGAAAACTCAACACCGTAATTCCATAATAAATTTATTTATTTAAAAAATTGGGGCCCAATATATATATATATTTCGATCTAGGGTTCATACATATACCCCCCTTTTTTTTCTCAAAAAAGTTATTTTTTCGAGCATACCGGAAATTCTCCATATTTCAACCAATTTCATTTAAAACAAAAATGATTTACTCTGACGAAGGGCCGTTATTTTTTTGTATACTAAACATTTCTGTATTTTTTTCTATTATCGTTATTTTCTATTATTTTGTATTTAAAATTTAAAATAATACTAGATAGAATACATGTATGCATGAATAACCTCCTGACCGAAACACGTGTCAGTAAAATAAAATAAGATAAATTCTATTTTATCCATTCAACATTTTCTTTCCTTTATTTTTCATTTCAACATACCGTTGGATTCGCTTCCATTTTCAACTTACACACACACACACACACACACACACACACATATATATATATATATATATATATATATATATATGTTGTAGATTTTGCGTCTCCGTATGCTTCTAGTGAGTATATATATTTGAGATATATTTTTGTATCTGTATCCGTTTTTTGGAAGTCCATATACCAGGTTTGGGCATTGGTGTGAAGCATTAAAGTATTGTATTATGATAATGTTGTTATCATAATATGTTGATCTAGGAATAAATATCAGAAAACTCGGTGTTTTTTTTTTTTAGTTTGTTTTATCCTAAGAACACACACCAAGAAATATTCAGCTAACTTGTAGAAAATAATATTACCTATACAGTAACCTCCCTTTGACCATAGCCAAAACAGAGCCCAAGGGTCTCTTAGCCATAACCTGATGAGAAACCTCATGCAATTGGCTAAGGGCCTTTGTCAGCGACCAATCAGAGCACACATTACGAGGCTCAGTTTGGCTACCAATTTTGAGGGCTGATACCTTCTATCAGCCTCTTGCCACTGGACTCCCGTCGGAGAACGACGTATTCCTTTCCACAGCTCACAGAAGAAGCTTGGGCGTTGAAAACGATGGGACTTGGAACAGCTTGGAAGGGTCGGTGATGCGTATAATCAAACAAACAAACTAGCAAGACATTCCAACATGAACAGATAAGTCACGCAAGCATTATCTTGCAAAACAAACCATACATTTACACATTACATACATTTTCTATTTGTGACTTTTGTAAACACAGACATTTGTATCACAAGTTACACATTGTATTTCGTGTATTGTATCATACATGTCTTGCTATGATAAATGCTTTTTGTTTATAAGCCTTGTTGTTGTCATTGCCTGCTATCCTTTACTTTGTAAGATTCAAAGTGAATACTTGAAGAACATTCAACTCCGACAAGGGTTGAGGCACAAAACATTTTATATAACACAGCACATGAATAAACAAGATACATAAACAATGGAAGATAGAATAGTGTACATAAATATACACACATAAAAGTCACTGACAAGATAATATAAAAGTACACATAATATAAAGGTACAGACATGGGACTAAGAATAGTCCATGCTGTATAAATCACTTACAGTGACAAGTAGCCGGCGTTGAGGGCCGAAGCCCCAACGAGAAGGGAATGACAATTGTCTAGCCCATGTGGTCTCATAGCGAGGAAAAAAATCAGCCGCTTAAATACAAGAGGCCCCTAGCGGGAACCAGCGACATCAAGCGGGCAGACAACTCCTCAGGCAAATGCATAATTAACCCCTACAACTTTATCTTGTCATAGTGCTATGTTTATTTTATAACCTTTCAACTTTAAAACACCCAAACCTCGTGCTACCCCATAGGTGTAGCGGACAAAAATTTAATAATCTAAGGAATTTCATAATTTTGAATCGGAATATCTTTTTTTTTAATTCTTATTTGTAAAGTTACCCATGATATCTAATTATAATGGAGATACGGTGTCTGTCAGACGGTAACTGAAACCACGTCACTGCTTAGGTAACAATACCCTCAGGAATTGCGTAGGTTTAATCAATGAGTATTAGATTTTTTTAAAAAGAAAAGAAAAAAAAAAAGAAAAGAAAGGAAAGAAAAAAGAAAGGATTATTTCCTATAAGTCTAACATGATCAAAGGGGAAACACTCTAGACTGATAAATTATTTATCTATTTATTAATCTACTATGATAAAACGCCAGCTGCAGGAGGGGTGCCGGGAGAGCGGATGCCACTCTGCACCGCGTTGATGGACCTAACGAAGGCATCCGACCTGGCCACCCGAAGTGTTCACAGTCACTGCACCAGAGACTGCCATTCCAAAATTGTGCTGCTCAACAATACTAAAAAGTGGACTCTACGCCATTGTCTTTAGTAGACGGAAGGATACCAACCACGATAAAAGAAGACAGGATTAGGGTTAGGGTTAAGGGTTAGGGTTAGGATTTAGGGTTAGTTTAATGGGAAGATAAATAATAATTTGGGTTCTGTTTTTTTCTGGTAACCCTGTAATATCATGTTACTCAACTAGGGGGGTTAGGGTTAGGGTTAGGGTTGGGGTTTAGGGTTAGCGTTGGGGTTTAGGGTTAGTTTAATGGGAAAATAAATAATTTGGGTTCTGTTTTTTCTGGGTCAGCCTGTAATATCATGTTACTCAACTAGGGGGGGTAGGGTTAGGGGTTAGGGTTGGGGTTTAGGGTTAGCGTTGGGGTTTAGGGTTAGGGTTAGGATTTAGGGTTAGTTTAATGGGAAAATAAATAAATAATTTGGGTTCTGTTTTTTCTGGGTCAGCCTGTAATATCATGTTACTCAACTAGGGGGGGGTAGGGTTAGGGTTAGGGTTGGGTTTAGGGTTAGCGTTGGGGTTTAGGGTTAGGGTTAGGATTTAGGGTTAGTTTAATGGGAAAATAAATAAATGATTTGGGTTCTGTTTTTTCTGGGTCAGCCTGTAATATCATGTTACTCAACTAGGGGGATTAGGGTTAGGGTTAGGGTTAGGGTTGGGGTTAGGGTTAGCGTTGGGGTTTAGGGTTATGGTTAGGATTTAGGGTTAGTTTATTGGGAAAATATAAATAATTTGTGTTCTGTTTTTTCTGGGTCAGCCTGTAATATCATGTTACTCAACTAGAGGGGTTGTTAGGGTTAGGTGTTAGGGTTGGAGTTTATGGTTTGGGTTAGGGTTATGGTTAGGATTTAGGGTTATTTTAATGGGAAAATAAATAAATAATTTATCAGCCAAGAGTGGTTCCCCTTGGTTTATGTTGGAGTTATAGGAAATAACCAAGACTGTTGAAATGTTTGATAAAGACAAACCTGACTTGTTGGTTTCACTCCAAAGCGTCATTACGTGACAATGATCGACTAGAAAAACATTACCACCAATTGACACCTCAGACACATCACGTGTGTGTGTGTGTGTGGGGGGGGGGCTTTGACGGGTTTGTGGTCCAGATAACAGATAGTAAAAAAGCCGCGTTGGTCAATCCAAGGTGGGCGCTGACGTGCTTAGAAACGGAACTAATGCAAGATAAAGAGAAAAAAGAAAGAAGAGTTTTTATCTTTGGATCGTTTTGTTGATTATTGAGAACAGTTTACCTACAAAGATTCTAAAACAAAGCGAACGTTTCATGAAACAAACACACACACACACACATACTCTCTCTCTCTTTCTCTGTCTCTGTCTGTCTCTGTCTCTCTCTTTATCACACTCTTTCACTCTCGTTCACACACACACACACACACTCCCTCGCCCTCTCTTTTCTCTCTCTCTCTCTATCTCTTTCTCTCACTCTCTCATTCTCTCTTTCACACACACATACACACACTCTCCCTCACTCTAGTTCACACGCACACACACACACACACACACACACACACAGTCTCTCTCTCTCTCTCTCACACACATACACACACACACTCTCTCTCTTGCTCTCCCTCTCTCTCTCTCACACACACACACATACACATACACCCCCACACTCTCTCTTTCTCACACTCTTTCACTCTTTCTTTCACACACACATACACACACTCTCCCGCATTCTCGTTCACACACACACACGCACACAACACACACACACACACACTATCTCTCTCTCTTTCTAACACTCCTTCACTCTCTCTTTCACACACACATACACACACTTCCCTCACCCTCGTTCACACACACATACTCCCTCATTCTCTCTCTCTCTCTCTCTCTCACTCTTTCACTGCCTCTTTCACACACACTCACACACACACATACTATCTTTCTCTCTCTCTCACACACACACACACACACTCACACACTCACACACACACACACACACACACAATCAAATATATAAGAAATTAATGCGACTACCTAATAATAACAAAGTAATCTAGTTGTCCATTATTTCACTAGTGAATTTAATCTTCACTGAGTGCTTCATACTTCTGACTGTTGGATTACTTCCCTTTAACAAAGAATTCTGCTAATGAATGATCGATAGAATGGTCAAAACAGTTTTATAGGAAGAAATCGCGAAAGCCTGTTCTCCTACCACGTCCAGCGTGCTTTGAAACAGATCTGACTTTAGTCCTAAGCAATCAGGACTTTTCGTTTCCAACAACCTCGTGTCGCATTGAACACGGCACCATAGAACAATACACTTTTTGAATATTTAAGTCTTTCCCCAAAACTTCCATTTCTCTCGCACTAGTGACATTCCTGTTGAAAATCACACATAAGTATTAAGAGTATTTACGGGATTCGAAGAAGCTCTTATTTCTCCGTAGTTGTAGGCAAATTGTCGGACAAAGAAGGAACAAACACGAAAGTAAATGCAGACACTTGTATTAACAAAAATTACATAAATGTTTTTGCAAATTTTATTGGTATTTGCTACTAGACTTATCTGAGATTAAACCAGTGTTCTTGGAGTAGTGGTGATAACAGGGGTATTCTGTTGCTGGTTTGAAAGTTGATAGTACGCTTCTTCGGACGTTTCTCGTTCTTCCTCGTAACCGGTTCAGTGATAAGTGATGGGGCATGCTATTTTAGAAGCTTCTTGCCGGGGTAACAGTTCCTTTAAATGACGGTGAATGGGCCCTTTTCAAGTAGACTATTTGGTCTTGGTGCCTTCTGTAGTGTGCTATTGTGACCGCCTTGTAGTATGCGGACACAATGCCTTCGAAAGTTGTTACGTTCGTCTACTCAAGCGTGTAATACGCCGGATTTTAATTCTTCTGAGAAAACCAACAATCATTGAGAGAAAACATATATATGCATTCGGACAGAAAGAATAATGTAGAAACAAAAATGTGATGGAGGCGCGTGGTCTAATGGTTAGAGTCGTGGGAAATGGACTCGTCAACACGAGTTCAATTCCTGGACGAAGCTGTTGGAATTTCACATGGCGCTAATACCCTTGGGAAAGGTATGAATCCAATTCTCTCTCCAGCTATGGGCAAATAGCAGGGCAGACTGGACTCTTTAACCATGGCTAGGTAACCAGTCTAGGAGAAGGAAAACTCTGAATTCAAACCCGTCAAACTCCGCTTAAGAAATTGACCTTGTGTCGCATCCTACTCGTGCGGTGAGGTTGGTAGATATATATAACTTAATTTATTCATTCATAGATAATCTTTTCTTTTTTTTTTTTTTTGTTCAATCAAAAAAATAGGAAGAAGAAGCGGGAGAAACAAAAATGTCCAACATATGGGGATAGTGAGAGATAGAGATTTTTCTTGGAAAAATACAGTTCAGCTTTTACTTATCTGTTTCAGTCTCTTGTTCATTTGTTTGTTTTCAATTCTTCATATCATTTTTCTTTTGTTCCTTTTACTTATTTCGTAATATTCTGTTTTATTCTTCTTCATTAATTTTTGAAGATGCGAGTTTCGCGTAGACGGTCCTTTACCCGGCAATTTTTCTTTTCCAACTGTTGAAACGCTGGACCGTTAAATCTTGGGACGCTAAATTTTGTTTTAAACGTTCAAACTTCTAATAACTCCTTTTTTTGTGAATTATCTCCCTTTCATCACCGAATGTAAATAAAGGGTTAATTCCTTTATTTATGTGTATTGTTTTCTTCTTCTTCTTGATTCGGCAAATAACGTGACAAAGTGTGCTGTGAAAAAATGCCTCCGTCCATGTCAACGGTCAGTAGATAAGTGGGCCCTGTTTTGGGGCTAAGTGATGAGAGCGTTTACTTTTACGTCTCTCTATGGTAACGACTCCCAGATAAGTAAAGTTTTTGGTTTTGGCGCCAACATACGATGTTGGCGATTCTCCCCCTAGCAGCAGGGGGAGATAATTAACTACGGAATTTCCAATAGTATAAAGGAAGATATTCTAGGTAAAACAAGACATTAGGTTTATAAGTTCCAAAAATTCACTCTGAATTGTCCAATTGGACACATGGCGTAGTGTATATAGGCGTTGGGTTAATACAGTTCTAAGTGACAGTTATCTCTATGCTGCAGATTCAGTCCTGGTCATGGGCTTCAGTAACATAGAATAATTATTAACATAGCTTAAAACTTGTACCCAGTCATGGTTAGCGGAATGAGAACAGTATGCCCCCGTGGATTGAATAAAGTGGAAGGGGGTATTTGTCTCATACCCCACCTGTATGGACTGGGCACAAGGCCTCGTTTTAACGTGGGCCCACCCACAAGCCGAAGCTAATGGGTGGGAGAGAACAAAAATTGCGTCGATCCCTTCGGCATTCCCCCTCAAGGGGGCGTCTCAGGCGCTGGGCAATAAACGCAGCCCTGCCCACAAAGGGCAGGTATTGCTTGGAGGGATAGCCCTCTGGGATCGACGCTAATAATTGTACCTTAACTCGGTCCAGTGGCCGAAGCACACTGGGCCCCCGTCCCGAAGGACGGTTTGAGCAGGCCTTGGATTGAATAAAGGGTTAGTGTTACATATTAATTGGATCCCTATTACTTTTTAAGGTAGTATAGAAATCCTTATGGCGATCAGTACAGCTGATGGCCTTGAGAGTGAGTGACAATGCTTGACCTCACTCTCACCTTGCTTTCTGGGGATAGAATCGTGAGAACGGAACCCCGATAGAAAGCCCTTTCCGGTTTAAGGTGGGCAACGCAGTTAGTGAGTTGCAGTTAGTCAGTTGCAGAGTTAGAAGCTAGCAAGATGTGACTCTTCGCGCGCATTTGTCTGGTCTGGGGTTCCAGAATAAACTAACATCCAAAGTAAATCGAAGTCTTGTTGTTATTACTAAAAGCTAACAATGACACAAGGCTTCTGATAAGGAACGCTCCCCAGCAGAACCAGACACGGAACCCAGATAAGAAAGACGAGACCAAGATAGAAGATATGCAGGCCAGAAGACTAGACGATCAGAAGACGGCCGGAAGAATAGACCAGAGTAAGAAGCAGTAAGAAAGTAACAAATATATCTATTTGGTACCGTGACGAACGGTTCAAAGTTCCGTGAAGTCTCCCGATTACGATAAGAAGGTTCCCGAGTTCGAGAAGATTCCCAGCCGAAACATTGTACAGATGTCAATAAGGATGAGGAAAATAGTCCGAATAATACACCTCTTAGGATTTTAAAGAATTGAATACAGGCCTGATCAGAAATTTAGATAAAGAATTGAGCGCGAACTTAAATGAATACCGGTGCAAAAAATTTAAATAAAGTCCTTGTTATAAACAGGATTAGCATGAAGCGAGACCACGCCTACGCTTCAAAGATGTCTGCAAGGGAGACCTGAAGACATGCCACATCGACATAGACGCGTGGGAGGCTTGTGCAGAAGACCGTGCGACCTGGCGCCTCTTCGTCAACCAAGGCACAAAAAGAAGTGAAAAAGAGAGGAAAAAGGCTGCCACAGAAAAGAGAGCTAAAATAAAGGAGAAACAGCAGCACCCCCAACACCTATAGAAAGCATTACCTTTTGTTTGCAGCCATTGTACCAGAGACTGCCGTTCGAGGATCGGTCTGTTCAGCCACTCACGTAGCTGTAGGCGAGAAAAAAAAACCCAAAAAAACTACGCCATCGTCTAAAATAGACGGAAGGTTGCCAACTAGTATGAAGCGTATGGTGACGAGGAAAAACAAACACAGATTTTAAGTTTCAACAATTGTATTGGAAAAAGGAACATGAAAAGCGAGGAAAAGCTAAAAGTGAATTTAAGAGAGAAAGTCTGATTTTGGTGATAATAATAAAGTGAATTTTGGTGAATAATAAAGTCAGTGAAGGGTCCGGTGGCCGTGGTACTGTTGTAGTGGGGTGGTGATCTAGGCAGAATTTTGGGTTTTGGTATTCTGAAGTCGATAGCGGGTTTGTATCGTGTATGAAAGTTGGCGTATCCTTGCTGTCGTAGGATGTTTGCCCCTTTAACTTGCCGGTCGGCCAGAGTGGGGGTTGGGAGATAGAAGTAAGTCCGCCGCCTGGTGATGTATGTTTCGTTCTGCGAGGTCGGCCCTCGTTGATGTGTTCGACGCTGACGCCAGGATATCTCTGCTCTGTCGGCTTTTCAAAGCCAATTTTAAATAGGTTGTCGGGACCCAAAATCGGATCAACTGAGATCTTTTTCATTTCATCCGGGAATCGTTTGGATTGGATGAAAATGCGAATTTTATTTACAATATTATTTTTTATTATTGTTTAGGAATTCTTGTTTTCCAGCCGGAAGTTCAGCTGGAGCCTATGCGTAGAACCGTGTTATTTTGGTCACTTCGTTTTAGTCTACCGTTGAGTAAACCTCCGTTTAGCGTCAGCAACTTATATTTTATTTTGTTGGCGAGTGTATCTCTTTATTGCGGTGTGTGTGCAAATTGAATTAGTGAATCGAGAGATATCTATATTTGTGTATATAACATTTGTGAGACGACCTGTTTGCGCTCTGCACCTTCAATGCACGATTCCAGAACCCCAAACGTTGTAACACTCTGCGCTGGCCGACCTGAGGGCACGAGTCAGAAACAGGTTCACAAGAATTTAAAAAAAAACAAACAACAACTACAAGTGTTTGTAAACAAGACGCGGATGGAAGAAGGGGTCTGTGATATTTCGCTATCTATCTAACTGGCTGCTACTGGCTACCTCTCTTGTTGTGGATTCGGGGCTAACTACTGCTACTGACGTTAACACCTCTAGGGCCCGGGTTCTAACTGCCTCACTGCTGGAATTTAGCTGTATTTATGTAAAACTCTCCTTCCCCACCCATCTTCTCCGGACCACACAGATGGCCAGTACTTAAATCAAATCGCCGACTTTTAGTCATCATTAAACCTTAAATTAAAGTAATTAAATCTTTTTCAGACGTAGTGACTTCAATACGTCGACCATTAATTTTTTCAAAAAGAGATTTTCTCATAAAAAAATCATTTTTGCTTTAAGTAACTAGATGCTTAAGATATCATCATCAAGTGGTCCCATTTCACGGTGGTCGTATAACCCTCTCAAACCTTACGGCCTACTCTTTGTGTTTGTTGAAAGGACAAACACCCCCCTTTTACTTATGCCTGGCTTTAACCTATTCTCTTTTTATTCATTTATTTATTTATCTATTCTGGACCATGTTCGT
>CM042162.1:69129451-69143846 GCA_023376005.1 Doryteuthis pealeii | reverse complement strand
AGTATGTTTCTTCTGCAGGCGCCCTCGTTGATGTGTCGACGCTGACGCCAGGATATCTCTGCTCTGTCGGCTTTTCAAAGCCAATTTTAAATAGGTTGTCGGGACCAAAATCGGATCAACTGAGATCTTTTTCATTTCATCCGGAATCGTTTGGATTGGATGAAAATGCGAATTTTATTTACAATATTATTTTTATTATTGTTTAGGAATTCTTGTTTTCCAGCCGGAAGTTCAGCTGGAGCCTATGCGTAGAACCGTGTTATTTTGGTCACTTCGTTTAGTCTACGTTGAGTAAACCTCCGTTTAGCGTCAGCAACTTATATTTTATTTTGTTGGCGAGTGTATCTCTTTATTGCGTGTGTGTGCAAATTGAATTAGTGAATCGAGAGATATCTATATTTGTGTATATAACATTTGTGAGACGACCTGTTCTGCGCTCTGCACCTTCAATGCACGATGTCCAGAACCCCAAACGTTGTAACACTCTGCGCTGGCCGACCTGAGGGCACGAGTCAGAAACAGGTTCACAAGAATTTAAAAAAAAAACAAACAACAACTACAAGTGTTTGTAAACAAGACGCGGATGGAAGAAGGGGTCTGTGATATTTCGCTATCTATCTAACTGGCTGCTACTGGCTACCTCTCTTGTTGTGGATTCGGGGCTAACTACTGCTACTGACGTTAACACCTCTAGGGCCCGGGTTCTAACTGCCTCACTGCTGGAATTTAGCTGTATTTATGTAAAACTCTCCTTCCCCACCCATCTTCTCCGGACCACACAGATGGCCAGTACTTAAATCAAATCGCCGACTTTTAGTCATCATTAAACCTTAAAATTAAAGTAATTAAATCTTTTTCAGACGTAGTGACTTCAATACGTCGACCATTAATTTTTTCAAAAGAGATTTTCTCATAAAAAATCATTTTTGCTTTAAGTAACTAGATGCTTAAGATATCATCATCAAGTGGTCCCATTTCACGGTGGTCGTATAACCCTCTCAAACCTTACGGCCTACTCTTTTGTGTTTGTTGAAAGGACAAACACCCACCCCTTTTACTTATGCCTGGCTTTAACCTATTCTCTTTTTATTCATTTATTTATTTATCTATTCTGACCATGTTCGTCCTCAATCATAGTATCACACACCTCCCTCAACCATCCTGGATAAATGTTTAGATAAATTCCTGGGTACTATTACTTTTGTATTTCAGATTAAGATAAGTATTTATCAATTCCCGTTACTAAAGAGAATTTTAAAAATGTTAAATTGAAAAGATGTCACCCTTGAAGAAAGTGCCCAGTGATAATTTGTCCTCCCCTTTTTGCCCTGCGAATGAACTCATTTATCCAGCCTACTATAATTTCAATTTAAAAATTGCCTAGTGGCCAAAGTACAGGCTATAACTACAATTGCTTATTGTACAAGATTTATTTCTATACTTACCATTCTCATATCGGCATTTGGGTTTCAATATCAAATTGAGTCCATGCACTTCAAACAGAGTGCTACTCCCAAGTAGTGTTGACCATGGGATTGTCACTATGATTCGATCAATAATACTGCTGACTAATTCCACCGGGACAGAGTAGTTTTTCAGCCAATGATTTATGAACGCAAAGAAAAAGAAAATTGAAATGATGCTGAAGTTTCTTTATCTATATTAATAACTGAAAAAAGTTTATGTAAAAGTTATCTGCTCTTAGTTTCCTTTGTTGTTGTTATAAAGGCGCACTGTTATAGGATCCCTAATGAATGAAATGAGGCACCACGTGGGTTAACGCGGTACAAATGTGTCTGTTTCTTTCTTCTGTCAGGAATATGATGTTCAGTATCTGTTGACACATGGTTCAACGGATACAAGAGTTGAGAGTAATACAGTCCTACGTGACAATCATCTTATAGAAGGGGGGGAATAGAGGGGGAACATAGATATTTGCTTCAACAAGTTCCTGCTGAGGGGGGGCAAAAAAGAAGCGAGTTCACTGTCTTCTCGCAGGCCAAACTTTCTTTTAGTCAACACAGTCTTCGACCAGCAGCTGAAAATCCGTCGCCGTCGTCAAAATAATATTTTCTGACTGCCGTCACACGTAAGCCGAAAGTTTCTCTGCTTGTCACGTCACGCTCCACTCGCTTTGGTTATTTTATGGGCATATTACCCAAACATCCGGGCACATCAGTCGAACCTCGCGCCCGTCCAGTGCCTAAATCGCATTTGTTTTTGCATGCGGGAGGACGCGGGTTCGATCCCGGCAGGCAAGACAATGTCTTGCTCTTTTTCCTTTCTCGTCCTCCGTCATATATCTCTAGGTTGTAGGTTCAGTCCTGGCACGTGACAATCATCTCTAGGTTGTAGGTTCAGTCCTGGCCAAGGGCGATAATAACATAGAGTACTTAACATACCTTAACACTTGTACCTGGTCATTGTTAACGGAATGAGAACAGTCTACCTCCGCGGATTGAATAAAGGGTTCGATTCGATCCCTCCGTGAAGGCTCCCGATTACGACACGAAGGCTCCCGAGTTCGAGAGGGTCCCAGAGTTCGACAAGAAATACCTGAATAAGGTCGAAGGGCACATCAGTCAAAATTTTGCGTATATCTTATTATAATGGAGTTTGTCTGTAAGCGAAACTATATTACTACTCAAGTCACAATTCCATTAGTTATTTACGTTGTAAGATTCAAAGTGAATACTTGAAGAACATTCAACTCCGACAAGGGTTGAGGGACAAAACATTTTATATAATACAGCACATGAATAAACAAGATACATAAACAATAGAAGATAGAATAGAATAGTGTACATAATCATACATACATAAAAGTCACTGACAAGATAATATAAAAGTACACATAATATAAAGGTACAGACATGAGACTAAGAATAGTCCTTGCTGTATAAATCACTTACAGTGACTAGTAGCCGGCGTTGAGGGCCAAAGCCCCAACGAGAAAGGAATGACAATTGTCTAACCCATGTGGGTACCAACCAGGAGAGGTAGAAAAGAGGAAGAGAAATTCGAATCAGCCGCTTAAATACAAGAGGCCCCTAGCGGGAACCAGCGACATCAAGCGGGCAGACAACTCCTCAGGCAAATGCGAAATTAACCCCTACAACGTTATATTCTCCATGATTTTATTTTTATTTAAATCTCAATTATTAACAAAATTGTTTTACATTATTGATAGTGTTGTACCTATCTACATACAAATAACATGCAATTATATACTAGCAAATATATGCACCCTCCGTAGGGTGCAAGTATTTAAGTTTTAATGTAATAAAATATTGTATTAAATTAGAAAGACTAATGATACTAAATAAGAATGCAGATAAAAAGATTTGAAACAGAGGGAGTATAATCGAAAAGTAGAACAACTGAAACTTACTCTTCCATCACTCTCGTCTTTCATTGTTTTGTTTTTTTCTAATGTAAGTATTTAGTTAAAATAGGAAGTAAAGAATAAAATGACAGTTATTTTTTCTTGTTAATGGATTTCATTTAAGATTCATTTAAGAGATTTTTGCTTATATTCATTAAAATAAAGCCAAACATTTAGAAATCAATAACACTGAGCACATATTTATTAAATTCGATTTTTTAATAACAATATGCAAATTAGCCTTCCCGTTCACACTGTAAGACAATACTTTGTTGTATATATAAATACAATTGTATGTTGTTAGTAAGTAGATATGGCTAACAGTATTAATAATGTAAAACAATTTTATTAATAATTGAGGTTAAAATAAAAATAAAATCATCGACTATGTGATGTTAATAACGAAGGGAATTGTGATTTGAGCAGTAATATAGTTTCGGTTACAGACAGAAAAGCACACAATCTCCATCATAAGATATATACAACAAAATCGTGGTTTACAGTGTGAACGGGATGGCTAATTTGCATACTGATATCAAAAAATTGATTTTAATGAATATGTGCTTAGTATTATTGATTTCTAATTGTTTGGTTTTATCATAATAAATATGAGCAAAAATCTCGGAGATAAATCTTAAAAGAAATCTATTAACAAGAAGAAATAACTGTAATTCTATTCTTTACTTCCTATTTTAACTAAATAGTTAAATTAGGAAAAATTAGCAATGAAAGACAGGAGTGATGGAAGAGTAAGTTTCAGTTGTTCTATTTTTCCATTATACCCACCTCAGATTCAAATCTTTTTATCTGTATTCTTATTTAGTTTCATTAGCCTGTCTAATTTAATCTAATATTTTATTACATTAAAACTGAAATACTTGCACCTGGAGAGTGCATATATTTGATAGTAATAATAAAGATAAGGATAATCGTCTGAATAATCCAAATTCTTTAAATTATCAAGCCTCATCTAGAAAATTCAGAGAAATAATATTGAATCCCTGCATTCAAACAAAATACAATGTATGTGTAGGAATAGCTGTCTACAGTCTATGAGGAAAAGATATGTTCATAGAGCGTAAATACGAAAAGGAAAACACATATACTTTTTACCTTATTTATTCTCATATAAACTCAACAGTCAATATAACAAAGTACGTAGGGGCAGTACTTACAGTTCATATATCTCCCTCGTTGAGGGGGGTGTCAGGTTGGGTCTAAGTTGTTACTCCCTCACTGAGGGGAAGGTTCTTTCAGTCACAGGAGACTGAGACAAGAGCTCGTTACCTTATTTATTGACATATAAACTCAACAACAGTCAATATAACAAAGTACTTAGGGGCAGTACTTACAGTTCATATATCTCCCTCGTTGAGGGGGTGTCAGACTGGGTCTAAGTTGTTACTCCCTCACTGAGGGAAATTTCTTTCAGTCACAAGAGACTGAGACAAGAGCTCGTTACCTTATTTATTCACATATAAACTCAACAACAGTCAATATAACAAAGTACTTAGGGGCAGTACTTACAGTTCCTATATCTCCCTCGTTCAGGAGCGTGTCAGGTTGGGTCTAAGTTGTTACTCCCTCACCGAGGGGAAGGTTCTTCAGTCACAAGAGACTGAGACAAGAGCTCGTTACACGAGGCTCACACGTTGGTACCAAAACCGTAAAGAGGATTCTTACCCCAACCTGACAAGGGACGTTACCTTTTCTACTTCCTGTCCCCGAAGGCACAGGAGAGTTCAGGTCCCTACATATGTCTATGTTTTGCAATTTAACTTTGTATGTAAAGTTTGACAAATTTCCACATTCAATTCTTTATGGATTTTTTTATGAATGACATCACGGCAACCATTATTCCTTAACAGGATTTTTGTAAGACTAAACTAGACTTAGTCATTACCTATTAAAAAAAATGAGGAGTGTTGAGTTTTTTTTTTAAAGAATTGAGATTTATTTATGTGTTGATTGCCACACCATACAAATGTCATTAAAAAAATAAATAAATAAATAAAACGAAAAAAAAAAAAACGAAAACTGGAAGTGAAGAAAAGGTCGATATTACGCAACATTTTTAGCGACATTTCATGTTGAGGCATTAACAGAGAAATGAATTTTAAAAAATGGTTATTTCCTATAGGGAAATAAAATTATACCATAGAATATAGACATGAAACAAATCAATGGCATACAGTATGATTCCCAATAATGCTAACACATTATTAAAACCAATTACTAAATGTATATATATGTATACACAATATGTATAACAACCCAACCGCTAGGCATGATATAACCCTGGACGGGTTGATATGCCGTTAAAATTAATAAACCAACCAACCATTTAATTGACTGATAAATTATTTATTGTTTATTGATCTACCAGGAAAAAAGAAGACGGGGTTAGGGTTAGGGTTAGGGTTAGGGTAATAGATTATTATAGATATTTTTTATGATTATATCTATTGTTTCTTTAACTGGTACGTTTTCTACGTCTAGTGAGGCTATCATTCCATTATTAGTTTTTTTGGGGGGTTGTATTATTTGTACTAATTCATATGTGGATTTGATACTGTATTTGTTGGGTATATATGGCGTAATCACTTGTTTTATGGTTTTTGTGATATCATACTTGTGATATGATTAGACTTAGGGGACGTTCGGGTTTGTGTATTTTTACAGTACCATATAAATAACCGGATTTATAATCACCGATTATTTTCGGAAATTTGATACTGTCACATTCGGCATTGTTGGCCGAAATCAGTTTCTTGATTTTAAATTTTGGTTGGTTAGGTGGGTTCTTATTTAATTTTTTGAAATTTGGTGAGGTCCTCTAAAATGTTTTGTAATTTTATATCGTATATGAAAATTTCCTTAAAAAATCAAAACAAAAATGACTAAAGTATATGTCAAAAGAAGAAAACACGAATTTAAACGTATATGAAAATTTCCTTTGAAAATCACAATAAAAACTTGATTAAAGATGACGTGTCTATTAAAGATATGTCCCATTTCTTAACCCGAAAACCTTGGGACTCTAAGGCGCCAGATTCCAGTGCCCTTCTGCTACGTCATCGATTCCCACTGTTAACGAGAAAACAGTCAGTGGTCGGTTCGGCTTAAACCTGTAAGGACCTGAAAGTGTTAACTCCCTCAGACTGAATTGATAAAATAAGTTGCCACTCGCTTCCAGGAGCAAACCTTGAAATTCAACAAATTCAACTTTAAAAGAATTATACAGAAATAATCTCAACTCAATTAGGGTTTGCAACTCAAGGACAGCTTCCTTAAAATCAACCTCTAAAATTCGTCACCAGCAAAACATACGAAATTTCAACCCGCCTCTGCCGATAGTTCGGTGGATCTCACTTCACTTCAAAGAACTTTGTTAACCGGACTCTGAGTTAAGTTCTCCGCAAATCACACCAAAATTTGCAAAAACTATCCTTAAATCTATCTTTCCCTTTTTTTTTGTTTATACATATTAAATTTGTTGTTAAATATATTTGTCTTGTCTTGTCTTTTCATTCAGTGTCCGAACTTGAAAGTTGCGGTAATCCCCCCCACAAGTGAGAGTCAATCCTTTTACAGTTTTAATACCCATACGTAGTCTGTTTTATTAAGTACTACGAAAAGGTTTGTTTTGTCAGATTTTTTTAGGGTGATTTTAGGGTAATTGTGGAGCTGTTTTGCGGCATTTTTTAATTGTTGGGTTAGTATAGATGGTTGTTTTTTGTTAAATCTATTTTTTAGGGCTTCAGCTTTCAAAAGATCGCGGAATTGAAGTTTAATAGTGATTTCGTTATTATCTATAATGAATAATAGCAAATATGAAAAATGTTTGCATACAAAAGTGCTTACTGCTAAATTACTGCAGAGCAGTTGTATATTAATTCGTCTATCCTTTGTGAGATTGTATCTCCAACAGTAATGATGATAAAACAATAATTAATTCACACATAAGACATACTACTACCACCCTCTCCCGCAGACTAACGTACCATTTATACTAGGGACTGGCAAAAAAAACAGCTTCTACGAGTTTTAAAAGCGAATTAAAATAATTAAATCTATTATTTAAGGTCAAACTTTGTCTAAATCGATAAGTAGTAACATAATGACCATCATTAAAAAAAGAAAAAATATCATTACATATGCAGTTTATTTTTAATACATTTAAAGCGATTTGTTTTGGTCAATTTCGACGCGATCCACCATTCTGTCTCTTTTTCAATGGTTTTAAGTGCTTGTTTACAATTTTACTGTAACATTCGCGACTGCAAAAAAATTTACCAAAAATCAGGTAATTATCCGATTTTAATGAAATTTTCAGTATTGATTTAACAATTAATGAATTTTATAATGCATCAGTTATTTTATTTCAAAACTTTAATTTAGTATTTTTGCTATGAAGAATTAATATATAAAATTCATTTAAAATAAAAATATTCTGATGTTAATTTTAAAATGTTATATTTTTAGATTCTAGAAATAAATATCTATTTGATGCAAACCTTATTTTAGACACATAAAGTAATAAGTTTTTAAGAAAAACTCGATTGAAAATGTACCCCCCCCGCTTTTAAGCAGAAAAAATAGGGATATATAATTTTTTCTTTTATAAGATAATAGCCAATTAAATAATTATCGAATTGAGTAAAAAAAAATCTCCAAAACATTAATTATCTATTATTTTTTTACATTTTATTTTTCAATTTTCGGTACTTATTTTCTCACAGAATAGCCAGCGTAAAATTTTTTTTTTGTTTCTATTCATAACCTCGGTCTTTTATCTCTTTATTTATACTGTAATTAGTACAATATAAGACCAACTATTTAGGAGTAAATAGTCAAAAAAATTGTTTATTTATTGATCTACTAAGAAAAAAGAAGACTGGGTTAGTGTTAGGATTTAGGGTTAGTTTAATGGGAAAATAAATAAAAGATCTATCAGTCAATCAGAGTGGTTCCTCTTTTTTATGTTGGAGTTATAGGAAATAACCAAAAAATTGTTTATTTATTGATCTACTAGGAAAAAAGAAGACGGGGTTAGGGTTAGGATTTAGGGTTAGGGTTAGGGTTTATGATTAGGGTTTAGGGTTTAGGGTTAGTTTAATGGGAAAATAAATAAATAATTTATCTTTCAATCAGAGTGGTTCCTTTTTTTATGTTGGAGTTATAGGAAATAACAAAAAAAAAAATTTTACGCCCCCAACATATTATGTAAATAATAGTTTTTGTCTGAATATCTGAAATAAGCATTTATCATTATTGAATACTATTTTACTGTAACTTTTTAAAAGTTAAAAAAATCAAACGACCTGAAAAAAAAATGAGAAAGTTTTTAAATAAAATAAATAATGTATTATAAAGATTATTTATTGATAAATAAACACTGAAAATTTCATTAAAATCCGATAATTCCCTGATTTTTGGTAAATTATTTTCTGTAAAGTGTTTTCTGTAAAATGTCTAAAGTCATTTTGTCAAAAACGCATTTTAGGCTCATTTTGCCAGTCCCTAATTTATTTATAATGCCGGAGCCATTCGCACATAGGTAAGTGCATCATAAAAGACTAAAACACCCCCATAAATATTCGACAAATTCTACTTCACAATACTAAAATATCATGTAGAATTATTCGTAGAAAATGCCTCCAAGTATCAGAAGTGACACTTATTAAAAATAGACAGCCACCATTAAAAAAAAAAAAAAACTCTTTTAGCTTTGGGGTGTGGGAGCCTAAAGATTCATTAGATATCGGTACACCTCCACGCCTAAGCGGATACGCAGTCACACTATCCTTAGCTGTTATATCTACACCTGAAAACCCGCACCAATGGCCTCCGCGTTCATACATGACGCCACACTCACCTAAAGATTCCTTGAACACAGGATTAACCCAGAAATCCACAACACAAGAGCGCCCACGTCCTTGAAAATGACTGAATATGGTCGAAAGTACCCGTACTCGGACTACATACACTTTGAACAGTTTTTAAACCAAAGGTTGTCACATCTCATTCGCCAACAAGAAAAGCTGAATAAAAAGCTAAACACTAAATACTTGTCTGTCATCTTAAAAATAAGCATGCCCCCTCTCTCTCTCTCTCTCTCTCTCTCTCTATATATATATATATATATATATATATATATATATATATATATGTGTGTGTGTGTGTGTGTGTGTAAAGAAAAAAGCCTTAAATACCGGGGGTATAGCGATTATCGAGGGCACAGAAAAGTATATAAATATAAACTGAATTTGATTATTTACCGGTTTAAATAAAGGGATCTGAGGAAGCTCGATGGGTCTCAGATACCCACGAGTGGAAATGGACCATAATCACTATACCCCCGGTATTTAAGGCCTTTTTCTTTACAAATTACTTTGCTCTGTTTATTAGAATTAAATATTGAGCTCTCAAACGTGACCTGAACTCTGCAGCAACATACTGTTGGAGAAAAGGACCAGCTTAGAATCATTTTAATACCAAGAAACTTGGTACCCCACCAAAGATATATATATATATATTCATATTTAGATTATATTCGATTGAAACAGATTAGCGTTATCACTCCCGTACGCTCACCCCTCTATCTTTCTCTACTTTCTGTCTTTCTTTCTGTCTTTCTTCTTTCTTTCTTTCTTTCTTGTTATAGATCAGTTGGTTAGAGCAGCTGGTGCGTTTAATTAGACTTCCCCAAAGCAAATCTCATCGTGAGTTTATCTTTTATTTTCGATCTGCACAGTTGATCCTCGTTGCTCAACATTGACTGCCCGAGTGAATTGCAATAAAAACATATTAAGAGGAAAAAAAATACTTGTCTAAACTAACTCTCTCTTTCTTTCTTTCTCTCTTTCTTATCATATTTTTTATGTGTAGCGTGTCCTTTTCTTTCGTTTGTTTCTTTACACTAAAAACGGAATGGTCCATTATTTAGCTGAGATGGAAGACTAATAAGAAATAAGAATTCGGCAGATAAGCAACACCAGATAATCTGGATTTACGTTTTTGCATTACATCTTTGACAATTTGGACGATCTCATCTATAACCAGAGGGTGTTGTAAGCGGATAACGGTCGTACAATTAAGGAACACGAGTATCAATATACAGATGATAATATATATATATATATATATATATATATATATAATAATATATATTTGACAAAATGACTTTAGCCACCCACCCAAGAGAAAGTAATTTACCAAAAATCAGGGAATTATCGGATTTTAATGAAATTTTCAATGAATGATCTTTATAATGCATTATTTATTTTATTTCAAAACTTTCTCATTTTTTTTTCAGGTCACTTAATTTTCCCCCCCCCCTTATGTTGGGGGCGTAACATTTTTTTACAAGTTGGTCTTATATTGTACTAATTACAGAATAAATAAAGAGATAAAAGACCGAAGTTATGAATAGAAACAAAACAAAATTTTTACGGTGGGTTTTCTATGAGAAAATAAGTACCGAAAATCGAAAAATAAAATGTAAAAAAATAATAGATAATTAATTTTTGGAGATTTCTTTTTTACTAATTTCCATAATTATCTAATTGGCTATTATCTTATAAAAGAAAAAAAATTATACATCGATATTTTTTCTGCTTAAAAGCGGGGGGGGGTTACATTTTCAATCGAGTTTTTCTTCAAAAAGTAAACTTTGATGTAATACAATAAGGTTTGCATTAAATATGATAAGAAAGAAAGAAAGAAAGAGAGTAAAATAAATAGAGAGAGGCGTTTAGCGTGCGGAAGCAATAACGCTAATACGTTACAATCGAACATGATGAAATAATGAAAAGAAAGAAAAGAAAGATTGAGCGAGAATTAAATAAAGTGTATTATACTTTAATGATGGTTATTATGTTACTACTTATCGATTTAGACAAAGTTTGACTTTAAATAATAGATTCAATTATTTTTAATTCGCTTTTAAAACTCGTAGAAGCTGATTATTTTGCCAGTCCCTATGATTAACATAAGTCGGAATTAGGTGATCCATCTGGATTTTATGCGTCTCATTCTCTAAGACGTTTTGTTCATAAAGCATTTGGTAGCATGTTTTGTTTCTAGATGTTACAATGTTCTTATCTAAATATTAATACTCGTGTTGCATACTGGCCTCGAATTCACGCCGCTAAATTCGTGTATGTTAGTAGCGGATATCGTCACTAACCCACTAGCCATGTATGCTAGTAGTCAGCTAGTGAACTTCAATAACAACAGATACGCGTATACAAAAGATGACTCTTCTTTATTTTCTTCGGTGTGTGGTAGGTGAGTGGCGGGCATGGATAATGACACTACGACTACTTATGTGGTGGAAGGTGGTGGGCGAGCCTCACTGCTCGCTAGCAGCGCCCGACCGTATCGACGGTCAGACCCTTCTGCTTTCTTCGCCGTCTCCTCGGGTCTCTTCGGGTCTCTCTGATGACCTGCTTAAATACTGACGACCGCCCACACATTCTTTTGTTCCTTGACCGGAAGTCCTTTCTCTTTGTTCAAGTTAGCGTTTGTCCAGATGAGTCCTTTGTCACACCTCTTTTGTTATACTAAGATTTCTGTCTCGCCTATCTATTGTTTTCCTTGTTCAATTTTCCTTTGTCTTTTCGACTTCCCGCGCAAAACAAACAGTCAATCTGCAAGACTCGTGTTCCTTAATCTTCCCATCGTTATCATTTTGCAACCCCTTCTAGTTAAAAATGAGACCGTCCAAAATGAAATGTAAAGCCTGATTATCTTGTGCCGCTTATCTGCAGAATTCTCATTTCTCATGAGTGTCGTCACCTCAGCTAAGTAATGGACCATTCCGTTTTTATTTTAAATAGAGAGAATAAAAATGACATACTGCACAAGAAAAATATGATAAGAAAGAAAGAAAGAAAGAGAGTAGAATAAATAGAGAGAGGGGTTTAGCGTGCGGAAGCAATAACGCTAATACGTTACAATCGAACATGATGAAATGATGAAAAGAAAAGAAAGAGTGAGAGAGAATTAAATAAAGTGTATTATATTTTTACATATTGTTGCAGTAGCTTAAGTAAACTTATTAAACGTTGTAATAATTAAATTATAAAGCCTTGCAGTTCAGTATTAGTGTATGTAAATTTGTCAGAGTGCCGCTATGGGATGCATGTGATAAGAGCTCAGATTTGGACTCGTCCAGTCCTGTCGGAAGGAGCTATCGAATGTGTTATTGAAAGTGTGTCACTCTATTGATTGTGAAAACCCGAGGGACATTCTACCACTTCGGTGGGGCTGCTTGATATTTTCCACGTACCCCACTTGTACGGGTCAGGCACAAAGGCCCTATTTATGTGGGAACACCCACAAGCCGAGACTCATGGGGTGGCAGGTGAAAAATTACGTCGATCCCGTCGGCATTCCCCCTCAAGGGGGGCGCCTCAGGCACTGGGCAATAAACCCAGCCCTGCCCCTTTAAATCAAGGGGGCAGGTGTTGCCTGGGGAGATGGCCCCCTGGGATCGACGCCGTTAATTATAGCACTCCCCACCCAACGGGCGGGGGCTGCATAATCACCTATTTATATTTCTGTTTATTTATTAGGTTTGGGGTATGCATCTGAAAAAAGTGTTCAGAAATCAGCAACACATTTGACTGGACGAAAAGCGGTTTGCTTTCCACATAACGCTAATGCCATTGGGGCAAGGTACGAATCCAACTATTCTTCTTCCATCTATGCGTAAATAGTAGGACAGACTGAGTTTTTTTAAAACCTTGGTAAGACAACCGTATGAAAATTTCCTTTAAAAATCAAAACAAAAATGACTAAAGTATATGTCAATAAAAGAAAACACGAATTTAAACGTATATGAAGATTTCCTTTAAAAATCACAATAAAAACTTGATTAAAGATGACGTGTCTATTAAAGATATGTCCCATTTCTTAACCCGAAAGCCTTGGGACTGTAAGGCGCCAGATTCCAGTGCCCTTCTGCTACGTCATCGATCCCCACTGTTAACGAGAAAACAGGCAGTGGTCGGTTCGGCTTAAACCTGTAAGGACCTGAAAGTGTTAACTCCCTCAGACTGAATTTGTAAAATAAGTTGCCACTCGCTTCCAGGAGCAAACCTTGAAATTCGACAAATTCAACTTTGAAAGAATTGTACTACAGAAATCATCTCAACTCAATTAGGGTTTGCAACTCAAAGACAGCTTCCCTAAAATCAACCTCTAAAATTCATCACCAGCAAAACATACGAAATTTCAACCCGCCTCTGCCGATAGGTTGGCGGGTCATTCTTCACTTCAAAGAACTTTGTTAACCGGACTCTGAGTTAAGTTCTCCGCAAATCACACCAAAATTTGCAAAAACTATCCTTAAATCTATCTTTCCCCCTTTTTTTTGTTTATACATATTAAATTTGTTGTTAAATATATTTGTCTTGTCTTGTCTTTTCATTCAGTGTCCGAACTTGAAAGTTGCGGTAATTTGAGAGTCAATCCTTTTACAGGTTTAATTCCCATAACCGGTCTAGAAGGAAAACTCAAGCTCTCTTAAGACAATGACCTTGTGTCCCATCCTGTTCGTGTGGAGGCATTATTGAAGTATTGAAGGCATGATGAAATGATGAAAAGAAGAAAAGAAAGAGTGAGAGAGAATTAAATGGAGTGTATTATACTTTTTACATATTGTTGCAATAGCTTAAATAAACTTATTAAACGTTGTAATAATTAAATCATCGTACTGTGGTATATCCACAGGTCCTGCTAGTCATAACAATAAGAGGCGCAAGGTACGACGGAAAACCAGCCTTCAAAATACTCAGAGATTACTATATTGGAAACAAAAAGTATATAATTATATACTGTCTTGTCTGTAGGAACTTTAGAATATACCGACTGCACCTCTGCAGAGGGGTAAGAAATGATAACCATTAAACCATGTGACTAATAGTAGTAGTAGTAGTAGTAGTAGTAGTAGTAATGATAGGTTTTATTTCTAATGTGTCCATTGAAGATAGTTTTGTCAAA
>CM042162.1:69084451-69124451 GCA_023376005.1 Doryteuthis pealeii | reverse complement strand
TAAACCCTAAACCTAAACCCCTAACCTCGTCTTCTTTTTTCCTAGTAGATCAATAGATAAATAATTTATAAGTCAAGAGTGGTTCCCCTTTGTTTATGTTGGAGTTATAGGAAATAACCCTGCATCTAATGGGAAGTTTCATTTCTGAGGCTATGAGGAGTGTGCTGTACCCCTTCACCGCTATTACTCTTAGGTCGACACTGACCCATGGTGGTAGTACCTGTAAGGTCCAATCTATGGGTTTAATAGAAGAAAATGAGTTAAAAATGTGTTTAAAAAAAGAATTAAGTTAAAAAAATTTTTTTCAATAGCCATCAAGAATGAATAGAACAAAACGTCTTCAGCCTAAAATAACCCAACAAGGATTGACATGCCGTAAAATCCAAAAAGATTGAATACCCATCAAGAATGAATAGAACAAAACGTCTTCAGCCTAAAATAACCCAACAAGGATTGACATGCCGTAAAATCCAAAAAGATTGAATACCCATCAAGAATGAATAAAACAAAACGTCTTTGGCATAAAATAACCCAACAAGGGTTGACATGCCGTAAAATTCAAAAAAGAAAAAGAAAGGAAATTCAGAAAAAATTGAAAGAAAAATCCAACAGAATTTTTTATTCTATTTAATTTTAGAATTTGTTCCTATTTTTAAAGAAAATGAGGAAAATCATTTTAAGAAAATAATTCATTGCTCTAAATGTCTTAATTTTTTATATAGGAAGTACAATCAGCCCCACCACATTGGAATTAAAGAACATCTCCACACACGTGTATCCTCATTCCATAAACTTTAATCAAATGCAAAAATAAGCACAATAATATTTCCATTAGAATAGAGACAATAATACGCAATGCTGGTAATCTCAGAATTAGAGAAAGTTTATTAATAGCTAAGTTACAACCTCTCATAAACAGTAGGTTAGAATTAAACACTGAATATATCATTAGTTAACATACACATTCCATAAATACATATTTTAAAAAAAGAATGAAATTGAAATTTATTGAACAACGGAAATCACGTCTCTTCCGCATGGCGTTCTAATAACCCACGTGACGCGTGCTCATAAATCGCATATTGTGGATGGTCACTGTTTCAGCTTTTGCTGGAATAGCGTACCAAAGGCAGTATTATTGGTAGAGTGCTCAATATATAATAGAGCTGTTATATAATATGATAAAATAAATATATAAAGGTTTTACATATCTATTTATTAGGTGACAAAGGAACATTCACAACCATATTGGTTTCATGCGAGGCAATCATCAGGTGAAGATGTTTCAAAGGAAAATCGAATATATATATATATATATATATATATATAAATATATAAACACAAGACCGCGTCCTTTTCAGAAACAGTCTTTGAAGATGAAGATATTTCGAAATTGATTAGATATTGGACACTATTTTATACGCATTGTAATTGCCTTTAGAATATAAATAATAATTCCTTTTCTGATTTTCATTTTCTGTTTTTAATTTGATTGAATATGTAAAAGAAATGGTCAGAATGAGAATCAAAATATTTGTGATAATGATTATAGCCCCCCCCCCCAATACTTAACACTCAAATTAATTTCCCCCTTTTTTGTAGATAACACGGGGGTGGTACTACCTGTTAAGATCCAATCAATGGATTAAATAGATTAAAAAAAAGGGTTTAAAATGAGTTTAAAAAGAAATTGGGACCATATGACCTTTAGGCACCCCTTTTTCGATCTCGTTTCTGTAGAATAATACTAAGTCCAATTACCGTCGAATTGGCAAGACAAGATAGCAAGTAGTCGTAACTGAAATACGATTCTGGTTTGCTGCAGAGACTACTGCAAAGTGGCAGGATTTATGAAGCCTCAGAGGATCATACAAACCAAGCAGCCAATCAGGACTCAGGGAATGGAATCACCCAAATGCATGAGTGGACTGTTCTGAATTCCCATAAGTACCAGTTGTCTTGACACTGGTTCAGTTGTGCTTGGCCAGTCACATTGTTCAAACCAATAGTAGACTGACTGACTGACTGACTGACTTCAATAGTTTCATAAGGACATTTTTTTCATTTACACCGTCAAAATCCGGTTGTTTGTTAGGGGTTAGGGTTAGGGGTTAGGGTTAGGGGTTAGAGTTCGAGTTAGGGTTAGGGTTAGGGTTTAGTTTTATAATTTAAAAAAACTCTAAAAATCATCTGTTAACAAACAACCGGATATTGACGGTGTAAATGAAAAAATGTCCTTATGAAACGAGGCTGAAAAGGGGTGCCTAAAGTATTGTCCAGAAATTGAATGCCATCAAGAATGAATAAAACAAAACGTCTTCGGCATAAAATAACCCAACAAGGGTCGACGTGCTGTAAAATTGTCAGAAATTGGACCGTCCAAATTGCCGCCCAAGATAAAATGCAAAAATGTAAATCCTGATTATCTGGTGTCGCTTACCTGCCGAATTCTTATTTTTACGAGTGTCGCCATCTCAGCTAAATAATGGACCATTCCGTTTTAATTATAAAGAAAGAAAGGGAAGGAAAAGACATGCTACACATAGAAATATAATAAGAAAGAGAGAAAGAAAGAAAGACGGTTATTTTCTTTCCTCTTAATATTTTTTTTAATTGCAATTCACTTGGGCAGTCAATGTTGGGCAATGAGGAAACAGTGCGGATCGGAAACAAAAGATAAACTCACGATAAGATTTGCTTCGGGGATGTCTAATTAAACGCACCAGCTGCTCTACCCAACTGTTCTACGAGAATTCATTAGTTAGCTGAAAATCAAATCTGAATAAGAATGTAGATAAAAAGATTTTGAACAGAGGGGGTATGATTGAAAAATAGAACAACTTTGAAACTAACTCTTCCATCATTTTCCGTTACTCCCGTCTTTCATTGGTAAATTTTCCTAATTAAACTGTTTAGTTAAAATAGGAAGTAAAGAATAATATTACAGTTATTTCTTCTTGTTAAGGGATTTCTTTTAAGATTTATTGAAGAGATTTTTGCTCATATTCAATAAGATAAAACCAAACAATTAGAAATCAATAATACTAAGCATATATTTATCAAAATCAATTTTTTAAGATCAATATGCAAATTAGGCTTCCCATTCATACTGTAAACCTCTATTTTGTTGTATATATAAATACAATTGCATGTAGATATGGTCAACAGTGTAAGTAATGTAAAACAATTTTATTAATAATTGAGGTTTAAATAAAAATAAAATCATGGAGAATATGATGTAAATAACTAAAGGAATTGTGACTTGTATAGTAATATAGTTTCGGTTACAGACAGACAAACACACACTCTCCATTATAATAAGATTTGCTCCTTTTGAGTTTTCACATCAGCATTAGCTGATGGTCTTTCACTGGAGTCTGAGTGACAGCAAGTCTCCTCAGGTCTCCAGGACTCTTCTGAGTATTCTGGCAGATTGCAGCAGTGCAGTGTTCTGAATGGTTTCAATTCTTCCTCTGATTTCCAAACTTTCCAAACCCTTTTCCAATTCTCTTGGGACCGTTCCAAGTGCACCAACTACAATTGGTATAACTTTCACTTTCATATTCCATAACTTTTTCAGTTCTCTGGCAAGGTCCAGATATTTGTCCATTTTTTCATTTTCCTTTAGCTTTACCCTGTGATCTGCTGGAACTGCAAAATCCACTAGTTGACAAGTTCTTTCTTTTTTGTTAATCAACACTAGGTCTGGTCTTCTTGCTGCGATAAGGTGATCCGTTTTTATTTCAAAGTCCCAGAGAATTTTATGTGTTTCGTTCTCAAGAACAGATTCTGGTTTATGCATATACCATTTTGTTGTGTGGTCAAAATTTAATTTCTTGCATAATTCACAGTGGATCACCTTCCCAACCCAGTCGTGTCTAGTTTTGTATTCTCATTGTGCTAGTTTGCTACATTCGCAGAGTATATGGTTTACAGTCTCTATTACCACAAAGTCTATATTTACTATTTTGTTGGGTCTTATCAATTTTCACTTTTATATAGTTTGTCCTTATGGCATTATTTTGTGCAGCAATTATTAATGATTCTTTTTCTCTTTTGAGGTTTCCTTTTCTTAACCATGTCCAAGTCTTTCGATGTGCAACCTCTTCGATTTGTCGTTTGAAGTGTCCATATAATTGTTTTTCTTCCCATTTTTGTTTTCTAGTCTTTGTTGTTTTTCTGTTTATCCATTATTATTATTATTATTATTATTATGTTATCAATGATGATTATTATTATTATCAAGTTTATCAATGAGTATTATTTATTAACAATGTCTCTATTATAATTTGAGTTGCCCATATTATCAATGCGTTTAAAATCCTGAAAAGAAATAAAGATTTAGATAATATATGGTGTGGTTTATTTTCATATTGGTTTTAACAAAACAGGGTTTAATAAATAATTACTTGATCTCTTATGTTATTGTTCTATTATTATTTTTATGTATTAAAATCAATCCTGTGTATGATTTTAAAAATAGAAACCAATTAGAATATAACTACAATAAGTGTAATCTTTTTATATGCGTTCTTATTTAATTTCGTTAGTCTTTCTAATTTGATATATTTTATTACATTAAAATTTAAATACTTGCACCCGGTTGGTGCATATATTTGCTAGTATTATTAAAATAAGTGTAATCTTTTTATAAACGTTCTTATTTAATTTCGCTAGTCTTTCTAATTTGATATATTTTATTACATTAAGATTTAAATACTTGCACCCGGATGGTGCATATATTTGCTAGTATTATTAAAATAAGTATAATCTTTTTATATACGTTCTTATTTAATTTCGCTAGTCTTTCTAATTTGATATATTTTATCACATTAAAACTTAGATACTTACGCCCAGCGGAGAGCGCATATTCTTGCTAGTACATAGTAACCATTTTAAATAGACTGTGTTTGCGTCAAGATAAATGTGTAATACGTAACATTATTATTTTTATGTATTAAAATCAATCCTGTGTATGATTCTAAAAATAGAAACCAATTAGAATATAACTAAAATAAGTGCAATCTTTTTATATACGTTCTTATTTAATTTCGTTAGTCTTTCTAATTTGATATATTCTATTACATTAAAACTTAGATACTTGCGCCCGGCGGAGAGCGCATATTCTTGCTAGTACATAGTAACCATTTTAAATAGACTTTTGCGTTTGCGTCGATATAAATGTGTAATACCTAGTAACCATGTTTTAAAGAGGCTTGTTTGTGTCTAACTAATGACCTACTGTCTGCATGACGCTTCATTTCATATTCTCTCTAAAAACACATTGACTCATTTAAAAAGGTCGCCATTTTGTAGATGAAGTGCAATTATGAAATAAGTACATATTTGGAACAGTGAGGGAATCAAGTACGAAATGTCTGTTACATTGGTGCCTTGATGACTGCGACATTGAAACATCACACCACACACCCGCCCACCCATCCGCCCGCCGCAGTGGTCAATGGATTGCAAATTATCTTGGCTTATTAAGAGAAATGATGCATCTATGCACGTGATCGTCTACTGATCAGAGATACATTTAAAAAAACAAACATCCATTTTAACCATAAGTAAAGTAAAGTCGTCGGGGCGGCCTAAAGTCGGTATCAGCCAGTCAGCGAGGGAGTCTATCCCCTTTTCAATAGCGCTAGACCAAGGAGATTGTATTTAGCTTCTGGGGTGGAGCGCCACACCTACCATCAGCTCCTTACTTTACTGCACAGATCCCTGTGCTACTCATACGCTGAGTTGGCGGGAACCGGTATCGAACTAGGAACCTTGTGGTTTCTAGCCGAACGCTCTACCGACTGAGCTAATCCGGCCCCTAAATCCTTTATTTATTTTCTTATTAATTATCTGCTTAGTGCAGCGTTGCGGGGTGCGATCTAATAGGAGTGATGGCGTTTAAATAATCTATTAATAATGGAGATTCGCTTCCGGTTTTTGTCTCTAACAAAAACGACGTCACTGCTTACGTCACACTGCCTAAAATCGTCATAATATAGAATACACTCAAAAGTTGAGCATGCAATGTTAGTCAGTCCTCATTGTTTTTTTTTAAAACAAGTCTTAATAAATACATACCTGGTATTATCTCTCTCTCTCTCTCTCTCTCTCTCTCTCTCTCTCTCTCTATATATATATATATATATATATATATATATATATATATATATATTAATATATAATTAAAGTTATCAGAACTAAGTTTCCATTTCATTTTTTAAATTTTATTTACTCCTTTAATAAATTTATTCTATTTTTTACTCCTTTAATAAATTTGATGATTTTACTTTACTTGTGATATAAACTCTCTGATATTAAATTGTCAACACCCATCTCCTCAGGCAATATTTATTTTACGTCGCCCAGAGGGCGTTTTTATTTTATTTTACTAGTAATATTAACATACTTATTTTCTCATTATCCTCTTCAATTTCTCGAGGATAGATCAGAGCTTTTGTCTGCTGTTCTCTTGATAAGTTGTTGGGCTGAATGGAATTCACGCTGTTTGAGTTTGAGACGACTCGGCAATCTTTTTAGGATATCTTGTCTTGTGTCGTTCATAGTTTTTAATAACAACACAAGTCGTTCTTGTTTTTTTTTCACGAGCTCGTTTATTTTACCCCAAGTCAAAATGCCTTTGGAAACAGACACGCATCTTGCGCCTGTTCCCTTCAACAGCTTAGTCCAGACTGACCTCTCATCGCTCTCCTGTCACTGCCTCTCTTCCATCTCATTATATAACATCCATGGAAGACCGCCGTCGTGTCGTAAGGGATAGATAGATAGATAATCTTTTAACATCTTGTTGTTTTTTCTACAAAACTTTCTACACATATTGTCAGATTCAATATCCATTTTACCTTTCATACTGTCCACAGAAAAAACAAAATTGGAATTATTTAAATTATATCACCGGAGGCTCAAATTTCGAATATAATAAGGATCCCGACACTGCGAGTTTGTCATCATTGCAGATTCCTGTTGCTGGACTTGTTATATTTTTTAAACTTTCATTTGTAACCGGAACATTTTCCTGAACTTTTTGATATTCATATATAATTTTTTTTAAATAAAATTTATTTATTTTTAACATAAATAAGCATTTTAAATTTTTTTTGTTGAAAATTCCGGTACTGATCGAGAGCGTTCTGTGCCTCGTGATCAATGATATATTTATTTCGTCTTTCCGCTTACAATGTTGCTTTGATAAAGACCTCTTCATATTGGTCGAAACAGATTTCTGTCAGCAAACTTTTAACATAGATAGATAGATAGATAGATAGATAGAATCAGTCAGTTCAGGTTTCTCTTAAAAGTAGAAAGAAATATCATCTTGCAATTTTCCAAAGGTAAAATAAGAATATTACGCAATTGCAAGAGAATTGAAAACTGCGGAATATGAGGGTGCAAATGATACCAATTGTAGTTGGTGAACTTGGAATGGTCTCCAAAAGCTTAGAAAAGAGACTAATGAAACTGGAAATCACCGGTACAATTGAGACCATCCAAACAACCACATTGTTGAAATCAGCTAGGATACCCAGAAGAGTTCTTGAGGCCTGAGGAGTCACGTTGCTCCTCAAACTTTAATGAAAGACCATCAGCTAATGCTGGTGTCAATGGACCAAAGGACAAGGAAGCTGATGACAATGTACAAGGCATTACACCCGAGAGACGACACAGACAGTCTATATGTAACAAGAAAAGAAGGAGGAAGAGGTCTCGCCAGGATTGAAGCCTGTGTAGATTCGACAATTTGAGCACTCGATGAATGTACAAAAAAGAGCAAAGAGCACAATAGCAGCAGCCAGAAAAAACAATTGCAACATATGGACGAGCACAAATTTAACAAACTGAATAAAGGTCACGTCTTAACGTTACTTGCTCACTAACCAAAAGCGCTATTAGCCCGAATAATCACAATGATTTTAATCTACATTGAAAGATAGATATTTAGAAACTTCATAACTAATATACTCCAAATAATATACAATAAAAAATATGATTTCACGTTTATTTTCATCGACTACAAGGCCGCCATAGAGTGTTTCATCCCATTTATAGGGGAGCGTTGCGTTTCCGCTTTAGTTGGCGGTCATCAACGAAATTTCCCCAAAGTGTTCAACCCCAGGGGTATGGGGAGCATATTTATTCATCCACAGACACGTGTTTCAACTTATCAAGTCTCTTCAGTGTGTCTATATATATATATATATATATATATATATATATATATATAATAAAATAATAAAATTCGAAGGCAATACGCATTGTATTGCCTTCGAATTTTATTATTTTATAACATACTTAACAATGCTTCAAGCAAATTACCAATTACTTTTATATATATATATATATATATATATATATATATATATATATATATATATATATATGCAAGGTGTGTCATAAAAGGGACAAGTTTGAAGTTGTATATACCAAGATAGAAGTGAACAATGAATGGAACATTAATTTTTGCAGAATACCCGGTTTGTCAAGAAGTACCAAAAATCTCGATACATTTTTGAAACACCTTATATATATATATATATATATATATATATATATATATATATATATAATATAATATAATATAATATAATAAAATAAATATATAAAGGTTTTACATATCTATTTATTAGGTGACAAAGGAACATTCATGACCTTATTGGTTTCATGCGAGGCAATCTTCAGGTGAAGATGTTTCAAATGCATTTTATTTATTTATTTCGGAACAGTATTACAACCAGCAGTTTCTTGCTGAAAGCATTCATCGGGTAAAACGAAACGGCTCCTTTGAAAATAACAGAAATGGTGTAAATGGTCAAATGTGTGCGTTATATATATATATATATATTATATATATAATATATATATATATATATATATATGAGGAAAAATGAGTAAGAAAAGAAATGTAGATGGATAAAATGAATTTAATCGATATCACATTAATCGATATTACTTACACATGTGTTTCGGTCAGTTTATGTGTGTGAAAATATTTCGCACACATAGAAGAATCGACCTTCATCAGAGTGAACATTTATTTTGAATGAAAAAATTCGTTGGGAAAAAAAAACAAAAACAAAAAAACAAAAAAAACAACAGAGATTTTTTGGAAATATTCGAAAATCGATTTTTTTTTAAATTTGGAACGCTGAGACTAGAGTTAGACCGTTATGATTTGGATATTTGTTGGTTTTTTTTTCTAGGGGTTATGGTACAAAATAGTTTTTTTTATTATTACAAAAAATAAATAAAGTAAAAATAAAGTGTTATTATTTATCAATAACATGTTGAACACTTTTCTCGGAGCTTAGTTTATGTTTTGAAAAAAAATCGGTGAAATGTTAAACAGTAGTCCATTAAAAAAAAAAGGGACCACATATTGATGGTAGATAATTTTGTATAAGTTGTTTAATTTATTAAGATGTTATCGTAAGATGGTTCAGTTTAAGTGGTGAATTCATCTGAACTTTTTAATTAAATTCTAATTTCTAAATCCGTTGACCATAGAATCCCAAATAAGCTAATTCAAAAGCCAGCCTCATAAACTCTTGTCGGAGTAGTGTAGCTATTGTTTTAATACATACCATGTAACTGTCAAAATATTGTGCTGCACTTCTCTATACACAAATCTCGTGAGTTTGCACCCCCTTCACCTTCCCGCCCCCAACGATGAGTGTAACATAATTTATGTTTTGGTGAGACCCGCCCCTTTCGGCTTGATGTCATCTGCTTTATTAGGAAAGAAAAAGAGATCATCCTTTTTTTTGTAAATGTCTTCTTTTAATTTTTTTTTCAGGTTTTTGTTTTAAATAAAAGTCTCACCCATTTTTTTTTTCACAGGCAAAAAAATATGTTTGAATAAGTCTGACATTCTTTTGGTAGCAAAATGTTGAACTAACTATATATATATATATATATATATATATATATATATATATAATATATATATAATATATATATATACACACACACACAACACACACACATATATATATATATATATATATATATATATATATATATATATATATATATATATATCTTTGAAAGGAAGGAAAAACTCAACACCGTTATTCCATAATACATTTATTTCGACCAAAATTGGGGCCTTTATAAATCTAAGTTGATTTAACAAAGCTCTCCAATTTAAGTCTCATCAGATGGATTTTCCACTTTTAAACGATCTACCGGTAGTTACTTTTGAAAAAGCACGGGTCGAAAGGGCCCTTAAGTTTCTCCTTTTTTTTCTTTCGTTCCCTTTTCTTTTTACTATTCAAAATTGCTGATCAATAAAGTATGTTAATTTTAAAATTATATATATATATATATATATATATATATATATATATATATATATATATCCTATTACAATTAACTTGGATGATTTCAGAGAAAAACGGTAAGAAAATATTTAAGAGGGCATTTTGAGGAACTATTTGATGAATTACTTTGAATTTGATCTGTATAGAATGGGCCGGGTTAGCTCAGTCGGTAGAGCGTTCGGCTAGAAACCACAAGGTTCCTAGTTCGATACCGGTCCTCGCCAACTCAGCGTATGAGTAGCACAGGGATCTGTGCGGTAAAGTAAGGAGCTGATAGTAGGTGTGGCGCTCCACATCAGACGCCAAAACAATCTCCTTGGTCTAGCGCTATTGAAAAGGGGATTTTAATGGGGCATCTTGCGAGGGTCCAACTCACGATTCAGTTATAAATTATTACTAAATCGTAGGATGTCCCATGGACCAACGAAATTAACTTTAAAAAATCACCCCTCTACACAGGCGACGCCGGGTAGCCGCTTCTTGTACATATATAAAGGGCAGTTGTGTTTATCTGTATGTCTGGAGGAAACTTCGAAAATAAAACAATTAACGACAAAGTAAATATATATACAGATTAAATATCACCAGGGCTTGGTTTTTGAGCAAAAATCTAAAAGATTTGATTTATATACAATGATAATTATTATTGAATGATGGCGATTCAATCTATTTACAATATCAATACGTGACACTTTACAATCATTTTATGCCACAATTTGACCTTTTTCAAACTCAGAAAATTTGCGTATTACCCATTAGCAAAGGACTAATCCGAAATTAGGATATCAATTCATAGAAATGAAAACTCTTAGAAATTTCATATTTTTGGGTATTTCTGATAAAAAATGATGGTGGTTAAATTTCTTTGCAATATCATAAAAGTGACAATCCACAATCATTGTATACCACAATTTAAACCTTTTTCAAAATCAGACAACTTCTTACTGACGATTATCAAACGACTAATCACAAATTAGGATATCAAATTAAGGAAAAGAAAATTCTTTAAAAATTCCTTTTTTATGTTATATCGTAGAATTTTCTTTGTAAAAAAATTATGACTTTTTGCCACAACCGAGAAACTTTAAAACTAAGAAACTAAGAACAATTATCAAGTAAAATAATCACTTCCTATGTGTGTCTTAGCCATTGAAATTTCATAAATATTTGTAGCAATGATAATTCTTAATGAATGCTGTTGATTCAATCTATTTACAATATCAATAAGTGACACTTTACAATCATTGCATGCCACAATTTGATTTTTTTCTCAAACTCAGTCAACTACTTACTACACATTAGCAAAGGACTAAAAATCCGAAATTAGGATATCAATTCATGGAAATTAAAATTCTAAGAAATTTCCTATTTTTGGGAATTTCTGATAAAAAATTTAGTGATTCATTTCTTTGCAATATCAGTGTGAAGTAAAAAAAAAAAAAAAAAAAAAAGAAAAATTCTGATAAAATTCGCTTAGCGCTAATACCATTGGAAAGGTATGAATCCAGCTATTCTCTCTCCAGTTATAAGCAAACAGTATGGCAGACGGGACTATTCAAAATTCACTTAGCGCTAATACCATTGGGAAAGGTATGAATCCAGCTATTCTCTCTCCAGTTATAAGCAAATAGTATGGCAGACGGGACTATTCAAAATTCGCTTAGCGCTAATACCATTGGGAAAGGTATTAATCCAGCTATCTCTCTCCAGTTATAAGCAAATAGTATGGCAGACGGGACTATTTAAAATTCACTAGCGCTAAATACCATGGGAAAGGTATGAACCAGCTATTCTCTCTCCAGATATAAGCAAATAGTATGGCAGACGGGACTATTTAAAGAGTGTAGGAGAAGGAAAACTCCGAATTAAAAAAAATGTTAAACCCCGCTTAAGAATTGACCTTGTGTCGCATTTTACTCATGGAGCAGGGGTTGGGTAAATGCATACTGGGATATAATCTGTTTCTGAATATCCTCGTATCCCCGTGCTTCTAAAATCTAGGACGGTTTAAATAATTACAGATGTTAATACTATGAAATAGTATAGCACTCGGCTGTAGATAATGTTATATATGGAGCACGTCTTGTAGGTCTCGTTTAGCTGCAGGGGGTAAATAGATGGCCTACAACACTCATCGTAATTCCAAAAAAGAGCGGGAGAAACCCGACGTCAGCAGAACTCTATTTATTCTGGATTCTTTAGAGTTTGAAACCACTTAAAAAGTAATTTTTTTTCTCTATCAGGAAATTGTGAATATGATAGTGGCATATTTTGTTGAGAGTTCAAATCACAGTTAGCAGCCGGGCATAGAAAAAACAATATTTTAACTTTGGAGATTTGCAAAAACTTGAAAGAAATTCCGCCATGGGTTGGTTAAATATGGGGCGTGGTTCAGTAAAGGTCAGTTACAGATCCCCGTTCCCCTGGGTCTGATCCCCACACACCCCAAAGATTATCTGGGAGGTTTCTTTCGAAACAAGGGCTTTAAAAATAAACAGATATTTTGTAAAGTTCGAAAATTTATATAAAATCACACTGAAATGTCCTTTCTTTTATAAATCTTATTAAAATGGAGATTCGAGGAGGTTCTTCCGAAAAAAGGCTTTAAAATAAACAGATATTTTGTAAAGTTCGAACATTTACATAAAATCACACTGAAATGTACCTTTCTTTTATAATCTTATTAAAATGGAGATTCGGAGTCTTTCTGTCTGTAACTGAAACTACATCACTGCTTACGTCATAACAACCGCGTATCTAGGAATTGCATAACTTTATCAATGAGTATTTAATTTATAGTCAAAATCATTTATGGAGGCGCGTGGTTTAATGGTTAGAGTCGAAGGAAATGGACTCGTCAACGCGAGTTCAATTCATGGACGAAGCTGTTGGAATTTCACATGGCGCTAATACCCTTGGGAATGGTATGAATCCAATTCTCCCTCCAGCTATGGGCAAATAGCGGGGCAGACTGGACTCTTTAACCATGGCTAGGTAACCAGTCTAGGAGAAGGAAAACTTTGAACTCAAACCTGTTAAACTCCACTTAAGAAATTGACCTTGTGTCGCATCCTGCTCGTGCGGAGGGGTTGGTAAATATATATAGTCAAAATCATTAATACATAGAATAATGAATTTTAGGAAAATCTAAGTTAGATTTGCCTCAAAACAGCCCATTTTATTAGAATATTTACCTCAGGCACTGGGCAAAAAACCCAGACCTGTCCCTTTAAATCAAGGAGGCTGGTGTTGCCTGGGGTCACGTCGGCTTTCCCCCTGGGATCAACGCTGTTAATTATCACTAATAGTCCAGTGGCCGAAACAACCGAACCCCAGACCCGGAGGACGGGGTTTTACCACGTATCCCACGTGTACGTGTTACGCCACGGCCCTATTAATGTGGGACCACCCACGAACCGAAGCTCATGGGTGGCGGGTGAAAAAATGGTTGATCCTGTCGGAATTCCCCCTCAAGTGTGCGCTCTGGCACTGGGCAATAAACCGAACCCTGTCCCTTTAAATCGAAGGTCAGGTGTTGCCCGAGGGGTGCTTCCCTGGGATCACGCCGTTAATTTAACACACGTCCAGGGACCGAAGCCACCGGACCCCCGCCCTGACGGACGGGGTGTTTAGTGCGTTTAGATCCTGCAATGAGTTCTCATATATCATAAAGGAATAAAGGTTCACAAGATAGTATCATCATCATTAAATGTCGCGCTGTTAGCACCGATATCCATGACAGTCTCTCTCCATCCGTCCTATCGCTCATCATTCTCGGAAGGTCCTCTATGCAGCATCTGCATCCGCACAGACTGATCAACGTACGTTTTGTGCTGTCGGCCCACACAGGCTGTTTCATTGCTGGCTTCACAGGAGGACGTCGGCTTATGAGTTCAGTCCTTGCGTTCTCCAGCAGTGTGTCCGCGTGTCTTGCTACCGTCTTACTCGGAAGGGTTATTAGTGATCATGTGGCAGGTGGCCGTACAGCTGTTTTCTCGTAGGGTGTTGTTTCCACGTCTTGGCCAGGATCACCCGCAGCATTCTTGTGCAGGCTCCCATCTAGTTTATTCTCTAGTCGCTTCGTTAGGGTCCAGGTGGCTTCAGCCATACAGCAGCACTGACACGACAACGGCCGGAAGAAACTGTCTCTTTAACTTGTCTGTGAGATTGGATTTCATATGACCGTAATTTAGTTATAGCGGCCCATGCTTTTCTTATTGCGTGCATTAACTCATTTCTGTGGATGAGAATGTTACTGCCTAAGTATCTCAATTGTTCTACCGAGTTTAGGAGTTTGCCATCGATGGTGGAGATGGGTGAGTTATTGCATGAAACTGAGCGGACTGTAGAATACATTAGGAAACCAACTAGAAGTTCAACTCCATGGTTGTTTTGTTATGTTTGTTTTTTTTTTTTGCTTTGGGTCATCAGGAGAGAATGTGCACCGTTTCGGAGCCTTTCTATTAAAGGTTTTATTGGCACACACACACACCACACACAACACCACACACCCCTCACTGATGTGATGACCCACTAAATATTACAGAAGAATAAATTTTATTCCCACATTACCACTTTTAGTGTTCAAAGAAATTAGGTCTTAATTCACACGTTTCACAAGATTTCATCATTTATTCAAATAGGTTAGAGCCACATTGTCCCTCAAACGTGTCATCGCGAAAACAGAGAGCCAATATGCTTTTTTAAAGAGCGAAAAGGTTTAAGAGTAAGTTAAAAATAACAATGACTAGAAATGACGAAATTTAATGTCTGTATTTAATTATAGTACAAAATAAAAAAAACAACCTCCGGGCAAGTAAAATAAGATTTTGAAACATACTGCCTGAGGGGTGGGAGTAAAAATTCCAATGTCAACGAGTTTGTACCCTAAGTAAGTAAAATCATCAAATTCTATTAAGGATTAAAAATAAAACAATTTGAAATGTAAACTTTACAAATGTATTAAAATAACAAACAACTATATATAGATATATAATACCAGTCATGTATTTATTAAACTTGTTTTAAAACAATGAGGACTGTCTAATGTTGCATGCTCAAATTTTGAGTTGTATTTTATTCTATGTTATGACGATTTTTGGGTAATGTGAACGTAAGCAGTGACGCTAATTTTGTTACAGACAAAACCCTGAACCGATCTCCATTATTAATAGACCTTACATAAATATTACAATAAATTCATTACATAAAAGTTACTAACATATCGTTAGTATCAATATCTATATTATACTATACTAGCATAACAAAACCGCCCTTCCGGCGGTGATAAAAATAAAATTTTGAAAATATACCTGAGCGATGGGAATTAAAATTCAAGTTCAGCAGGGTAGTCATCAAGTAAAATTAATAAATGATTGAAGAAATAAAAAAACACAATGCCAAAATATGCCAAAAACTTTAAAAGGATATTCAAACATAATGATTTTAGTAATTAAATCATCAAATTCATTAAGAGAGTAAAAAATAAACACATTTGAATAGAAATTAGGAAAGTTAACTTTCTACACCAAAGTTTTTCCTGAAATAATATTCAATAATAAAATTAAATTTGGTTTATCAATGAATAAAACAATCAACTATACAAAATGATTTTTTATTGTTTTGTTATTCTTAAAATCTTTGAAATAAAACAATAAATATTCACCTTATTTATTTTACATTTAACAAACATTAGTTTTAGTGTAAATAAATATTACATAAAATAAAATTAGCAGTAATGTAATTAAATCAATATTTAATGCTAAATAATACCTAATTATTATTTTTTTTTATCGGAGTAAATAAAATATCTAATTTATAGATTTATTTTAACTAAATTTTATTGGTAAAATTATGTAAAAATATAATTCTTTAAAAATTTTCTTCATAAATAAAATCTCTTTAAGAGATTCAGTATCAATTTGCTGTAACTAAAACTATGTGCTTTAAAATTAATAAATCAAATAAAGTAATAAAAAACAACAATGCCAAAATATGCCAAAAACTTTAAAAGGACAATTAACATTTAATGATTTATTAATTAAAAATCATATTGAGTCATTAAAGGAGTAAAAAAATAAACAATTGAAATTAGAAATTAGGAAAGTTAACTTTCTACACCAAAGTTTTTCCTGAAATAATATTCAATAATAAAATTAAATTTGGTTTATCAATGAATAAAACAATCAACTATACAAAATGATTTTTTATTGTTTTGATTATTTCTAAAAATTTTGAATAAAAAAAATAAACATTCACCTTATTTATTTTACATTTAACAAACATTTAGTTTTAGTGTAAATAAATATTACATAAAATAAAAATAGAGTAATGATACTTAAATCAATTTTTAAATGCTAAATAATACCTAATATTAATTTTTTTTAATCGGAGTAAATAAAATATCTAATTTATAGATTTATTTTCAACTAAATTTTATTTGGAAAATTCTGTTAAAAGATAAATTCTATTAAAATTTTCTTCAATAAATAAAATCTTTTGATAAGAGATTCAACAGTATCTTTGATCTGTACTAACTTATGTTGCCTGAAAATTATTATAAATCATAAAAATAAATAAATAAAACAACAATGCACAAATATGCCAAAAAACTTATAAGAGCATAACTCAACAATTTTAATGATTATAATTATTCATTGAATTCATTAAAGAGTAAAAAAATAAACAATTTGAAATAGAAATTAGGAAAGTTAACTTTTCTACACCAAAGTTTTCCTGAAATAATATTCAATAATAAAATTAAATTTGGTTTATCAATGAATAAAACAATCAACTATACAAAATGATTTTTTATGTTTTGATTATTTCTAAAATCTTTGAAATAAAAAAAATAAACATTACCTTATTTATTTTACATTTAACAAACATTAGTGTTAGTGTAAATAAATATTACATAAAAAAAATAGAGTAATGATACTTAAATCAATTTTTAAATGCTAATATATTTAATATTAATTTTTTTTTTAATGAAGTAAATAAAAATATCTAATTATAGATTTATTTTCAACTAAATTTGTTTGGTACACTTATTTAAAAAATATGAATTTTGTAAAAGTTTTTTTCGATAAATAAAATTTTTGATAATAGATTCATATCAATTTGTCTGTAACTAAAACTATGTCACTGTTTACATCAAACACGTTCATGATAAAAATATATTTGATTAATAATCAATAGATGCATGCAACATTTTGATTTGAGGGGGACAGAAGTAAGTTTCCATTTCAAATGGTTTCATTTTCTTTACTCCTTTAATAAATTTGATGATTTTACGATAATACAAACCCTCTTATATGGAAATTTTAACTCAGACAATATCTTTCAAAAAATTAATTTTTATAACCGCCAGTGGCATTTTTTTCTTATGTAAAATGTTTGTACATATAAATTAATGAATATATATATGTTGTTACACTCTTAATCATTTTCTTTAGAGATTTAATAAATTTTATATCCATTTAAAGTAAGCATTAAATTGAATAAATTGGCAGATCTGAGCATCTGGAAACCCCCATCTAAAATTTTTGTTTTTTAATTTTTTTTTCTTTCTTTTTAAGGATTATTATCAATTGCCACACCAATCTATCAGATTGTAAAAGAACAAAAATTCAAAAAAGTTATTTTTTTTCGCGTATAAGTATTATGTAAAATCGATCCCCCATATCAGAACCGCTACCAAATTTATTCATTTATTTATTTTTTGTTTTCCTTCAATGGATTATTATCGATTACACACAATCTATCAGGTTTTTTAAAAAAATTCTTAAATGTTCTTTATTTTTTTGAGTTTTCAGGTGCTCATGCCGACAATATAAGTTATATAGTAAATCGCTGCCCCATATCAGACCGCTCGAAAGGAAACTGGCGCAAACGTGTCAAAGTTAGGGTGGCCCAGAAAAAACAGAACCCAATTATTATTTATTTTCCCATTAAACTAACCTTAAACCCAACACCAACCCTAACCTCAAATCCTAACCCTAGAACACCCCCTAGTTACAATTAACAGTTTTATTAAACAAATTGTGGGGTTCTGTTTTTTTCAATGTCACCTTAATTTTGACACCTTTGTGCAAATTCAGCCCAACTGTTAAGGTAGAGCGGTTCCGATATAGGGGAGCGATTTACTATAAACTTATACGGGGAAATGAGCACCCCTGAAAACTCAAAAAATAAAGAACTAAAAAGTTCTTTATTTTTGAATCAGGCGCTTTTTTGTTTTTTTACAATCTGATAGATTGGTGTGTAATCGATAACAATCCATTGAAGGAAAAAAAAAAAAAAAAAAAATTTTTTAGCGGTTCCGATATCGGGGATCGATTTACAATAAACATATACGGGGAACTGAGCACCCCAGAAAACTCGAAAAATAAATAACTTTTTTGAATTTTTTTTTTACAATCTGATAGATTGGTGTGTAATCGATAATAATCCATTGAAGAAAAAGAAAAAAGATTTAAAACATTTTAGATGGGGGTTTCAGATGCTCAAGTCCGACGAATAATTTTATTTATTTAATTTTTAAAAACAAAACAAAATTTATATAAACTCGAAGTAAAATGCTATTTTCAATCATCTAATACAGAATAGTAATCCTCTTATTGATGAATGTGTATTGTTTAAACATTGTTTAAACATTGAACAAAATACTATTAATTTCTCGCTACAATTAATTTAAATAAATGATGAAAAATAACATTAGTAATATGAAATAACCGTAAACAAATTTTGAATTAAAAATAAAAGTAAACATCTTTTTTTAATTCCTAATAGGAATAATAAAATTTGAAATAAAAAATACTTGTTATATTTGTGAAGGTGCCGCGAAAATTAAAAATAAATTTTATCTATAAATTTTTCATGGTGTTTGTATCATTTTTTATTGTATTTAAAAAGTCCCCTACCTAAATCGATTAGGTAGGGGACTTCTTTTTTTTTTATCACCGCTTTTGTTTATACAAAACCAAACTTCGGGTAAACATTGTTGAATAATGAATTTTAAAAAGTATTGCGTCAATTATGATAAAAAATAAAAGATTAATTTTTAGTTTAAGAAAGAAGCGCTAAGTGTTAAAAAAAAAACAAACACGTAAAATCATTTTTTTTTTGTTTTTTGTCGTCTGTTTCTGTAAGGAATTTATGACAAATTAAAATTAAAAGATATTTCTTAATTTCTAAATAAATCACGGTCATCATATTTAGCGGAAAAGCATCGCTCACAACTGGTTGTTATTTTAATTTAATATTAGTTATATGGAATAACCGTAAACAAATTTTGAATTAAAAATAAATGTAAACATTTTTTTAAAATTCCTAATAGGAATAATAAAATTTGAAATAAAAAATACTTGTTATATTTGTGAAGGTGCCGCGAAAATAAAAAATAAATTTTATCTATAAATTTATATCTATAAATTTTAAAAATTCCTAATAGAAATAAAATAATTTGAAATAAAAAATACTTGTTTATATTTGTGAAGGTGCCGCGAAAATTAAAAATAAATTTATCTATAAATTTTTTCATTAAAAATTAACTCTATTAAAACTTTAAAAATATTTTTTTTTTTTACCGCAACGAAAACGAGAGTAGTCACGGACAAAGACCATAACTAATAATTTAACGTATGATTTAAATTAGTAGCTGTATCTTTATTTTTAAATTAATTTCTCGCAAAACTTTATACATGAAATAATTATAAATACAAATAAAAATTAAAATATCAATTAGAAACTGTTTAGAACTAAACATGCATTTATTAAAAGATTCGTTGAAAATTGGCTATGCAAATATTACAAACCAGCAAATATTACAAACGCATCTTAATACTTGTATATAAAGCAATTTGTTCCTTTAATATTATGTATGACATAAATTGATTACAAATTAGGTTCTCATTGATAAACGCTAGAATTTAGTTTGGAATATGTGACGTCAGCCGTGACGTAGTTTCGGCTTCAGACAAAAATGCAGTCTATCTCCATTATATATAGATATTATTATATTAACATATAATTAATAATGATTAAATTATTTACAGTAAATATATTTATTGTAATATTTATTGTAATATTTGATAATCATGTAGATTGTTGTGCTAATCGTCTATTCTGTGGAAAATAATATTATCTATTTTCCACCTTATGCAAATAATAAACATAATAAGCCAAAAACAATTCTTATTATCTCCCTTTGTCTATAGCAACAGAGCCCTAATGTCTTAGCCATAAGCTGATGAGAAAACTCATGCGATTGGCTAAGGGCCTTTGTTGGCGACCAATCAGAGCACACGTTACGAGGCTCAGTTTGGACCGCCAATTTTGATAGTTGGAAACTGCTATCATCCCTCTTGCTGCAGGAATCTCTCTCGAAGAAGAACGTAATTTTATACTCCAGGCGTTCACGGAACGAGGAGAAATTGGAACAGCAAAGGCAAGGCCGCTGCCGCGTAAAAAGCGACTAACGAACTAGCAAGACATTCTACCTGGATTTCAGATAAGTCCGCGATAAGTATCAAATCGCAAACTATCACAATTTGAACATTTACAAACATTACACATTGTAAACTTACACAAACATTTGTACCAACTTACATTGTAATTGTATTGTATTGTATAACTTTGTCTTGCTACAATAAAAGCTTCTGTTTTGTTTATAAGCCTTGTAGTGTGTCGTTACCTATTCTTTACGATAACTGATTCTTAGCGATAAAATACTTTAAAACACTGTAATAAGTAATGTAGTAATTGAGAGTTACCTCCCCTAATTTATGATTATCTCCTCTTTGAAATACAAGACTATATAAACTCTTAATAAGTGTACCAATGATTCTAAGTAGAATAAAGCTTTCCAAAGTCTATCGGTGTTATCGTTTGTCACTACAAATACCAAATGCGTTTATGGGAACCTTGTTCTTCGCCCTTTGATATAAATTTTTAAAAATTAAAAAAAAACAAAAACATCTGTCTTCAAATTTTTGTAGAAACTTTAGAGATCATTGAGACGTCATCAGCGTCTTTTATAAATCGTAGTCAAAAATAATAATAAAATGGTTGTCGACGATTTTTTACGGCCACATCAGTCCCAATGTTTGGCTTCCCTAGATCTTAACCTCTGGATTACTATGTATGTGGCGCTGTTGAAAAAGACACCAATCGCCGTGCCAGTACTACAAAAGCCCAGTTAATCGACAGAATTAAGTAAGTTTTTGAGACCCTTCCCAGGTGTTACATAATTATTGGATCCCTAATGCTTTTATAAGGTATTGTAGAAATCATAATGGCGATTAGTACAGCTGATGGCCTTGAGGGTGAGTCAAATTTTTGTAGAAACTTTTGAATAGACGTACCTTGACCTCAATCTCACCTTGCGTTCTGGGGATGAATCGTGAGAACCGGAACCCCATAGAATGCCCTCTTCCGGTTTAAGGAGTAAGCAACTCAGTTAGTCAGTTAGAAGTTAGAAGCAAAGCTAGCAAGATGTAAGGATCCGCGCGCATTGTCTGGTCTGGGGATTTATAAATAAAGTAACATCAACGTAAATCGAAGTCTTGTGTTTATTACTAAAAACTAACAATAACACAGGGCTTCTGATAACGAGAAATCCCAACAGATACCAGACCCGGAATCCTCAATAGAAGACCAGACGAGACTTTAGAAGATATACCAGACCAAGATAGATGATAGACGATCAGAAGCAAAGCCGGCCAGAAGAATAGACGACAGAGTAAGAAGTAAGAAAGGTATATAACGTTATATAGATTTGATACTGTGAAAAGACCAGTATATAACACCAGGGAAACTGCACCATCAGCTTGCTCCAGGTTTCGGAACAGGATTGAGGCTGTGATCGACATTAATGGCGGTGATTTTGAGTGAAACTTATTGACATTGTGTAATTTCCGTGCCTGTTGAATTTCTTTACAATCCATTAAATTTTGTAGTTACCAAGCACTTTTTCTTTTTCCTTATGAAACTGTCAGATTTCTCCCGAATACCCTGTTTATATATGTCCCAGTTTGTTTCGCTCTTTTTGAATAGATTAATCATATTTCTTTGTCTATTTCTATCTATATATCCCACTATATTCACTTAAGTTTAATTATAAAAGTCCCTGACTTTCTAAAAATACTTTTCAAAATTTATCTATCTATAAATCTATCTATCTATATATTTATTTATCTATATCTATCTTCATATAATTCCACAAGTCTCTTTTGTCATTTATGTATTGAGATAATTAATTCATTTCTACTCTTCTCTTTATGCAGTCATTTTTGTGAAAACTGCCCACGACTATTAAAATAAATGCTGATACTGCCTTTTGAATAGACGTACCTTGACGTGTATTTATTTTCTTCTATTGCTGTATATAATAACATGTTTTGGTATTAAGGATCATACCGTTAAAATAAATAGAAGATAAAAAATAACCTTTGAAGAACGTACCCGTTAAAATCACAATACAACCCAGAAAACCATCCAAGAGACATGTTCCGATTCGTCAAGATAAGTTTTCTGACAATCTCTTCTGTCTTGACCATATATGGCATCCTGATGGTACTCTTGGGAGCCATTGTACTCTATCTGAACAATAGAACCTAGCAGCTATTCGTTATTCTCGAAGACCTCTGCTCCGCCCTGTCGGCTGGGGCGTTAGAATGCACCGACTGCACCTCTGCCACCTGTTGGCCGTGGGTGGCGACCTGTGATGCTTAAGGATAGAACCCAGGTGGTTGAGCAGTTCATGACTTGCAATACTACACTTTGGTCCTATCTTGGGCTAGACGGGCGGTCGGAGAGGCCCCCTCCGATCAATCGGCTGGTCATGTCAAGCCGTAGCACCTATATGATTTCCCCAACCCTATTGCCCTTATGGCAAGTCCCAACCCCTTTTTATCATATGGGTGCTAGAAGGCGGTGGCTGCGGGTCTACATGTCCTGGGAATGACGTTAAACTCTATCTGATGGTGAGGTTCCAGTTTTTGAGGTTTGGGGAATGTGGATCACCCCTTCATCACCATTGTTCCCTGGTCCACTCTGACCCGGAGTGGTAGTACCTGTTAGGGTCCCATCTATGGGTTAAATAGAAAAATTTATTTATTAAAAAAAAATGTATTAATTAAGAATGAATTTATTTCAAAACTTTATCGGCATTAAATGACCCACTGAGGTTGATATGCCGTAAAACAAAACAAACAAACAAACAAACAAGACCTCTGCAAAAAACAGAGCTACCAATTCGGGGGTAGTGACCTGACCACCGTCTTGCAAAATATCTCTATCCAAGCCTACATATCCCTACCCCTGGGTGTCTTTATCTGTTTCTCAGGAATCCTATCGATTATGGGGACCGGGAACTTGTGCATCAAGCTTCTGAGAATCGCCCTCATTTTCTGGATGGTCACCATCGACACTCTGCTCAGTTCTGTACTTTGATTTTTATTTCATTAGCTGAAAGCTAAATAGCCCAGTCGGTGTGGTTTAGAATATGATGACAGTATTACAAATTTATGAACAGCTCATAAATCATGAACGTACCTGTAGTTAGAAATTTTGAATAGGGTCCGTTATAATTAGAATAACGGGGTCCAATGGAAAATTACCCGAGAGTTGAATGTTGTTAATCTTCATACTGGTTTTAGCAAAACCGGGTTTAATAAATAATCCCTTGGTGTTATTGATCTCTGATATAATTGTTTTTATTCTCCGACTTAAGGGCCCTTTCAACCGGTGCAAATCAATCCTGTCAATAATCTTAAATGGAAATCAATTAAAATATAATTATACGTCCCAATACGCCCAGGAATTGCCTAAGTTTATCAATGAGTATTCAATTTATAGTCAAAATCAATAATACATAGAATAAATCTTATTTATTAACGATGACTCAATGAAAATCTGAGTTAGATTTGCCTCAAATTAGCACATTTTATTAGTGCATTTAAAATCCTCCAATGTGTCTTATATATCACTAAGAAATAAAGGTTTACATAATATATGGTGTGGTTAATTTGCATACTGTTTTTTTTTGTTTTGGCGAGAGTGTTACAAATTTATGAGCAGCTTATAAATCATGAACGTACCTGTAGTCCCGTTTCGGAGTTATACGTCGATACGTACATACCAAACTTTCTTTATATATATATATATATATATATATATATATATATATGGCTGGAGGGAGAGTAGTTGGAAGCATATTTTCCCCAAGGGTATTAACGCTATGTGAAATGAAAGCAGTCTCATCCAGGATCTTACCACGTGACACACACCTCACGCCGAACGAAAACTACACTCCCGTCTGAAAATTGTGAGAAATGCATTAAAGTTGAATAATGGAAATATAGTATGCAGATTTTTCTTATGTGCAGTCGATCATTATATATATATATATATATATATATATTATATATATAATACCTTACTCTTACATATATATATATATATATATATTATATATATATATAGAGAGAGAGAGAGAGAGAGAGAGAGAGTGAGAGAGAGAGAGAGAGAGAGAGAGAGAGTGAGAGAGAACTCTGAGCGGATAAATTATGTTTAACCCTGACATAATAACTTATAAACATTGACCTGAAATGAAACGATCAACAGAAATATCAGTTACTTTTCTTTAAAATGCTGATTAAATAATTTTACTAATTAAAAAAACAGAAGGTTATCATATATAATATATATATATATATATATATATATATTATAATATATATATATATATATTATGTATATATATATATATAATGATTGACTGCAAATAAGAAAAGTCTGCATGCAAGATTGAAATTATGCATACTGTATTCCGTTATTCAAATTTTAATGTATTTCCACAATTTTCAGAGGGGATGTGTAGTTTTTTTTGTGTGCAGCGTGAGGTGTGTGTCACGTGGTAAGATCTTTCAGTGATGCAAAACACACACAAAAAAATGCAATTAATTTGTTCCATTGAATACAACATAAAAAACATTATATTCATTCAGTTTAAATTGATACATTTTTTTTATCTTTCAATTACTGGAGAGCTACTTAACGAAGCATTAAACTTACCTCAGCAGTTTCTAAATACTGATGTGGTTAATATGCATACTGGTTTTAACAAAACCGGGTTTAAAAACTAATTCCTTACTTGATGGTGGGACAATGACCAGCCCTGCACAAAGAAGAAACCAACCCTTAACAGAAGCCTACTAGGTCAACAAGAGAAAAAACATGGTGGCCGAATTAGACGACCTAGCTGAAGAACTAAAAGCAGAGCTAAAAAGTAAGACCATCATTTCTATCCTTTCTCTACTCTATCTGTCTGTCTGTCTGTCTCTATCTCCATTATATATATATATATATACCAACCCCTCATCACGAGCAGGAGATCTGAGGAGTGGGGAGTACTCCTGCATTGTCAGTACTCCTGGCTTTATCTGGCCTGCAAAGGTAGTACCTGTTAGAGGTCTATCTAAGAGTCAAATAGATTTGTTTAAAAATGATTCGTATACGATAGCATCTTGAGTCAAATAAAAAGAAAAAATCAAACATTTAACAAACGATGAAACGTATATATATATATATATATATATTATATATATGAGGAAAAATGAGTAAAGAAAAGAAATGTAGATGGATAAAAATGAATTTTATCGATATCACTTTTAATCGATATCACTTACACATGTGTTTCGGTCCGTTTATCAAAATGTATACGGATTTACGCTATTATTATTATTAAAATAATCAGATGATGTTGAAATAATGATAATAATAATAATAATAATAATAATAATAATAATAATAATAATAGGAAAAATGTAAAAATATTCCGTACACAGTTACCAAAACTCAATTTTGTTTAAATGCTAATAGTTTATTGGTTAGCTCAGTCGGTAGAGCACCGGCCTAGGCAATTGCAATTGCTAGGTTTCTGGGTTCAATACCGGTACCCGCCAACTCATCGCATAAGTAGTCGAGATGGTAGGTATGGTGATCCACCTCAGCAAAAAAATCTTCCTGAGCTAGCGCTAGCGAAAAGGAGATAGACTCACTCGCTGTTGTGCCACTTATCCAACTTTACTTAGCATGGGAAGTAGTTTCTGTTCTGAAACTTGCGAAATCATCGTAATAATCCTACTAAGGAAAATGGCCGACGAATTCAATAAAGAAAATTTGGGATTTTTTCCAGTCATAAAAGACTTTAACAGGTTCAGTTGTGTGATATTAAGTGAAACTCCGCGCACCTCCCCCCCAAAAAAAACCAACAACAAAATAACTGTTCTGTATTGTTATTGTTGGCATCCTTCCGCATGGGCGGGTTTATATGGAGGATGTGCTGTTGCCCAATTAGTAGATCCCCCCTCTCCACACTTCCGCTATGATCCAAAGGAAAGGTAAGAACCCAATGCAGTTTCCTTGTTAATTTTTTATACAAGAACAATATTTATTCACTTAGCAAACTTAACAGAAAAAAAAAATACAGAAACAACAAAGAAGCTTATATGTAAATATATAAGGGAAGAATCCTAATATGTAGATTGTCTTTTGTGTAGATAAAGTTCCTAAGGCTGATGTTTAAAGCAGGGGTTCCCAACCTTTTCCAGCTCATGGCCCACTTTGAAACCAGAATTTTTTTTGTGGCCCATGAAATTATTATAATAGCAAAAAATATTTCCATTTTACATAAGATATTTATTCAATTAAGATAAAACCATATTGACGCACACACTTCATATAGAATTATAATATTTCCTTGTCCCACCTGAAATTTGCTGTGGTCCATTTTGGCCATGTGGCCATAGGTTGGGAACCACTGGTTTAAAGAATAATGTTAAACTCTTACATGTTGAACATATGTTCGCTTGTGCTCTGCGACACGAGGTTGATGGGTCGAGAAAACTCCCCTGTTACGTACACAGAGTTGCTGTGTAGTGCAGTGTCACTCCATCTTAGGGACTCCGGCTCCCGATTTGTTTTCGGGGTTTCACACACACACACACACACACACACACACACACACACACATATATATATATATATATATATATATATATATATATATATATATATATATATATATAACAAAAAACAAATTACAAACACACACACACCTGATATATCAAATGAACATCTGATGAACGTTATCAACACAACCCAAATAGTAAAGTTATAAAAAAAAGCTATAAAAATTCAGCTAATGACTTTATTGGTAAACCACCCAAAAACAAAAAACACCTGTTTAAAAGACTAATGTTAAAAATGAAATTCCATTCCACTCCCATAAAAAGAGAAAGAGAGGGTGAAATACTCATGTGTATGTATATATATACACATGCATGTAAGAATTCATTTTCATATTATCAACCAAAGCCTGAAGAAGATACCAGAAGATCTGAAACACGTGTTGCACATGTAAAACAAAAAGAATAAAAAAATTTTTCTGAGAAAAAAATACATTTTGCGGACCTTCCTTTTTTATAAAATATATATATATATATATGAGAAGTAAACAAACAAACAATGTGTTTTGATATGGCTTTTTTAGCCGACAATCTTTGGGAGAATATGTGCTTAATTGAAGTCGTACCTAATTTTGAAAATTAATTAATTAATAATTAATGAATTAGGCGGGCATACCTATTCAAATGTAAGGCTAAACAAATCGAGAAAAATCAATCTCTGCAAATGTACATACAGAGATTGATTTTTCTCGATTTGTTTAGCCTTATATTTGAATAGGTATGCCCACCTAATTCATTAATTATTAATTAATTAATTTTCAAAATTAGGTACGACTTCAATTAAGCACATATCCCCCCCCCAAAAAAAGAATATATATATGTATGTATGTATATGTATATGTATATATATATATATATATATATATATATATTTATATATGTATATTTAGAGAAAAATAACGTAGCGTTCAACCGTTATTATCCGATAAATATTTTCAATTTAACTAAGGAATTACATCGACTTGGTTAACGTAGAGTAGGGTCCTGAGGAAATCATTTTGATTTGAGTGAAACCATGGTAGACAATAAGAAAGGAATGGCGTGGTGTAATGGTTAAAGTCATGGGAAATGGACTCGTCGCCCGAGTTCAAATCCTAGGTGTGGTTATTTCATTTCACTTAGCGCTAATACCCTTGGGAAAGGTATGAATACTACTCACCCTCCAGCTATGGAGGAATAGCACGGCAGATTGGGCTCTTTAATATTGGTTAGGCAACCGGTCTAGAAGAAGGAAAACTCTGAATTCAAACCTGTTGAACTCCGTTTAAAAAAATTGACCTTGTGTCACATGCGAGTGCGGTGGGGTTGGTAAATATATATATATATATATAAGAAAAATTGAAATCAATCTGATGGTGTGAATGTATAAAAATATGAGAAAACAACCATCCAAAATATGTATTCACCTACGAATAATTGCATGCCAACGTTCAAGTGTTTCGGCTTTTTTAAAATGTATTTATATCAAACCATCCACAAGAGCGATGTTATCCAGAAAGTTACTTTCAAATGAAAAAAAAACAAAAAAAAACTAAAAACAAAAAAAAAACAAAACATAAGCGTTCTTTTAAAAAAATATTTTTTTTGTTCTGTATTACAAGACAGTAACAATATTAAGTAGTTTCTGATATTTCATGAGAACATTGACAAAAGTTTAATATTTTAAGGGCTTACGGTCAAGTCAGGTTGAAAGCACCGCCAGATTACCGAAGTTAAGCAGCGATGATTTGGTTTGATTTGTTATGTGGCATATCAACCTCAGTGGGTCATTTAATGCCGACAAAGTTTTGAAATAAATCCATTTTTAATGGATACTCAATTTAAAAAAACAATAAACACATTTTTCTATTTAACCCATAGATAGGACCCTAATAGGTACTACCACTCCGGGTCAGAGTGGACCTGGGAGCAATGGTGATGAAGGGGTGCTCCACATTCCCCAAAACTCCAGAACTGGAACTTCGCCATCTGAGCAGCGATGAGCCAGTTCATTATTTAAATGGGTGACCATTTAAACAACTGCAGATACTGTAAGAAACCAAATACCAAAATGATTCGGCATTAACTGACCCGAAAAGGGTTTGTATGCCGTAAAACAAAACAACCAAACCAACTTGATATTCTAAACAGATTTATTTTCACATCTCTTTTGTGTCATTTCTGCATTAACGCTTCATTATCGTCCCAACAGATTTCCATCTCATTCAATTTGCTCAAGAAATCTATTAGGTTGTTACAAAAATAATGGCCGATTTCAAATATATACATTTATTGTTGAAACATTAACAGTAGAAATGTTAAAATTAGTCAAAATACGAGCGTTGGGCAGCTATGAATCTCTGCCATCGATCTACGAGGTCATTTATTCTGTGTTGGTAAAAAGTTATTGGCTCTGATGCAACAAAATCTTTAAATAATGATTCCACCCCTTCTTTAGATCGAAAAGTTTTACCATTTAAAAATGTGTTTAAGTGCCTATAAAAATGATAATCAGTAGGTGAAAGATCGGGAGAATATGGAGGATATGGTAAGGTCTCGTATTCCAAGTCTGTGAGTTTCTGTACAGTCAATCTTGCAACATGTGGCCGAGCATTATCGTGGAGGAGAATTGGACCACGTCGATTCACTAATGCAGGTCTTCTTTTTTGCAAGCAAGCGTGCATATCAGCGAGTTGATTGCAGTAAATCTCTACAGTAATGGTCTGATTGGTTTTCAAAAAGTCGTAGTGGATAACACCTATTGCAGACCACCAGACCTTCACTATAATCTTTTGCTGGTGCAACTTTGGCTTTGGGAAGTGTTTAAGGGATTCATCACGATCAAGCCATTGACCTGATCGTTTACAGTTTTCGTAAAGGATCCACTTTTCGTCACAAGTGACTATTCGGTCAAGAAAGGGGTCATTGGTGTTACGCAAACTGAGCATCGAGCACACTTCAAACCGCCTAAGTTTTTGGTGCTCATTGAGCTCATGAGGAACCCATTTATCAGCTTTTTCACCTTTCCAATACTCTGTAAATGGTGGGAAACTGTTGCAATGTTAACACCAAGTGTCTGAGACATCTCTCTGACACTTTGTCGTGGATTTTGCTCAACAACTGGCTGCAATTGTTCATTGTCAAGACTGCATGTCCGTCCTCTACCTTCTTCATTTTCAAGACTCTCATCTCCACTGCGGAATTTCTGGAACCACCTTCGTACAGTCCGATCACTTGTGGATTCATCTCCCCATGCTTTGTTGATATTGGCAGCAGTTTCGGGGGCATTGTGTCCAAGCTTGAACTCATGCAACATAAGAAGGCGAAGGTCATGTTTAGCCATGTTCATCTTTGAAGGCTCCTAATTTTCAAAAATACTTTCTATCTGAAAATAAATTAAATTTCATTTTTGAGCACACATTAATTATTATATATGCACAAATTCACCTGAATTAAACAACAAATTCCATGTTAAAATGACATTTCAAAAACGAGCACTTCAATCGGCCATTATTTTTGTAACAACCTAATAGAAATGAACGGCTGATAGACTTTGATCTTAAAAAAAAACAAAAAAAAAACTCGTTGGTATCCATGAATCTGTTGCAAATATCTAATGATAGATTAATATATCTTATTATAATGGACATTCGGTGTCTGTCTGTAACAAAAGGTACCTCACTGCTTACGTCACAATACCCTCAGGAATTGCGTATGTTTATCAATGAGTATTTAATTTATAATCAAAATCATTATTACATAGAACAAGGCTTATTTATTAACGTGGTCTCTAAAAAAAATATGAGTTAGATTTGCTTCAGAACAGCCCATGTTATTAGTGTGTTCAAATCCTGGAATGTGTTTTATATATCACTAAGAAGTACAAATATTAACAAGAATAATTTTAGAATATTAATCGAAAAGGACAATGACCAAAATGAAAGATGCAGTCGCAGGGATAGAGCTAGGTGTCCCTTTAACGGTAATTGCTTAATCAACAAAATCGTATACAAGGCCACCGCCAAGGAAAAGCAACTACAATGATAAAAAATATACGTCGGCACCACAGAACTGAATTTAAAAAAGAGATGGTACAATTACAACCTCAGCTTCAATAACAAAAGATATTCAAACAGTAATTCCTTATCCAAATATGTATGGGATATAAAAGACATAATTGACAAAACTCCCATAATAAAATGGGATATTGGGAAAAAGCCAAGCCTATAAATTAGGTGAATATAATAGAAGGTGAATAATGTCTAGAAGAAAAAAATATGCATTTTACAACATACTGGTAAGTATTTACCAAAAAAAAAAAAAAAAGAAGAAGCGAATTAGTTTCTCAGTGTAACTGGTAAAAAATCCTTCACACCGAACAAACTATTTAATAAAAAATGATTTTAAAATTAGTTATTGTTCCATGAACAATATAAAAAATATAAATTTCATAAAAAATAGGAAATGGACTGAACGACCCAAATTCAAATCCCGGACGAGGTTATTTGCATTTCACATAGCGCTAATACCCTTTGAAAATTTATTCAACTACTCTCCCTGCAGCTAGGGGTAAATAGTAGGACAGACTGGGCTCTTTAACCTTGCCTAGGTAACTAGTCTAGTAGAAAGAATACTCTGAAATGAAACCTGTTAAAGTCCGCATTCCTGCTTGTGGGGAAGGGTTGGTATATATAATATATATATAATATATATATATATATATATATATATTAACAAAAATAATTTTAGAATATTAATCGAAAAGGACGATGACCGAAATGTAAGATGCAACCGCAGGGATAGAACTAGATATCCCTTTAACGGTAATTGCTTAATCAGTCCACCGTCAAGGAAAATGAAACTACAATAATAATAAAAAATATACGCCGGCGCCACAGAACTGAATTAAAAAAAAGAATGTTACAATTACAACTGATAAAGTAGGTGAATACAATAGAAGGTGAATAATGTCTAGAAGAAAAAATGATGCATTCTACAACATACTGGTAAGTATTTACGAAACAAAAGAAACGAATTAGTTTCTCAGTGTAGATACATAAACAAGTTTCTCTTGTGTTTTCTACGAATTGACACTGATTAATTCCATGATTTATATTAAATATTTTTTAAATACTTTTTATTTATTTTTTGAAAAAAATTCTCTCGTCTGAATGGCACGTGCACTATACTACCTAAGCACGTAACGTATTTTTGGTATAAATATCTCGTGAAAGATCCCACCACGTGAACACGCCGCACGCGATACGAATGCTTGACTGGTTACCCCGCTTTTTTTTATTTATTTAAAAAAAAATGTTTTATTTACTACACTCCCGTCAGGAGAATATGCAAACACATGAAACTTGAGTAACGGAAATATGTGTGTGTGTGTGTGTGTGTGTGTGTGTGTGTGTGTGTTGTGTGTGTGTGTGTGTGTATGTGTGTGTGTGTTGTGTGTGTGTGTGATGTGCCCTTGAAAAAAATGGCTCAATTATTACCGTGTGGATAGGCACTTATGTGCTCAGAATAAGAGTATCCGTGTGTCGCGGTGCCGATGATCAAAGTATTGCACCCCAACCCCATCTGCCAAACATCAGTGTTTTTTTGTGTGTTTTTTTGTTTTTTTAATTTTATTTATTTATTTTTTTTTGTTGCTGTTTGGGCTGAGATCCAACTACGATTTCTGTTCTTCATCATCACCTGATACAAATATCAATCTGCACATGTTGCGGCTTTTCCTATTGGTGTTCACTGTGGCCTATCTTGTTTCCTGCATCAGTCAGCAATCCATCAGTCTAGCGTTACCGACAAACGATCACCGCTCCTTTGAGAGCGTCGTGTGAGTCATTAGCATCTCACTGCGTCTCTGTTCGATAATCGTCTCTAAAGACTCTTCGAGGAGGACTGGCTAGGTGCGTAAACGGACCCGCCTTTCTTTAAATTTCCTCTCGACTTTAGACTTAGACTATTTTTTTCTCCTTTTTTTCCCTCTATGTTTGTGTTTTTATATTTGTGAAACTAGCAGCGGCTACCCGCGTCGCCTTGGTAGGCGGATTTTTTTAAGTTAGTCCGCAGATCCATTATTACTTAATCGTGAATTGAATCCTCGTGGGATGCCCCATTTAAATCCCTATGTAAAAAAAAAAAAAAAAAAAAGAATTAAAATAAATGTTAATGTCTACTATCTGAAATATTAAATGAAAAAAAAATCCATGCTGTTATCTTTAAATTTTTATTTTGTAATTATCTTCACGAATATAAATCAAATCTCAATTATTTTTGCTCAAAAACCAAGCCCTGGTGATATTTAATATTGTATATAAATTTACTTTGTCGCTAATTGTTTTATTTCGAAGTTTCCACCGGACATAAATATACACACAACTGCTCTTTATATATGTATTAAATATCACCAGGGCTTGGTTTTTGAGCAAAAATAATGAGATTTGATTTATATTCGTGAGATAATTACAAAATAAAAAATTAAAGGATAACAGCATGGATTTTTTTTTCATTTAATATTTCAGATAGTAGACATTAAACATTTATTTTCAATTCTTTTTTTTTTTTTTTACATAGGGATTAAATGGGGGCATCCCACGAGGATTCAATTCACGATTAAAGTAATAATGGATCTGCGGGACTCAACTTAAAAAAATCCGTCCTACCAAGGCGACGCCGGGTAGCCGCTGCTAGTTTCACAATATAAAACACACAAACATAAGAGGGAAAAAAAAAGGAAAAAAAAAAGTCTAAGTCCTAAAGTCGAGAGGAAATTTATAGAAAGGCGGGTCCGTTTACGCACCTAGCCAGGTCTCATTGAAGAGTCTTTAGAGACGATTATCGAACAGAGACGCAGTGAGATGCTAATGATCACACGACGCTCATTCAAAAGGACGGTGATCGTTTGTCGGTAACGCTAGACTGATGGATTGCTGACTGATGCAGGAAACAAGATAGGCCACAGTGAACACCAATAGGAAAAGCCCAACATGTGCAGATTGATATTTGTATCAGGTGATGATGAAGAACAGAAATCGTAGTTGCGATCTCAGCCCAAACAGCAACAAAAAAAAATAAATAAATAAAATTAAAAAAACAAAAAAAACAACAAAAAAAAAACACTGATGTTTGGCCAGATGGGTTGGGGTGCAATACTTTGATCATCGCACCGCGACACACGGAACTCTTATTCTGAAGCACATAAGTGCCTATCCACACGGTAATAATTGAGCCATTTTTTTCAAGGGCACATCACACACACACACACACACACACACACATACACACACACACCCACACACAAAACACACACACACACACACACACACACCACACACACACAATATTTCCGTTACTCAAGTTTCATGTGTTTGCATATCTCCTGACGGGAGTGTAGTAAATAAAACATTTTTTTTTTTAATAAATAAAAAAAAAGCGGGACGGTAACCAGTCAAGCATTCGTATCGCGTGCGGCGTGTTCACGTGGTGGATCTTTCACGAGATATTTATACCAAAAAATACGTTACGTGCTTAGGTAGTATAGTGCACGTGCCATTCAGACGATGGAGATTTTTTTCAAAAAATAAATAAAAAGTATTTAAAAAATATTTAATATAAATCAATGGAATTAATCAGGTTGTCAATTCCTAGAAAACAAAGAGAAACTTGTTTATGTATCTTACACTGAGAAAACTAATTCGTTTCTTTTGTTTCGTAATATACTTTACCAGAATGTTGTAGAATGCATCATTTTTTCTTCTAGACATTATTCACCTTCTTTGTATTCACCTACTTATATCAGTTGTAATTGTAACATCTCTTTTTTTAATTCAGTTCTGTGGCGCCGGCGTATATTTTTTAAAAATTATTATTGTAGTTTCATTTTCCTGACGGTGGACTGATTAAGCAATTACCATTAAAGGGATATCTAGTTCATATCCCTGCGGTTGCATCTTACATTTCGGTCATCGTCCTTTTCGATTAATATTCTAAAATTATTTTTTTGTATATATATATATTATATATATTATATATATATAATATTATATATATACCAAAAACCCTTCCCCACAAGCAGGATGCGACAGGTTTCATTTCAGAGTATTCTTTCTACTAGACTAGTTACCTAGGCAAGGTTAAAGAGCCCAGTCTGTCCTACTATTTACCCCTAGCTGCAGGGAGAGTAGTTGAATAACTTTTCAACGGGTATTAGCGCTATGTGAAATTGCAAATAGCCTCGTCCGGGATTTGAACTTGGGTCGTTCAGTCCATTTCCTATTTTTTATGAAATTTATATTTTTTTATATTGTTCAATGGAACAATAAGTAATTTTAAAATCATTTTTTATTAAAAGTTTGTTCGGTTTGAAGGATTTTTTACCAGTTACAATGAGAAACTAATTCGCTTCTTTCTTCATTTTTTTTTTTTTTTTTTGGTAAATTACTTACCAGTATATTGTAAAAATGCATATTTTTTTCTTCTAGACATTATTCACCTTCTATTATATTCACCTAATTTATAGGCTTGGGCTTTTTCCCAATATCCCATTTTATTATGGGAGTTTTGTCAATTTTGTCTTTTATATCCCATACATATTTGGATAAGGAATTACTGTTTGAATATCTTTTGTTATTGAAGCTGAGGTTTGTAATTGTACCATCTCTTTTTTTCAATTCAGTTCTGTGGTACCGGCGTATATTTTTTATCATGTAGTTGCTTTTCCTTGGCGGTGGCCTTGTATACGATTTTGTTGATTAAGCAATTACCGTTAAAGGGACATTCTTGCTCTATCCCTGCGACTGCATCTTTCATTTCGGTCATTGTCCTTTTCGATTAATATTCTAAAATTATTCTTGTTAATATTTGTACTCTTAGTGATATATAAAAACACAATTCCAGGATTTGAACACACTAATAACAGGGGCTGTTCTGAAGCAAATCTACCTCATATTTTTTTTAGAGACCACGTTAATAAATAAGCCTTGTTCTATGTAATAATGATTTTGATTATAAATTAAATACTCATTGATAAACATTACGCAATTCCTGAGGGTATTGTGACGTAAGCAGTGTTACAGACAGACACCGAATGTCCATTTATAATAAGATATATTAATCTATCATTAAATATTTGCAAAGATTCATGGATACCTACGAGTTTTTTTTGTTTTTTTTGAAAAGATCAAAGTCCATCAGCCGTTCATTTCTATTAGGTTGTTACAAAAATAAATGGCCGATTGAAGTGCTCGTTTTTTTTGAAATGTCATTTTAACATGGAATGTTGTTTAATTCAGTCGTGAATTTTGCATATATAATAATTAATGTGTGCTCAAAAATAATTCCAATTTATTTTCAGATAGAAAGTTATTTTTGAAAAATTAGGAGCCTTCAAAGATGAACATGTCTAAACATGACCTTCGCCTTCTTATGTTGCATGAGTTCAAGCTTGGGCACAATTCCTCCGAAACTGCTGCCAATATCAACCAAAGCATGGGGAGATGGATCCACAAGTGATCAGACTGTACGAAGGTGGTTCCAGAAAATTCCGCAGTGGAGATGAGAGTCTTGAAAATAAAGAAGGTAGAGGACGGACATGCAGTCTTGACAATGAACAATTACAGGCAGTTGTGGGCGAAAATCCACGACAAAGTGTCAGAGAGGTGTCTCAGACACTTGGTGTTAGCATGATCAACAGTTTCCCACCAATTAACAGTAGTACTGGAAAGGTGAAAAAGCTGATAAAATGGGTTCCTCATGAGCTCAATGAGCACCAAAAACTTAGGCGGTTTGAAGTGTGCTCGATGCTCAGTTTACGTAACACCAATGACCCCTTTCTTGACCGAATAGTCACTTGTGACGGAAAAGTGGATCCTTTACGACAACTGTAAACGATCAGGTCAATGGCTTGATCGTGTTGAATCCCCAAAACACTTCCCAAAACCAAAGTTGCACAGCAAAAGATTATGGTGACCAGTCTGGTGGTTTCGCAATAGGTGTTATCCACTACGACATTTGAAAAACCATTACTGTAGAGATTTAATGCAATCAACTCGCTGATATGCACGCTTGCTTGCAAAAAAGAAGACCTGCATTAGTGAATCGACGTGGTCCAATTCTCCTCCACGATAATGCTCGGCCACATGTTGCAAGATGTGACTGTACAGAAACTCACAGACTTGGAATACGAGACCTTACCATATCCTCCATATTCTCCCGATCTTTCACCTACTGATTATTTCATTTTTATAGGCACTTAAACACATTTTTAAATGCGTAAAACTTTTTCGATCTAAAGAAGAGGGTGGAATCATTATTTAAAGATTTTGTTGCATCAGAGCCAATAACTTTTTCCCAACACAGAATAAATGACCTCGTAGATCGATGGCAGAGATGCATAGCTACCCAAAGGTCGTATTTTGACTAATTTTAACATTTCTACTGTTATTGTTTCAACAATAAAATGTATGTATTTGAAATCGGCCATTATTTTATGTAACAACCTAATAGATTCTTGGGCAAATTGAAATGAGATGGTTAACCTGTTGGGAGGATAATGAAAGCATTAAATGCGGCGAAATGACACAAAAGAGAAGTGAACATAAATCTGTTTAGAATATTAAGTTGGTTTGGTTTCTGTTTTAGGGCATACAAACCCTTTTTCGGGTCAGTTAATGCCGAATCATTTTGGTATTTAGTTTCTTACAGTATCTGCAGTTGTTTAAATGGTCACCATCTAAATAATGAACAGCCTCATCGCTTGCTTAGATGGTGAAATTCCAGTTCTGGAGTTTGGGGAAAGTAGGAGCCACCCCTTCATCACCATTGCTCCCAGGTCCACTCTGACCCGGAGTGGTAAAGTACCTGTTAGGGTCCTATCTATGGTTAAATAGAAAAAGTGTTATCATTTTAAAAATTGAGTATCCATTAAAAATGGATTTATTTCAAAAACTTTGTCGGCATTAAATGACCCACTGAGGTTGATATGCCACATAGCAAATCAAACCAAATCATCGCTGCTTAACTTCGGTAATCTGGCGGTGTTTTCAACCTGACTTGACCGTAAGCCTTAAAATATTAAATTTTGTCAATGTTCCCATGAAATATCAGAAACTACTTAATATTGTTACTGTCTTGTAATACAGAACAAAAAAATATTTTTTTTTAAAAGAACGCTTATGTTTTTTTTTTTTTGTTTTTTTTATTTTATTTTATTTTTTTTTCATTTGAAAGTAACTTTCTGGATAACATCGCTCTTGTGGATGGTTTGATATAAAATACATTTTTAAAAAGCCGAAACACTTGAACGTTGGCATGCAATTATTCGTAGGTGAATACATATTCTTGATGGTGTTTTCTCATATTTTTATACTTTCACACCATCAGATTGATTTCAATTTTTCTTATATATATATATAATATATATATATTTACCAACCCCACCGCACGCGCAATGATGTGAAACACAAGGTCAATTTTTTTAAACGGAGTTCAAACAGGTTTGAATTTCAGAGTTTTCCTTCTTCTAGACGGTTGCTAACCAATATTAAAGAGCCCAATCTGCCGTGCTATTCCTCCATAGCTGGAGGGTGAGTAGCTATCATACCTTTCCCCAAGGGTTATTAGCGCTAAGTGAAATTAATAACCACACCTAGGATTTGAACTCGGGCCGACGAGGTCCATTTCCATGACTTTTAACCATTACACCACGCCCTTCCTTTTCTTATTGGTACCATGGTTTCACTCAAATCAAAAATGATTTCCTCAGGACCCTACTCTACGTTAACCAAGTCGATGTAATTCCTTAGTTAAATTGAAAATATTTATCGGATAATAACGGTTGAACGCTACGTTATTTTTCTCTAAATATATATATATATATAGTATATATATAATATATATATATATATATATTATATATATATATATAACATACATACATATATATATTTCTTTTTTGGGGGGGATGAATATGTGCTTAATTTGAAGTCGTACCTAATTTTTGAAAATTAATTAATTAATAATTAATGAATTAGGCGGGCATACCTATTCAAATATAAGTCTAAACAAATCGAGAAAAATCAATCTCTGTATGTACATTTACAGAGATTGATTTTTCTCGATTTGTTTAGCCTTACATTTGAATAGGTATGCCCGCCTAATTCATTAATTATTAATTAATTAACTTTTTCAAAATTAGGTACGACTTCAATTAAGCACATATTCTCCCAAAGATGTCGGCTAAAAAAAAAGCCATATCAAAAACCATTGTTTGTTTGTTTACTTCTCATATATATATATATATATATATATATATATATGTGTGTGGAACTGTGTGTGTGTGTGTGTGTGTGTGTGTGTGTGAAACCCGAAAACAAATCGGGAGTCCCTAAGATGGAAGTGACGCTGCACTTCAGCGCTACACAGCAGAACTCCTTCAACACTGTCGTTGGCAAACTGCATTGGGTTCTTATCTTTCCTTTGGATCATAGCGGAAGTGTGTGAGAGGGGGATCTACTAATTGGGCAAAAGCACATCCTCCTTATAAACCCGCCCATGCGGGAAGGGATTGCCAACAATAACAATACAGAAAACAGTTATTTTGTTGGTTGTTTTTTTTTGGGGGGGTTGCGCGAGGATCTTCTTGTTTTA
>CM042162.1:69073338-69084351 GCA_023376005.1 Doryteuthis pealeii | reverse complement strand
ATTATGTAGAAGATATGACTGTGTTGTGTCCAGAGTAAATGTGTAATACTAAGCATTATATTTATGTATTAAAAATCCCTATGTTCTCTGATCGCTCAATTAATATATTTAAAAAAAATAGAAACCAATTAGAATTAATAAAATAAGTGTAATCTTTTTATAACGTTGAGCTTCTTAAGTTGATTAAGAACTTTCCAGCTTCGTACTTTTCACATAGACATGCAATTATTGATATCATCACTATTTTAGGTTCCATAATCTTTAAAACTTAGATACTTGCGCCCAGGCGGAGAGCGCATATTCTTGCTAAGTACATAGTAACGCATTTTTAAATAGCTTATGCGGTTTGCGTCGATATAATGTGCAAATACGCTAGTATAACCATGTTTATAAGAAGGCTTGTTTTGTGTCTTAACTAATGACCTGATTCTGTCTGCTATGACGCTTCAGTTTCATATATTCTTCTTCTAAAACACCATTGAAATCATTTAATAGTCGCGCATTTGTTGTAGATGAAGTGCAGTTTGAAATAAGTACAATATTTGAACAGTGAGGGAATCAGAGACGGAATGTCCTGTTACATTGGTGCCTTGATGCACTGCTGACATTGAGGAACGATCACACCACCTACCACCGACCCGCCCCATTTCCGCCGCCGCAGTGGAGTCAATGGATGCAAGATTATTTGGCTTATTACAGAGAAATGAAATGGATCTTAACACGTTGATCGTTCTACTGATCCAAGAGATACATTAAAAAAAAACATAACAATTCCATTTTAGCTATATATTAATCCTTTAGTTTATTTTAATACTTTGTTGACTTTTTTAGGATTTGGATATTTAGTCATTTATAACTTGATTGTTTGTTTTGTCTAACTAGATATTAAATATATTTAACTACTAGAAGGCATTTTATATGCTATATCTATCTAGATACACTAACATATTTAACTATCTAGACGCATTTGGGTAGGTATAGTATACTAGATTTACTTTAACATATTACTAACTAGATACTTTCATAACTGATACAACTAGATGCTAAATATTTATTAAGATGCATTGGATAATCTATCTAACTAGAGATTTAACATAATTTACTATCTAGATGCATTTGGTAGGTATAGTAACTAGATACTAACATATTTTATAACTAGATACATTTCATAACTATACTAACTAGATACTAACATATCTATTAATATGCATTGAATAACTATACTAACTAGATATTAAAATATTCACTAACTAGATGCATTTTATAACTATACTAACTAGATACTAACATATTCATTAAGTTGCATTGGATAATTAATCTGCTTAGTGCAGCGTTGCGGGGTTCGATCTAACAGGAGTTATGACGTTTAAATAATCTTATCATAATGGAGATTGTGTGTTTTTTCTGTCTGTAACCGAAACTATATTACTACTCAAGTCACAATTCCCTTCGTTATTTACATCACATTCTCCATGATTTTATTTATATTTAAACTTCAATTATTAATAAAATTGCTTCACCTTTTTATTAGTGTTGTCCATATCTACATGATATTTTCCACGTACCCCACTTGTACGGGTCAGGCACGAAGGCCCTATTTATGTGGGACCACCCACAAGCCGAAGCTCATGGGATGGCGGGTGAAAAATTGCGTCGATCCCGTCGGCATTCCCCCTCAAGGGGGGCGCCTCAGGCACTGGGCAATAAACCCAGCCCTGCCCCTTTAAATCGAGGGGGCAGGTGTTGCCTGGGGGGATGGCCCCCTGGGATCGACGCTATTAACTCGTAAAGATCCAGGGCCGAAGCCACTGGACCCCCGGCGTGGGCCGGATCTACATACATATAACCTGCAATTGTATTTATATATACAAAAATAGCGGTTTACATTGTAAATGGGAAGGCTAATTTGCATATTGATATTAAAAATGTGATTCTATTAAATATGTGCTTAGTATTATTGATTTCTAATTGTTTGGTTTTATTTTAATGAATATAAGCAAAAATCTCTTCAATGAATCTTAAATGAAATCCATTAACAAGAAAAAACTGTCATTTTATTCTTTATTTCCTAATTTAACTAAATAGTTAAATAAGTAAAATTCAGCAATGAAAGACGGGAGTGATGGAAGAGTAAGTTTCATTTCTATTTTTCTATTATACCCCCACTCTGTTACATATCTTTTTATCTGCTTTCTTATTAGACTTTCTAATTTAATACGACATTTCCTTACATTAAAACTTAAATACTTGCACCCGGAGGGTGCATATATTTGCTAGTCTATTAATAATGGAGATTCGCTTCCGGTTTTTGTCTCTAACAAAAACTACGTCACTGCTTACGTCACACTGCCCAAAATCGTCATAACATAGTAGTAAGTAGTAAAGTCGTCAGGGCGGCCTAAAGTCGGTATCAGCCAGTCAGCGAGGGAGTCTATTCCCTTTTCAATAGCGCTAGACCAAGGAGATTGTTTTTAGCATCTGAGGTGGGGCGCCACACCTACAATCAGCTCTTTATTTTACCGCACAGATCCCTGTGCTACTCATACGCTGAGTTGGCGAGGACCGGTATCGAACTAGGAACCTTGTGGTTTCTAGCCGAACGCTCTACCGACTGAGCTAACCCGGCCCTTGAGCATGCAATGTTAGACAGTCCTCATTGTTTTTTTAAACAAGTTTTAATAAATACATACCTGGTATTATCTATCTATCTATATATTTTTTTATTTTAATATATAATTAAAGTTATCAGAACTAAGTTTCCATTTCATTTTTTAATTTTTTTTTTACTCCTTTAATAAATTTATTCTATATTTTACTCCTTTAATAAATTTGATGATTTCACTTTACTTATGATATAAACTTTCTGATATTAAATTGTCAACACCCATCTCCTCAGGCAATATTTATTTTATGTCGCCCAGAGGGCGTTTTTATTTTATTTTACTAGTAATATTAACAAACTTATTTTCTCATTATCCTCTTCTACTTCTCGAGGCTGGATCAGAGCTTTTGTCTGCTGTTCTCTTGATAAGTTGTTGGGCTGAATGGAATTCTCGATGTTTGAGTTTGAGACGACTCGGCAATCTTTTTAGGATATCTTGTCTTGTGCCGTTTATAGTTTTTAATAACAACACAAGTCGTTCTTGTTTTTTTAATTTTTTTTTTATTTTACCCCAAGTCAAAATGCCTTGGGAAACAGACGCGCATCTTGCGCTTGTTCCCTTCAACAGCTTAGTCCAGACTGACCTCTCATCGCTCTCCTGTCACTGCCTCTCTTCCATCTCATTATATAACATTCACGGAAGACCGCCGTTGTGTCGTAAGGGATAGATAGATAGATAAACTTTTAACATCTTGTTGTTTTTTCTATAAAACTTTCTACACATATTGTCGGATTCAATATCCATTTTACCTTTCATACAGTCCACAGAAAAAACAAAATTGGAATTATTTAAATTATATCACCGGAGCCTCAAATTTCGAATATAATAAGGATCCCGACACTACGAGTATGTCATCATTGCAGATTCCTGTTGCTGGACTTGTTATATTTTTTAAACTTTCATTTGTAACCGGAACATTTTCCTGAACTTTTTGGTATTCATATATAATTTTTTTTAAATAAAATTTATTTATTTTTAACATAAATAAGCATTTAAAATTTTTTTTTTGAAAATTCCGGTACTGTTCGAGAGCGTTCTGTGCCTCGTGATTAATGATATATTTATTTCGTCTTTCCGCTTACAATGTTGCTTTGGTAAAGACATCTTCATATTGGTCGAAACAAATTTCTGTCAGCAAACTTTTAACATAGATAGATAGATAGATAGATAGAATCAGTCAGTTCAGGTTTCTCTTAAAAGTAGAAAGAAATATCATCTTGCAATTTTCCAAAGGTAAAATAAGAATATTACGCAATTGCAAGAGAATTGAAAACTGCGGAATATGAGGGTTAAAATGATACCAATTGTAGTTGGTGAACTTGGAATGGTCCCCAAAAGCTTAGATAAGAGACTAGTGGAACTGGAAATCACCGGTACAATTGAGACCACCCAAGCAACCACATTGTTGAAATCAGCTAGGATACCCAGAAGAGTTCTTGAGACCTGGGGAGTCACGTTGCCCCTCAAACTTTAATGAAAGACCATCAGCTAATGCTGGTGTCAATGGACCAAAGGACAAGGAAGCTGATGACAATGTACAAGGCATTACACCCGAGAGACGACACAGACAGTATATATAATAAAATAAATATATAAAGGTTTTACATATCTATTTATTAGGTGACAAAGAAACATTCACGACCATATTGGTTTCATGCGATGCAATCGTCAGGTGAAGATGTTTCAAATGCATTTGAAACATCTTCACCTGATGATTGCCTCGCATGAAACCAATATGGTCATGAATGTTTCTTTGTCACCTAATAAATAGATATGTAAAACCTTTATATATTTATTTTATTATAATATATAACAGCACTATTTTATCTTGAGCACTCTACCAATAATTCTGCCTTTGGTACACCATTCCAGTAAAAGCTGAAACAGTGACCATCTCACACTATAGTATATATATATATATATATTTGGGAATAAAAAGGCCTTAAATACCATGGGTATCGTGGTTATGGACCATTTCCACTCGCGAATATGCTCACGAGCTTCTTCAGACCACTGATATATTTTTATTTAGACAGGCACATGGCCAAACTCATTTTATATTCATACATTTCACCTCCTTCATATATATAATATATAATATATATATATATATATATATATATATATGTATATATATTGTAAAGAAGGTTTTAAGTTCATCATACTTTGGATACAAATAACTCCGACAAAGGTTAATAGACAAACATTTAATAGCACAGCACATGGATAACAGTTGATACACGTACATAGTGAAGAGTACATAAAAAGGGGTACACAAATCAAGATAAGACACATTCATAAATGATACAGATATAACATAAAAGAGTACAGACATGAGACTAGCGATAGTCCATGCTGTAAAGAACTTACAGTAATGTAAGGGGGGCGGAGCCCCACGAGAGGGTTTAGATAGAATCTACCCCATGTGGCTCGTAGTTGCTGAAACTATAAAGAGAGAGCGAAAGTGTTTGAAACCGGCGCTTAAATACTGGTGCCCCAGCGGGCATCATCAAACTAAAAAGGGCAGACAACTCCACCAGGCGAATACAGACTAACGCTACAATATATATTACAAAACCTTCCCTTCTTTCATCTGAACTTTTTCATTAAATTCTAATTTCTAAATCCGTTGACCATAGAATCCCAAATAAGTTAATTTAAAAGCCAGCCTCATAAACTCTTGTCGGAGTAGTGTAGCTATTGTTTTAATACATACCATGTAACTGTCAAAATATTGTGCTGCACTCTATATATCACAAATCTCGTGAGTTTGCACCCCCTTCACCCTTCCCCGCTCCCCCAACGATGAGTGTAACATAATTTATGTTTTGGTGAGACCCGCCCCCTTTTCGGCTTGATGTCATCTGCTTTATTAGGAAAAGAAAAAGAGATCATCCTTTTTTTGTAAATGTTTCTTTTTAATTTTTTTGGGGTTTTTTAGGTTTTTGTTTTAAATAAAAGTCTCACCCATTTTTTTTTTTTCACAGGCAAAAATATGTTTGAATAAGTCTGACATTCTTTTGTAACAAAATGTTGAACTACTATAATATATATATATATATATATATATACACACACACACACAACACACACACACACACACATGAGGCGTGTAGTATCATTTGACAAGCTTAATTTCGCTAGGGGTTGTTAGCTGTGTACTGTGGTCGAGGCGATATAGTGGTTCACTGTGCTCGCTGAGATCCCGGTTTCGATTTCTGTAGGAGGGAGATCGTTAGTATATGTCGCTGATGAGACTTAATAAAGTCGAAACAGTCTGTACGACATTCTACACACCGAGCGACCCTTTGCCGGGATTACACTTGTCAATTTCATTTTCTATAAGAAAAAGTATCGAATTTTATGCGATACATGCGTTGTAAGTGCCTTCAAGTAAAAATTTAATATATATATATATATATATATATATATATATATCTTTGAAAGGATGGAAAAACTCAACACCGTTATTCTATAATACATTTATTTCGACCAAAATTGGGGCCTTTATAAATCTAAGTTGATTTAACAAAGCTCTCCAATTTAAGTCTAATCAGATGTATTTTCCACTTTTAAACGATCTACCGGTAGTTACTTTTGAAAAAGCACGGGTCGAAAGGGCCCTTAAGTTTCTCCTTTTTTTTCTTTCGTTCCCTTTTCTTTTTACTATTCAAAATTGCTGATCAATAAAGTATGTTAATTTTAAAATTATATATATATATATATATATATATATATATATATATATATCCCATTACAATTAACTTGGATGATTTCAGAGAAAAACGGTAAGAAAATATTTAAGAGGGCATTTTGAGGAACTATTTGATGAATTACTTTAAATTTGATCTGTATAGAATGGGCCGGGTTAGCTCAGTCGGTTGAGCGTTCGGCTAGAAACCACCAGGTTCCTAGTTCGATACCGGTCCTCGCCAACTCAGCGTATGAGTAGCACAGGGATCTGTGCGGTAAAGTAAGGAGCTGATAGTAGGTGTGGCGCTCCACATCAGACGCCAAAACAATCTCCTTGGTCTAGCGCTATTGAAAAGGGGATTTTAATGGGGCATCTTGCGAGGGTCCAACTCACGATTCAGTTATAAATTATTACTAAATCGTGAGTTGGATTCCCGCAGGATGCCCCATGGACCAACGAGACTAACTTTAAAAAATCACCCCTCTACCCAGGCGACGCCGGGTAGCCGCTTCTTGTACATATATAAAGGGCAGTTGTGTGTATCTGTATGTCTGGAGGAAACTTCGAAAATAAAACAATTAACGACAAAGTAGATATATATACACATTAAATATCAACAGGGTTGGATTTCTGAGCAAAAATCTAAAAGATTTGATTTATATACAATGATAATTATTATTAAATGATGGCGATTCAATCTATTTACAATATCAATACGTGACACTTTACAATCATTTTATGCCACAATTTGACCTTTTTCAAACTCAGAAAATTTGCGTATTACCCATTAGCAAAGGACTAATCCGAAATTAGGATATCAATTCATAGAAATGAAAACTCTTAGAAATTTCATATTTTTGGGTATTTCTGATAAAAAATGATGGTGGTTAAATTTCTTTGTAATATCATAAAAGTGACAATCCACAATCATTGTATGCGACAATTTAACCTTTTTCAAAGTCAGACAACTTCTTACTGACGATTATCAAATGACTAATCTCAAATTAGGATATCAAATTAAGGAAAAGAAAATTCTAAAAAAATTCCTTTTTTATGTTATATCGTAGAATTTTCTTTGTAAAAAAAATTATGACCTTTTGCCACAACTGAGAAACTTTAAAACTAAGAAACTAAGAACAATTATCAAGTAAAATAATCACTTCCTATGTGTGTCTTAGACGTTGAAATTTCATAAATATTTGTAGCAATGATAATTATTATTGAATGATGGCGATTCAATCTATTTACAATATCAATAAGTGACACTTTACAATCATTGAATGCCACAATTTGATTTTTTCAAACTCAGTCAACTACTTACTACACATTAGCAAAGGACTAAAAATCCGAAATTAGGATATCAATTCATGGAAATTAAAATTCTAAGAAATTTCCTATTTTTGGGAATTTCTGATAAAAATTATGGTGATTCAATTTCTTTGCAATATCATGGTGAAGTAAAAAAAAAAAAAAAAAAAAAAAAAAAAAAAGAAGAAAATTCTGATAAAATTCGCTTAGCGCTAATACCATTGGGAAAGGTATGAATCCAGCTATTCTCTCTCCAGTTATAAGCAAACAGTATGGCAGACGGGACTATTTAGAATTCACTTAGCGCTAATACCATTGGGAAAGGTATGAATCCAGCTATTCTCTCTCCAGTTATAAGCAAATAGTATGGCAGACGGGACTATTTAAAGAGTGTAGGAGAGGGAAAACTCTGAATTAAAAAATGTTAAACCACGCTTAAGAATTGACCTTGTGTCGCATTTTGCTCATGGTTCAGGGGTTGGGTAAATGCATACTGGGATATAATCTGTTTCTGAATATCCTCGTATCCCCGTGCTTCTAAAATCTAGGACGGTTTAAATAATTACAGATGTTAATACTATGAAATAGTATAGCACTCGGCTGTAGATAATGTTATATATGGAGCACGTCTTGTAGGTCTCGTTTAGCTGCAGGGGGTAAATAGATGGCCTACAACACTCATCGTAATTCCAAAAAAGAGCGGGAGAAACCCGACGTCAGCAGAACTCTATTTATTCTGGATTCTTTAGAGTTTGAAACCACTTAAAAGTAATTTTTTTTTCTCTATCAGGAAATTGTGAATATGATAGTGGCATATTTTGTTGAGAGTTCAAATCACAGTTAGCAGCCGGGCATAGAAAAAACAATATTTAACTTTGGAGATTTGCAAAAACTTGAAAGAAATTCCGCCATGGGTTGGTTAAATATGGGGCGTGGTTCAGTAAAGGTCAGTTACAGATCCCCGTTCCCCTGGGTCTGATCCCCCCCACACCCCAAAGATTATCTGGGAGGTTCTTCCGAAACAAGGGCTTTAAAATAAACAGATATTTTGTAAAGTTCGAAAATTTATATAAAATCACACTGAAATGTGCCTTTCTTTTATAATCTTATTAAAATGGAGATTCGAGGGAGGTTCTTCCGAAAAAAGGGCTTTAAAATAAACAGATATTTTGTAAAGTTCGAAAATTTACATAAAATCACACTGAAATGTACCTTTCTTTTATAATCTTATTAAAATGGAGATTCGGTGTCTTTCTGTCTGTAACTGAAACTACATCACTGCTTACGTCATAACAACCGCGTATCTAGGAATTGCATAACTTTATCAATGAGTATTTAATTTATAGTCAAAATCATTTATGGGGGCGCGTGGTTTAATGGTTAGAGTCGAAGGAAATGGACTCGTCAACGCAAGTTCAATTCCTGGACGAAGCTGTTGGAATTTCACATGGCGCTAATACCCTTGGGAAAGGTATGAATCCAATTCTCCCTCCAGCTATGGGTAAATAGCGGGGCAGACGGGACTCTTTAACCATGGCTAGGTAATCAGAGAAGGAAAACTCTGAATTCAAACCTGTTAAACTCCGCTTAAGAAATTGACCTTGTGTCGCATCCTGCTCGTGCGGAGGGGTTGGTAAATATACATAGTCAAAATCATTAATACATAGAATAATGGATCTTAGGAAAATCTAAGTTAGATTTGCCTCAAAACAGCCCATTTTATTAGAATATTTACCTCTGGCACTGGGCAATAAACCCAGACCTGTCCCTTTAAATCAAAGAGGCTGGTGTTGCCTGGAGGGATAGCCCCCCCCCCTGGGATCACGTGTACGGGTTAGGCACAAGGCCCTATTAATGTGGGACCACCCACGAACCGAAGCTCATGGGTGGCGGGTGAAAAAAATGAGTTGATCTCGTCGGCATTTCCCCTCAAGGGTGCGCCTCAGGCACTGGGCAATAAACCGAACACTCTCCCTTTAAATCGAGGGGGCAGGTGTTGCCCGAGGGGATGGCTCCCAGGGATCACGCCGTTAATTTAACACACAGGTCCAGTGATCGAAGCCATCGCCCCCCCCCGCCCCAAAGGACGGGTTGTTAGTGCGTTTAAGATCCTGCAATGTGTCACATATATCATAAAGAAATAAAGGTTCACAAGATATCATCATCATCATCATGTCGCTCTTTCAGCGCGGATGTCCATGACAATCTCTCTCCATCCGTCCCTATCGCTCACCATTCTCGGGAGGTCCTCTATGCAGCATCCTGCATCCGCACAGTTCTGATCAGCGTACGTTTTTGCTGGTCGGCCCACACTGGCTTGTCCGTGTGCTGGCTTCCACAGGAGTTCGTCCTTGCTTCTCCAGCAGTGTCCTGCATGCCTTGTCCGTCTCACTCGGATAGTTTGTGAGATGGGGGGCAGGTGACCGTACAGCTGTTTCCTTGTGGGGTGCTGTTTCCACGACTTATTTAAGATTGCACGCAGCATTCTTGTGCAGCTCCCATCTAGCTTATTCTCAAGACGCTTTGTTAGGGTCCAGGTGGTGCAGCCATATAGCAGCACCGACACAACCACAGCCTGGAAGAACTGTCGCTTCAGCTTGCCAGGGAGATCGGACCTCCATATGACTGATAATCTATTTGTGGCCGACCATGCCTTTGCTATCCGTGTATTAACATCGCTCTCTGTGGAGGAGATAACCAACTAGAAGTTCAACTCCATGGTTGTTTTGTTATGTTTGTTTTTTATTGCTTTGTTTTGCTCAGGAGAGAATGTGCACCGTTTCGGAGCCTTTCTATTAACAGTTTTATTTGCACCCCCCACACTGATGTGATGCCCCACTAAATATTTACAGTAGATAGATTTTATTCCCGTCTAGCACTTTTAGTGTTCAAAGAAATTAGGTCTTAATTCACACGTTTTCACAAGATTTCATCATTTATTTCAAATACATTTTGAGAGCCACATATGGTCCTCAAACGTGTCATCGCGAAAACAGAGAGCCACACATGGCTTTTTAAAGAGCGAAAAGGTTTAAGAGTAAAGTTAAAAATACAAATGTCTAAAAATGACGAAATTTAATGTCATATTATTTATTAATATTAGTAGTACAAAATAAAAAAACGACCTCCGGGCGATGTAAAATAGATTTTTGAAACATATTGACTGAGGGGCGGGAGTAAAAAAAATTCAATGTCAGCGAGTTTGTACCCTAAGTAAGTAAAATCATCAAATTCATTAAAGGATTTAAAAAATAAAACAATTTGAAATGTAAACTTTAAATATGTTTTAAAATAAAACAAACTATATATAGATATATAATACCAGTCATGTATTTATTAAAACTTGTT
>CM042162.1:68970838-69060838 GCA_023376005.1 Doryteuthis pealeii | reverse complement strand
CAGCCAATCAGCGAGGGAATCTGTCCCCTTTTCACTATCGCTAGACCAGGGAGATTGTTTTTGCGTCTAAAGGTGGAGCGCCACACCTACCATCAGCTCTTTACCTCACAAATTCCTGAGCTACTCATACGCTGAGTTGGCGAGGGCTCGTATCGAACTAGGAACCATGTTGTACTAGCCGAACGCTTATTATCACCCGTATCTTTACAGAACTTCATCAAGGCATGCCGACAGCACAGATTCCTTTGGAACCCTCTATCCATCAGTCCCTATCAGTCGTTACTCTTGTTAAGTCCTCTAGACGGAATCCAGTGTCCGTACAGAGCTGATGAATGTAAGCTTTTGCTGGTTGGCCAACTCTGGGGCAACCGTAGGAGAACGTTAGTCTTTACTTGTCTTGTTCGTGCTCCAATTCCCCACCTGGATTTATAGACGCCGTAGTCACATGGTTTATTCCTTCACTAATCACTAGCCATACTGCGTGGTTGATACACTACTTAAACACTGATAGTGGCCATAGTTCTACTAGCACTCATTGAGGAAGGACTTACAACACTCAGGTCTCTTAACCGCTTTTTTTTTCGTAAATGTAAATGTATCGTTTAGAATTCCTTTATAGCAAAAATTACTTTAATCTGATAAAAAAATATTCGTTTAGAAGCAATTCAAAATGGCGGCAAATCAAACAGTGCTCCAGGCTTGAACAGAGGCTTGTCATCAAATCTTTGGTGACTGAAAAATACAAACCGTATGAAATTTAGACAAGAATGAGTAGTATGCACGGAGAAGCATGTTTTAGTAAAAAATGTTTATAAATGGTTTCAACTCCGATCTTGAGTCGAAATGAATTGAAACACACTGAAACTCCGGTAAAGAAAAGACTCCGGATGCTGACAGTCTTCTGGGGCATGAAAGGGTCCCATCAGTATTGATTTTCTTGAAAAAAGTGCAACTGTAAACAGTGTTTCTCATGGCCAACATTTTTGCAAAATTTACCTTATATATTGAATGACTCTCGTAGAAATCAGAATTCAACGTTAACATTTAAATAAATAAATAAGAATACGAAAAACATAGTTCCGTATTAGTTACTGTCAGTGAGTTATCATTTTTAATACTCAACCTATGTCACAATTCTCTTTGTTATTTATGTTATATTTTTAATGATTATCAAATAATCATTATTTAAACTGAATTTTGGTTTGGTTTGGTTTGGTTTGTTTTGTTTTACGGCATATCAACCTCAGTGGGTCATTTAATGCCGATAAAGTTTTGAAATAAATCAATTCTTAATGGATAATACAATTTTTTTTATTAACACATTTTTCTATTTAACCCATAGATAGGACCCTAACAGGTACTACCACTCCGGGTCAGAGTGGACAAGGGAGCAATGGTGATGAAGGGGTGCTCCACATTCCCCAAACCTCCAAAACTGGAACCTCACCATCAGATAGAGTTTAACGTCATTCCCAGGACATGTAGACCCGCAGCCACCGCCTTCTAGCACCCATATGATAAAAAGAGGTTGGGGCTTGCCCTAAGGGCAATAGGGTTGGGGCAATCATATAGGTGCTAGGGCTTGATGTGACCAGCCGATTGATCGGAGGTGGCCTCTCCGACCGCCCGTCTAGCCCAAGATAGGACCAAAGTGGAGTATTGCATGTCTTGAACTGCTCATCCACCTGGGTTCTATCCTTAAGCATCACGGGTCGCCACCCACGGCCAACAATGAATGGAAGCGCGTGGTGTAATGGTTAAAGTCATAGGAAACGGACTCGTTGCCCTGAGGTGAAATCCTGGACGTTGCATTTCACTTAGTGCTAATACCCTTGGGAAAGGTATGAATCCTACTCTCCCTCCAGCGATGGGAAAATAGTAGGACAGACTGGGCTCTTTAACCTTGGTTAGGCAACCGCTCTAGAAGGAAAACTCTGAATTCGAACCTGTTGAACTCCGCTTAAGAAATTGACCTTGTGTCACATCCTGCTCGTGCGGAGTGGTTGGTAAATATAAATAACATTGAGCTCTTCATGTTTTATTCGTCCGCATGTCTCTCCTCGTGCGTGAATGATGTCAAAAATGACACTTGGAAAAATATTTTCATTTTTAAGGTGGTTGATTTTGTGTCATTGTTGGACTGGAAGAAAAGAGACACAAAATCAAATAAAATATATTCCAAGTGTTATTTTTGACATCATTCACGCACGAGGGGTGACACGAGGACGAATAAAACGAGAAGAGCTCAATGTCATATATAACGGATAACGTAGGAAGCGCGTGGTGTAATGGTTAAAGTCATGGGAAATGGACTCGTCGCCTCGAGTTCAAATCTTGGACGTGGTAATTGTATTCTCACTTAGCACTAATACCCTTGGGAAAGGTATGATTCCTACTCTCCCTCCAGTTATGGGTAAATAGCTGGGGAGACTGTGCTCTTTAACCTTGGTTAGGTAACCAGTCTAGGAGAAGGAAAACTCTGAATTCAAATCTGTTAAACTCCGCTTAAGAAATTGACCATGTGTCACATCCTGCTCGTGCGGAGGGGTTGGTAAATATATATGTACATTCTTAAAAAAATAATTAGCTGTGGCTGACAAAATATCACATGATACATTTCTAAACATAAATAATCAATGAATAAACCGCCCTGTCGGCTGGGGCGTTAGAATGCACCAACTGCACCTCTGCAGAGGGGTAAGACTCCCCCAATGGGGCCACCTGTTGGCCGTGGGTGGCGACCTGTGATGCTTAAGGATAGAGCCCAGGTGGATGAGCAGTTCATGACATGCAATACTGCACTTTGGCCCTATCTTGGGCTAGACGGGCGGTCGGAGAGACCCCCTCTAATCAATCGGCTGGTCACGTCAAGCCCTAGCATCTATATGATTTTCCCAACCCTATTGCCCTTATGGCAAGCCCCAACCTCAAGAAGGCGGTGGCTGCAGGTCTACATGTCCTGGGAATGATGTTAAACTCTATCTGATGGTGAGGTTCCAGTTTTGGAGGTTTGGGGAATGTGGAGCACCCCTTCATCACCATTGCTCCCTGGTCCACTCTGACCCAGAGTGGTAGTACCTGTTAGGGTCCCATCTATGGGTTAAATAGAAAAATGTATTTATAAAAAAATTGTATTATCCATTAAGAATTGATTTATTTCAAAACTTTAACGGCATTAAATGACCCACTGAGGTTGATATGCCGTAAAACAAAACAAACCAAACCAAACCATAGATGGGACCCTAACAGACACTACCGCAACAGGTCAGAGTGGACCTGGGAGTAGCAGCGATTAAGTGGTTCTCAACATTCCCCAGAGATCCGGAACTGGAACCCCACTACTTGATGCAGTTTAACGTCGTACCCAGGACACTAAGACCCTCAGCCACCACCTTCTAGCACATATATGATAAACTTCATGGTCGGTTGTAGGCGACTAAACTGACAATCCCATTGGGCACGCCTCGGCTTGTATGATGGGTATGTGAACACCCAGCATCATTAGAAACAAGAGTTTTCAAAGAGCGGATGAGGTTAATTTATGAGGAAGTGCGTCCCGGTCCCCTGCCTCAAAAATTGCTACCTGGTGACTATTAAAATAACGACCCATCTCAGTCTATTCAAAACTATCCATCTTCACATCTATCTATCTATCTATCCCAATTTGTTCATATTTATCTATATTACTTTAAATACTAAGATTTTTTTTATTCCTGTTTGTTTAATGTCTTGTTTTTAGTTTAAATAAACAAGAATTATGACAAAAAAAGAAGCGACCCCCAATACATTTCTTTGTCGAAAATATCTATCCATCTATCTCCATTTGTTCATATTTATCTATATTATTTTCTTTGTTTATCTATCTATCTATCTATCTATCTATCTATCTCAGTCTATTAAAAACTATATATCCATCTACATATCTAAACAAGAATTACGACAAATTACGATAAATAAACAAGAATTACGACGAGCTGGGGTTGTTATTTTGATAGTCACCGGGTAGCAATTTGTGAGGCAGGAGACCCGGACGCACTTCCTCATAAATTACCCGGATGAGCTCCAGGAGAGCCAAACGGTCCTCTACACCTATAGTAGTAGGATTGTATATATTGTAACAGTAGGGTACTTACTACTCACATAAACCCCGAGGGTCCAGTGTACTTCGGCCACTGGATCAGGTTAAGTAATAAATAATAGCGTCGATCCCAGAGGGCTTTCCCCCCAGGCAATACCTACCCCCTTGGGGGCGGGGCTGGGTTTATTGCCCAGCGCCTGAGGCGCCCCTTGTAGGGGAATGCCGACGGGATCGACACAATTTTTGTTCTTTCCCACCAATGAGCTTCGGCTTGTGGGTGGGCCCACGTTAAAACGAGGCCTTGTGCCCAGCCCATACAAGTGGGGTATGAGGCAAATACCCTCATATAAATCTCTAAGTAGGGCAGATTGGACACCTTAGCCTTGGAAAAGGCTGTCATAAACCTCCCCTGCCTAGCGGCTATACCTAATTCCAAGGAAAGGGTAGGTAAGCAACTCCCGAAATCAAACCCAGGGGTGGAGTCCTTAATGCTGAACTTCAGAGCTATTCAGCAACTCCTGCGACACTATCGTAGCGAAACTGTATTGTTTTTTAGCCTTTTCTTTGGACCACAGGAGTGGAGGGAATGACATTACATAATGATACAGTATGACATTTTAATTCAATGATTAACTATATTTTTTAAAATAAAATACCAATGACGTGATTTTCTAAATTTCAAATTATTATTTCAAAGCAGAAAAAAAAAAAAATTAAAGAAAGTAATCAAATTAGTAAAACGATAAATAATCTTTAAAAAAAATAACATTATTAATTCAAAGCGTAGCCGATCGAAAAATAATATACTATACTAAGTATAGTATACTATTTTTTGAATCGAAAAGTGAACTGACTTGAAAACATTACGAAATGCAAAAAAAAAAACAGCAGTGCTGAGGACCTGCTGCTTGGGCGATAGCTCATACTCCATATCAACCTGCCCAGGTAACGTGGTTTCACGTTTTAGACACTACACTATCGTCTCTAGTTGACAGATGGATTGCCAACGATCCAGTCCTTCTTGGTTTGAAACCACTCTTGTTACATAATCTATGCGGTTGCATAAGATTATTGTCAATCCCCTGTAATTCTAAAGGGATGGCCCTTTTCACATCACGGTCGGGACTTTCCAGAATAGTACAGAAAGCCCGCGAAAATACGTGGGACCTGGTTGGATCCTCAGTTTTCAGTTGGACGTCGGGCAGAGAGGATGTTCTGTCTTAACTGGAACTCACAATGCATACGCGCGCTATGTTAGTCAGATATTTAGTTACATGAAATGTTTAGTTAAGGAAATAAAAGTTTAAGAAAAGTAACACGGTCTTGTGATTAATGAATGTCTTGGTAACAAGACTGATTTAAGAGAAGAAACGAGTTAAGTGCGACCGACAACCAAGACGAAGTCACCAAGACCAAGACGCTAGAAGCGACGCTAGAAGAACAGAAGAAGAAGAATAGAAGTAAGTAAAGAAGTAAAGAAGGGTATGCAACACTCTTTCCTATACGAAAATCCTTAGCTCTCTTAGTCATATCTTCTTCTCCTCATTTGGCTTTTTGATATGACAATCTTTCTTTTTTTAATTCCTTTTTCTTTTGAAAATCTGATTTAGTCAAAAATCTCAAAACCAATTATCACACATCAAAATAGAATTAAATCCTTACAAACGGGTTAAGTTTAAATCGAGGCCGATGAAGCACTAATCAACTTGCCTTTGAAATTTTTAAATAATAATAATAATAATAATAATAATATAATAATAATAATAATAATAATAATAAGGGCTAAGCCCCATGCAAGTCGAGTTAAAAAAAAATGGCGCCGACAAATCAACATTTTTATGTGTGAAATTGAATCGCGCCAATAAAATGTGAGAAATTAAAATAATCTTAAATAAGGTATCATAATTAATGCGAAACATGTTTTTGATGACGTTATGTCGATAGTCGATGGTAGAAAGCGGAAGCGGAAATGCAAAACAAATATGGACTTTTCAATTCAAAACAGAAATAGACCGAACACAGAAAGAACGAAAAATAACTTATATTTACATTTGTTTGTGATATCTCAGTGAATATATATATATATATATATATATATATATATATATATATATATATATATATATATATATATATATATATATATATTCAATATATGTTGAAATGAAATATGAAGTAAAGAAGGGTATGCAACACTCTTTCCTATACGAGAATCCTTAGCTCTCTTAGTCATATCTTCGGGTTTCCAGTCCTGCCTTTTGGGAGGTCAGCCCGCAGCTTACCAAGCAAGTTTTAAGCAGTGGCGGCCTTTTTGTGCCCGGTAGTTGTTTGAAACTATCACAGCAAATTCCAGGGATTTTTTTTGCAGGTGCTTTTTCTTCGGGCATTCGCGGCACGTGACCAGAGAGTTGAACCATCTAACGGTGTTGCGCCACCCTCGTTGGTAAGGCGTTGCCCGGATATTCTTGACATAGTGTCTTCATAGAAAGTTAAGCTGGTTGAGAATGAAGACAAAAGTGACGACGACAGCGAAGAAGAAGAAGAAGAAGAAGAAGAAGAAGAAGAAGAAGAAGAAGAAGAAGAAGAAGAAGAAGAAGAAGAAGAAGAAAAACAAAAAAAGGTTCAGTAATTACTTTACGGAATTTCATTATTTGCTAATTATAAATGTCCTTGAATGGAACACATTTACCTCCAAACCCCATTTTTTAAAGGGTGCGGGGTAGGTGGGGGTAAAATAAGAAAATTGAGCAAAAAACTGATAATAAAGGACAATAATAGAGGACAATACCAGAATACACAGACAGACACGTACATATTTGCATGTACACATTAGGAAGCGCGTGGCGCAATGGTTAAAGTCATGGGAAATGGACTCGTCACCTCGAGTTCAAATCCTGGATATGGTAATTGTATTTCACTTAGTCCGAACACCCTTTGGAAAGGTATGAATCCTACTCCCCTCCAGCTATGGATATATAGTAGGGCAGACTGGGCTCTTTAACCTTGGTTAGGCAACCGGTCTAGGAGAAGGAAAACTCTGAATTCAAACCTGTTGAACTCTACTTGATAAATTGACCTTGTGTCTTATCCTGCTCATGCGCAGGGGTTGGTATATATATATATATATATATATATATATATATATATATATATATATATATATCCAAAAGTCCAGAGAAGAAATCTTCCTTACGACACAAGAGTTTTTTTAAGAACCTGTCGCAGTTGAGGCTCAATGTGGCTCAATGTGTGCTCTTAATATATATAAGTAAAGAAATAACAAAAGACTTAGTGATTTTGCTTTATAGTGAAATAGACTATAACGCAAAACCCCTAAGTCTTTTGTTATTTCTTTACTTATATATATATATATATATATATATATATATATATATATATGCATGTACATATGAAACCCTGGAAAGGGAAACAGTTACTAGAATCTACTCATTCTGTTGTATGCTTGTATGTGACAGTTAACAACTCTTCTGACGAAGGGATGAATTCTACTCTCCCTCCAGCTATGGGTAAATAGTAGGACAGACTGGGCTCTTTAACCTAGGTTAGGCAACCGGTCTTGGAGAAGGAAAACTCTGAATTCAAACCTGTTGAACTCCGCTTAAGAAATTGACTTGTGTCGCATCCTGCTCGTGCGGAGGGGTTGGTAAATATATATATATATATACATATACATATAAGTACATACAGTTCAAACACAATATTTTAGATTCTGTAAAAGCAATTACGAAACGAAGGGGTCAAACGGCTCAACGGAGCGGCACAAAAGAAGAAGAAGAAGAAGAAGAAGAAGAAGAAGAAGAAGAAGAAGAAGAAGAAAAAAAAGTCCCCACGACACAGAACGGTTTTTGCAACGTGTCTGACCCCTCACCAGGATTCGTCCGCCGCGTGACATTCGTAAACCATATATGTATGTATATAAATATTCCTTTACAAAAGAAACAAGTCGACTGAATAAAAAGAAAGAAAAAAAAAGGAAAAAACCCAAAGAAAAAAAAGAAAGAAAAGCGGCAACAAGACGACGAGTGTTACATAAAAAAAGAAAAAATATATATAAAAAGCGAGAGAGGGGGGGAAGCAGACGAAAGACAGCTGTCCGGAAGATGTCAAGGCAGTTCTCATTACTTTCGCTTGAGATCTTATAAAGAACTACATGACCACACAATTACACAATAGGACACCTATCTATCTATCTATCTATCTATCTATCTATCTATATCAGTCTATTCATGTATATCTATCTATATCAGTCTGTTCATATCTATCGATCTATTTATCTATTTATCTTAATCTATTCCTATCTATCTATCTATCTCAGTCTATTTTTTCTATATCTATCTCCCCTCCCTCACTCTCTCTCTCTCTCTCTCTATATATATATATATATATATATATATATATATATATATATCGGTATCAGCCAATCAGCGAGGGAGTCTATCTCATTTTCAATAGCACAAGACCAAGGAGATTGTTTTTTTAGCATCTGAGGTGGAGCGCCACACATGAGAAATAAACAAACAAATAATGTGTTTTGATATGGCTTTTTTTGCCGACAGTTTTTGGGAGATTATGTGCTTAATTGAAGTCATACCTAATTTTTGAAAATGAATTAATTAATAATTGATTAATGAATTAGGCGGGCACACCTATTCAAATGTAAGGCTAAAAAAATCAGAGATTGATTTTTCTCGATTTGTTTAGTCAAAAATTAGGTACGACTTCAATTAAGCTTATATATATATATATATATATCATCATCATCATCATGTCGCGCATGTAGCACGGGCATCCATGACAATCTTTCGCCAACCCTCCCCTATCATTCATTACACTGGAAGCTCCTCTGCGGAGCAGCCAGCATCTTCACATAAACGGGTCAATGTACGGTCCTTGCTGGGCGCCCCACACTTGCATGTCCATGTGTTGGCTTCCACAGGAGAATGTCGCTTATGAGTTAACCTCTCTCTCTCCGCNCCGCCTGTTAGCACGGATATCCATGACAGTTCTTCTCCATCCGTCCTATCGTTCATCATTCTCGAGAGGTCCTCTATGCAGCATCCTGATATCCGCACAGAGCTTGATCAATGTACGTCTTTGCTGGTTCGTCCACACTGGCGCGCCCATGTCTGGCCTCCACAAGAGGACGTCGCTTATGAGTTCGTCCTTGCTTCTCACATAACACAACTTGGGAGGATATATATATATATATAATTATATATATATATATATATAATATAATTTTTTTTTATATTCTATTTAGCATTTTCTTGTGCTGCAATTATGAAATATTCAGTTTCTCTTTTGAGGTGTCCTTTTCTTAGCCAAGTTTTCTCGTGTCGCAATCTCTCTAATTTGTTTTTTTGAGGTATCTATATAGTTGTTTCTTCCCATTCTATTTTCTAGTTTTTATTTGTTTGTCCATTTTGAGGGGAAAATCAGTTTTTTTTAAATAATACCGAGAAAATACTTTGTTTTGCTCATCACAAATATAAAAACCAATGATATCGTTCTTATTAATTATATACAACACTGTAATGTGGTGTACATATGATATTTCATTGGCAAGAAGAAACTGAATGTCTTATCTTCCTCATCAGCTTATTTTGTTCTACACCGGTCACCAACCATCAACTCAATGTTTATATTACACTTCTGATTTGATTTATATTCAATTATATTTAAAAGTAATTGGTAATTTGCTTGAAGCATTGTTAAGTATGTTATAATATATTAATGATTTGATGGCAATTACAATGCGTATAAAAATAAAAACAAAAGATGTTGTTTTTTTTGTCTACTGATTTCAAAGAAAACTTTTTCTTCAAGAACGAAAATCATAAATGAACGTGCTTAATTTTTTTTTTTGCGTGGTTATACTTTTTTTGCGTGGTTATACTTTCTTTTTCTCTTCTTTTTTTTCTTTCTTCTCCCTTCCTCCTTCTTTATGTTTATGAATGAAATGGGCGAAATTCTGTAATTCTCTTTTTTTTAAATATTTTTGAGAACGAATGTTTAAAATCCTACCTTGCTTATGTATCCAATATTGTCTGTTATATATCCGGTGAATATTGCAACAAAGTAGCCATTCAATTCCAATAGAATTAAAAAAACGGTTACGTAGAAAAATTTTTATGCTTAGCTTTCATTTTCTTTTCTTTCTCTTTCCCTCTTTGTTTCGATTCTTTCTTTCCCTCCCTTCTCTAATTTTCTATTTTATTATTTATTTATTATTTTATTCTTATTTTCAGTTGTAAAAAGTAAAATGTATTAATTTAATTATATGGACCTGTAAATAAGTAAATAAAAGATTATCTTTAATTATATATTAGGAGGATTGATGGGAAAATTATAGAAAAATATGCTTAATGAGTATATATATTTTTTTTAATTTAAATAGATTAAGTATTATATATATTATATATTAAAATATTATATAATAATTATATATAAGGATTAATGCAAGATTGATTGATTGATTGGTTTCGTTTGTTTTACGGCATATCAACCTCAGTGGGTCATTTAATGCCAAGAAAGTTTTGAAATAAATCAATTCTTAATGGATAATACATATTTTTTTATAAATACATTTTTCTATTTAACCCATAGATGGGACCCTAACAGGTACTACCACTCCGGGTCAGAGTGGACCTGGGAGCAATGGTGTGAAGGGGTGCTCCAACTTCCCCAAACCTCCAGAACTGGAACCTCACCATCATAGAGTTTAACGCCATTCCCAGGACATGTAGACCCGCAGCCACCGCCCTTCTAGCATCAATTTTAAAAGGGGTTGGGGCAATAGGGTTGGGAAAATCATATAGGTGCTAGGGCTTGACGTGACCAGCCGATTGATCGGAGGGGCCTCTCCGACCACCCGTCTAGCCCAAGATAGGGCCAAAGTGGAGTATTGCAAGTCATGAACTGCTCATCCACCGTGCTCTATCCTTAAGCATCACGGGTCGCCACCCACGGCCAACAGGTGGCCCCATTGGGGGAATCTTACCCCTATGCACAGGTGCAGTCGGTGCATTCTAACGCCCCAGCCGACAGGGCGGATGCAAGATTGATCCATTATATTTATTTTCACTTCGGTTATAGTAATATATGGCAGTCAATTTGATATACACTAGTTTCTTTAATGGGAACTTTAATGAAACTATGGTAGTAAGTAGGGCTGTTTGATGTCAATATTTAATAAAAGTGTTCAAACAATTTAAAGACCATAAAACAATCCATCACATGGCATAGAAGAACAAAACTCTTGATTAAACAAAAACATTGTATTAACATGAGGTTTACCAAAGTAATACAGGATACTTGGCAAGGTTCTGTAAAAGGTGCTTTTTGAAAAGTTCAATGTAAAATATAAGCAGGGATGTTATAAATCTCTAAGTGAGAAAGAAAAGGTGAAAGTTTAAAGTCAAATCAACAGTCAGGCATAGGTAGAATGAATCGAATGTTTATCTCGAAAGGGTTATTTAAAGAGAGAGATAGTTCATACCTTCAGAATGTGTGAGAAATGTTCTTAAAAACGGTGACGTGAATCCCTTAGACAAGTGAGATCTTTCTGGTTAGGATCCGAAAAGTTGGCTTTTTTATAGTCCAGGATAGGCTCCAAAAAGGGGTGTATTTGATAAATTTTCTTTTAGGCGCGAACGTCTCCCATTGGTTGAATTTGTACAAATTTTTATTTAAATTTTTCTCTTTTGCTAGGATGCGCAATCCCCATGCGCAAACTACCTATTTTTGTCATTCGACTTCTGTCCGTTGAAGCAAGAACTTCCGACTCGCCACAAAACTTTCTAGTTTCTTTTATTGTCAATTGGCATTGGTTACCTTAATTAGTCTTTTCTTTACTTTTGTTAGTGGTTCCTCGAATTCTCGCATTGTCGCATCATCGCAATCTCCTTATTTTCTTGACGCATATAATCCGTCTATGTCATATATCGGATAAAATGCCTTGTGCATCGTCATCAATTATTATTGTAATCGCCCTGGCCCTAAATTTAAAAGCGTGAGACAACTGACAATTGTCAAATTATGTTAGAATGATAAATTATTCCATTCATAAACAAATGCAGCTGTGAAATTGCAATTAAAATTGGGTTTGCAAATGTAGAAAAAGGGGCAAAACAAACAATTACTAAAGACAAATTTTGCATACTGTTAGGTACCCTACCAATAAACAATAATGGATATGTCCCGATGGAGTATTTTTAAGTGTATAAGGGTGCTCCAGTTCCCGCCTGGATTTATAGACTAGCCTAAGTCACGTGGTTTATTACTCCGGACAATCACCAACCATACTGCGTGTCGATACTCTATTTCCCCCCCCCCCGTAATGGCCATAATTATAATTGCACTCATTGAGAGGGACACATGATTACCAATACTCAGGACTCATTATCAAGACCCAATTCCACTGAACAAGCACTCGGGTTTAAGGCCAACAGGAATCTTTACCAAGGGATTACCAAGGATTACCAGACGATTATCAATACTCAGGAATCTTTACCAAGGGATTACAAGGATTACCAGACGATTATTCAATACTCAGAATCTTTACCAAAGGATTACCAAGGATTACCTGACGATTATCAATACTCAGGAATCTTTACCAAGGGATTACCAAGGATTACCAATGATTATCAATACTCAGGAATCTTTACCAAAGATTACCAAGGAAGGCCCAAATGATTCTCCCAATCCTCATAAATACGGAATTATTATACTGAGTGAGTAGACTCATACCACTAGCAGTGGTTTACCTTCTTCACACCGCTGGCGAGTATTGTATTTTATTAGTGTTATAAAGATTCCATTTCTTTTCCAAACTTTTCGTTTTGGTAATTTCTCATTTAGTAACCATTGTTAACTTACAACATATACATTCAATGATAACATAACAAAAAAAAAACAAAAAAAAAACAAAGAACTTCGGACCATGTGACCTTTAGGCACCCCCTTTGCGATCTTCGATTCGTGAGGTCACTTTTCTCATTTACACCGTCAACATCCGGTTGTTTGTTAGGGTTAGGGTTAGGGTTAGGGTTAGGGCTTAGTTTTATAATTAAAAAAAAAACTCTAAAAATCGTCTGTTAATAATAACCGGATTTTGACGTGTAAATAGAAAAAATGTCCCCGCGATCGAGATCGCAAAAGGGGTGCCTAAAGGTCATATGGTCCAGAACTTCTAATGATGTTCTATCACCATCTGAGGTAATGATTAAAATTAACAAGAAACATTACACTTATACGGGTTATATGTTTTAACATCTAATCATCAAACTTATTCTTCGTTTACAAAATTTATAAAATGTACATTAAATTATTTCTAAGGTATCTAACTATTATATAATCATAATCAGTGTTGAAACATTAATAGTAGAAATGTTAAAATTAGTCAAAAATCAAGCCTTTGACCTGATCGTTTACGGTTGTCGTAAATGATCCACTTTTCGTCACAAGTGACTATTCGTGCAAGAAAGGGGTCATGGTGTTACGCAAACAGAGCATCGAGCACACTTCAAACCGCCTGAGTTTATCAGCTTTTTCACCTTTCCAATACTCTGTAAATGGTGGGAAACTGTTGCAATGTTAACACCAAGTGTCTGAGACATCTCTCTGACACTTGTCGTGGATTTTGCTCAACAACTGCCTGCAATTGTTCATTGTCAAGACTGCATGTCCGTCCTCTACCTTCTTCATTTTTCAAGACTCTCATCTCCACTGCGGAATTTCTGGAACCACCTTCGTAGAGTCCGATCACTTTGTGATTCATCTCCCATGCTTTGTTGATATTGGCAGCAGTTTTGAAGGCATTGTGCCCAAGCTTGAACTCATGCAACGTAAGAAAGGCAAAGTCATGTTTAGACATGTTCATCTTGAAGGCTCCTATTTTTCAAAAAATATTTTCTCTCTAAGAATAAATTGAATTTTATTTTTGAGCACACATTAATTTTATATATGCAATAATTCACTTGAAATAAACAACAAATTCTATGTGAAAATGACATTTCAAAACAGCACTTCAATCGGCCATTATTTTTGTAACAACCTAATAGAAATGAACGGCTGATGGACTTTGATCTTTTCAAAAAAAAACAAAAAAAAACTCGTAGGTATCCATGAATCTGTTCGCAATATCTAATGATAGATTAATATATCTTATTATAATGGACATTCGGTGTCTGTCTATAACAAAAGGTACCTCGCTGCTTACGTCAAAATACCCTCAGGAATTGCGTATGTTTATCAATGAGTATTTAATTATATAATCAAAATCATTATTACATGAACAAAGCTTATTTATTAACGTGGTCTCTAAAAAAATGAGATAGATTTGCTTCAGAACAGCCCATGTTATTAGTGTGTTTAAATCCTGGAATGTGTTTTATATATCACTAAGAAGTAAATGTTTAAATAATAGATGATATGGTTAATTTGCATACTGGTTTAACAAAATCGGGTTTAATAAATAATTACTTGGTATTCTTGATCTCTAGTATTATTGTTTTATTCTCCAACGAATTAAAATCAATCCTATGAATAATTTTACATAGAAACTAATTGAAATATAATTGAAATAAGTAATATTTTTATATGCGTTATTATTTAATTTCGTTATTCTTTCTAATTTGATATATTTCATTATATTAAAACTTAAATCCTCATGCCCAGCGAGGGGTGCATATTCCTGCTAGTACAATGAAAATAGGACATGTCTTTATGACCCACGTAAGATTAATATGGATTTGATTTAAATTCAAAAGAAACCGATACATCTTTGTGTTGGATATTTCCGAAATACTGGGGTGTTATTTTTATTTATCTTGACGAATATAAATCAAATCTTCATTATTTTTGTTCAAAAAGCAAGATCTGGTGGTAGTGAATATGTATATATATTTACTTTGTCATTAATTGTTTTATTTTCATAGTTTCCTCCGGACATACATACACACAAACTGCCCTTTATAAATGTATAGAAGATTGTCATTAATTGTTTTATTTTCATAGTTTCCTCCGGACATACATACACACAAACTGCCCTTTATAAATGTATAGAAGATTGTCATTAATTGTTTTATTTCATAGTTTCCTCCGGACATACATACACACAAACTGCCCTTTATAAATGTATAGAAGATTGTCATTAATTGTTTATTTTCATAGTTTCCTCCGGACATACATACACACAAACTGCCCTTTATAAATGTATAGAAGATTGTCATTAATTGTTTTATTTTCATAGTTTCCTCCGGACATACATACACACAAACTGCCCTTTATAAATGTATAGAAGATTGTCATTAATTGTTTTATTTTCATAGTTTCCTCCGGACATACATACACACAAACTGCCCTTTATAAATGTATAGAAGATTGTCATTAATTGTTTTATTTTTCATAGTTTCCTCCGGACATACATACACACAAACTGCCCTTTATAAATGTATAGAAGATTGTCATTAATTGTTTTATTTTCATAGTTTCCTCCGACATACATACACACAAACTGCCCTTTATAAATGTATAGAAGATTGTCATTAATTGTTTTATTTTCATAGTTTCCTCCGACATACATACACACAAACTGCCCTTTATAAATGTATAGAAGATTGTCATTAATTGTTTTATTTTCATAGTTTCTCCCGACATACATACACACAAACTGCCCTTTATAAATGTATAGAAGATTGTCATTAATTGTTTTATTTTCATAGTTTCCTCCCGACATACATACACACAAACTGCCCTTTATAAATGTATAGAAGATTGTCATTAATTGTTTTATTTTCATAGTTTCCTCCGACATACATACACACAAACTGCCCTTTATAAATGTATAGAAGATTGTCATTAATTGTTTTATTTTCATAGTTTCCTCCCGACATACATACACACAAACTGCCCTTTATAAATGTATAGAAGATTGTCATTAATTGTTTTATTTTCATAGTTTCCTCCCGACATACATACACACAAACTGCCCTTTATAAATGTATAGAGATTGTCATTAATTGTTTTATTTTCATAGTTTCCTCCGACATACATACACACAAACTGCCCTTTATAAATGTATAGAAGATTGTCATTAATTGTTTTATTTTCATAGTTTCCTCCCGACATACATACACACAAACTGCCCTTTATAAATGTATAGAAGATTGTCATTAATTGTTTTATTTTCATAGTTTCCTCCCGACATACATACACACAAACTGCCCTTTATAAATGTATAGAAGATTGTCATTAATTGTTTTATTTTCATAGTTTCCTCCCGACATACATACACACAACTGCCCTTTATACCATAGTTTCCTCCGACATACATACACACAAACTGCCCTTTATAAATGTATAGAAGATTGTCATTAATTGTTTTATTTCATAGTTTCCTCCGGACATACATACACACAAACTGCCCTTTATAAATGTATAGAAGATTGTCATTGATTGTTTTATTTTCATAGTTTCCTCCGGACATACATACACACAAACTGCCCTTTATAAATGTATAGAAGATTGTCATTAATTGTTTTATTTTCATAGTTTCCTCCGGACATACATACACACAAACTGCCCTTTATATATGTATAGAAGATTGTTATATTATTGTTATCTTCTCCAACGAATTAAAATCAATCCTATGAATGATTTTACATAGAAACTAATTGAAATATAATTGAAATAAGTAATATTTTTATATGCGTTATTATTTAATTTCGTTATTCTTTCTAATTTGATATATTTCATTATATTAAAACTTAAATACTTATGCCCAGCGAGGGGTGCATATTCCTGCTAGTACAATGAAAATAGGACATGTCTTTATGGATTTGATTTAAATTCAAAAGAAACCGATACATATTTGTGTTGGATATTTCCGAAATATTTTGAAAAGTTATAATTTCTCTGTTTTCTTTAAGCCATCCTAAACTATTTAAGATATAAAAAAAAACAATGGCGACTATTTTGTGTAGGCGAAATTGTTCCGAGAGTGACCAGGTACCGGTGGTCCTACACACGGGATGGGGTTGTCGAAAAAAAAATTTGATTTCATGAAACTTCTCTCTGGCGCATTATTATTCATCGGCATCTCTGTTGCAGATTGACTGTTTGTTTTGCGCGGGAAGTTGAAAAGACAAAGGAAAATTGAACAGGAAAACAATAGATAGGCGAGACAGAAATCTTAGTATAACAAAAGAGGTGTGACAAAGGACTCATCTGGACAAACGCTAATTTGAACAAAGAGAAAGGACTTCCGGTCAAGGAACAAAAGAATGTGTGGGCGGTCGTCAGTATTTAAGCAGGTCATCGGAGAGACCCGGGACACCCCAGAGAGACGGCGAACAGAGCAGAAGGTGAGAGATAGGACGAGAACGTGCGTGACCGCGCTGGTCACGCACCATCGCAGCCAGCGTCAGTGAGGTTCGCCCACCCCTCTTTGCCTCAGATCCTAATAGTAACAGCAGTAGTAGTTTCCATTGTCAGCGCCGTCACCCGCCCACTCGCCACGAGGGAATTAAATAAACGTTAAAAGTCTTACTACTACATATGTCTACGTGTGAATCCTTATACTCCATTACTAACACATACGACCCAGCAACAGTATATGACAGGTGAATTTTGCGGCCTAAGTCGAGGCTATGCAACATCTCAGGTTCGGAAGACCATAGATTTCTCGTGCCCTGGGTTTAAGTTCTAGCACAGCGCCTTCTGTGACTGTGAAGGCCAATGTTTGAAAAACAGTTTCGACCACAGAGGTCGCATATGAAGGTCGGTCCTGAAGATGCTGATGGCGTGCCGGTGCTCTGTTTCTGTTGCATTCTCTTGGACCTCTTTGCTTCATGGTCTTGTGCCAGTGTGATTTCAGATATGAATATCCCGCTTCAAAACAGAATCCCAAATGCATTATCATTATTTTCACTCCTGTGAGTTTTTCACTCCAGCGTTAGCTGATGGTCTTTCACTGGAGTCTGAGTCGCCTCAGGTCTCCAGGACTCTTCTGAGTATTCTAGCCGATTTCAGCAATGCTATTGTCTGGGTGGTCTCAATTTTTACTTTGATTTCCAGTTCCTCCAATATTTTTCCAAGCTTTTTTGGACCGCTCCTAGTCACCAATTACAATTGGTATCACTTTCACCCTCATATTCCACAGCCTTTTCAATTCTCTGGCAAGGTCCAGGTATTTTCCTATCTTTTTGTTTTCCTTCATCTTTACCCTGTGATCTTTTGGAACTGCAAAATCTACCAGTTGATAAGTTCTCTTTTTTTTTTGTTAATCAATACTAGGACTGGTCTTCTGGCTGGGATAAGGTGATCCGTCTTAATCTCAAAGTTCCAGAGATGTTTATTGGGACCGTTCCAAGTGCGCCAACTACAATTGGTATAACTTTCACTCTCATGTTCCACAGCTTTTTCAATTCTCTGGCAAGGTCCAGGTATTTATCTATGTTTTCATTTTCCTTCAGTTTTACCCTGTGATCTGCTGGGATCGCAAACTCCACCAGTTGACACGTTCTCTTTTTTTCTTTTTTGTTAATCAACACTAGGTTTGGTCTCCTGGCTGGGATAGGCTGATACGTCTTAATCTCAAAGTTCCGAGAATTTTATGCGTTTTATGAGGTTTCACACCTGCCGTAGCTGGAAGTTCACTGGAGGCTGAGTGACAGCAAGTCTCCAGGACTCATTCTGAGTATTCTAGCCGATCCCGACAGTGCTGCTGTTTGGATGTATCGATTCTTCCTCTGATTTCCAATTCACCCAAATTCTTTTCCAGAGCTTTGCGGACCGTTCCAAATGATTATTATTATTTACTCCTTTTGAGTTTTCACATCAGCGTTAGCTAATGGTCTTTCACTGGAGTCTGAGTGACAGCAAGTCTTCTCAGGCCTCCAGGACTCTTCTGAGTATTCTGGCAGATTGCAGCAGGGCAGTGTTCTGGATGGTATCAATTCTTTCTCTGATTTCCAGACTTTCCAAACACTTTTCCAATCCTTTTGGGACCGTTCCAAGTGCACCAACTACAATTGGTATCACTTTGACTTTCATATTCCATAACTTTTTCAGTTCTCTGGCAAGGTCCATATTTTTTCATTTTCCTTTCGCTTCACCCTGTGATCTGCTGGAACTGCAAAATCCACCAGTTGACAAGTTTTTTTCTTTTTTGCTTATCAACACTAGGTCTGGTCTTCTTGCTGGGATAAGGTGATCCGTTTTTATTTCAGAGTCCCAGAGAATTTTATGCGTTTCGTTCTCAAGAACAGATTCTGGTTTATGCATATACCATTTTGTTGTATGGTCAAAATTTAATTTTTTGCATAATTCACAGTGGATCACCTTCCCAACCCAGTCGTGTCTAATTTTATATTCTCGTTGTGCTAGTTTGCTACATTCGCAGAGTATATGGTTTACAGTCTCATCTCTATACCGCAAGTCTACATATACTATTTTGTTGGGTCTTATCAATTTTTCGCTTTTGATATAGTTTGTCCTTATGGCATTATTTTGTGCAGCAATTATAAGTGATTCAGTTTCTCTCTTGAGGTTTCCTTTTCTTAACCATGTCCAAGTCTTTTCATGGGCAACCTCTTCAATTTGTCGTTTGAAGTGTCCATATAATTGTTTTTTCTTCCCATTTTGTTTTTCTAGTCTTTTGTTGTTTTTCTGATTGTCCATCTGTCGCTTCTACTATTGTTGGCCCGCCATTAGTAGTTTGTCTTTGCTTTTTTTGTGTAATCTTCAAGTTGTTGGATTGTGGTTTCTACGCATTCCTCTATGTTGGCAAGACCTCTTTCCACCTTTCTTCTTGACACATATAATCTATCTCTATCATCTTCTAGGGTGGAGAGCCTTGTGCATGGTCATTAATTTTCTCGTCCTTTTGGTCAATCTGACTGAGTTCTTCCTTTGTCCATTTTAGAATGGTCCTGAGTATCTTATAATGGGACAGCCCAGGTATTGATTCCTTTGATCAGATTTTCTGCTGTTAAGTTTGGTTTCTAGAAGTTTTCTAGTTCTCCTGAGATATTCTTTTTTAACTTTTCCTTTCATTTCTGCTTGCATGATATTGTCCGCTTCTAAAATTCCTAAGTATTTTGTAGTTTCCATTTTCATCAAGTGATTTTATAGTTTCCTGATTTGGCAGTTGTATTCCATCCATTAATTTTCTTTCACCCCGTTTTAATACAAGCATAGCACATTTTTCAATTCCAAATTCCATCCCTATATCCTGGCTATATATTCTAATAGTTTGTACTAGGGTCTCCAATTCTTTTTCTTTTTTTGCAAAAATGTGTATGTCATCCATGTACATAAGGTGGTTTATCTTTTTTTGTGAGTTAGTGAATTTGTATCCCCCTGTACATTTTTTAAGTATATGATTAAGCGGCATCATTGCTATAATAAAGAGTAGTGATAATGAGTCTCCTTGGAAGATATCTCTTTGGATTTTTACGTCTGCCAGGGATTGTTTTCCAGCTTTTAATTGAATTCGCCAATTTTCCATGCTTTTTAAATGAAGTTTTATGATGTTGTTGGAAATTTTTATACATTTTTTATACATTTCTAAAATCCAATTATGTGAGACCATTGTCATAGGCTTTTCTGTAATCGATCCAGGCCATAGCAATATCTTTCCGTCTATTTTTTACTTCTTTAAGAATGTATTGGGTCTATATACAGTAAATCGTGTGTTCCTCTTTTTCCCTTGCGGCATCCTTTCTGTTCTTCTGGGAAAAAGGTTTCGCCAATTGCAGTGAAAAAGTATATTTCTTCTTTTATAACGGGCAGTCAATATTTTCCACATCATGGGTAGACAAGTTATCGTCTATAATTGCTGGGATGTTTCCTTTTTTAGGGTCTTTCTGGATTAGGGTAGTTATTCCTTTCGTCATCCATTCGGTACTTCTGTTTCTTGTAGACATCTGTTCAGTTGCTGTGCCATTCTTTTTGTGGATAGAAGTAAATTTTTTAAAAACCAGAATCCATGTATGCCATCATGGCCTGGTGTTTTCCAAATTTATTATTATTATTATTATTATTATTATTATTATTATTAGTCTTTATAAGACTATTATTATAAGTCTTATTATTATTATTATTATTATTATTATTATTATTATTATTATTATTATTAAGTCTTTATTATTATTATTATTATTATTATTATTATTAAGTCTTTATTATTTTTATTATTATTATCATTATTATCATTATTAAGTCTTTATTATTATTTTATTTATTATTATTATTATTATTATTTATTGTCTTTATTCATTATTATTATCATTATTATTATTGCTACTACTACTACTAGTGTTAGAATTAATTGTTGTTGTTCTAGTAGTAGTAGTAGTAGTAGTAGTATTGGATGGTGGATTGTCAACAATTATTAACTTTTGCCTTGTATTTCTCTCTTCTCAATGTTTGGCTCATCGCCATGGCAACTACTTAGAGCAATTGTAGACATAGAGTAGACTCTCCAATGTAAAAGAGATAACCATTCCGCTCACCCCAACAACTCCGCTCTCCCCCAACAATTCCGCTCTCCCCCTAACAATTTCCGCTCCCCTCCAATTCCAACAAGGCAAAACCCATCAAGACCAATCCTAACAAAACAAACCCTATCAATTCAAATTAAAAGAAATCTTTTTTTTTAATGTTATTGCAATTGAGTTTTGGCACTGATTAAATGAAGAATATTAATTGCCTTTTTTTTAATCTCCGTGTTGTCTATAAGATTCATCCAGTTAACGACATATCTTGGCATATTTACATTAAACTAGCAGGACCTGTGGATATACCACAGTATGATCATTTAATTATTGCAACTTGAGAACTATTGACAAAAAGTTCATTTGGTTTGGGTTGTTTTGTTTTACGGCACATCAACCTCAGTGGGTCATTTAATGCCGATAAAGTTTTGAAATAAATCAATTCTTAATGGATAATACAATTTTTTTATAAAAACATTTTTCTATTCAACTCATAGATGGGACCCTATAGGGGCCTCTCCGACCGCCCGTCTAGCACAAAGATAGGGCCAAAGTGGAGTATTGCATGTCATGAACTGCTCATCCACCTGGGCTCTATCCTTAAGCATCATGGGTTGCCACCACGGCCAACAGGTGGCCCCATTGGGGGAGTCTTACCCCTCTGCAGAGGTGCATTCTAACGCCGCAGCCGACAGGGCGGACAAAAAGTTCAATATGTAAAAAGTATAATAATATGATTTAACACTCCCTCATTATTTTTTTTCCTTTCTTTCCTTCCTCTTATCTTTTCATTTTGTTTTAGTAAAACAGATTAGCGTTAACGCTTCCGCGCGCTCAATCCCTCTCTATGTCTTCCCCTACTCTCTTTCTTTCTCTCTTATTATATTTTTTCTGTGTATCATATCCTTTTCTTCCCTTTATTTCTTTATGATAAAAATAGAATGGTCCATTATTTATCTGATGTGATAATACTCATAAGAAATAAGAATTTGGCGGATAAGTGACACCAGATAATCAAGATTTACATTTTTGCATTTCCTCTTGGCTGATTTGTTTCCCAACACAAAAAAAAAGATTTTTTTAGTTTATTCTAATTGATTTCTATTATAAAATTATACATTGGATTGCTTTAAATACATTTGAGAATAAATCAATGTATTGAAAATCAACACACAATTAATTATTTATTAAACACGGTTGTTTTTAAACCGTATGCAAATTATTCCCATAATTACTATGAAAACATAGATTTCCTATATGATATATAACTCACATCTCGGTTTTAAAACACATGAATAAATATGAGCTGTTTTGAGGCATATAGCCTCAAAACAGCTCATATTATTCGTGTGTTTAAACTCCTGAGATGTGAGTTATATATCATATAACTCACATCGTAGATTTTTTAAACACATGAATAATATGAGCTGTTTTGAGGCTATATGTAACTCACATCGCAGAATTTTAAACACATGAATAATATGAGCTGGATTTGAGGCTATATGTAACTTCACATCGCAGGATTTTAAAACACATGAATAATATGAGCTGTTTTGAGGCTATATGACTCACATCGCAGGATTTTAAACACTGATGCAATATATGAGCTGTTTTGAGGCTATATGTAACTCACATCGCAGGATTTTAAACACATGATAATATGAGCTGTTTTGAGGCTATATGTAACTCCACATCGAGGATTTTAAACACACATGAATAATATTGAGCTGTTTTGAGGCTAATATATCCCAACTAGACCTAAATAAAGACATAGTTGATAAATAAGAAGCAAATCAAGTTTGAATAATGATTATTTGATAAACTTTGAGAATATAACGTAAATAACTAAGGGAATTGTGACGTTGGTAGTGACGTAGTTTCGGTTACAGGAAGACACACAATTTACATTATATATATATATCGACGGGGGTGGCCTAGTGTCGGTATCAGCCAATCAGCAAGGGAGTCTATCCCCTTGCATCTGAGGTGGAGCGCCACACCTACCATCAGCTCCTTACTTTACCGCACATATCCCTGTGCTACTCATACGCTGAGTTGGCGAGGGCCGGTATCGAACTAGGAACCTTGTGGTTTCTAGTCGAACGCTCTACCCACTGAGCTAAGCCGGACCTTATTATATATATATATATATATATATATATATATATATATATATATATATATATTATATATATATATATATATATATATATATATATATATATATATATATATATATATATATATATATAAGATTTATCCAAAACTTGGTAGTAAGGGATGATTCTATATGTGATTTCTAAGATATAGAATCATCCCTTACTACCAAGTTTTGGATAAATCTCATATATTGCTCCTTATTCATAAGTTGAGCTCTCTGGATTATTTTTTGTGGATTTACCTCTTTTACCGTGCCTTTTCACTGGATTGCATCTTAGGTGATATGCTTGTCCATAAGTGAATTGAGACCCATCTGATGAGACAAAATTTGGGGAGCGCGTTTAAATCAACTTAGATTTATATGGGCCCCAATTTTCGCGTCGAAATAAATTTATTATGGGATTACTGTAGTGAGTTCTCCCCCTTTATTGATATAATATATATATATATATATATATTATATATATATATATGTATAGTGATATATATATATAGTGATATAATATATAGTGATATATATATATATATATATATATTATATATATAATATAAATATATATTATATATCTAATATTATAATTACCCCATATCCAGTAAAATAATTTATGATATCGTCATTTTATTTCAAATTTAAAAGTCTCTCAGCTCAAAATCAAAATTAAAATTAATTGCTACAAATTTTTCAAAACGGAACAAAAATTAAAAATTCTCTTTTTTTTTATCAAATCAGAACTAATTTGAGCAATTTTCGAAACGTGACGAGGGTTTTTAAGTAAATAAACAAAAACAAAAGACCTAAAAACAAGACTTTAATTCAACCAATTTTTGTATCGTCTCAACTATTGCTTGATAAGCACGGGATTGAAATATCTCTAAAAAAAAACAAATGAGATTTTTAATGAAATTCAATTAAATTAAGGAAGTTAATTTAAATAAAGGAAATGAATTTAATCACACCAATGAATTTGGCTTTTCCTCCATGACTCAGAAAATCGTGCGTTTTTTAAAAGAAGAAACTCCAATAGCCTGAATCAAAGGAAAGACTTTCCAAGCATAGAATAATTTTAACCAAACTAGTTTCCTATTCTGATGACATACTCACTCCGTTAACTAATGGCTTCAACCGCTCCTAAACGTGATATATCAAGAAAGCCCATAAACATAAAATGCAGTTAAAAATTGGTTACGCCTTTTCATATCAATTTTCAACCGTAGTCAACAGTTTCAAGTTCAAAAAAGAGGTTCTCGTTGCAAGCACTGAAACAGTGAAGCTCATTATCAACAGCTTAATCCGTACAGAAAGCAAAAGATTCAAGATTTCATATATATATATATATATATATATATATATATTATATATATATATATATATATATGGGGATTGCCACTTCTTGACAGAATAAGGCCATTTCTATAAGTACGGCGGTGATCGCGCGGTGCCCAGGCGTTCAGCTTTGTTTTTATTTACTGTTGTATATATGAGCCTCTTCCCCCGTTTCCTCTTGTATGCGACCGTACGTGACTGAGAAACACAGCCTTTGACAGGCAGGCCCTGCCACACGCCACACATATATAGTCCGGCTTAAATGTGGGAAATGTGTCCATGACTTTCGTCATGTGCCATTGCGTAGGGACCGCTTCAGGATAGAGTGCTCCAGATGTTTTACCTCAAACCACTTGCAGCTATCATAGACAACTTACCGGACAACGTAGAGACATTGCAAAGATTAATATAATTAAGATAAGTGTATTTGAATCCCTTGTATTACCTATAAATATATCCCCGCCAGGAGAAATTCCTCTGGCAGCTCTGAAAGACAATTACACTACTCTTAAAGACATTTACAAAAGAAATGTATACACTCTAACACATTACTACTAACCCAGAATAAACTGTTAACCCAAATATACAAGCTATATTTGCCTTGTACCTTTCCTTTATACAACAGTCTTAAACGTAACTACTTGTCAACTTTATTTCTGTTATTTCTGTTATTTGATGTTGTTTTTGATAGCGTCCCTAAAACGCTTTTTGGGCTTGTGCCTCGGACGCTTCCCATATTGCAGTTCTCCGTTGAACAATTATATATATATATACACGGTCAGGCAAAATGATCTGACACATTTGTAGATTTAATAAAATGCAAATAAAGTAATGAAACAAAAAAGTGTTTTTATTTTCGAAAAGTAAATATAATGCAATTTTTTTTCCATATAATGCCATTTTGTTTTGTTTCTTTATAATGCCATTGTTTTTCGTTTCTTTTTCAGTTGCTTCCATGAATTGGACTGGTGAGCATCGCGCTTTCATTGTGGAAACGTTTATCAAAACAAACGAATCTGTAATTGCAACACAAAGAGCGTTCCGTTTGCATTTCAATCTTGGTAGACATGATCCCGTACCAGCTCGAAACACGATCTTGTTATGGGTTACCAACTTCAGAGCTAGTGGGTCTGCATTGAAACGAAAATCAACCGGGCGACCTCGCACCACCAGAACTCCAGAAAATGTGGCAGTGGTAAGAGCTTCAGTTCAACAGTCTCCACTCCGTTCCACATTTAAACGCGACCAGGTTCTTAGACTTTCCGAAAGAAGTTTGCGAAGAATTCTTCACAATGAGCTTCAAATGTATCCATACAAAATGATGTTGATAAAGTAAATAAGTAATTGGTAATTTGCTTGAAGCATTGTTAAGTATGTTATAATATATTAATGATTTGAAGGCAATTACAATGCATATAAAAAATAAAAGCAAAAAGATGTTATTTTTGTCTTTCAAAGCAAAGTAAAGTTTTGCTTTGAAATCGATAAGACAAAAATAACATCTTTTTGTTTTTATTTTTTATATGCATTTTAATTGCCTTCAAATCGTTAATATAGTATAATATATATGTATGTTTGTGTGTACATCCTTATCTTTCTCAACTGGGCAGCTACAGAGTTGAAATTTGGTTCACAGATACACCTCGATAAGGTACAAAAAGTCGGGGACGTTAATAGTGATCACCGACAAAAAAAGAACACGTTTAGTGTATAACAATACAACAAGGCATGAGTAGAAGGACACCTTATTTCTCTGCGAATTGATTTGTGCGACAACACTGGCCTGCGTTAAAATATTTTTTCTAAAAGTCAAAAATTTCCCAAGTCATATATAATTGCCATTTTATGCTGTATTAAAAAAAACAACATTCTTTTTGGTTAGGTCGGATTTTTTTTGTACTTGAATATTTCACAGGTTTTACATAATAATAAGACTTATTCAAAAGTATGTTGACTCTACTTGTCACAAATAAATAGAGTTATAATATTGTTCTATACATTTCAAGTATTACATAATTCATAGATACTCAATGAATTATGTACGTACCTATAGTAAGAATATTTTTTGTACTTGAATATTTCACAGGTTTTACATAATAATAAGACTTATTCAAAAGTATGTTGATTCTACTTGTCACAAATAGAGTTATAATATTGTTCTATACAGTTCAAGTATTACATAATTTATGATAAGTTGCATTTTGATCTGGTACTTCCACGATGTGATGTAAAATCAACAGTCTTGTGACATTGTAAGATATTGCTGGGGTATTGGTCCTGACACTATGCGTGAATACTGGCTCAACATCTGATTGAATCTTTGCTGGCTGCATTAGCTGTAAGTTTTAACTATGTAATAATAGCGATGATAATAATAATAATAATAATAATATTCCACTGTAAATTATTATACCTTGAAGTAACTATTCAGGATAAAAGTAATTTGCATACAATTATATGGCATCGAGTATTCCTATCTAATACAAATAATTTCCAAACAGATTTGACCCACAAATGGGACCCTAACAGGTACTACCACTGTGTTACGTAGCCGTTCGTCACGGTACCATATAGATATATTTATTACGTCTTACTCTGGTCTATTCTTCCGGCCGTCTTCTGATCGTCTAGTCTTCTGTCTTCTATCTTCTAATGGTCTCGTCTGGTCTTTCTTATCTGGGTCCCGTGTCTGGTTCTGCTGGGGACCATTTCTTATCAGAAGCCTTGTGTCATTGTTAGCTTTTAGTAATAACAACAAGACTTCGATTTACTTTGGATGTTAGTTTATTCCGGAACCCCAGACCAGACAAATGCGCGCGGAGAGTCACATCTTGCTAGCTTTTAACTCTGCAACTGACTAACTGCAACTAACTACTGCAACTCACTGACTTACTGAGTTGCCACCTTAAACCGGAAAGGGCTTTCTATCGGGGTTCCGTTCTCACGATTCTACCCCAGAAAGCAAGGTGAGAGTGAGGTCAAGCATTGTCACTCACTCTCAAGGCCATCAGCTGTACTGATCGCCATAAAGATTTCTATACTACCTTAAAAAGTAATAGGGATCCAATTAATATGTAACACACTGCAGGTCAGAGTGGAATGGAGTAATGGAAAAAAAAAAGAATACTCAAGTATTTCAAGTATTACATTATTCATAGATACTCAATGAATTATGTACGTACCTGTAGTAAGAATATTTTTTTGTACTTGAATATTTCACAAGTTGTACGTAATAATAAGACTTATTCAAAAGAATGTTGACTCTACTTGTCACAAATAAATAGAGTTATAATATTGTTCTATACATTTCAAGTGTTACATAATTCATAGATACTCAATGAATTATGTACGTACCTGTAGTAAGAATATTTTTAATAATAGTTCGTTAGATTTAAAAATCGGAGGGAGTTAAGTGGGGAATTTCCATAACCGTTAGGGTTATGAGTAATTGATGATTATCTCGACTTGAATCCCCCCCCGATTGCGCGAGATTGCAGGTGTGAGATAATTTTAGTATCAGATGCGAGCAGACACCCGACGAGAGAGGATGTATCTCAGAGTTGCACCCACCGTGTGGTCGATTATGGACTGGGTTGTTTTAAATAAAAAGACTTAAAATAAAAGAGCCCTCATCCCATCTCTTCTCTGTCTGTTTTCTCTCTCTCTCTCTCTCTCTCTCTCTCTCTCTCTCTCTCTCTCTCTCTCTCTCTCTCTCTCTCTAAAAGAGCCTCATCCCATCTCTTCTCTGTCTGTCTGTCTGTCTGTCTCTCTCTCTCTCTGTCTGTCTCTCTTTCTCTCTAAAAGAGCCCTCATCCCATCTCTACTCTATCTGCCTGCCTGCCTGCCTGCCCCCTCTCTCTCTCTCTCTCTCTCTCTCTCTCTCTCTCTCTCTCCCCATTATATACTTAAGGATTGGATCTGATTAGAAAAAATGACTATAATTTTTGGATTCAGCGTAAAAATTGCCTCAAAATGAGTTATTATATAAAGTAAAAAGTAAAGTCGTCGGGGTGGCCTAGTGTCGGTATCAGCCAATCAGCGAGGGAGTCGATCCCCTGTTCACTAGCACTAGACCAAGGAGATTGTTTTTGCATCTGATTTGGAGTGTCACACCTACATTCAGCTCCTTACTTTACCGCACAGATCCCTGTGCTACTCATACACTGAGTTGGCGAGGGCCGGTATCGAGCTAGGAACCTTGTGGTTTCTAGCCGAACGCTCTACCGACTCGACCTTAAAAACATCGCAGGCCAGTGTAATCTTCCTAATAATCTTTATAAAGTATCCACACACACAAAAAAACATGTTTGTATGAATATTTTCTAACCCTTTTATTTCAGTAGAATGTGCAATATTGAAGCAATTAAAGCCAACATGGACCACCTTATTCGAAAAGTGGACCGCATGACGAGACATTGCTCATCATCGGTCGGACCACACTCATCATCATCATTATGTCGTGCAAGTAGCACGGATATCCATGACAATCCCTCGCCAACTTTCCCTATCATTCATTGCCCCCTGGGAGGTCTTCTGCGCAGCAACCAGCATCCTCACATAGTTGGTCAATACACGATCCAGTGTTGCTTGAAATAAATTCTCAAGAACATAACTCAACTGTCTTTGGAGTAAAATATATGAGAATAAATTCGCAGGAAAAAAACAGTCAGGAATTTCGAGAAGTGATTACAGAAAACAAAAATGTCTTTAAAATTATTTTGAAAAACCACAAACTGGAACTTGCAATTTTTTAAATTTTTTTTTTTTTTTAGATTCTATTTTGCTCTATAGGACCCATGTGCATTCCATATGTAACATTTCAACCATATAGCAAAAAAATAGTTTGCTTTTTCTGGTTGTTCTTTTACCACAAAAAAAACATATCTTCAATTGAGACGTTGTTGCTTTAATACAGTAATGGGCAAACTGCGACCCGCAGGCCGTATGAGGCCCTCGGTGCTTTCTGAATGGCCCGCCTCAGAGTCTACTTTTTTCTTCACAGAAAGAGAAGAAATCAACTTTTTCCTATTTCTTAGGCAGATACTTACACGTAAGGGCCATTGTGAGCAGTTTAAGTTAGGTAAAGAGTTATATTAGTGAGTTTAAATCCTTGCAATGTGTCATATATCACTACGAAATAAAGGTTTACATTTTATATGGTGCGGTTAATTTGCATACTGGTTTTAACAAAACCGTGTTCAATAAATAATTACTTGATGTTATTGATTTTTTCATTCTCCAATGTATTAAAATCAATCCTATTAATCTATACATATATAAAGGGCAGTTGCATATATGTATATGTCCGCAGGAAACTTCGAAAATAAAACAATTAACGACAAAGTAAATATATATATATATATATATATATATATATATATATTATGTATATATAATTTATATTTTTTGCTTGAAGGCAATTACAATGCGTATATCGCATAAAATTCGAGAATTATAGAAGATAATAATGACAAGTGAATTTCGGTAAAAGCAAAAATATAAATAATTATATATACTTTATTCAACAATGCTTCTAAAAAAACAAAAAAACAAAAAAAAAAAACATCCAAAAATCTTATTTCCTTTGCCGAAGAGCATGAGGCCTGGGTTTGTTATTATTCACTCAACGTTATAATATTTTAACTTATTCGTTACTAAGAATCTCAGTATTATATGATTATTCTGTATTTAAAATGGCTGATGTGTCTTCGACGTAAAATTACATTGAATTATTTTTTTAGTGGTATGGTCATTAGATACCATGAAAGGAAAAGGTTTCACACAAAGAAAGGCAAGAAGCAGGCGATATCCCGCACAAACAGACACAGATGCAGACTATGCTGATGACCTCGCACTTCTTGCAGATACACCGGCACAGGATGAGTCACTACTACATAGCTTGGAGGAGGCAGCAAAGAACATCGGCCTCTATGTGAACTCTGATACAAACGGAGAAAATTTAAGCGTCGACCTATTCGCATGAATAAATTCATCTAATTTTGGAACACTTCGTTTTCAAATTTCTTCATATTGTCGTATTTATTTCCATATTTACTCCCATATATATATATATAATATATATATGATATAGTATAAGTAAGTAAAGTCGTCTGGGCGGCCTAAAGTCGGTATCAGCCAGTCAGCGAGGGAGTCTATCCCCTTTTCAATAGCGCTAGACCAAGGAGATTGTTTTAGCATCTGTGGTGGAGCGCCACACCTTCCATCAGCTCCTTACTTTACCGCACATGTCCTTGTGCTACTCATAACGCTGAGTTGGCGTGGACCGGTATCGAACTAGGAACCTTGTGGTTTCTAGCCAAACGCTCTACCGACTGTTTTGCTTGAAGGCAATTACAATGCGTATATCGCATAAAATTCGATGATTATAGAAGATAATAATGACAAGTGAATTTCGGCAAAGAATGATTCGGTATGTAGAACATCGTACAGACTGTTTCAACTTTATTAAGTCTCATCAGCGATGTATACTAACGATTTCCCTCCGAGAGAAATCGAAACCGGGACATCAGCAGGATAGTCAGAAACCATACTGCCTCGGCCACGATACAGCACGGGACAATCCTTGCGAAATTAACCTGTCAATGATACTGATACGTCTCTACCATATGAGGTAAGGGGACGTTGATTGAATAATAACAAACCGGGGCCTTATGCTCTTCGGCGAAGGAAATAAGATTTTTGGATGTTTGTTTTCTTTTGTTTTTTGTTTTTTTTTAGAAGCATTGTTGGATAAAGTATATATTATTATTTATATTTTTGCTTTTACCGAAATTCACTTGGCATTATTATCTTCTATAATTCTCGAATTTTATGCGATATGCGCATTGTAATTGCCTTCAAGCAAAAATATAAATAATAATTTGATAATTTTGCTTGAAGGCAATTACAATGTGAATATCGCATAAATTCGATAATTATAGAAGATAACAATGACAAGTGAATTTCGCAAAGAATCACTCGGTGTGTAGAATATCGTACAGACTGTTTCAACTTTATTAAGTCTCAATAAATAAATAAATCTTATAAATAATAATATATACTTTATTCAATAATGCTCTATAAAAAAAATTAAAAAACATCCAAAAATCTTTATATATATATATATATATATATATATATATATATATATATATATATATATATGGCAAATGAGAATGAACAATCATTTAAAGAAATTTTTATAAATCAAATGCTGGCTAGAAGTATACAAAGTAAAAGTAATTAAAATCTCACCATCTTAGTATTGCTACATTACTGCAAGTTTCTTGTACCATTTATAGAATTGAAGACGGAAACATAAGATGAAGCAATCTTCAGTTTGAACGTGATATCTTAATTACTTTTAGTTTATATATTTAATATATGCTATGTAAAAATATATACCACTTACGTTGCTCCTTCCACAGGAATATCTGTATTAGGGCTACTTATATGTAAATTCTTCTCGAGCAGTGTCACGCGTGTCTTGTCCGTCTTACTCGATGGTTTGGGTGATATGTGGCAGGTGGCCGTACAGCTGTTTTCTCGTAGGGTGTTGTTTCCACGTCTTGTTCAGGATCACCCACAGCATTCTTGTGCAGCTCCCGTCTAGTTTATTTTCTAGTCGCTTCGTTAGGGTCCAGGTGGTGCAGCCATACAGCAGCACTGATACGACAACGGCCTGGAAGAATTGCCTCTTTAACTTGTCTGTGAGATTGGATTTTCATATGATCGTTAATTTATTTATAGCGGCCCATGCTTTTCCTATACGTGCATTAACGTCGTTTTCTGCGGAGGAGATGTTACTGCCCAAGTATCTAAATTGCTGGAGAAGCATGGACGAACTCATAAGCGACGTCCTCCTGTGGAAGCCAGCACATGGACACGCCAGTGTGGGCCGACCAGCAAAGACGTACATCGATCAGCTCTGTGCGGATACAGGATGCTGCATAGAGGACCTCCCTGGAATGATGAGCGATAGGGACGGATGGAGAGTGATTGTCATGGATATCCGCGCTGACAGCTCGACATAATGATGATGATGATATGTAAATTGGGTTAGCTCAGTCGGTAGAGCATTCGGCTAGAAACCACAAGGTTTCTAGTTCGATACCGGTCCTCGCCAACTCAGCGTATGAGTAGCACAGGGATGTGTGCGGTAAAGTAAGGAGCTGATGGTAGGTGTGGCGCTCCACCTCAGACGCTAAAAACAATCTCCTTGGTCTAGCGCTATTGAAAAGGGGATAGACACCCTCGCTGACTGGCTGATACCGACATTAGGCCGCCCCGTTGACTTTTTTTACTTATTTAATCGATGTTCAATTATTGATTCTTATAGTATAGTTATAGTTGTGAACAAACATTGGGACTATGGATATCACAATTCATAATAACAGAAAGCGTAAAAATAATATATATATATATATATATATATATATATATATATATATATATATATATATCTTAGAAAGAGGAAAATTATGTTTATAATTGCTGACAGAAATCTGTTTCGACCGCTTTAATAGATCGGTCTTCATCAAGAGCAACACATGAGAGAAAGGATAAATAACCGTTAGAAGAAAGGGTACAAACAAAACGCTATTATTCAATGCTGGAATTTTTAAAAAATGCGTATTCTGTGTTAAACATAAAATACATTTTATTTTAAAAAATCAGAAGTATTATAGTTCATAATAAAACTCAAAAGAGTTTGATGTAAAATTATATAAAAGTGTATAATGAGTATCAAAATTGTTCATGATATATTCCAGCTATTAAAAAAGTAATTTACAAGTCCTCAGCATAATTGAAGAAAGATGTAAAGTTTCAAAGCATTTGTGGTGTTGATAAATCCGTACTGTTGTAGATAAAAGCATTCAGAGGTGTAAACATACAGATATTTTGTTTTTTCCTTAGACAAATATGAAAATAAATGGAAGTTAATCCGACAGTATGAATTTAACATTTTTGAAAAAACAAATGATGTTTATAATTGCAGACAGAAATCTGTTACGACCGTTTTAATAGATCGGACTTTCTCTCATATGTTGCTCTTGATGAAGATCGAGCTATTAAAACGGTCGAAACAGATTTCTGTCAGCAATTATAAACACCATTTGTTTTTACAAAAATGTTAAATTCATATATATTAATATATTAATATATATGCACACACCCTCCGGACGTAAGTATTTAAGTTTTAATATAATGAAATATATCAAATTAGAAAGACTAACAAAATTTAATAAGAATGCATATAAAAATATTACACTTATTTTAATTATATTTGGGTTGGTTTCTATATAAGATCACTAGAAGCGGCTACCCGGTGACGCCTGGGTAGAGGAGAGATATTTAAAAAGTTAGTCTCGCAGATTCATTATTACTTATCACAAGTTAGATCCTCACTGAATGCCCTTTAAAATCTACATGTAAATATATAACAATATAGTAAGACATTTTAATTCAATAATTTACAATTAAAAAAAAACAAAAAAAATACAATATAAATGAGGTGATTAATTCAATCAATCAACATCATATTTCAATTACCTTCTGTTACTATACAAATTTTAATTTTTAAATATATTCCAAAATATAAATAAAATCTTCATTATTTTTGCTAAAAAAACAAGCCCTGGTGATAGTGAACGTATATATTATATGTATATATATATATATATATATATATATAAGATTTTTGGATGTTTGTTTTTTTGAAGCATTGTTGATAAAGTATATATTATTATTTATATTCTTGCTTGAAGGCAATTACAATGCGTTTATCGTATAAAATTCGATAATTATAGAAAATAACCATGACAAGCGAATTTCGCAAATGATCATGCGATGCTAAAACATCGTACAGTCTGTTTCAATATATATATATAAGATTTTTGGATGTTTGTTTTTTTAGAAGCATTGTTGAACAAAGTATATATTATTATTTATATTTTTTGCTTGAAGGCAATTACAATGCATGTATCGCATATAATTCGATAAATATAGAAGATAATAATGACAAGTGAATTTCGCAAAGAATTATTCGGTGTGTAGAACATCGTACAGACTGTTTCAACTTTATTAAGTCTCATCAGCGATGTATACTATACATCGCTAATGAGACTTAATAAAGTCGAAACAGTCTGTACGAATTGTTCTACACACCGAACGATCTTTTGCTGGGATTCACTTGTCAAAATTATTTTCTATAAGTATCAAATTTTATGCGATACATGCATTGTAATTGCCTTCAAGCAAAAAATATAATATATATATATATATATATATATATATATATATATATACTTTGTCGTTAATTGTTTTATATTCGAAGTTTCCTCTGGACATACACATATATGCAACTGTCCTTTATATATGTATAGATTAATATGATTGATTTTAATACATTGGGGAATGAAAAAAATCAATAGCATTTATTGAACACGGTTTTTTTAAACCAGTATGCAAATTAACCGCACCATATAAAATGTAAACCTTTATTTCGTAGTGATATATGACACATTGCAAGATTTTAAACTCACTAATAACATGGGTAGTTTTGAGGCAAATATAAATCAGATTTTCATATAGACATCGTTAATAAATAAGATTTATTCTATGTATTAATGATTTTGACTATGAATTAAATACTCATTGATAAACTTACGCAATTCCTGAGAGTGTCGTGAGGTAAGCAATGACATAGTTTCGTTTACAGACAGTCAGCGAATCTCCATTAGATAAGATAATGAGTGTTGGAAAAAAAAGGCCAAACTTTTTTTTTTAATTCTGGAGAGACCACTCATTTTAGGTTTCGCCTTTCAATTTTGACAAACTTAGCAGTTTTTACCGGGATGGGGATGAGGATGGGGATGAGGATGAGGAATGGGGGTTAATTTACCTATTCAACCTTAAAAATGAAATTGTGACGAATAACAAAGCAAAAATTGCAATCATTGTCGAATTAAATCTGTGGACGTCCCTCCCCCCCTCTCTCTCTCTCTTCTCTCTCTCTCTCTCTCTCTTCTCTCTATCTATCTCTCTCTGTGTTATACTGTTAAAAATGTGTTCATAAACAGCATATTAACACGACGTTCTGGTTCATTTGTATTCACACAAAAGCATATATATATATATATATATATTATATATATATATATTGTATTGCATATATATGTATATATAAACATATATATACATATCTACATACATTTATATATATATATACATATATATATGTATATATATATATATATATTTATATATACATATATATACATTTATACATACATATACATATATATAACCATATATACATAAATATACAAATATATATATATATATATATATAATATACACACATATATACGTATATATAATATATATTATATATACATATATATATATATATTATAACTATATACATATATATATATATATATAGACACACACACACACATATATATATATATATATATATATATATATATATATATATATTATTATATATATAATGATGTCTAAAATTGACCTTGATGGTCTATATTTAAAAGTGTCGCCTGGTTTTGAGTTATCTGTGCTAAAATGAACAAATGTAAAATCGGTTAGTCGTGTTTTATTTTGGACATATTAAGAGCAACATGTTTGTGAGAAAATGGTTCAAATTGGGAATATTCTTACGAAGACTTTTTGGTTATTTCCTATAACTCCAGCATAAAAAAGGGGAACCACTCTTGACTGATAAATTATTTATTTATTTTCCCTTTAAACTAACTCTAAACCCTAACCCTAACCCAAACCCTAAACCCTAACCCGTTTCTTTTTTACCTGGTAGATCAATAAATAATAATAAATGATTGAGAGAGAGAGAGAGAGGAGAGAGAGAGAGAAGAGAGAGAAAAAAGAGAAAAATGATTAAAAATTTTCTTCTTCTTTCTTTTTTTTTCTTTCTTTGCTTCATTTTTCTGCCTTTTTCTCTTTTTTTCTCTTTTCTTTTTCAACTTAACGTCAGTCTCTTTTTTTAAACATTCTATCTGAAAATCAAATCCCTAACAAACAAAATATCACAATTTCGATCACATTTTTTTGTCATTTCAACTTCTAATAATTCTGAGTTGGATCTACTTTTTTTTTTTCTTTTTCTTCAAAATTCAAAATAAATTCACCAGTTTCTTAAAATTATCCCATAAATGTGATTCCGTACTTGTCACGGGGCCAAATGTGATAGTATCCTGTGACGCGGATACCAAATGTGGTCTATAAGTGCGTGGGCACAGGAGGTCGGAACGAGCAGGTCCGCCAGTCTATAAGTGACCCGCAGCGCAACACGCACTTATAGGACCACATTTGGTATCCGCGTCCAGAATACTATCACATTTGCGCCGTGACAAGTACGGGATCACACTCGTATGATCTGGCGCTCCATCTTCTTGAAAAGGTTGACATTCTTATTAGTTTCAAATTGTGGTAGTAGTCCTTTCTCTAATATCTAACAGTGTTTTGGACCATTCAACCACTTGCCAACAAGAATCAGACGTTATTACATAAGCCAAAACTGATGTAATTAAGGGTGGTATAGGATTGGCCCCGATATTTTTACGGCATGTGGAACTGAAATAAATTAAAATAATTAAGTTTTCTTACATAACTAGTTTACAATTGTATGTCATGAGTTTAGAATTAGGTGAACAAAAGATAATCGAAATAATATTAGTTTGGAAATATTTTAGAAACAATAGATAATTGTTTATATGTAGATAATCTAAGGACAAAAGATTGTTTACAAACGAGAAATAATAGTTGAAAATTCCAATGATAATATTTATTCAATAAAAACTGAACGGTCATTGGAATGCCACAGTAACAGAATCAGCTGATATTTGAACATTCAGATGGCATACTACGTCNCAGAGAGATATTAGAAAAAACTGTCGATTTTCAATGGAATGCACAAAGATCAGCTGATTTTTGAAGAATAATTAAAATTATAAAAAGGCCCATAGAGCTGAAAAATTACAGTGGGAGCTTACGCTCTTCCCGACTCGATAGAGTTGGAGCTGATGCTCCTAACTCGACACAATGGGGAGAAGACGCTGTCCGAAAACATAAAATACGACTCAACAGGTCCGTCTATTTTTTCGTTTCCTATTTTCTCCCTCTCTCTAGCTCGACAAAAACAAATTTCAATCACAGACATTGTTTTAAAAAACTGCTACAATGTTGACGCAACCAATCGCACAAATATAAACAATACATGTCACACTTGTCACACACAACTATGTACAGACACATACAGTCTGCAACATCGCTAAAAGAACAATTGAATATACCAATTGTAAATTAATGTATATAAAGTTGTTTATTGTATAAATTTTATCTTCTTTTGTTTTCTACGGAAACTTCATTTCCGTAGTCTTATTCATTTAAATTGTGGGGATCAAAACACGGATCTTCTTTAAACAAACAAACACCAAACAAATCCGTGTACAAATAAAGTGCCGAACTATATGATTTTCTGATAGAGTTCGATGAGGAGTATCACATAGTAAAAGATGGTTGAGTTCGCTTGAGAATTGGGGGAGATATGGGGCTTCAAAGGTGAAAAAAAAAGCCATTTTTCAGCCATTATATTCTACGTATTTTGATGAAAATGTACGTTATCGATTTTATTGTTTTTTCTCACGGATTTTAAAGCCCTTGAATTTACTGATGGTGAAAAAAGTGTTCAATTCGGAGATTTAGGTGACTTTTGAGGCCTGATAATCCCCCTGAGAGTGTGTAAAAATGGCCAATTAAACTAATGTAATTAAGGGTGACTAAAAACTGATAATGATCACTGTAAATACCAAAACCAGTCCTGAAATTCACGCAACATAATCTAAAAAAAAAAGAGTAACCTGTCCACTGAATTTGATTTAGCAATTTATCTACTGGGATTGCCAAAAAGATGATTCCGAGAGATTACTGACAATATTCAACTGCCGTACATTCCCCCGTCAGATGCGCGCTAAATCTCACGTCGACACCTTCACTGACGCACCCAAGTACACTATGACATATCCGTTTCGACAGATATATCTAAGCTTGAATATTTCCGGCCACATGTATTTCAACTCTACATACACACTAACAAAATATTCATAAGGATATGACAGAATTATTTATGCAGAGATCAGCACATATGAATGCATAAGGTATATTGCTGAATTATATATACTAGCAAATATATGCACCCTCCGGGTGCAAGTATTAATGTCATAAAATATCATTTTAAATTAGAAAGTCTAAATAAACTAAATAAGAATGCAGATAAAATGATTTGAAACAGAGAGGGGTATAATCGAAAATATAACAGCTGTATCTCCCCCCCCCCCGTATACCCTTGCTAAACTTTTCTAATTTAACTATTTAGTTAAATAAGAAAGTAAAGAATAAAATTACAGTTATTTCTTTTTGTTAATTGATTTCTTTTAAGATTTATCTCCGAGATTTTTGCTCATATTCATTAAGATAAAATCAAATAATTAGAAATCAACAATACCAAGCACATATTTATTAAAATCAAATTTTAAATTTCAATATGCAAATTAGCCTTCCCGTTCACACAGTAAACCGCTTTGTAGATATAAATACAATTGCATGTTATTAGTATGTAGATATGACCAGCAGTAATGAAAAACGATTTTATTAATAATTGAGGCTTAAATAAAAATGATTCATGGAGAATGTGATGTATAATACCTAAATGGATAGTGACTTGAGTAGTGATATAGTTTCGGTTACAGACAGAAAAACACACAATCTCCATTATAATAAGATATATATATATATATATATATATATATATATATATATATATATATATACCACTTCAAATAGCTGTAGACATATATATATATATATATCACTTTTATCTTTTATAAAAAAAATTTTTTTGTGTTAAAAAAAAAAATTTATAAAGATTTTTTTAATCTCCTGTCATCTATCAAACATCCATCAATTTCTTCACCACATAATACATCCTGATGAAGGTTTAAAGAAACCGAAACGTTTAAGCGTCGATAAATAAATTCATCTTATTTTTGGACACTTGTTTTTTCAAATTTCTTGCCTGGATTGAGCATATCATCAACTACTAATGATCTGCTGTAAACTTCCCAGAATTAATCTAGTCTGTAAAATAAGTACATATTCTTGCCATTCAGTTTGTTTTTTGTAATTTGGCACCCAGTGGGGTTAAAAATGTTGAGAATATATGGCATATATTATAATTTGCGTTTTATTTGCCCACGCTATATATATATATATATATATATATATATATCTTATTATAATGGAGATTATGGGTTTGTCTGTCTGTAACCGAAACTATATTACTATACAAGCCACAATTCCCTTTTGTTATTTACATTACATTTACCATGATTTTATTTTTATTTATACCTCAATTATTAATAAAATTGTTTTACATTACTTATACTGTTGACCATATCTACATACTAATAACATGCAATTGTATTTATATATACAACAAAATAGCGGTTTACAGTATGAATGGGAAGGCTAATTTGCATATTGATCTTAAAAATTTGATTTTAATAAATATATGCTTAGTATTATTGATTTCTAATTATTTGCTTTCATCTTAATGAATATGAGCAAAAATCTCGGAGATAAATTTTAAAAGAAATCCCTTAACAAGAAGAAATAACTAATATTATTCTTTACTTCCTATTTTAACTAAACAGTTAAATTAGGAAAATTTACCAATGAAAGACGGGAGTAACGGAAAATGATGGAAGAGTTAGTTTCAAAGTTGTTCTATTTTTCAATCATACCCCCTCTGTTACAAATCTTTTTATCTGAATTTTTATTCAGTTTCATTAGCCTTTCTAATTTAATATGATATTTTATTATATTAAAACTTAAATACTTGCACCCGGAGGGTGCATATATTTGCTAGTATATATAAGAGATGTATCCAAAACTTGGTAGTAAGGGATGATTCTATATGTGATTTCTAAGATATACTGCATTATTATTGTATTATCCAGTATGTATAAATACAGTGAGTCTTTAAATCACTAAAAAGAGCTCAATGTATAATAAACTTTTTAGATTATTTACAGAGAAATATTTATCTTTGAAAGGAAGGAAAAACTCATCACCATAATAAATTTATTTCGACTAAAATTGGGGCCTTTATAAAACTAAGTTGATTTAATATAGCTCCCAAAAATTTCGTCTCATCAGATGGTAGATCAAGAATAATTTTGATGAGACAAAATTTTGTGGAGCTATATTAAATCAACTTAGATTTATAAAGGCCCCAATTTTGGTCGAAATAAATTTATTATGGAATAACGGTGTTGAGTTTTCCTTCCTTTCAAAGATATATATATATATATATATATATAATATATATTATAACAGCAAGGAATCGAGTCACTACCATTGGTATCCCAAAGTACTGACATGAATCCAATAAAGCACGTTTGGGAGCACCTTGACCAAACATTTCTAGTCCGTGTGACCAAAAACACGTCAGTGTCAACCCTTAGAGGAACATTGTTAAAGGAGTGACAAAATATGGATCAGACGATTGTTGATAACTGGATAAAATCCACAACAAATCAAATACAAGCAGTGAAACTAGCAAATGTTGGACCTACTCCATACTAGTTCTCAGTCTTGTTTATCTATACTGAGTTAGTATTATTGAACTTTGAATTTGCATGTAGTGTATTTCTCCTGGCTAAAAACAACTTCTCGTGGGCCACTGTAGATCTTTCTGTATTTACATAGAAATATTTGGAGCGTTCTAAAAGAAAAAAAAAACGCATTTGAAATATATTATATATATTATATATATATATATATATATATATATATGTATATATATATATGAATAACTTTCTTATCAAAGAACTCTCACTCTCACACAAACCAATGCGCGTATGTGACACGTATCCCATTTGGTACCGTGGCCAACATAGTATCACATGTGGTACGTGCCCACATATAGTTTCATATTAGTAACCCCGAATGAGAATATACGTACGGATGGGGGGGAAAGTATTCAGACACTATAAAAACTTATCCTAAAAATGTTATTTAAGAAGGAGTGTAGGTCTAGATCTTTCTGTATTTACAGTTTGCTATGATAAGTTTTTAGTAACATATAAAAACAATTTTTGGCTCGTGTAATAACGTCTGATTCTTATTGACAAGTGGTTGAATGGTTCAACACAATATCAAATATTAGAGAAAGGATTACTCTCACTAATTGAAATCAATCAGATTGACAAGAATTTATCTCTTTCAAGAACATGTAGCGCCATATCATACGAGGAAAGTAGCAACGGCATGGACGTAATAGCGATGTTACGATCATTGGTAGCCCAAAGTCCTGACATGAATTCAATAAGGCACGTTTGGGAGCACCTCGACCAAACATTTCTAGTCCGTGCGACCAAAAACACGTCAGTGTCAACCCTTAAAGGAAAATTGCTAAAGGGGTGACAAAAATATGGATCAGACGATTGTTGATAATTTGATCAAATCCACGACAAATCGAATACAAGCACTGAAACTAGAAAATGGAGGACCTACTACATACTAGTTCTAAGTCTTGTTTATTTATACTGAGTATTATTAAACTTTGAATTTGGATGTAGTGTATTTCTCCTGGCTAAAAACAGTGTAGGCCACTGTAGATCTTTTTGTGTTACATAGAAATATTTGGAGCGTTCCAACAATATTAGGGCATGATATCATCAGAAGTCTTTCTCTACTTCACTTTCTGGAAACGAGATTGTCGGTCTAAAGTAAAATGGCTACTTAACCGATTAAAACAATAAAGTAATTAAACAGATTAATAAAGGTTTTTACAAGAGGGATATTTACCAGGAAGATATCCAAGAAATCTTAGGATAACTTAAAAGTAGATTCAAGATGATTTAAGACCATCTAGAACATCTGTTGATAAAATAAATAGTAGCAATGAACTATACATGAATGCTTTCAAATACCATATAAGGATTTACGAAAACCCCCCACCCCCGCACGAGTAGAATGTAACACAAGGTTAATTTCTCAGGCGGGGATTAAAAGGTTTGAATTCAGAGTTTTCCATATCCTCAACTGGTTGCCTAATCAAGGTTAAAGAGCCCAGTCTGCCCTACTATTTACTATAGCTGGAGGGTGAATATTTGGATTCCTACCTTTCCCAAGGGTATCAGCGCTATGTGAAATGCAAAGAGCCTCGTCCAGGATTTGAATTTGTCTTGTCGTGTGCATTTCCTTCGACGGTAACCATTACACCCCGCTCCTCCGAATTCCATTTACTCCTCGAAAAAAGTCACTGGTATTTAACCACGTTTCTCAATAATCATTTAGAAAGGTCTAATGATCTTGAAGAAAACATTATTTGGCCGGCTAAAACGAAAATGGAGCTTTTTTTACCATAACCCAAGTCGACATATGTGTTGTTGATGTTAAAAAAAAACATTATCGCCAAAGCAAATCACAAAGTTGAAAGTATGATCGTCTGATAGTGTTCTTACATAATAAATGTGGTAGACTATTCATTTTGTAATATAGTGTAAAGTATTTTGATTTAACAATTAGCATAAGAACACATGGAAAAAACAGTAAGTTAAATAATTATGATAAACAGCTTTTGATCCCTGATTGACCTAAACGGGATATTCTCATTGGTTGAGAATGACACGTGATGTGGCACAAGGTTAATTTCTTAAGCAGGGTTTTAAATGGTTTGAATTCAGAGTTTTCCATATCCTCAACTGGTTGCCTAACCAAGGTTATAGAGCCCAGTCTGCCCTACTATTTACCTATAGCTGGAGGGTGAATATTTGGGTTCCTACCTTTCCCAAGGGTATTAGCAAATGTTGAATCTACTCCATACTATTTCTAATTATTGTTTATTTATTTCCCCCGGCTAAAAACTTTTCGTCTCATCGAAATTATCTTGATCTACCATCTGATGAGACGAAATTTTGGGGAGCTATATTAAATCATCGTCTGGTAGTGTTCTTACATAATAAATGTGGTAGCCTATTCATTTTGTAATATAGTGTAAAGTATTTTGATTTAACAATTAGCATAAGAACACATGGAAAGACACAGTAAGTCAAATAATTATGAAAAACAGCTTTTGATCCCTGATTTACCTGAACGGGATATTCTCATTGGCTGAGAATGACACGTGATGGCCAAATCTGTGGGAAGTTTAGCAGTTTAGTGAGTTGACTCGCAGACGTCTCCTGGTCGGATATGAAAATGGCGTTCTCTGAATTCTTCTCCGCGCGCGTTTTAGTTTGGGTCTCAGAGGAGTAATAAAGATGTATAGATAATTAGAAAGTAAAGATGGACGTGGAGAGATACGACCCGAGAGACACCCGAGACGAGCCAGATGAAGAGATCTCAGCACGATCAGGGAACTCAACCTGGCAATTAGAAAAGATAGAAAATAACTCAATAGTGTTTTCTTTTATAGTGGCACAGGGGAACATCACACGATTGAAAGAAATATAAATAGATCAAAATTTATCGGAGGATTTTGAAATCTAATTTGCTTTTTTTTATTTAACAGCTACAATTAGACATTTGTTACATTTTTATTTAACTGTTATAATTTAATATTACAATATTTAGCAGTTACAATTAAACATTAGTTACATTTTTGGACCATATTACCTTAAGGCACCCCTTTTCGATTTCGTTTCATTAGGTAATTTTTTTCATTTACACCGTCAACATCCGGTTGTTTGTTAGGGGTTAGGGTTAGGAGTTACGGTTAGGGTTAGGGGTTCTAACCGTAACCGTAACCCCTATCCCTAACCTCTAACAAAGTAAACGGAGTAGAGTAAAGTTAATGAAATATGGTTGATGGACGAATTGAGTCTGGTTAAAGGGTAATTTTCTAATTCAACTGTTCAGTAAACAAAATAAAAAGCAAATTTATTTTTATTTGGATGGTGAACCTAAGTATGTTAAGGGCAGGATGTAACATAAGGGAATATCTAAGCGTTTATTTACGTACTTTCATATATATATATATATATATATATATATATATATATATATGTATATTGTGTATTATATCTAAGTAAAGTACAACTGGTTTGAATTCAGAGTTTTCTTTCCCCATGACCGATTTGTTTGAAGAGAGTTTAAAAAAAGCTGACGACCCGAAAAAAATACATCTGAAGTAAATCGCGAATCATTTGTAGAGAACAATCTATTCAACCCTCAGTTGTCTAGTCAATCACTTGACTTGAATCGAACGGAAAAATCCTTTGGTGATATATGAAAGACTGAATTAATTAGAGTGAACCCAAAACATTCAAAAGACTTTTAATGTACTTTTCATGGAAGAGTGGGCAAAGATTACAAAACAGTGTTGCGAAGGCCCCATGAAAAATTGGGGAAAACTTCACCAAACATTAATTTCTAAGCAGGGTACTATTTCTATGAATATTTTTAAATGAGGTTTGATGATACTCAACGTTTCGACCGATGTGCTCTCCAGCCTTCTTCAGGTGTTTCTTGTCGAACTCGAGAACCTTCTCTTCAAACACACACACACATTTACACACCTCCACAGATACATACACTTTCATTCTTTTTACTTCACATATAGAAGAAGAAGAAGAAGAAGAAGAAGAAGAAGAAGAAGAAGAAGAAGAAGAAGAAGAAGAAGAGTATATTGAAGTAAAACAAAAAGATAGACAAATACCTGGACCATAGTTCTTGATATCTTAAATAGTTTAAAGAAAACGGAGAAATGATAACTCGTCAAAATATTTGGTTGTTACAAAAATAATGGCAGATTGAATTGCTCGGTTTTGAAATGTCATTTTAACATAGAATTTGTTGTTTATTTCAGGTGAATTTTTGCATATATAATAAATAATGTGTGCTCAAAAATAAAATTTAATTTATTTTCAGATATAAAGTATTTTTGAAAAATAGGGGCCTTCAAATATGAACATGCTTAAACATGACCTTCGCCTTCTTATGTTGCATGAGTTCAAGCTTGGGCACAATGCCTCCGAAACTGCTGCCAATATCAACAAAGCATGGGGAGATGAATTCACAAGTGATCGGACTGTACGAAGGTGGTTCCAGAAATTCAGCAGTGTAGATGAGAGTCTTGAAAATGAAAAAGGTAGAGGACGGACATGCAGTCTTGACAATGAACAATTGCAGGCAGTTGTTGAGCAAAATCCACGACAAAGTGTCAGAGAGATGTCTCAAACATTTGGTGTCAGCATTGCAACAGTTTCCCGCCATTTACAGAGTATTGGAAAGGTGAAAAAGCTCGATAAATGGGTTCCTCATCAGCTCAATGAGCACCAAAAACTTAGGCGGTTTGAAGTGTGTTCAATGCTCAGTTTGCGTAACAACAATGACCCCTTTCTTGACCGAATAATCACTTGTGACGAAAAGTGGAACATTTACGACAACCGTAAACGATCAGACCAATGGCTTGATTTTGACTAATTTTAACATTTCTACTATTAATGTTTCAACAGTAAATGTATGTATTTGAAATCGGTCATTATTTTTGTAACAACCTAATAGAAATAGAAAGATAGTGTAAAAATGGTACAGCAAGTACACTAAAAATATTTAGCTGCAGAGTCAGATCTTTCATTCCCCTCTCACTCCTATATGGCTTGGGATCCTGCATATCATAATCTATCCTCTGCAGCTAAATCGGCTCTAGATTTGATCCCCGACAAGTTCAAGGTACCATATACTGACTTGAAACTTAAAATTAATAGATTCCTTCATACAAAATGGCAACGACACTGGAATAACAACATCAACAATAAACTCTTCCTAATCAAACCCACTTTGGATTCTTTAAGAAGTGGATTCTTTACGACGGTTGTCGTAAAGTATTCACCTGAAATAAACAACAAATTCTATGTTAAAATGACATTTCAAAACCGAGCACTTCAATTGGCCATTATTTTTGTAACAACCTAATATAATAAAAAATTATCACCAATTAAGCCAACAGTTGGAGAATGGAAGCCGAGATATAGAAAATCCTGAGAGGACAAAGCAATACTGGTTCGGCTGCGCATTGGACACACAAGGTTGTTATGCTCTAGCGAGAGGATCAACCACGGTGCGGGACACACCCTATACTGTCAAACATTTTCTTTATGGAGTATGGAGTTTTCGCTCCAATCAAAAATAAATTTTTCAACACAAATATGAGGGATCTGTTTTGAGAATACTAACATGGATGACATTTTACTATTCTTGAAAGAAATACAAAATATATTGATATATAAAATATATCCACAAAATACATCTAAAAAATACAACGGACACTTGAGTACCAACTTTTATCTTACGCTTTAACAGTTTTTGGCATTAAATAACCCACAGAGTTATCATACCATTAAACAAACCAAACCGAACCAAAGCGAATAAAATGAAGTTAATGAAATTTATCCATACCAATTTATAAGATATTAAAAACTTGAAACATAGAAACTTTTAACAAAATGACTAATTTCGGCATTAAATGACCCGAAAAGGGTTGGTATGCCGTAAAAAAACAAGGAACAAGAAGAATGTATGATGAACAATGAAAATATTTTCTTGGTCTTATAAATCAATGACTTCTTCATTGTTATTTCTCTGAATGTTTGAGATGAGGCTTGAAGATTAGTATTATCTGCGTTATTCGGACTATTGTCCTCATCTTCATTGTTATTTGTACAACGTTTCGGCCGATATACCCTCCGGCCTTCTTCGGGTATTTCAGGATACCCCCGTGGAATAAATAAAGGGTTAGGTTCAAAGTTTCGTTGATGGCTCCCGAATACGACAAGAAAGTTCCCGAGTTCGAGAAGGTTCCCGAGTCCGACAAGAAATACCTGAAGAAGGCCAGAGGGTATATCTGCCGAAACGTTGTACAAATAACAATGAAGATGGGGACAATAGTCCGAATAACGCAGATAATACTATTCTTCATTGTTGTTAACATATATATATATATATATATATATATATATATATATAATATATGTGTGTTGTGTGTGTGTGTGTGTGTGTGATTGTTATATATATATATATATATATATATATAATATATAAAAGATAGACCTAATGAGTCAGATAAACCTACTAAAAGTTTCGCTTAGTGCTCTTCAGGGCTAAGATCCGATAGTAGGTTTATCTGACTCATTAGGTTTATCTTTATTATTTGCTCTACTTAGGTATTGAGCACTTTTTACTTATTAGCTTTAGTTTCCTGGCGGTTTTGTATGAATATATATATATCATATAAATTGTTTTTTCTTTTGGCCAAATATTGTACCAATAGATTATTTTTGGTTGGTACGATTATCTTGGTCTTTTCTTTTTTTCCTACAAATTTTTTCTCCCCGGGTGATGTTTGGTAGTATATTTTTACAATCAAACTAGTTGCTGGTTTTTTTTCTCACCGCGAGGATTTACCAACAAGTTTGGTATATTATATATATATATATATATATATATATAATAAAATCGTCGGGGCGGCCTAATGTCGGTATCAGCCAGACAGCGAGGGAGTCTATCCCCTTTTCACTAGCGCTAGACCAAGGAGATAGTTTTTGCGTCTGAGGTGGGGCGTCTGATCCGTGCGGTAAAGTAAGGAGCTGATGGTAGGTGTGGCACCTACCGTCAGCTCCTTACTTTACCGCACGGATCCTTGTGCTACTCATACGCTGAGTTGGCGAGGGGCGGTATCGAACTAGGAACATTGTGGTTTCTAGCTGAACGCTCTACTGACTGAGCTAACTCGGCCTCCTATATATATACTAACCCTACGCCCGAGTAGGATTCAACACAAAATCAATTTCTTAAGCGGAGTTTAACTGGTTTGAATTCAGAGTTTTCTTTCTCCTAGACTTGTTGCCTAACCAGGTTAATTAAGCCCAGTCTTTCCTCCTATGTATCCATAGATGGATGGAGAATAGTTGGATTCATACATTTCCCGAGAGTATTAGAGCTATGTGAAAAGCCACCAGCCTCATCCAGAATTTGTCGCTTAGTCCATATTCGAGTATGATAACTATTACACAATGAACGCCACTTATAGCCAACACTATAGACCCGGGAATTGTCACTTTTCATTCCAGCATTTAAAAGTACCTTGAAAAGCGTTGAACGATATTTAGTAAAACTAGCATGGCCTGTGGATATACTGCAGTATGATCATTCAATAATTATAACAGTTAATATGTTTACTATTGCAAAATAGTTTAATATGCAAAAAGTATTGATTTAACTAGCTCTCACACTTTGTTCTTTCTTTCCTTCTTTTTATTATGTTCGATTGAAACACATTAGCGTTATTGCCCCCCCCTCTCTCTCTCTCTCTCTCTCTCTCTCTCTTCTCTCTCTCTCTCTTTCCCCTACTCTCTACTTTTCTTTTTTCTTTCTTTCTTTCTTTCTCATTATATTTTTCTGTATAGCATATCCTTTTTTTCCTTTTCTTTCTTTATAATAAAAAACGGAATTCTTTCTTTATAATAAAAACGGAATAGTCCATTATTTAGCTGTGGTGACAACACTCATAAGAAATAAGAATTCTGCGGATAAGCAACCTCGGATAGTCAGGATTTACATTTTTGTATTTCATCTTGGACGATTTGATTGTGTTGCAAGATGATAACGTTGGGAAGATTAAGGAACAAGGCTGTAAATATCTAGACTAGTTTCACAGACCTTTTCAGGTATTTCTTGTCGGTCTCGGGAAGCCTAGATATAACTGTCAATTAGAACTGTCTTATCCAACAACTTTACCCACTTTGCTATGTGTCCAAAATGTGACCAATTTAGACTGCTATGGTCAGACAGATTCCTGAGTTCGAAAAGAAGGTTCCCGAGTTCTAGAAGGTTCCCGAGTCCGACAAGAAATAACTGAAAAAGGCCGAAGGGCACATTAGCCGAAACTTTGTACAGATAACAATGAGGATGAGGACAATAGTCCGAATAATCCAAATAATACTATTTACAAGGCCACCCATCGTGTTCCAGACAATGAAGAACTTGGTAAATATTTACATCCTGATATTCTAACCACTTGGCTTTTCAGCGAAGGTTGAATACTGGGCATCACTTATACATCTGATAATTTCAATAAACACACACACACACGCACACGCACATGCACATACATACATATACACACGTACGCGCGTAGTGTTATCTTGGTGGTGAAAGGGGTGTGTGTGTGGGCGATGAGTATCCCTGGCATTCCGCCTGTACTACTTTCTAGTTCCAACTGATAAACGTTTCGCTAACTTTCATTTTAGTCAAGACACAGACGAGACGAGAGATGTAAGATTTATACATTAAGCATCCGTAATAAATAAATGTTTTTATTACTTTTCGACGGAACCTTGACGGTAAAGTAAAAAGCGGGTCATCCTCATCAACGGATTGTATAAGTTTTGTGTTTTGTGCAAGACTAAAAGACGCCCCCCCTCTCCCCACTCTCGTTGAGGGAGGTTGCGAGGGATGCTGTTATTAGTAAACAGTGTCATTCAATAAATCTTGGCTACTTTCATCTATGACAAGAAAAAAAAACTTTCCAAAATCTCTTCTTTCATCTTTTTTTAAAAAACAAATTTTAAATGTAAATGTGCTGAATTTGATAATGGTTTGGTTCGTTTTGTTTTACGGCATATCAACCTCGGTGGGTCATTTAATGCCGACAAAGTTGTGAAATAAATTCATTCTTAATGCATAATACAATTCTGTTTATAAACTCATACCACTCCGGGTCAGAGTGGAACGGGGAGCAATGGTGATGAAGGGGTGCTCCGAGGGTTCTTTAGAACTCTTTCGACCGGAGCCTTTTCAAAAGGGAAAATTTCGATAACTTTTAAAAGTATATATATATATATATAGGTTATTTCCTATAACACCAACCCAAAAAAGGGGAACCACTCTGAATTAATTTTATCTGTTAATTGATCTACCCATTATTTTTCCATTAAACTAACCCTAAACCCTAACCCTAACCCTATGAAAAACCTAGTATTCTGAAAGAAAATTAATGTTCTATTCATTGTTCATTGCTACCTTGGTGCTTTTTATATAAACATCCTATATATATATATATATATATTGTGTGTGTGTGTGTGTGTATGTGTGTGTGTGTGTGTGTGTGAGTGTGTGTGTGTGCGTGTGTGTGTAGTATATTAAGAAAGAATGAAAAAACACAGGTTTAAATGAGTTAAGTGGTGAGTTTAAACCTGTTTTTTCATTCTTTCTTAATATACTACATACCGTCGGATTCACTTACTTTTCTTCACATTTATATATATATATATATATCCGTAGGTGAATTACCAGTTTAATTGCTATTAGAATAATTCTAAGTTAGCACTTTTTTTTCCATCAACGGAATGTTAGAGTTGTTCTGGTCCAATTTGAGAGCTCGATGTTCAATATTAATGAACAGAGCAATATAATTGGTAAAGAAAAAGATTTAAAAATCGACCATTTCGCGGTCATAGAGAAATATGGCAAAATGGCCGATTTCTTAACCAACCAGCTGTTTAGCTCATAGAGATTATTTATCTCAGCCGGTAGAGCTCCCGCCTCGGAATCGCAAGCTTCCAGGTTCGATACCGGTCCCCGCCACTTCAGCGCATGAGTAGCACAGATTGATCTATGCGGTATAGTGTGTAGCTGACGGTAAGTGCGGCACTCAAACTCAGTAAAATAATCTCCCTGTTTTAGCGCTAGGGAAAAGGAGATAGAATTCCTCGCTGTCTGGCTGATACCGACTAAAGGTCACTCCGTCCACATTTTTTTCTTTATCAACTATATATACATATACATATCTTAGAAAGAAAGGAAAAACTAACCACCGTAATTCCATAATAAATTTATTTCGACCAAAATTTGGACCTATATAAATCTAAGTTGATTTAATATATCTCCTCAAAATTTTGTTTCATCAGATGGTAGATCAAGGTAAGTTGAATTGCATAACTGAAAAATTTTACTTCTCAAAAAAAATAATGAATAATCTTTTTTTTTTACATTGTTAGACTGTCACCATGGTGACAGGAAGTCAAATGAGAAAAAAGGATACTCTTCAAGGTCTGGTTTCTTAGGGGGATGGTAGCCAGACAAAATTAAACTATGAATTAAACTATTGAATGAGTCTGAAAAAGTATAGAGTAAGGATAAAACAAAAAAATATATAAAATATAAAATATAAGAATATATAAAGAAATATATAAAATATATATATATAATATATATATATATATATATATATATATAAATTATATAAAAAAATATATATATAAATATATATAAGTTAAAAGAAAGAAATGATCCGACAATATGAGTAAGAAAAGGTGGAATGAAAACATCACACAATGCTGTTAAAAAGAAACAATTTATAAATATAATCATAGCTGATACTGATCAATATTCGATTTTACAAAAATCATCATCAGAGCTCATTCACTCCCGTAGTTGTTTGGGTCGGAGAGGAAAGTCAAATGAGTTTACAAAACAAAAAACCTTAATATTTGACTTTCCTCTCCGACCCAAACAACTACGGGAGTGAATGAGCTCTGATGATGATTTTTGTAAAATCGAAATATTGATCAGTATCAGCTATGATTATATTATAAATTGTTTTCTTCTTTAACAGCATTGTGTGATGTTTTCATTCCACCTTTTCTTACTCATAAATATATATATATAAAAAATATGATATAAAAAATATTATTACTGCTATTAACCAAATAAGCAAAGTAAAACCTTAAAATATAATAGATAATATAATGTTGTATAAATATAATATTGATAAAAATGAAAATAAACATAAAAATAAAATAAAAAAATATACACATATCTTACATGATAAACACATAAAACATACACATATATATACACACAAATATATACATATACAGATATAGATATATATACACACATAAATGTACATATATTAATACGCTTGTTACTTAATCTTCCGACCGTTATCATCTTGCAACACACTCTGGTTAAAAATGAGACCGTCCAAATCATCCAAGATGAAATCCAAAAAGTAAATTCTGATTATCTGGTGTCTCTTAACCACCGAGTTCTTATTTCTTATGAATGTCGTCACCTCAGTTAAATATTGGACCATTCCACTTTTATTATAAAGAAAGAAAAGTAAGAAATAGGACATACTACACAGAAAAATATAAGAGAGAGAGAGAGAGAGAGAGAGAGAGAGAGAGAGAGAGAGAGAGAGGGGGTGAGAGAGAGAGAGAGTTAAATCAAGATTATTATACTTTTTACACATTGATCTGTTTTCCAATAGCTCTCAAGGAAACATATAAAACGCCGTAAAAATTAGATTATCATACTGTGGTATATCCACAGATCCTGCTAGATATATATATATATATATATATATATATATATATATATATATATATAATCAATGGTAATATTATGGTTATACACTCATAACTTGAAGTTTCATGGTAATCCAATCATCAGATGAGTTCAATGGTTGAGACGTTAAAAAAACTGTTTTTTAACATCTCAACCATTGAACTCATCTGATAATTGGATTACCATGAAAGTTATGAGTGTATAACCATAATATTACCATTGATTATAAATCTGCTCTGCTTTATTAGCATTGAGCACCTTTCCATGCAAATACTTTTCTCATTTTTTCATTCACTATTCATTATATATTCATTATATATATATATATATATATATATATATATATATATATATTATGGAAAAGATGACTTACCGGTGAATATGGTCGCGGTGGTTGATGTGAAGTTCATAAAGGTAAGGCAGTGATATAACAAATAAAAAAGTGCTCAATACGTTAGTAGAGCACATTTATTTTACTATAGGTCCAAGTGATAACCTACTCGAGTTTCACCATGTTGAGGATCTTAAGGGTTAACTCCACTGTGTAAATCAAGATGTTGGTTGATTGTAGACAATTATATGTATGTGTCTTTTGCATAATGTACCGTTCATAGCAAAAGACACATACATATAATTGTCTAAAATCAACCAACATCTTGATTTACACAGTGGAGTTAACCCTGAAGATCCTCAACTCGAGTAGGTTATCACTTGGACCTATATATATATATATATATATATATATATATATATTCTCGTACCCGGTAGAGCTCGTTAGGAGCGATTTTAATAAACTTTCACCACCAGCATAACGCAATGATCATCAGTTTACAGATTTGATCTCTCTGGTGATCGTGAAGTATATACACAGATGTATGTATTTAGGATATTTAAAACACCGCTCCTTAAACGGCAGCTGGACAATGGCCTAGAAGTTAACAGATCGGACAGGCATAAAGTCAGTCGGGGTTCGTTTCGGGTCGGAGTTAGTTGTTGTGTCTAGCCACACTGAAGAGGCCACACTGAAACGCCGAAACACATGTCTGTGGATGACATATATAAATATATTGAATTCTACTTAGACTAAGTTGAAGATAATAACACCTCTTCTTAATCATTTTAAAACTTTTTTTTATAAATATAGTCTAGACAAATTTTTATTCTTTTTACATATTAAAATAATACATATACATTTTTTGAATATGTCTGTTTAAACAGGAAATTAAAGGATACTTTGTAACTCTTTCTTTAGTTTGAAATTGTAAATTTATATTTGCTGTCTGACCTACATTTCATGGATTTCCTGGCGAATTTTCCTTGTGTTTTTCATTTTATTTTTATATGTGTCTCCTCTCTGATGGACTGAACTTCTACAGGAGTTTTTAAAATTTCTTGAAGTTTTGGTCGAAATAAATTTATTACAGATGACGGTTTATTGAGTTTTTCCTTTCTTTCAAAGGTATATATATATATTATATATATATATATATATATATATATATATAAAGAAAATTTAAAAAACAAGTGTTCCGAAAATAAGATGAATTTAATTATCGATGTTTAAACATTTCGGTTTCATTAAACCTTCATCAGGATGTCTCTTGGGGTGAAGAAAATGATGGATGTTTTTATATATGACAGGAGATGAAAATCTTTTTAGTTGTGTAACTGTATTTGATCAGCGTTATATTTTTGAAAGGCAAGTCGCGATCCACACACGCGAAGATGTCATGACGCGTGACGCAACTCGAAGAAATGCAAAAGACAAGAAAAAGTATTAATGGACTGATTTTTTAAGAACAAAGGGAACAAAGTGGGAATGATAACTAAATAAATGATAAATGAAGCCTGGTATTTTGTAATTATTTAACACTATTTTAGCTAGAAACGGAGATATATTAAAGAATCTGTGTCGATTATTAAGGGAGGGCAAATGCGAAATTGCACAGGCTTCAAAAATCTGTCGTAGTCTTTTGTTGTAAATATGGGCTAATATTGTGGCATCATTGAAACTAAAGTTATGATCAATTTCAAACATATGTTGGAGGAGGGTGTTCTGAAAATTGCCCAATTTAATATCACGCTTGTGCTCATATGATGATGAAGGTTTAAAGAAACCGAAATGTTTAAACATCGATAATTTAATTCATCCTATTTTCGGAACACTTGTTTTTTCAAATTTTCTTTATATTGTCGGATTTATTTTCCATATTTACTCCCATATATATATATATCTTATTATAATGGAGATTGTGTGTTTTTCTCTTTGTAACCGAAACTATATTACTATTCAAGTCACAATTCCCTTTGTTATTTACGTCACATTCTACAGGATTTTATTTTTATTCAAACCTCAATTATTGATAAAATTTGCTTTATATTATTAATACTGTTGACAATATCTACATATTAATAACATGCACTTGTTTTTATATATACTACAAAATAGCAGTTTACAGTGTGAATGGGAAGGCTAATTTGCATATTGATATAAAAAATCTGATTTTAATAAATATGTGCTTAGTGTTATTGATTTTATCTTAATGAATATTAGCAAAAATCTCGAAGATAAATCTTAAAAGTAATCCGTTAACAAGAAGAAATAACTGTAATCTTATTCTTTACTTCCTATTTTAACTAAATAGTTGAATTAGGAAAATTTAGCAATGAAAGACGGGAGTGGGAGAAGAGTAAGTTTCAGTTGTTCTATTTTTTGATTATACACCCTCAGTTTCAAATCTTTTTATCTGCATTCTTATTTAGTTTCATTAGCCTTTCTAAATTAATCTAATATTTTATTACATTAAAACTTAAATACTTGCACCCGGAGGGTGCATACATTTGCTAGTATATATATATATATATATATATATATATATATATATATATATATATATATATCGGAATATGATAATGTAGTTTCTCTATTTTAGGCGTTGCTCAACTATGAATGTGAAGCCGAGACAAAGGACAGTTACCGAGTTCTTAACGAAAAAGGATGTACTGCTACTGACATCGAGAGAAATCTCAGAAATGTGTATGATAAAGCGACAATTGATGAGATTAATATGAAGAAAAGAAGGTTGAAAAAATAAAGGAAGATAAAAACTGTTGAAAACAAAGAGCGTTGACAGCAGCCAAGGATAAATATTTAAGAGAGGATGAACGACATGATTTATAGAGACCAATGCGATGTACCCTTGTCCGGGAGATTGATGGGTTGACTTGGGTGTGGTCACAGCACTGTCTTGGATACGCCGCCCTGTCGGCTGGGGCGTTAGAATGCACTGACTGCACCTCTGCAGAGGGGTAAGACTCCTCCGATGGGGCCACCTGTTGGCCGTGGGTAGCGACCCGTGATGCTTAAGGATAGAATCCAGGTGGCTGAGCAGTACATGACTTTCAATACTCCACTTTGGCCCTTTCATGGGCTAGACGGGCTGGTCATGTCAAGCCCTAGCACCTATATGATTGCCCCAACCCTATTGCTCTTATGACAATCCCCAACCCTTTTTATCATATGGGTGCTAGAAGGCAGTGGCTGCGGGTTTACATGTCCTGGGAATGACATTAAACTCTATCAGATGGTGATGTTCCAGTTCTGGAGGTTTGGGGAATGTGAAGCGCCCCTTCATCACCATTGCTCCCTGGTCCACTCTGACCCGGAGTGGTAGTACCTGTTAGGGTCCCATTTATGGGTTGAATAGAAAAATGTATTTATAAAAATTTGAGTATCCATTAAGAATTAATTTATTTCAAAACTTTATCGGCATTAAATGACCCACTGAGGTTGATATGCCGTAATACAAAACAAACCACGTGTCTTGGATACAAGAATGGTGGTTGGTTGGTTGGATTTTACGGCATGTCTACCCTTGTTGGATCATTTTATGCCGAAAACGTTTTGTTTTATTCATTCTTGGTGGGTACTCAATGTTTTTAAAAACACATTTCTTTAGAACTCCTTCAGTTCTATTTGACCTATAGATGGGACTCTAACGTGCTAACACTCCGGGTCAGAGTTGACCAGGTAGCATTCCCCAGAACACCAGAACTGGAATCTCGCCTACAGATAGAGTTTTAAGTCATACCCAGGACACCAGGACCCTCAGCCATCGACTTCTGCATTTATAATATCATTTATAATATTTACAATATCTTATTATAATGGAGATTGTGTGTTTTTCTGTCTGTAACCGAAACTATATTACTACTCAAGTCACAATTCCCTTAATTATTTACGTCGAATTCTCCATGATTTCATTCTTTTAAACCTTCAGTTATTAATAAAAATTGATTTACATTATTAATACTATTGACCATATCTACGTACTAATAACATGCAATTGTATTTATATATACAAAAAATAGCGGTTTACAGTTTGAACGAGAAGGCTAATTTGCATATTGATATTTAAAATTTTAATAAATATGTGCTTAGTATTATTGATTTCTAATTGTTTGGTTTTATCTTAAGAAATATAAACAACAATCTCGTGGATAAATCTTAAAAGAAATTTATTTACAAGAAGAAATAACTGTAATATTATCCTTTACTTCCTATTTTAACTAAATAGTTAAATTAGGAAAATTTACCAATGAAAGAGGGGAGTAATGGAAAATGATGAAATAGTTAGTTTCAAAGTTGTTCTATTTTTCGATTATACGCCCTCTGTTCCAAATCTTTTTATCTTCATTCTTAGTCAGTTTCATTAGCCTTTCTAATTTAATATGATATTTTATTATATCAAAACTTAAATACTTGCACCCGGAGGGTGCATATATTTGCTAGTTATAATAATTTATAATAATAATCTATAATTTATAATATAATTCACAACTGGTTAAAACAAATAACTCCGACACGAGTGTTAAACATAACATAATGGACTTTAATAAATTGAACAGCACATGGAGTAACATATAAGACATGAAATACACATACAAGGAAAGGAACAATATACAATAAAAAAGTATACATTAGTTCACTACAAGAACATACAAAATAGAGATATAGGACTGGAGAGTCCATAATTTCAAGTCAACTTACTAGCGTTGCGTTGGGGGCAGAGGCCCCCAAACGAGAAGGGTGTAGACATAAAAGTCTAACCCATGTGCGTGAGATGCCGCAGAAGAAGAAGAGGCCGAGGGTTCAAAATAGGCGCTTAAATACCAAAAAACCCTGGTGGTCAAAAACGGGGAACCAGAGGGAAGATAACTCTTCCAGGCAAGGGAAGACAACCCAACAGAGGTATTTAACTTCCAATAAGAGACTAGCCTAGACCTACCGTGTTACAATTTGTTGGGCCATCCATTTCCTACGACGATAACCGTTACTCAAATCCCCCCTCGACCTTATCAGTAAAATATTTTTAAAAGGTTCTCAATACCTGTTAGGTAATGCAAATCGTCAGGGCTTGCCATAAGGACAATAGGGTTGAGACAATCATATAAGTGGGCTTGATGTGACCTGCCGATTGATCGGAGGGGGCCTCTCCGACCGACCTAGCCTAAGTCAGGGCCAAAGTTGAATTTTTCATGTCATGAACTGCTCAGCCACTAGATTTCCATACTTAAGCATCGCGTGTCGCCATCCACAGCCAACATCTGGCCCCCATTATGTGGGGGTCTTACCCCTCTACAGAGGTGCGGTCGGTGTCTTCTAAAGCCCCAAACGTCATGGCTTAATTATCAACTACCTTCAAAGAAATGAGATTGAACATGTGCTTGTGACCGTTGATAACATTTCGAAACCCTGCATGAAATCTTTTTCAGAAACATTTGCTCTGGTGATAAGAACTGCTTACACTTGCATTCTTTGCATAACGGTTATCGCCGTTGAAAATGGAATCGGTAACCCAAGTTCAAATCCTGGACAAGGCTGTTTACATTTCACTTTTTCTTTAACAAATACCCAAACCTAAAATACTATTTTTGTCGGTTGAAACTCACCTTGAAAAATATTACTCTTTCCTCAACTCTCTCTCCCTCTCTCTCTCTCTCTCTCTCTCTGAATATATTTTAGGCTATTTCCTATAACTCCATCCTAAAAAGGGAAACCACTCTGAATGAATTTTATCTGCTAATTAATCTACCCATTATTTCCCCATTAAACAAGCCCTAATCCCTAACCCTAACCCCGCCTTCTTTTTTCCTTGCAGATCAATAAATAGATAAATAAATAATTTATAAAATTCATTCAGAGTGGTTCCCCTTTTTTAGGTTGGAGTTATAGGAAATAACCGTATTCTATATAACTTTATACCGAAAACAAAACCGCCTATACAGATATAAATTCTTTGTCTTCACTTTTTGGTGTTCATGAATTCTCTTAAAGACTGAATGTCAATTAACATTTCACTTCTCACTAATACTCCCCCCCCCCAGCTACGGGTAAAATAGTATGCATTTACCTAACCCCTCAACCACAAACAAGATGTGATACATGATCAATTTTTAAGCGGAGTTTAACAGGTTTGAATTCAGAGTATTTCTTCCAGACCGATCGGCATATTGCAATATTAAAGGGCCCAGTCTGTCCTACTATTCATTCATAGCTGGATTCATACCTTTGCCAATGGTATTAGTGCTACTAGTAAAATATGCACCTTCCAGGCGTAAGCATTAATGTAATGAAATATATCAAGTTAGAAATTAAATAAGAATGCATATAAAAAGAGTACACTTATTTTAATTACATCTTAATTAGTTTCAAAATAAAATCATTCAGAGGATTGAAGAATAAAACAATAATATTAGAGATCAATAAAAGTCGTCGGGGCGGCCTAAAGTCGGTATCAGCCAATCAGTGAGGGAGTCTATCCCCTTTTCAATAGCGCTAGACCAAGGAGATTGTTTTAGCATCTGAGGTGGAGCGCCACACCTACCATCAGCTCCTTACTTTACCGCAAAGGTCCCTGTGCTACTCATAACGCTGAGTTGGCGAGGACCGGAATCGAACTAGGAACCATGTGGTTTCTAGCCGAACGCTCTACCGACTGAGCTAACCCGGCCCTTTAATAGTACCAAGTAATTACTTATTAAACCCGGTTTTATAAAACCAGTATGCAAATTAACCACGCCATATATTATGCAAACCTTTATTTTTTTACTGATATATAAAACGCATTGCAGGATATTAAATGTACTAATAACATGGGTTGTTTTGAGGCAGATCTGAATCAGATTATCATAGAGGCACCGTAAATAAATAACATTTATTCTATGTATTAATGATTTCAACTATGAATTAAATGCTCATTGACAAACTTTCGCAATTCCTGAGGGTATGTGACCTAAGCAGTTATGTAGTTATGGTTACACACAGACCCCGAATCTCCATTATAATAAGATGTGAAATCAAGAGAGTAAAACAGAAAAGCAGGATGGGTTCTTTAGCCATGGTTAGAAAACCAGTCAAGAAGAAGAAGGAAAACTCTGAATTCATACCAGCTGTACTCCGTTTAGAACGTGAACGTGTGCCACATCCTGATTGAGGTGGAGGGATTCGGTAAATGTGGACATGCATGCTTCATATACTCGAGCCTGAAACAAAGAACAGAAAACGGTGCATTACATCACTTCCGGAAACCCTGGGAAATAATTCTTGGAAGAAGAAACAACAGAACCACAATGGGATCCGGTTACACCACAATACAGCATGGCCACACCCCTCTTTAACAACATCACGTGTTATTGTCCAAGTGGGATGGCGGGTGATGCCATATCCGTCTTACAATCCCAAACTGGCATCAGATTTTCGCTTGTTCAGTCGGATGAAGAATGAAAGCTTTAGGCATGGCGCTTCGATGATTCACACATTGATACCAGATACAAGACCATGGAGTGTCCGAAAGAGTGGTTTCTTTTCAAAAGTAGGCTCAACTGAATTACCACAGGTGTATACTCATATGAATATTACGGGCACAAGTGTTAAAGTTTTAAAAGCAACTGTATGGCCACCTGCCCCCATCTCACAAACCATACGAGTAAGACGGGCTAGACATGCAGGACACTGCTGGAAAAGCAAGGACGAGATCGTAAGAGACGTACTACTGTGGAAGCCAGCACATGGGCACGCTAATGTGGGCCGCCCAGCCAGGACCTACATTGACCAACTATGTGAGGATGCGGGCTGCTGCGCGGAGGAGCTGCCGGAATCAATGAATGATAGGGAAGGTTGGCGAGAGATCGTCATGGTTATCCGTGCAAATTGCTTGGCATGATGATGATGATGATGATAATTAAATATTGAGTTAAAAAGTCTAATGAAGATTACATTGATTTTTTACTTTATTCTAATTGATTTCAATATAAAATTATACATAGAATTGTTTTTAATACGTTTGAGTTTTATTCTTAAAGGTATTAAAACAATGTTATGTATAGTTTAGAAATCAATGACACCAAGTAATTATTTATTAAACACGGTTTTGTTAAATCCGGTATGCAAATTATTCATACTATATACTATGTAAATATTTATTTCTTAATGATATACAACAAAAATTGCAGGATTTTAAACTCAATATTCTTCATACAATGACTGCTATTTACACAGCAGCATTGCAATCAACAAAGCCTTCATCAGATGATGACTCTGGTTTCAGGCATGGTTTCGGGGCCGAAGCATCATCACCACTAACCCAGAGCGCCCCAGCAGTATCTCACGATACCACCAGACTTTGTTGGTTTGATGTCACAATATAGGACTGCCATATCCACGCTGATGCGGTCAGAACCTTCTCTTGAATCTTTTTTTAATTATTTCCTCTTGTCTGGTGGAGAAAGTCCAAGTTTAGACAAAATGCCGAGGTTGAGTTGGTAATAAATCCCCGGCATCCGACTTCAATGGGAAATACATTTGTTATCCATCCGTTTCTGACGCATTGTTCACGTAGGTCTACATATTTTTCCAACTTCCGCTGATGGGCCCAATCAAGATTTTCTTCAAATGGAACTGTCAATTCAACGATAAATACTTTCTTTTGATTAACAGACCAAATGACAATATCAGGACGCTGTGCCGTTAAATAACATAGGCTATTTTGAGGCAAATCTTCATTATGATAAGATGTGAAATACAGAGGGTAAAACAGGAAAGCAGAATGGGTTCTTTAGCCATGGTTAGAAACCAGTCTAGAAGAAGAAGGAAAACTCTGAATTCACACCAGCTGTACTCCGTTTAGAATGTGAACATGTGCCACATCCTGATTGAGGTGGAGGGGTTCGGTAAATATACTCATGCTTTATTTTCTCGAGCCTGAAACAAAGAACAGAAAACGGTGTATTACATCACTTCCGGAAACCCTGGGAAATAATTCTGGAAGAAAAGTCCATAGAATTACAATGGGATCCAGTTACACCATAATACAGCATGACCACACCTCTCTTTAACAATATCACGAGTTATTGTCCAAGCGGGATGCCATATCCGTCTTACAATACCAAACCAGTCTAGGAGAAGAAGGTAAACTCTGAATTCATACCAGCTGTACTCCGTTTAGAATGTGAATGTGTGTCACATCCTGATTAAGGTCCGATGATTCACATATTGATACCAGATACAAAACCATGGAGTGTCCAAAAGAGTGGGATTTTTTTTTCAAAAGTAGGCTCAACTGAATCACCACAGGTGTATACTCAAATGAAATATTACGTGCACAAGTGTTAAAGGTTTAATATAATTAAATATTGAGTTAAAAAGTCTAATGAAGATTACACTGAAGGTAAACTCTGAATTCCTACCAGCTGTACTCTGTTTAGAATGTGATCCACTTAGAACCTTACTTAGGCTAGATGGGTGGTCATAGAGGCCCCCTCCAATCGGCTGGTCACATCAAGCCATAGCACCTATATGATTGCCCCAACCCCATTGCCATTATGGCAACCCCCAACCCTTTTTATTATATGGGTGCTAGAAGGCGGTGGCTGAGGGTCTACATTTCCTGGGAATGACGTTAAACTCTTTGATGATGAGGTTTCAGTTTTGGAGGTTTGGGGGAATATGGACCACCCTTTCATCACCATTGCTTCTTGGTCCACTCTGACCCGGAGTGGATCTGTTAGAGTCCCATCTATGGGTGAAATAGAAAAATGTATTTATTCTAAAAAATTGCGTATCCATTATGAATTAATTTATTTTAAAACTTTATCGGCATTAAATGATCCACTGAGGTTGATATGCCGTAAAGTAAAAGAAGCAAATTTACAACTCGTGTCCTTAGCAACCACATCCTGATTAAGGTCCGATGATTCACATATTGATATCAGATACAAGACCATGGAGTGTCCGAAACAGTTTTTTTTTTTCTTTCAAAAAGAACTTAGGAAATAGGCTCAAATGGAGGATTGCCACGGGTGAAGACTCATATGAATATTACAGGCCCAAGTGTTTAAGTTTTAATAGGATTAAATGTTATACTGAATTAGAAAGATTAATGAAATTAAATACGAACACAAAAAAGATTACACTTTACTTTATTCTAATTGATTTCAATATAAAATTATACATAGGATTTTCTTTTTTAATAAGTTTGTGGATAAAACAATAATATCAGAATGTCAGGAAGGAATTATTTATCAAACGAGATGTGCATACGTGCTAAGAATAACTATTTGTCTACATCTTATTGTTATCAATATTGTGTGTCTGTCTGTCTGTAACCGAAACTACGTCGCCAGCAACGTCACAATTCCTTTACTTATTTACGTTATATTCTCAATGGTTATTAAATAATCATTATGTAATCTTAATTAGCATCTTATTTATTAATAATGTCTCTATCTCTGAGATATCTCTGAGATAGATTTGCCCCATTCTGTTTTTTTTTCTGGGTCACTCATGTTACGCAACAATGAAATAACTTAAATATCTATAGCAAGTAAAATATTTACAGTAATTATTGTGACCAGATGAAATAGGAAGACTAAGTAGCGTCAACTATCCAGTTAAAGGGAAAAACAACTATTAAAAATATCATCAAGCCTCATCTAAAAATTCAGACCGATAATTTGATAAATTTCTCTCTTTTTGCACAGTTGGTGAATGTCTTTGGTGAATGTGGTTGGTGACTGTCTTTGCAACACGACTGACCTAGAAGAAGAAATGAATTAAGTGCGACCGACCACCAATCCGAAGTCCAGACGCTAGAGGATGACCGTAAGATACCAAAGATGAGCAGAAGAATAATAGAAGTAAAGAAGAGTATACAACATTAATTCTATTTTTTTTAAAGTTTAAGTCCAACAAGGGTTAGGATTAGAGTTTAGGGTTTAGGGTTCGGGTTGAGGTTTAGGGTGAGTATAATGGGAAATAAATAGATAATTTGGGTTCTGTTTTTTTCTAGGTCACTCATGTTACTCAACAAGGAAAAAACTTAAATCTCTATAGCAAGTAAAATATTTACAGTAATTATTGTGACCAGATGAAATAGGAAGACTAAGTAGCGTCAACAATCCAGTTAAAGGGGAAAACAACAATTAAAAAATATCATCAAGCCTCATCTAAAAATTCAGATAGATAATTTGATAAATTTCTCTCTTTTTGGACGGTGGTGGTGGTGCTGGTGGTAGTTAGTATTGAATTCCTGAAATCGTTTGTTTTTTTCTTTCTCCATAAATTCATTAGTCTCACATTACTTTATTAAACCATTTGAAGTGAATACATACAGAAAACAAATTGCGATACATTTCCCTCTAATCTATATCAGAATGTCAGGAAGGAATTATTTATCAAACACGTTTTTGTTAAAACCGGTATGCAAATTATTTACACCATATACTATATAAACATCTATTTCATAATGATATATAACAGACATTACAGGATTTTAAACACATTATTAACAAGGGTTGTTGAGGCAAATCTATCACAGAGATAGAGACATTGTTAATAAATAAGAGGCTAATTAAGAGTACATAATGATTATTTAATAACCATTGAGAAATATAACGTAAATAAGTAAAGGAATTGTGACGTTGCTGGTGACGTAGTTTCGGTTACAGACAGACACACACACAATATTGATAACAATAAGATGTAGACAAATAGTTATTCTTAGCAGGTATGCACATCTCGTTATTTGTAAGCGCTTGTAGTGCAATGGTTATTGACACTTAAGATTAATGGTTATCGTCGTTGAAAATGGACACGGTGACCCGAGTTCAAATCCTGGGCGAGGCTGTTTGCATTTCACATTGCGCTAATATCCTTGGGGAAGATATGAAGCCAACTATTCTCTCTCCAGGTATGGGTAAATAGCAGGACAGACTGGACTCGTCCAAGATGAAATGTAAAACTGTAAATCTTGATTATCTGGTGTCGAATTTCTGCCGAATTATTATTTCTTATGAGTGCCGTCCCCTCATCTAATTAATGGACCATTCCGTTTTTATCTTAAAGAAAGAAAGAGAAGAAAAATTATATTATACACAGGGAAAATATAATAAGAAAGAAAGAAAGAAAAAAAGAAAGAAAGAAAAAAAGTAGGGGAAAGATAAAGATAGGGATGAGCCCGCGGAAGCGATGACGCTAATCTGTTTCAAGGAAAAGATGAGAGACGGAGAGTTTGGGGTCTGCACCGAGCTTATATTTATTACAGCGCGTGGTGTAATGATTAAAGTCATGGGAAATGGACTCATCGCTCCGAGTTCAAATCCTGGATGGGTAATTGCATTTCACTTAGCGCTAATACCCTTGGGAAAGGTATGAATCCTACTCTCCCTCCAGCTATGGATAACTAGTATGGCCGACTGGACTCTTTAACCTTGGTCAGGCAACGCGTCTAGGAGAAGGAAAACTCTGAATTGAAACCAGTTGAACTCCGCTAAAGAAATTGTCCTTGTGTCACATCCTGCTCGTGCGGAGGGGTTGGTATATATATATATATATATATATATATATATATATATATATATATAATTTAATATACCAAACTTGTTGGTAAATCCTCGAGGTGAGAAAAAACCCAGCAAATAGTTTGATTGTAAAAATATACTACCAAACATCACCCGGGGAGAAAAAATTAAACATAAGCCACAAATTTTGTAATAAAACTTAGAGTTAGGGTTAGGGTTTAGGGTTAGGGTTAGTTTAATGGGAAATAAATAGATAATTTGGGTTCTGTTTTTTTCTGGGTCACTCATGTTACTCAACAATGAAATAACTTAAATATCTATAGCAAGTAAAATATCTAGAGTAATTATTGTGACCAGATGAAATAGGAAGACTAGGTAGCGTCAACTATCCAGTTAAAGGGGAAAACAACTATTTAAAAATATCATCAAGCCTCATCTAAAAATTCAGACCGATAATTTGAAAGAAATGTCTCTCTTTTTGGACGGTGGTGGTGCTGGTGGTAGTTAGTATTGAATTCCTGAAATCGTTTGTTTTTTCTTTCTCCATAAATTCATTAGTCTCACATTACTTTATTAAACCATTTGAAGTGAATACATACAGAAAACAAATTGCGATACATTTCCCTCTAAGATTTTAGACTCTGCGTTTCTACCGGAAGAAATGTTTAATAAGTAATTTAATTAAACAAATTTTGAGATGAAAAGGTTCATAAGCAAAGTGGGTATTTTGGATGGCTACTTAATTTCATTTTGCCGTTGCTGTCGGCATTGGCAAACTGTGACGCCAGATCGTTTTCTTTATTGCTGGTACACTTTAACCCATTACTATCCGGCTAAGGATATTCGGTAAAGAGTAAGGCATCGTCAATACCATCAGCTAACGCTAAAAATAAATAATAATGGTAATAATAATAATAACAATTGAGCAAGAAATTCAATTTTCACCATTCTACTAAATGGTATATGCACAAACCTGAATCTATTCTAGAGAATGAGAGGCATAAAATCCTTTGGGGCCTTGAGATACAGACGTATCACCCAATCCTGGTCAAGAGACCAGACCTAGTATTAATTAACAACAAGAAGAAAACATGTCATCTTGTGGATTTTGTCGTCCCAGTGAATCACAGTGAAGAAAACGAAAAGATAAACGAATACTTGGATCTGGTCAGAGAGCTGAAGAAACTGTGGAACATGAGGGTGAAGGTAGTACCAATCGTAATTGGGGGCCCCTGAGAACGGTCCCACAGAAATTGGAAAGGGTCTGGAGGAATTGGAAATCCGAGGAAGAGTCAAGACCATCCCGACAACAACATTGTTGAAATCGGCTAGAATACTCAGAATTGTTCAGGAGACCTATGGAGACTTGTTGTCTCTCAGACTCTAGTGATAGACCATCATCTAACACTAGTGTAAAAAAAAACTAACAAGGAGTGAAATAATAATAATAATAATAATAATAATAATAATAATAATAATGGGAAGAAAAACAATTATATGGACACTTCAAACGATAAATTGGAGAGGTTGCACACGAAAAGACCTGGACGTGGTTAAGAAAAGGAAACCTTAAAAGAGAAACTGAATCACTAATAATTGCTGCACAGAATAATGCCATAAGGACAAACTATATCAAAGCGAAAATTTATAAGACCCAACAAAATAGAAAATGTAGATTATGCGGTAATAGAGATGAGACTGTAAACCATGTACTAAGCGAATGTAGCAAACTAGCACAACGGGAGTACAAAACCAGATACGACTGGGTTGGGAAGGTGATCCACTGGGAATTATGCAAAAAGTTTAATTTTGACCATACAACAAAATGGTATATGCATAAAGCAGAATCTGTTCTTGAGAACGAAACACAAAATTCTCTGGGACTTTGAAATAAAAACAGATCACCTTATCCCAGCAAGAAGACCAGACCTAGTGTTGATAAACAAAAAAAGAAAGAACTTGCCAACTGGTGGATTTTGCAGTGCCAGCAGACCACAGGGTAAAGCTAAAGGAAAATGAACAAATGGACAAATATTTGGACCTTGCCAGAGAACTGAAAAAGTTATGGAATATGAAAGTGAAAGTGATACCAATTGTAGTTGGTGCACTTGGAACAGTCCCAAAAGGATTGGAAAGTTTGGGTATCAGAGGAAGGATTGAAACCATTCAGAACACTGCACTGCTGCAATCTTCCAGAACACTCAGAAGAGTCCTGGAGACCTGAGGAGACTTGCTGTCAATCAGACTCCAGTGAAAGACCATCAGCCAATGCTGATGTGAAAACTCAAAAGGAGTAAATAATGACAACAACAAAAAAGAGAACTTGTCAACTGGTAGATTTTGCTGTTCCATCAGATCACAGGAGAAGATGAAAGAAAACGAAAAGTTAGACAAATACTTAGACCTCGCCAGAGAACTGAAAAAAACAACAACTGTGGAATATGATGGTGAAATTGATACCGATAGTAATTGTGGCACTCAGATTACAGTGAAAGGCCATCAGTTAGGCTGGTGTGAAAAACACCCATAATAATAATAATAATAATAATCTTATTATAATGGAGATTGTGGGTTTGTCTGTCTGTAACCGAAACTATATTACTATACAAGTCACAAATCCCTTTGTTATTTACATCACATTCTCCATGATTTTATTTTTTATTTAAACCTCAATTATTAGTAAAATTGTTTTACATCATTAAGACTGTTAACAATATCTACATACTAATAACCTGCAATTATATTTATATATTCAACGAAATAGCGGTTTACAGTGTGAATGGGAAGGCTAATTTGCATATTGATCTTAAAAAATTTGATTTTAATAAATATATGCTTAGTATTATTGATTTCTAATTGTTTGGTTTTATCTTAATAAATATGAGCAAAAATCTCGGGGATAATCTTAACAGAAATCTATTAACATAAAGAAATAACTGTAATTTTATTCTTTTCTTCCTATTTTAACTAAATAGTTAAATTAGGGAAATTTACCACTGAAAGACGGGAGTAAGGGAAAATGGTGGAACAGTTAGTTTCAAAGTTGTTCTATTTTCCGATTATACCCCCTCTGTTCCAAATATTTTTATCTGAATTCTTATTCAGTTTCATTAGCCTTTCTAATTTAACATGATATTTTATTATATTAAAACTTAAATACTTGCACCCAGAGGGTGCATATATTTGCTAGTAATAATAATAATGCTATCTAACAATTACATCACTTCTTTTCATGGTTCGTCTTCGCTATTGTGTCATTAACTACTCCAAGAACATTTTCATGATGTGGTCTGTAAATGATTAGGAATGGTTTTCTCTTTATAAACAATAGCATTCGTTATTGTGGGAATTTCTCTTCGAAATGATTTCATCAAATTTCAACTTGAACGAATTTATCAGTGTGGGTGGTAAAGTTTTCTAACCACGTTTATAACAGGATTCTCTTCGGGTTGAATTACCGGATATTTGAATTAGGATTTATCATTATTTGTTCAATTACAGCATAATACTGTATATGTATATATAAATGTACTTGTTTGCACGTACCTGTTTACCTACACAGAGAGTGTGTGACGTGTTTTACACTCCCGTTCTCATACGTTGACTCAGTTGTCACATTAACTTTGAACATTTACGGCGTAGGTACTTTATTTTGTTGTCCTACACTCCTACAATGACTCGATCTTCACAAGAGACGTTATTGATATTTATTATACTTAGTTTAATACCTTATAAGGACATATATACGAGGACCTCATTTCAGTAATATTGATAGGCTAAGCATTGGTTTGGTTTGGTTTTGTTTTACGGCATATCAACCTCAGTGGGTCATTTAATGCCGATTAAGTTTTGAAATAAATCAATTCTTAATGGATAATACAATTTTTTTATAAATAAATTTTTCTATTTAACCCATAGATGGGACCCTAACAGGTACTACCACTCCGGGTCAGAGTGGACCAGGGAGCAATGGCGATGAAGGAATGCTCCACATTCCCCAAACCTCCAAAACTGGAGGTTTAACGTCATTCCCAGGACATGCAGACCCTCAGTCACCGCCTTCTAGCACCCATATGATAAAAAGGGTTTCGGGCTTGCCATAAGGGCAATAGGGTTGGGAAAATCATATAGGTGCTAGGGCTTGACGTGACCAGCCGATTGATCGGAGGGGGCCTCTCCGACCGCCCGTCTAGCCCAAGATAGGGCGAAAGTGGAGTATTGCAGGTCATTATGCTAAGCATTGCATCACAATATTGAAACCCTTTCATACTGAATGACCTAAGACTATTCGACACAATGTCTGTCACCTGTATAGTCTTGATTCTTCCTCTGATTTCCAATCTTTTTTCCAGACCCTTTAGGACCCTGTGCACCAACTGCAATTATAATGATATCATCGTCACAGCTTTATTATTATTATTATTATTATTATTATTATTATTATTGAGTTTTTCATACATGCCGTATCCTGTGGTTCACTGGAGGCTGAGTGACAGCAAATCTCCTCAGGTCTCCAAGACTCTTCTAGGCGATCTTAACAGTGCCGTATTTTGGATGGTTTCGATTCTTTCTCTGATTTCCAATTCACCCAAATTCTTTTCCGTGGCTGTGGGAACCGTTCTGAGGGCATCAATTATAATTGGTACGACCTTCACCTTAATATTTCCCAGTTTTCTCAGTTCTCTGGCAAGGTCAAAGTATTTGTCTATCTTTTCGCTTTCTTTCATTTTCACTCAGTGGTCGGCTGGGACGGCAAAATCCACGAGATGACAGGTTCTCTTCTTCTTGTCAATTAATATTAGGTCCGGTTTCCCGGCCGGAATTCGGTGACCCCTCTGTACCTCGGAGTTCGAGAGAATTTTAAGCGTCTCATTCACCAGGAGAGGTTCACGATTTAGTTGTATGGTAAAAATGGAATTTCCCTGAGGATTGAACCCTGTCAACTGAGCAGTCCATGACATGTAACACTCCACTTTGGCCCAATACTTAGGCTACACAGGCAGTCGGAAAGACCCCCTACGATCAGTCGGCTGGTCGTGTCAAGCCCTAGCAGCTACATGATTGTCCCAATCCTACTGCCCTTATGGCAACCTAAACCCCTTTTTATCATATATGTGCTAGAAGGTGTTGGCTGATGGTCTTAGGGACCTGTGTATGACGTTAAACGCTATCTGATGGTGCGGTTCCAGTTCTGGAAATGTGGAGTACCCTTTCATCGGCATTACTGCCAGATCAACTCTGACACGGAGTGGTAGTACTTATTAGGTTCCTATCTATGTGGTGAATAGAAAAAATGAGTTTAAAAAAACTGTGTTTAAAAATGTGTTTTAAAAAAATTGAGTATCCATCAAGAATGAATAAAACAAAAGGTCTTCGGCATAAAATATCCCAACATGGGGTTGACATGCCGTAAAATCCAAAAAGATTGAATACCCATCAAGAATAAATAAAACAAAAACGTCTTTGACATAAAATAACCCAACAAGGGTTGACATGCCGTAAAATCCAAAAAGATTGAATATCCATCAAGAATGAATAAAACAAAATGTCTTCGGCATAAAATATCCCAACATGGGGTTGACATGCCGTAAAATCCAACAAACCAAACAATCCAACTACAATTAGTATCTACACCAGCTTGAACTGCATCGCTCACGTGATATACGCGTCACAATGATGAGAATGTAATTTGGAAAATCATTTACTAAAAACAAAACTAATAAGTGGTCGTATGATGTAACTACATGAAGTTTCTTGTTTTCAACTATGTCCACATTGGACCCATATATATACGCTCTTCTATATAAGGAATGGAGCACTCTGTGACGGCCTTTACACACAAAGCGATGTGTGTATTAAAAAACAGTTAAACTCCCCTTCCCATCCTGTAAGTGAAGACAGCCTAATGGTTAAGGTGCCGGACTGACACACAACCGATCAGATTTCAATTCCGGCTGTAGGTAGCTTACAAAATGTCTAGCCACACTGAAGAGACTTGATAAGTCGAAACACATGTCTGTGAATGACCATATATATATATATATATATATATATATATATGACATCTAACTGTTCCCCCATGAGCTGGATGTGACACGCATGTAAAATATTACAAAACCATATGACCCGTCCTCGTATTATCTGTTTGAAATCAAATCATTCAGGATGGGACCTTAGTGGCTGAGCAGTCCATGACTTGCAACACTCTACTTTTGCCCTTACTTATGCTAGACGGGCGGTCTATGAGGCCCTCTACGACAAGCCCTAGCACCTATAGAGCTTATTGTCCATATGGCAAGCCCCGATCCTTTTTATCATATATGTACAAGAAGACAGTGACTGAGGGTCTTAATAAAATCTATTTGATAGTGAAGTTCCGATTCTAGATTGGGGAATGTGGAGTAACCCTTGATAGCCATCACCATTGCTCCCTGGTTAATTCTAACCCCAAGTGGTAGTACCTGTTAGAGTATGGGGATAAATAAAAGTAAAAATAAATAAAACAAAATTAAAACAAAATTAAATTGAATAAATGAATAAATAAAAAAGACACACAAATAACAATCTTAGGACAGGAAGAGCCCTCTGGGCATGCACAGGAAAAAACCCAAGTTCTTGGCATTGAAAAGGTCTAAAAAGACGCTTCGACTTTGAGACTTTGGAGAGGTAAATTGTTCGGGAAATATATCCCCTCAACGAAATAGTGTAAACCCGATAATAAAGGTCTTACTTTAAAGTCATCCCTGTCTCTGTTTTTTTCCTTCTCTTCGTTAAATTCTATTTCAGCTCACCAACACACACGAAGTAAGTAGTACTTTTTATTTGGGGATAGGATACAAGACGAATGAACCAAGACTTATTCCCATAAGGGTCCAATTTATAGATTAAATAGAAAAAAATTAAGAGAGTTTTATAATTTGCTTGAAGCATTGTGTATATATTGGTTAGGAGGTTGATTTTGAAGGCTATCACAATGCAGGTGTAAAGAAAAAAAATAATAATACGGTAACAATGTGTGTTAACCTGTATTTTATTCTTGAATTTTCGAGATAAAATCTCTTTTTAAAAGATCACTGGACCTGAAGTAGTCTAGTTATGACATTTCTATTTAAATTAATTTTTTTTTTTTGAAAATGATGGTATTTTTTATATAACTGTATTCTCGTGTTGCATGTTTACGTGAATGCGTTTTTTTTGTTTGTTTGTACGTGTGCGTATGTTGTCATGCGCGTGTCCATGAAAATGCATGTTGGCTGTGACGTTATGACTGAATCCTAGCGCGGGAGTGCACGTGTGTATGTGCGTATGAAAGAGCGTATTTGTGTTTGGTGGCCATGGTGATGTATAATATTTCGTGTTGGATGTAATATAAATCAATTTAATCATTTATTATTATTATTATTATTATTATTATTATTATTATTTTAAAAAATTAGTTTAAAAATAATTTCAAAAAACCCTGTAAAAATAAATTTGCACACACACAAAATGATATGAACTATTTCAGTTTCCATTGCTCTTAAAAATGTTGGTATGGTCAGGTTCTTTGTTTAATGGCATATCAACCTTCTTGGGTTATTTAATATCAAAGCCACCCATGTAGATGAACTGTAAAAAATAAGTAAGTAAAGTCGTCGGAGTAGCCTAGAGTCGGTATCAGCCAGGCAGCGAGGGAGTCAATCCCCTTTTCACTAGTGCTAGACCAAGGACATTGTTCTTGCGTCTGAGGTGGGTGTTACGCATATCATCAGCTCCTTATTTTACCACACAGATTCCTGGGCTACTCATACGCTGAGTTGGTGAGGGCCGGTATCGAACCAGGAACCTGGTGGTTCCTAAGGGGACGCTCTACCGACTGAGCTAATAGGTGTGCTATTTAACTCACGGCTGGGGGATGACAGGGTTAATACTCTCCCTTAGGATATTAGTCCGAAAGTGAATGGTTTAAGAAATAAAGAATTTTTAAGAATATGTTTAAGAAATAAATGAGTTAGAAAAAAATGTTGAATATCCATCAAGAATGAATAAAACAAAAAATCCCTTCGGCATGAAATAACTCCACAAGGGTTGACATGCCGTAAAACACAACCAACAAACCAGCCAGCAAGCCAACCAGCCAACCAGCCAAACCAACCAAATCGTTCATCTCACCTATTTTTGTTCATACAGCTCTTCGGTAAAAGAAGACTCCAATTTGCGGTTTCTTATCCTTTGGGCGTTGGCTGTATTTGACAAACATATTTATCATGTTATGATCATTGTGTGTCCTCATTTCTTATCATCGATTCAACAACGATGACGTTCAGCAAATACGATTTGACACAGGGTCACTTTATATATATATATATATATATATATATATATATATATATATATATATATATATATATATATATGTGTGTGTGTGTGTGTGTGTGTGTGTGAAGAAAGGAAGTGAATCCGACGGTATGTAGTATATTAAGAAAAATGAAAAAACACAGGTTCAAATGGGTTACGTGGTGAGTTTATTGGCCGACGCTGCAGTGTTTCGATCTATTAATTGGATCATCTTCAGGGCATTTGTTGGTATATCGAAGGTGATAAGAAATTATTTATCACAGAATAACGAGAAAAGCGAGTGGTAGTCATTGCTATTCAGTCTGTTTAAAAGTTTTTGAGGTTTGAAAAAAGGGACGGTTTGAAATATGACGTCAAATATTCTCTATTTATGGCGTGAGTATGGGACGGTGTAAGTGTGTGTATCGAAAGGAAACATTGTGCATTTTTTAGGTATGTGGTTGTGTGTGTGTGTGTGTGTACACCACTTAACCCATTTAAACCTGTGTTTTTTCATTTTTCTTAATATACTATATATATATATATATATATATATATATATATAAAAGATAAATCTAATGAGTCAGACGAACCTACTATTAGTTTCGCTTAATGCTCTTCAGGGCTAAGAGTCAGATCTTAGCTCTGAAGAGCATTAAGCGAAACTAATAGTAGGTTCGTCTGACTCATTAGATTTATCTTTATTAGTTTCTCTACTTAGGTATTGAGCACTTTTTACTTATTAGCTATTCTCCTAGCGGTTATATGAATATATATATATCTTATATACATATATATACATATAAATTGTTTTTTCTTTTGGCCAAATACTGTACCAATAGATTATTTTTTGTTGGTACGAATATCTTGGTCTTTTCTTTTTTTCAAAAAATTTTTCTCCCCGGTTGATGTTTGGTAGTATATTTTTACAATCCAACTATTTGCTGATTTTTTTCTCACCGCAAGGATTTACCAACACGCTTGGTATATTAAATTATATATATATACATATATATATATATATAAAGGGTAAGATGATATGAAAAACACACAGATGTTGTTCAAATAAAGTTTTTATTATGCTGATTTTTCGATTTGTTAAAAATCTTCTTGAGAGCATATGTTGTGTTAAATAAAACAGTTTATGAAAATTGTGACCATTTTGTTTGGGATTAATTCATACCGGATTTTTTAAGAAAATAGAATATTTAAAATTTTAAACAAGAGCCAAGAGGCTCCGGAGTCTTCATGCAACCTAAAGAATAATTTTACTGCTATGGCCAGTTGGAATCCCGATATCACCCTCATGCGGATAGAAGTAATTATACCCAGAGTGGTCATCCACACAGCTATGAGCCGAATGGAAACGAAACGACTAAAACGAAAATAAGTGCCACATTCCGTCATGGAATTTTTATAGAGATTACTAGAAAAGACGAACGAAAAACAATAGAAGAATAGGTGATGGGGGGGGGTGATATTTTACCAAACCGAAAAAGAAAAGAACAATTCTTTGAAAGTCTAAAGTCAGAATATAAAACCAAAACGTCATTTTTCATTCCCCCCCCCCCCGGTCATAATGAGTCGATTGATATATGCACATCCTTTTCAAAGTTAAAATGGCCGGATACAAACGAATCCAGCAAATGTCACAAGGACTTCTCCGCGGAACTTTAAGTCCACTTTAAGCGGGCAAAAATGCAATTCTTCTTGTCTTCAGAATTTCTCTGATAAAAAGAAAAATGAAAAATAACACCGGAATATGAAAATGGTAAAAGACACTCCATTTGATCTTTTCACTCAGAAAATAAATAAATAGATTTAATTGAATAAATTCTTTAAAGTTCACACAGACTTTGAGGAATCACAAGGTTCCTGGTTCAATACCGGCCCTCGCCAACTCAGCGTATGAGTAGCACAGGGATCTGTGCGGTAAACCGAGGAGCTGACTGGTAGGTGCGGCGCTCCAACTCGGACGCTAAAATAATCTCCTTGGTCTAGCGCTAGTGAAAAGGCGATAGACTCCCTCGCCGTCTGGCTGATACCGACATTAGGCCGCCCCGAAGACTTTACTTTTATACTTATGGACACAGTATAAAGGCTTGCCATTTTCTTAACTACGTTTTCAGTGTTTTTAGGGTTTGGTTTGGTTTCAATAGCATATAACCTTCATGGGTTATTTAATGCCAAAGCCATCCTTAAAGAAGAACAGTAGTGGTACTATTTAGCGCATAGCCGGGAGATCTAGGAAATGTGAAGTACCCCTTCATCACCATTACTCCCAGGTCCACTCTGACCTGGAGTGGTAGTACCTGTTAGGGTGCTGAGGGGACCCATACCTCTCCCAACCTTTTCCAAAAATATGACGTTAAACTCTATTTGATGGTGAGGTTCCAGTTCTGGAGCTCTGGGAAATGTGAAGTATCCCTTCATCACCATTACTCCCAGGTCCACTCTGACCCACATTGGTAGTACCTGTTAGGGTACCATCTATGGGTTAAATAGAAGAAAGTGAGTTTATAAAAAAGATGAGTAACCATCAAGAATGAATAGAACAACGTCTTCAGCATAAAATAACCCAACAAGGATTGACATGCCGTTGTAAGATTCAAAGTTAATAATTGAATAACAGCTTCGACACGTTGTGAGACAAAACATTTAATATATATAACAGCACATGGAAATGATAAGATACATAATGTACAGGAGAATAGAACATGTAAATACAAGATACAATATTGAGGTATAAACAAGATACCCAAATGTACCTAACATATAAATGTTACAGACATGGAACTAAAGGATAGTCCATGCTGTATAAAGGACTTACAGTAATGTAAGGGGAGCCAAAGGCCCACCGAGAAGGGGGTAGGCATAAGTCTAACCCATGTGCTCGTTCAGAGATCTTGCTAAAAAGAGGAAGCAGCGTTTGAATGAACGCTCTTAACTACCAGAGGTCCCCCTAGTGGGAACAAACAGCAAAGCAGCGGGAAGATAACTCTTCCTGGTAAAAGGAAGATAATCCCCTACACCATAAAATCCAACCAACCAATCTGAATGCCATAAAAAATTTCAACCGAAGGATCAACTGTGTCGGTGAATCTTTCGACACTCACACGATGAGAATATAGGACACTACTCATTACAATCTATATATCAATGCGCTTGTTCTTTAATCTCCCGACCGTTATCATTTTGCAACACTCTCTAGTTAAGAATGAGACTGTCCAAATCGTCAAAAAATGAAAAAAGAATGTAAATCCTGATTATCTTGCATTGCTCATCCGCCGAATTCTTATTTCAGATGAGTGTTGTCACCTTAGCTAAATAATGGACCATTCCGTTTTTATCAGAAAGAAAGAAAGGGAAGAAAATGATCATGGTACACAGAATAAACATAATAAGAAAGAGATTAGGGGAAATATATATATAGAGAGAGGGGGTGAGCACGCGGAATAAATAACGCTAATATGTTTCAGTCAAACATAATGAAAAGATGAAAAGAAGGAAAGAAAGAAAAAATGAGAAAGAGTTAAATGAAGAATAGTATACTAATATGTTGGTTTACATATTGAACTAAAAGTAATAGCTCTTAAGTAAACATATCACGTAGTTGGGTTTTTGATAAAGTGCCGGATGTAAAAATCAAAACCTCATAAACATTTTGGTGCGTATTGTTTACGAAAAGGTTGCAGTGGTGACCTGGAGTTGAGATGACGTGTTTATGTAGCCGTCATAAGTGTGGCCTTGGGCTGGGAGCTTTTAGCACTTATTTGACACTTAGTTGTGACAGATACTGATACAATTGTTTATATCTATCTATTAATAATGGAGATTGTCTGTATTTCTGTCTGTTACAAAAACTACGTCATAGCTCTACGTCACAGCTTACGTCACAATATTCTTGTTCTATATACACCCACGATTTGAGCAATCAATTTTTAAAATAGTTTTTTACTCTCGTCCTTTTTTTTTGCACTTGGAACAGTCCCAAAAGGATTAGAAAAGGGTTTGGAAAGTTTAGAAATCAGAGGAAGGATTGAAACCATTCAGAACACTGCACTGCTGCAATCTGTCAGAATACTCAGAAGTGTCCTGGAGACCTGAGGAGACTTGCTGTCACTCAGACTCCAGTGAAGGACCATCAGCGTTAGCTGATGTGAAAAACCCAAAGGGAGCAAATAATAATAATAATAATAATAATAATGGAGATTGTCTGTATTTTTGTCTGTAACAAAAACTACGTCATAGCTCTACGTCACAGCTTATGACACAATATTCCTGTACTATATACACCCAAAATTTAAGTAAGCAATTTAAAAAATTGTTTTTTTTTACTCTCGTCCCTTTTTTTTTTTTTTACAGTAACAAGAAGTTAACTAAAAAGTTTACAAATAAATAAATACCTACGATTTTGTGTAAAATTGATGTGGAAAATATTCAAAATAATTGTTTGATTATTACATGCACGCAACATTTTATTTGAGAGGGACGGGGCTCAGTTTTCATTTCAAATTGTTTTATTTTTTTTACTCCTTAAATGAATATGAGGATTTTGCTTACTTATGATACAAACCCTCTGACTGGAATTTTTAACTCCCACCCTCTTAAGCAATGTCTTTCAAAAATTAATTTTTACGACGCCCGGGGGGGGGGGTGTTTTCTGTTGCTAGTTAAAATAATTCTCGTTTTTGAAAGCAAACAGACAGTCAGGCACTCAGACGCCGACACGAACAGTCCGGCTCCGAGGATAGCCGAGTTAGGATAGAAAAAACGAAATTTGTCACAGGCTACGGCAATTTCTAAAATAAGAGGGCTGCCACTAGTAAAAATTGACTTTTGCTGCTAAAATTAATTCCGGAATTTCACCTAAACCAAAACGCCAAACAAAGCTCCTCGTGTCTTTATTTATCCAAACAAGTGTGCAAACCATACTCATATATTACTCCTATTCATTATATATGAATAAAAACAGTTGTTATTGTTTATGGAGTGTTGCCTGATATTTTTTTCTAGAGTTGCCAGCAAACCCGGCAGCTCATTTCTACTAATTTCTGAACATGTTACAAAGACACTCCGACCGAATTGCGTCAATCCTAGTTCTGCAGAGGGTATTGAAAGAGCGGCTGACCGGAGACGCATGTGGTAGTCACGGAAATAATTCATACAGTGACCATGTAGGGGATTATCTTCCCTTTGCCTAGAAGAGTTATCTTCCCGCTGTGTTGCCGTTTGTAGCCACCAGGGGACCTCTGGTATATAAGCGGCTGATTCAAATGCTTCTCTCTCTCTTTCTTACTGCCTCTGAACGAGCACATGGGTTAGACCTATGTCTACCCGCTTCTCAGTGGGGCTTTGGTCACACCCCTTACATTACTATAAGTCTTTTATACAGCATGGACTATCCTTTAGTTCCATGTCTGTAACATTTATATTTTATGTACATTTGGGTATCTCGTTTATACCTAAATATTGTATCTTGTATTTACCATTCATGAATGTGTCCTTTTATCTCTACTCTTATATCTTATTTGTATCTTATGTATCTATGTACTTTTATGTATCTTATAGTTACCATGTGCTGTACACCTATTAAATGTTTTGTCTCACAACGTGTCCGAGATGTTGTTCAATTAATAACTTTGAATCTTACAACTGGTGACCCTGACGTGATGCGAACACACAACCTTCTTGGCCCAAGTCGGCCCCAAAAATGGCCGTAAAAGTACTCTGGACCCACCTTACAACCAGGATAGTATCACTTTTGGGACCCGCGACCCAGGATAGTATCACAGTCATTTTATACCGAAGACGTTTTTGTTTTATTCATTTTTGATGTGTACTCAATTTTTTAAAAAAAAAACTCAATTTGATTAAACACATTTTTTTTAAACTCTTATTTTCTATTTAACCCATAGATGGGACCCTAACAGATACTACCACAGCGGGTCAGAATGGACCTGGGAGTAATGGGGTGAAGGGTTATTTCCACTCCAGAATTGGATATTCACCATCAGATACAGTTTAACGTCATACCCAGGATATTAAGGGCAATAGGGATGGGACAATCATATAAGTGCTAGGGCCTGACGTGATCAGCTGATTCGTTGTAAAAGTGGAAATTGTTTTATTCAGAAATCGCAGCTGGATATTTAGATAATCAATTAAGTTTAAGAAAATACAAATTAATTTTCAGCAGATGAAGAATTTCTTTTTGATGTAGTGGGGGATTCTCCTGAATTTGTGGGTGGGGGATTCTACTGAGTTTGTTTTACGTCATCAAACGCAGCGTTGGACTGAGGCTGAGACTGAGACTGAGGCTTGAAGCTGCAAATAGATTGCACATTTCATATGATGATCAAAATAGTTCATTCTGACAACACCCAACGACATTAGAGGTGCTCAGTGTGTAACGGTTATCGTTGTAGGAAATGTGACCCGGTTTTAAATCCCAAATTTTAAACATGGAGTAATACTCATGGGAAAGGTATGAATACATCTGATCTCTCTCCATTGATGGGTAAACAGAAGGCAGAACTGGGCTCTTTAACTTTGGTGTGGTAAACTATCGAGGAGAAGGAAAACTTTGATTTCAAATCTATTAAACTTCACTGAAAAATATTTGCCTTTGTGTCGCATTCTGCTCGTCGCTGAGTGGTTAGGTAAGTACATACACCTAAAGAAAAAATATATAATGTATATATACAACCTTTTATATCTGTATATCTATCTATCAATCTCAGTCAGTTCGCTCTCTCACCCCTCTCTCTCTCTCTCTCTCTCTACGTATATATATACACACACACACACACATATATATATATATATATATATATATGATTATATATATTTTTACAATGAAAAGGAGTAACCTACTCGAGTTTCATCGATTGATTCTTCAGGGTTACATTAGTTGAATTAATCGAGTTTTCGATTAATCTCAGTTGGTATAATACATGCCCGTTGGAAATAAATTTTTGCTCTACATTGTATTGAGCACTTTGTATTTGTTTTTTCTCAGTCTTAACCCCTGGATACTGTGCGCTTCCAACGATCGTACTCATACCCACCGGTAAGCTACTACTTATACATTAGCAAAATATATAATATATAATATATATATATATATATATATATATATATATCAGTCTGTCCATATCTATCGAATATTAACACATTAAACAGAATCTATGTCTATTTGCCATAACTCCAACCAACATAAAAAGGGGAACCACTCTGAATGACTGATACATTATTTATTTATTTATTGATCTTCTAGGAAAAATGAAGACGGGGTTAGGGTTAGGGTTTAGGGTTTACGGTTAGGATTAGGGTTAGGGTTTACGGTTTACGGTTAGTTTAATGGGAAAATAAATAAATAAATTATCAGTCAATCAGAGTGGTTCCCATTCTTTATGTTGGTGTTATAGGAAATAAGCGAATATATTTGCTATGTTCGTGACTGGGTAGAGTAATGAGAAGAAAAAAATAAACAAAAAAAAATATAGTTTCACTTTGGTAAAAAAAAATTATATGTAACATGAGGAAAATAATATAAAGTATTAGTTCATATCTTGTTAAAAAAGTTTATAATGAATTATAAGGATTTTCGACTTTGGCTGGTTGGTTGGTTGGTTGGGTTTTTACGGCATGTCAACCCATTGCCGAAGATGTTTTGTTTTATCAATTATTGTTTTGTTTTGTTTTACGGCATATCAACCTCAGTGGGTCATTTAATGCCGATAAAGTTTTGAAATAAATCAATTCTTAATGGATAATACAATTTTTTTATAAATACATTTTTCTATTTAACCCATAGATTGGACTCTAACAGGTACTACCATTCCGGGTCAGAGTGGACCAGGGAGCAATGGTGATGAAGGGCTGCTCCACATTCCCCAAACCTCCAAAACTGGAACCTCACCATCAGATAGAGTTTAACGTCATTCCCAGGACATGTAGACCCGCAGCCACCGCCTTCTAGCATCCATGTGATAAAAAGGGGTTGGGGCTTGCCATAAGGGCAATAGGGTTGGGAAAATCATATAGGTGCTAGGGCTTGACGTGACCAGCCGATTGATCGGAGGGGGCCTCTCCGATCGCCCGTCTAGCCCAAGATAGGGCCAAAGTGGAGTATTGCATGTCATGAACTGTTCATCCACCTGGGCTCTATCCTTAAGCATCACGGGTCGCCACCCACGTCCAACAGGTGGCCCCATTGGGGGAGTCTTACCCCTCTGCAGAGGTGCAGTCGGTGCATTCTAACGCCCAGCCGACAGGGCGGTATCAATTATTGACGGGCATTCAAAAATCATTTAAACTCATCTTTTTAAATTTCTAAAAACTCATCTTTTTTTCTATTTAACCCAAAGATGGGACCCTTCCCCCATCAAGTACTATCACTCAGGGTCAGAGTAGACCTGGGAGTAATGGCAATGAAGGAGTACTCCACACTCCCCAGAGCTCCAGAATTGGAACCTTACCATAGATATACTTCGGAAAGGATAATCTATACATATATAAAGGACAGTTGTGTGTATGTGTATGTCCGGAGGAAACTTCGAAAATAAAACAATTAACGACAAAGTAAATATATATACACATTAAATATCACTAGGGCTTGCTTTTTTAACAAAAATTATAGAGATTTGCTTTATATTCGTGAAGATAATTAAAAAATAAAAATTTAAAGGATGACATCATGGATTTTTTTTCATTTAATATTTCAGATAGTAGACATTAACATTTATTTTCAATGCAAAGTAAATATATATACACATTAAATATCATCAGGGCTTCGTTTTTGAGTAAATATAATGAAAGTTTGATTTATAATAGTGAAGATACTTAAAAAAATAAAATTTAAATAATAATAGCAGAGATTTTTTTTTTTGGCATTTCATATTTTAAATAGTAGACATTAAGTTTTATCTCCAGAGTGGCTGGATCAATCCAAGGACTTTTTTTACATAGGGATTTTAATGGGGCATACTACGAGGATCGAACTTGCGATTTTAATAATCTTATTTTATCTTATATCTTATTATAATGGAGATTGTGTGTTTTTCTGCCTGTAACCGAAACTATATTACTACTCAAGTCACAATTCCCTTAGTTATTTACGTCACATTCTCTATGATTCTATTTCTATTTAAACCTCAATTAATAATAAAACTGTTTGACTTTATTAATACTGTTGGCCTTACCTAAATACTAATAACATGCAATTGTATTTATATATAAAACAAAATACCAGTTTTCAGTGTAAACGTAAAGCTAATTTGCATATTGATATTAAAAAAACTGATTTTAATAAAAATGTGCTTGGTATTATTGATTTCTAATTGGTTGGTGTTATCTTAATGAATATGAGTAAAAATCTCTTCAATAAATCCTATAAGAAATTCATTAACAAGAAGAAATAACTGTAATTTTATTCTTTACTTCCTATTTTAACTAAATAGTTAAATTAGGAAAATTTAGCATTGAAAAACGGAAGTGATGAAAGAATATGTTTCAGTTGTTCTATTTTCTGATTATACCCCCTCCGTTTCAAATCTTTTTATTTGAATTCTTAATTAGTTTCACTAGCCTTTCTGATTTAATCTAATATTTTATTACATTTAAACTTAAATACTTGCACCCGGAGGGTGCATATATTTGCTAGTTATTATAATGGAGAAACTATATTCCTACTCAAGTCACAATTCTCTTAGTTTTTCACATTCTCCATGATTTTATTTTTATCTAAACCTCAATTATTAATAAAATAGTCTTACATTATTAATACTGTTAACTATGTCTACATACTGACAACATGCAATTATATTTATATATACAACAAAATAGCGGTTTACAGTGTGAACAGGAAGGCTAATTTGCATATTAATATTAAAAAATCGAATTTAATAAATATGTGCTTAGTATTATTGATTTCTAACTGTTTGGTTTTATTTTAATGAATATAAGCAAAAATCTCTTCAATGAATCTTAAATAAAATCCATTAACAAGAAAAAAAATCCATTAACAAGAAAAAGTAACTGTCATTTTATTCTTTACTTCCTCTTTTAACTAAATACTTAAATTAGAAAAAATAACAATGAAAGACAAGAGTGATGGAAGTGTAAGTTTTAGTAGTTCCATTTTTTATTATACTCCCTCTGTTTCAAATATTTTATTATACTCCCTCTGTTTCAAATCTTTTATTATACTCCCTCTGATTCAAATCTTTTATTATACTCCCTCTGTTTCAAATCTTTTTATCTGTATTCTTATTTAGTTTCATTAGCCTTTCTAATTTAATACAATATTTTATTATATTAAAACTTAAATACTTGCACCCGGAGGGTGCATATATTTGCTAGTAATAATAATGGATATGTGAGACTAATTTTTTTACCTCTCCGACTACCCAGGCAACGCCGGGTAGCTGCTGCTAGTTGAGAATAAAGGAGAAAGAAAATGTTGAAATGATGTTTTTAATCTGATTAAAATCGAGAGTGTTTTGAATGAATTAAGTCATCATGTAGGAGTGTCTGTCAAGAAAGCCAGAATTTCCCTGCCACATATTCAGTCTAAATCACTTGACAACTGACCCAAGAGACATCTTAATTCTTAGATTCTGTCTAATTTGATATTTTCATGTTTTACTCTGTTAATCATGACGTACATTTTTCTTCTTTAGATTAAAGTATAAATAGAAAGAGAAGAAAAGAATTATGTTTCACCCGTTGGGCGTGAACCTAACGATGCTTAAAATTTCCAGTTTTTATTATTAAGACAAGCAAGAATAGACACCACCCCCACACACACACTTCCAGGTGTAAATATTTAAATTTTAATTCAATAAAATATCTTAAATTAGAAAAAAAATAACTAAATCAAATAAGAACGGATATACCAATATTACGCTTATTTTAATTACATTTTAATTGGTTTCTATATAAGAATTATTCATAGAATTGATTTTTGTACATTGGAGAATATAATAATATTAGCGATCAATAACACCAAGTAATTATTTATTAAACACGATTTATTAAAACCAGTATGCAAATTAACCAGACCATATATTATGTAAACCTTTATGTTTTTTAATGCTATATAAGACACATTGAAGGATTTTAAACCCACTAAAATGGGGGTCCGGTGTGCTTCGGCCACTGGACCTGTGTTTTAATTAACGGCGTGATCACAGGGGACCACCCCCCAGGCAACACCTGCCCCCTTGACTTACAGGGGCAGGGCTGGGTTTATTGCCCAGCGCCTGAGGCGCACCCCTTGAGGGGGAATGCCGAGGGGATCGACGAAATTTTTGTTCTTTCACACCCATGAGCTTCGGCTTGTGGGTGGGCCCACATTAAAACGAGGCCTTGTGCCCAGCCCATACAAGTGGGGTATGAGGCAAATATCTCCACTAAAACGGGGGTCCGGTGTGCTTCGACCACTGGACCTGTGTGTTAATTAACGGCGTGATGCCAGGGGGCCATTCCCCCAGGCAACACCTGCCCCCTTGACTTAAAGGGGCAGGGCTGAGTTTATTGTCCAGTGCCTGAGGCGCCCCCCCCTTGAGGGGGAATGCCGAAGGGATCGACGCAATTTTTGTTAGCCCATGTAAAAATGAGACCTTTGTGTCCAGCCCATACAAGTGGGGTATGAGGCAAATACATCCCACCACGCAACACCTGCCACATCGATTTAAAGGTGCAGGGCTGGGTTTATTGCCCAGTGCCTGAGGCGCCCCCTTAAGGGCGAATGCCGACGGAATCCAGGCATTTTTGCATCCGCCACCCATGAGCTTCGGTTCGTGGGTGGTCCCACATTAATAGGGCCTTGTGCCTAACCAGTACAACGTGGGGTACATGGTAAATACCCGGCCTTTGTGTCCGGGGTCCGGAGGCTTTGGTCACTGCTCTATTCGTGTTAAATTAACGGTTTAATCCCAGGGAGCCATCCCCCGGCAACACCTGCCCCTTTGCAGGGCTGAGTTTATTACCCAGTGAGGGGGGAATGCCGATGGGATCGATGCAATTACGCATTCACCATCTCATGAGCTTCGGCTCGTGAGGCTACCCACATTTAAAGACCTTGTGTCATACCTGCATACGTGGGATGTGGGGTAAATGTTTTAATAACATTGGTTGCTTTGAGGGAAATCTAACTCAGATTTTCATAGAGACAACGTTGATAAATAAGATTTGGTAAAACTTAAAAGCCGTAGAATTGATATTTTAAGTGATATTGAACTTAGGGGACATTTATAGTTATTTGTTATAGATGGGGATTTTTATCACCGGAAAAGCACTGTCTAAACCCTACGTTTTGTAAGAGAATAGACCGTACTTCGACACAGTGAGGAGATGGGTGCAGCTTTGAAGAAAGGAGACAAACGACTTTATAGAACAAAACGTTTACTATACGTAAAAACACAACAAATATCAAACAGGGGTCTACAAAAAGCCTAGAAAGAAACAACCAAACGAATTTTATGGAATGTTCAAGAGTTCAATGAGTTTGTTTGGTAAAAGTACTTCTAGGAGAATTGAATGTATCAAAGGGGTTAAAGTGATGGTTTGCAGATAAAATTGCCTGCGGAAACTTAGCTGTTTATCCTTGATATTACTGTTCCACGTAACTGATTGGGCCCTGAAGAATTGGTTATTAGGAGTGCGTTTGCTGCTCTTGCTTCCAACGTGCTGGGGGTTCCTGGTCGTCACCGTCTGGGGCTTCTGACGTTACGGAGAGGTGAGGGTTCCGATTCGTCGCCGTCTGGGGTTTTTAACGATATGGAGAGCAACTCTTTCGAAGTGTAGGTTGATAGTGTAAGAATAGACCGTTAACTCCGGACGCCAGAGTAGAGACGCTCAGACCGTTTTATTTATTTTAATCTTATTTTAATTTAATTCAATTTTATTTAAATCTCCACAGACCGCTACCGGCGTCCAGTGAAAGAGGATCACCATTCCTTTAATAAATTTTCACATATATTGCCGGTTTAGAAAGATGTAAGTTTTTCTAAGTTAATGGATTTTTATTGGGGGAAGGTTTATGTGTTGAAAAATATTTAGAAAATTATTTACTAAGGAGGATTACTAAGGGAGTTAATATTTTAACTAAAATCAAATTTGATAATTACCACTTACAATATCAATTCTAACCCGACTGGTAAGTCATTTGTATTTTAAAAAGTATTAATCCACTTTGAATACCTACATTCACAGTTATTCATGCTTCAAAAAAACCTGGTATATATATATATATATATATATATATATATATATATATATATATATATATAATCTTCTTTTCTAATATTAATATTCCATATTAAATACGTCATATCATTGTTAACATTTCGTTCTCCGCCTATTCATGTTCATGCATGCGTCATCTCACCTTCCATCTTTGCATATGTAATGATCACGTCACTGGTTTTAATAAACAAACACACATATAAAAATTAACGGTTAATAACATCATATTCACACATTCACTATACATTTAACATATTTCATTTTGTCCCTCACATAAACATTACTTAACAGTGTCCTGAAGATGGTACAATATACCGAAATGCTTAAGTATTGACACATAAAATTGTTTCCCCTAATCATAACATCCTGTGTTTGTTATATTTAAAAAATATTTCCTTCTCATATTGTCGGATTAATTTCCTCACCGTATTTCCACACATATATATATATATATATATATATATATATATATATATATATATATATTAATAAATAAGTTATCCACAGACACGTGTTTCGAGGTTTACCTCTCATCAGTGTGGCTATACGTTAACAGCTACCCCTGGTCGGGTTTGAGACCTGAATGAATTTTCGTTCGCCAATTCTCCTACCCGTGTGGCCAGTAGCGGCTGTCAAATTATAGGAGAATATTTAATTGATACATTTCTAAGCGGAAATGAATTCACTAGAGTCCTCGAACTTTGTAAACAAAGTGAGTACTGACTGTTTCCAGGCCATCCGAACTTATTTATACATGTTATGTCAATGATATTGAGGTATTAACGATACTGATCCCTATTTATTCATAAATATAGCACTATATATATATATATATATATATATAATATATATATATATATATATATATTTGTATTGGTGACTTAAATAAATAAATAAATATATATATATATATATATATATATATATATATATATATATATATAAAACAAATTTTTTTGTGATGAAACAAAGAAAATACAGTGCTCAATCACAAATTGTGAGAGCTAATATTTATTTAATTTGCTGAGTTTTTATAGATCAATGTTTATTATAAACAGCTACCCAGGTTTCATGCTAGGGAGCAATCATCAGGTTGTTGAGTTAGATCCCATGGTGTTTATTGAAGATCTTTTCTTAATGTCACATTCTGGACCGCAAATAACGTCGGTTGCTTTCGCGGACGCTAGTGCAATTCGGATTTATTAAAAATTTTAATTTTTGAAAAAATTCAAAAATTCAAAAATTCAAATTTTTAATAAATCCGAAGTGCACTAGCGTCCGCGAAAGCAACCGACGTTATTTGCGGTCCAGAATGTGATATTAAGAAAAGATCTTCAATAAACACCATGGGATCTAACTCAACAACCTGATGATTGCTCCCTAGCATGAAACCTGGGTAGCTGTTTATAATAAACATTGATCTATAAAAACTCAGCAAATTAAATAAATATATATATATATATATATATATATATATATATATATATAATGTCCATGTGATGGGCACATCAGCGTGGGCCGACCAGCAAAGACATACATTGACCAACTCTGTACGAATACTGGATGCAACGCAGTAGACCTTCCAGGAGCAATGAATGATAGGGAAGTTTGTCGAGAGATTGCTATGGATATCCGTGCTGCCGGCTGACATGATGATGATGATGATGATGATATATATAAGCTTCATCTATGTATTTCTGTGGGTGGATCAACATGGATGCAGTCTGACACGTAGACATTAGCAGGATATTGACTTAAAATGTTTACTGTATAATATTCATCACCAATTAAAAAGATTTGATAATTTTTAGTTCAAAGAAAACATCTCATCCCCAATTATTATTATTACTAGCAACAGAAAACACCCTCTGGGCGTCGTAAAAATTAATTTTCGAAAGACATTGCCTGAGAGTGTGGGAGTTAAAAATTCAATGTCAGAGGGTTTGTATCATAAGTAAGACAAATCCTCATATTTATTAAAGGAGTAAAAAAAAAAAAAAAATAAACAATTTGAAATGAAAACTCAGACCCGTCCC
>CM042162.1:68945838-68968338 GCA_023376005.1 Doryteuthis pealeii | reverse complement strand
AATAATAATAATAATAATAATAATAATAATAATAATAATAATAATAATAATGAGCGTCATGATTTCTATAAAATAAAGCGTAATATAATAATAATAATAATAATAATAATAATAATAATAATAATAATAATAATAATGAGCGTCATGATTTCTATAAAATAAAGTGTTAATATGATAAATAATAATAATAATAAAATAATAATAATAATAATAATAATAATAATAATAATAATAATAATAATAATAATGAGCGTCATGATTTCTATAAAATAAAGTTTAATATGATAATAATAATAATAATAATAATAATAATAATAATAATAATAATATAATGAATGATGATTCTATAAAATAAAGCGTAATAATAATAATAATAATAAATAATGAGCGTCATGATTTCTATAAATAAAGCAATAATAATAATAATAATAATAATAATAATAATAATAATAATAATAATTCATGATTTCTATAAATAAGCTTAATATAATAATAATAATAATAATAATAATAATAATAATAATAATGAGCGTCATGATTTCTATAAAATAAAGTGTTATATGATAAATAATAATAATAATAATAATAATAATAATAATAATAATAATAATGAGCGTCATGATTTCTAAAAATAAAGCGTAATAATAATAATAATAATAATAATAATAATAATGAGCGTCATGATTTCTATAAAATAAAGTGTTAATATGATAAATAATAATAATAATAATAATAATAATAATAATAATAATAATAATAATAATAATGAGCGTCATGATTTCTATAAAATAAAGTGTTAATATGATAAATGATAATAATAATAATAATAATAATAATAATAATAATAATAATAATAATAATAATAATAGTGAGCGCCATGATTTCTATAAAATAAAGCGTTAATATAATAAATGTCTTAAATATAAAGAACAGCTAACAGTTCTCCGACCTTCTATATCTAGCTGAGGGAAAAAAAAATAGAAAAATATTTAATTGATTTATCATTAAAAGTAAATGTAATTAAGTAATTCATTTTGGGGTTATTTCAATTTGATAGAAATTTGTCAACTTTTCTGTGTCATAAAACAATTCATTTTTATAATATTCACCAATTGGAATATTATAAGTTATGCTCCTGCGGTTTTGCTCAGTCGGTAGAGCATCTGTCTAGAAGCCACAATATTCTGGGTTCCTCCACTGAGCAAATGCTCGTAACGAGTTTTACTACCAAGAGGAATTTTTACACCCTTGCTTCTTAATAGGTTCAAATTAAAATTTATCTTGGCGCGGTTTTTCTTTGATTTTGGTGTTCCTCGCCCAATGTTATGGACTGATCCAAGTCTCGTGCTATGTATTGCTTTGAACATGTTTTAATCTCGCTGGTTTATTTCTTCAACTAGTTGAAACATACAGCCTAATAAAACTTCCTGTCTATTTGGTTTCTTTCCAGATTTAAATTGATATTAATTGAGAAAGATGAAACATCACATATTGAGAATATCAAAATACTCCTATAATATATATATATATATATATATATATATATATATATATATATATATATATATATATATATTTGGGAGAATATGTGCTTAATTGAAGTCAAACCTAATTTTTTTGAGAGTTAATTCATTAATGATTAATTAGGCGAGATTTAATCATTAATGAATTAACTTTAAAAAAATTAGGTTTGACTTCAATTAAGCACATATTCTCCCAAATATTGTCGGCTGAAAATAGCCATATTTGTTTACGTTCATATATATATATATATATATATATATATATATATATATTAAGAAAATTTGAAAGAACAAGTGTTCCAAAAATAAGATGAATTTATTCATCGACGCTTAAACGTTTTGGTTTCTGTAAACCTTCATCAGGATGTATTAAAGGGTGAAGAAATTGATGGATGTTTTATAGATGACAGGAGATAAAAAAATCTTTATAATTTTTTTTGTGTAACAGTTACACAAAAAAAAAATTATAAAGATTTTTTTTTATCTCGTGTTATCTATAAAACATCCATCAATTTCTTCACCCCATAATACATCCTGATGAAGGTTTACAGAAACCGAAACGTTTAAGTGTCGATAAATAAATTCATCTTATTTTTGGAACACTTGTTCATTCAAACTTTCTTAATATTGTCGGATTTATTTCGATATTTACTCCCATATATATATATATATATATATATATATATATATATATATATAATTCTTTGAACTTCTTGTTGGGTCAGTACTACTGTTTGGCTGCACCACTGGGACCCTAAAAAAGCACCCGGAGAACAAGATAGATGGGAGTTGCATAAGAATGCTGAGTGCTGTGTTAAACTTATCGTGGAAATAACACCCCACACGAAAGTAGCTTTAGGGACGATTACCCCCAATCACACAAACCATCAGTGTAAAATGAAAAAGACATGCTGCAGACAACTGAAGAAATATGTGATTAATGACAAACACACAAGAAATTATGACGGACAAATTAAGCTAACTTTCTTGTATGCGGATTTAATTTTTTGAAAATAATCATTTGTAGCATAATGGTTGGGCCTTACTTGGGAACACCATATTTGTAGCCTTGTGTCAAACAGAAAGAAAGCTTAATAGATGTAGTATGATTCTCAGACCTTACCGGGTGGTCTCTTTGAAGAATCGGCCCGAAACGAAATAAAAACATAAACGAGATTTTGGAGACATGACGACGGGTTTTTGAAGGATTTCAGACTTCTTGACTGTTAATTGTTCTTTGATCCGAACAGCCGTGAACTCACAGTGACCGTAGAAGGAATCGAATGATTAAAACGGATCGAACATTCTTTTCCTTCTAGGAAGAAATAGATTATTCGAGAAAAAGACTCTTCTAGATTGTTCTGTTGAGATAATATATAAGGCCGGACCCTCGCTAGGAGATCAGTAGAGTTGGTTGGAGTTGGAGCTGAGATCGGGAACGATCTGTTGTCGATGAAAACGAAAAGGGCTGTCCTGATATTTGCCGACTGAAAAAAAGTTTGTCACCAAAAGTTTACTCAAAGTACTGAAACACTGGACCATATAAAGACGTTACTTACTAAATAAGCTGACTCTCTCTCTCTCTCTCTCTCTCTCTCTCTCTCTCTCTCTCTCTCTCTCTCTCTCTCTCTCTCTCTCTCTCTCTCTCTCTCTCCCGAAGTTAAGAAGCCGAAATTGAATTTATTCTAATAAACTTCTGAAAAATAAACTCGGTATTATAGTCATCATTTACTACGAAGAAAATACTACGGACAGTATTATGAATGGAAACAAACAACGATATTCCCCTGACCACTAGACACCGAACTTTCCCTGACCATTAGACACCCGTGGAGATGAAGTCAATTGGCCGTAACGAAGAACCACTTGACTTGTAAGGTGATACTCCCTTGACACTGACCAACGAAAGGACTACTAGAATCCTGTGAGTGTTGTAAACAACCAAAAAGTTTACGCGTGTGGAAAACGTCCCGAGACCAGCGACCAGTGAATAACTTTTAATAGTGCACCCACGGAGTGCACGGTGTAACACGCGAGTGTAAAGCCCACAGTGTAAAGACGCACAGAAAGCGCATTGTGAAAAAGGCCACAACGTTACACATTTTTAGGAGGGAAACTTCCGATCCAGATTCAGTCCAAGCTTTTATTTCTCTACCTCTTATATTTACCTTACAAAGCATATTTGCCCCTTTTCCCTGGATTCGAACTCTTTACCCGCTTTCTGTTTACCTACTACCAAGTTTTCTTATTTTCGTTTTATGATGTGATTGTTTTCTATCCGATTCTTTAAGAGAGAAAAAGAGAATATTATGAATTTAAACCAGAAATATTGTTTCATTCAGTTAAACAACATCTGTGTTTTTCATATCCCCCCTCTCTCTATATATATATATATATAAAATATATATATATATATATATATAGGAGAATATGTGCTTAATTGAAGTCGAACCTAATTGTTTGAAAGTTAATTCATTAATAATTAATTAGGCGGGATTTAACTATTTAAATGTAAGGCTAAACAAATCGAGAAAAATCAATTGTTTAGCCTTACATTTAAATAGTTAAATCCCGCCTAATTAATTATTAATGAATTAACTTTCAAAAAATTAGGTTCGACTTCAATTAAGCACATATTCTCCCAAATATTGTCGGCTGAAAATAGCCATATGTTTGTTTTATATATATATATATATATATATATATATATATATGAGTATAGATATTTTCGTCCCGAAACGAAATAAAAACATAAGACGAATTTTTGAAGGATTTCAGACTTCTTGATTGTTAATTGTTCTTTGATCCAAACGGCCGTGAACTCACAGTGATCGTAGAAGGAATCGAATGATTAGAACGAATCGAACATTCTTTTCCTTCTAGGAAGAGATGGACTATTCGAGAAAAAGACTCTTCTAGATTGTTCTGTTGATCAGACTGAGCTCTTTAACCTTGGCTAGGCAACCAGTCTAGGAGAAGAAAAAATCTGAATTCAAACCTGTTAAACTCTGCTAGAATAGGCTCAGTCCTAATTAGTGATCTATTTCACTAACTAAATGCTACGTTGGTGTTAACTTTCATTTAAGATTCCACTATTTTTTTTTGCTTCCTTAAATGTTATATGGTTATTTCCGATATGTCTAACATAAACAAAGGGAAACCACTCTTGACTGATAAATTATTTATTTATTGATTGATCTACTAGAAAAAAAGAAGACGGGTTAGGGTTTGGGTTTGGTGTTAGGGTTAGGGTTTAGGGTTAGTTTAATGGGAAAATAAATAAATAATTTATCAGTAAAGTTTGTTTATGTTGGACTTATAGGAAATAAGCTGTTATATTTAGGTTCCAGGATTTCCCCCTTCTCTTTTGTATATGTTTCTTGAAAAAGTGGGATAGTTCACTTGGTGGTTTGAGCATTTGATTTCGCTAGGAAATCTTCTTTCATGTGGTCTGGGTCTTCAGTCGTGCCCATATATATATATATATATATATATATATATATACATATATATATATATATATTACATTGAAAGTACTTCAAGGTGCGAAATGTATTTTTCTACTTTTTCAAGGTAAGCATTTTTATTTCCTGGGGAATTATGGATTTCTTAAATATCAAAATGTATGTGAGTGTCTGTATTTCTTCAGCCCCCACCCCACTTCTAATGGTTTTCCTTTTGTAGTTCTTACTTTCCTTACTTTCCTTTAGGGTGTTTTTTTTTTTTCATTTCCTCTGCTGTAGCTAATGACAACTCCCTTCTTTTTGATAACACACCTTTGATGCGTTCACGTTTTCATGTGGGTAAGCCTTGCGTTTCAACTTGTAGAAGGTTTTCATTTTATTTCTAATAGGTTTTCGGTATGTTTCTTGTTATCTACCTCAGTAAGTAGATTTCCCGCTTCTAATTCTTTTCACAGTTCGAAGGTTTAACCTGCTGGAAATCAACAAAAAAAAAAAAAAAAAAAGAAAAAAAAAGGGACAGTTTTGCTAAAGGGGTTTCTTCTAATTACGATGAATCTTGGGAATTCTGTTACCATTTCATTTTTCTAAATCAGATTCAGAGAGGGTTTAGGGTTTATGTTTGTATTTGTTGTTTTATCTATTCGCAGGTCCCGTGCTCCATTACCCACTATGGAGTCCAACTTAAGTTGGGAACTTACCAAGAGGAATTTTTATTTACCTTGGTTAAGACGCGAAAAAATCGGGCAGAATACTAGTGTTTGGGGAGGTGGATTTCGAACCCCTGCTAATTCCAGACTTTCAGTAGCCAGAAACCGCGCCTTCAAGTTCAATAGCGGTCAGTGTTTTTTTTTTTTGTTTTTTTTTTTTCACGTAGTTGACACCCAGCCACCACCTTCTAGCACCTTTAAGATTAAAAAAAAAGGGTTGGAATGTTCGCCATCAGATATTTTTTAGAACACGGTTGGGACTCAGTTAAACAGGTGCTTGGGCATGAAATAACCAGTCGAATGCAAGTCACGTCACTACTTAGCACCCCGGATCGTGGACCGCTCAATAACCAGGATCCCGTCCTCAAGCATTGGGAGTCGCCCCTTTGGAGAGGGTCTGATCTCTATGCAGAAACTGCAGTCGTGTTGTATAGTCCTCGAATGTTGTATTGTCCTCGGCCGGAAAACGAAGCTTCCGGCAAAAAGACAAAGAGAAATATAAAAATATATATAAAAAAAAAGGGGAAAATGGAAGCGAGGCTTTCCGGTCAAAGAAACAGGGAGAAGATAAAGGAATATATAACAAATGTCCGTTATCAGATCAAAAGATAAAGACGCGTAGGAGTATCTATCAATATAAAAGGCCTGAGGGTTCGAGCCGACAGGTCAGTTAGACAGGAGCCAGCGGAGGGAGAACAAGTAAGCGACAGACGCTCACGGTCCATTGCAGCCAACGGCTGTGGGACCCACCAGCCCCCTTTACCTCACCATCGCCAGTCATCCCAGCAGTAGTAGTAGTCATTGTCAACACCCACCACCCACCACGGCAGAGATTAAAGAAATAAACTCAAAGTTTTTATAATACCCAAGTGTTGTGATTTTCTAAGTCCGACTACTACATACTTCGCTATGTGACCATATATACCCGCAACGTATACAGATACACGATTTAGAGTAGCAGCGTGAATTTGAAGCCGCTATATAACACATAGAATTTGATGCCAGTACGTAACAGTCGGCGTATTCTGCACTCAAAAAACAGGACGATGTTTAGTAATTATAGTATCTATTCACGTGTCAACTTAAGCTAAAAGAAAAAGAAAAAGGCCACACTTTAGTATCTTGAACAATTCCCAGTAGATCGCCTTTCCCATTCAGTCATGTCTACTCCTGGCATTTATTTTTTGCCAATTTGCGGCATTTACTTATTATGTGCTTAACTGTTTCATGTTTATTACGACAATTTACACTTGTTATTCTCCTGGGTATTAATAACTTTAGATTTGACATCCTTATGGCATTATTTTGTGCTGTTATTAATAGAGATTCAGTTTCTTTCTTCAGATTTCCTCTTCGCAGCCATTTCCGCGCATTTTAAGTCTAATTTAATTTGTTAGTCGCTTAATGTATGCATATAGAACTCTTGACTGATAAATTATTTATTTATTGATCTACTAGGAAAAAAGAAGAGGGGGTTAGGGTTATGGTTAGGGTTTAGGGTTATGGTTAGGGTTAGGGTTATGGTTAGGGTTTAGGGTTAGTTTAATGGGAAAATAGATAATTTATCAGTCCAGAGTGGCTCCCCTTTGTTTATGTTGGACTTATAGGAAATACCCCAAAATTCTATTGTTTCGAAGATGTCGTTTAGAAAAGAGAAACTGAATTCCTATTAACACTCACCGAGAAGTCTATGAAAATTAACTCTGTTATGAGCAAGACAAACAGGAAACAGTTTAATAATAAAGATAGACTTTGAGGACACAGACAGACAGATATATATATATATATATATAAAGATAATCTAATGAGTCAGACGAACCTACTATTAGTTTCGCATAAAGCTCTTCAGGGCTAAAATCTGACTTAGTATCGAGCACTTTTTACTTATTAGCTTCTCCTAGTGGCTATATGAATATATATATCTATCTTATATACATATATATACATATAAATTGTTTTTTCTTTTGGCCAAATACTGTACCAATAGATTTTTTTTTTGTTGTACGAAATCTTGGTCTTTCTTTTTTCAAATTTTTTCTCCCTGGTCGATGTTTGGTAGTATATTTTTACAATCAAACTATTCGCTGGGGTTTTTCTCACCGCAAGGATCTACCAACACGCTTATATATATATATGCCCAGCATCTTTTCATTCAAACAGATTTGGTTAAATATCCTTTTTTTTTTTTACTTTTTTTTTAAGTTTTTTTTTTCAAATTCTCTTACAACGAAATAAATCTTTTTCAAGTTTTCTAATAACGAAAGGCTTAAATGGTCAAGAAAAGAACCGAAAGTACTTGGTTTAACTCTTTCCAACAACTGAGGATATGCCTCAGTTTATAATAATCTAGGGTCGGTTTATCTCAATCGGACAAGCATTCCTAGGAATCGGAAGGTTCATTAATAAACAAAATTAACATACATTTTCCGTTCCAACTTATAAAAAAATAATCAGAAAGAGAATATAAAGTAGAAAACATTTCCTATTCGTTAAAATACTGCTTGACCGATCCTCGAGCCGAGTTCAGTTTTTGAACAAAGCTGTTGGCATTTCCCATAGCGCTAATACCCTTGGGAAAGGTATGAATCCAATTCTCTCTCCGGCTATGGTTAAATAGCAGGGCAGACCGGGCTCTTTAACCATGGGTAGGCAACCAGTCTAGGAGAAGGAAAACTCTGAATTCAAACCTGTTAAACTCCGCTTAAGAAATTGACATTGTGTCGCATCCTGCTCGTGCGGAGGGGTTGGTATATATATATATATATATATATATAATAAAAAAAAGGGAAAAGGAGAAACAACGGAAGTTTGCACCGGTCATTTAACATGTTCACATTGTAGCTATTTTGAATTCAAAGTAAAAACGGTCACATTTTCAGTGTAAAATAAAATAAAATATATTAATTTAATTAGATAGATCAGTAAATAAATAAATAAAAAGATTATCTTTAATTATATATTAGAAGCATTGATGAAAAATTTAAGAAAACTATGTTTTATGAGTATTTTTTAAAATTTCAAATAATATTTATATCATATATTAATAAACATTAAAATATTATATAATAATTATATATAGTAGGATTGGTGAAAAATTTTAAGGAAACTATGTTTTATGAGTATTTTTTAAAAATTTCAAATAATATTTATATCATATATTAATTAAACATTAAAATATTATATAATAATTATATATTAGAATGATCGATGAAAAATTTTAAGGAAACTATGTTTTATGAGTATTTTTTAGAATATATATATATTTCAATATATATTTGAAATTTAGTATGCATAACGGTGGGAGGTCAAAAAGAACTACACAGAGATACCTATCATTTCACCGGTCATTTAACATGTTCACTTTTTGTCGGAGATGAAGTCTTTTTTTTTTTTTTTTCATCAGAGAAAAATCCAGAGCATGCCGTATTATTCAGGATTTTAAAGAAATCTTAAGTGGCCGCTTTAAGTGGATCAGTAGGATTTCCTGTGATTTTGCAGACAGGAAGTGACCTTTGTTCATCTCATAGAGCTTGTATCAGATAGTCTTGTACCACCCACTTCTAACGGTGTCCTGTGACACCTAACGTCTATTGGCGATGGCTGGCATTGAATTGCTGGGGTAATCAGAGATAAAATCATGACCGTTCTGTTTAAACTCAGATTTTCTGATAGTGTCAGAGACTTGCAACTTGTTTCTAATCTCATAAACGAATAAACCGGTAACATTTAGCAATCTCTAAATCGGTGTATTTCACGCTTAGGGCAACGATAACAACGTACCTTTTAATTTCTTGAGGGACCATTTGACCTTTAGGCACCTCTTTTGCGATCTTGTTTCATAGGGACATTTTTTCATTTACACCGTCGAAATCCGGTTGTTTGTTTACAGACGATTTTTAGAGTTTTTTTAAATTATAAAACTAAACCCTAACCCCTAACCCTAACCCTAACCCCTAACAAACAAACTGGATTTTGACGGTGTAAATGAAAAAAATGTCCTTATGAAACGAGATCGCTTAAGGGGTGCCTCAAGCTCATATGGTCCTTCTTGAGTTACATTATAATCTGAGGCGCTCGATGTGTAACGTTTATCGAAGGAAATAGAGAAGGTGAACCGAGTTCAAATCCTGGACGAGGCTGTTTGCATTTCACGTACATCTAATACACTTGGGAAATGTATGAATCCAACTGTTCTCCCTCCAGTTATGGGTAAATACTATGACAGACAGCAATTTATCTTTGATATGGCAACCAGTCTAGGAGAAGTATAAACTCAGAATTCAAACAAGATAAATTCTATTAAGAAAATGACCTTGTCTCACATCCTGTTTGTGGCAGAGGGGTTGGGTAAGTGTGTATGTTAAAATCTGCAATTATTAACCAAAAGGAGAAAAAAATCTAAAAACCATTAAATTAATTTGGGGGGATTAATAATTTGGTAAATATATCAAATAACAAACACACCCTTTATCTTAAGTGGTTCTGTTTTTCATGTGATTTCTTTCAGTCTATATGTACTATTACAATTCTGATAAGTACTAAGGTGAGTCAAACATTTTGTAATATTTTGGTACGTGCTACTTTACAGTACTGACTTGAGCAGTCAAGCCTTAAAAAAATATTGGTATTATCGTGGTAGTTGGTGCGCTGACATGTAATGCATTGTTTCACTCCGCGTGTGATTTGAAAGCCTAAATGGGATAACTACCCTAATCCAGAAAGACCCACAAAAAGGAAACATCCCCAGCAATTATAGACCAGTAAAAAAAACTACTGACTGCTGTTATAAAAGAAGAAATATATTTTTCACTCAATTGGCGGAAATCTTTCCAGAAGAACAGAAAGGATGCCGCAAGGGAAAAGAGGAACACACGATTTACTGTATATGACCAATACATTCTTAAAGAAGTAAAAAATAGACGGGAAAATATTGCAATGGCGTGCATCGATTACAAAAAGCCTATGACATGGTCCCACATACCTGGATTTTAGAATGTCTAAAAATGTACAAAATTTCCAACATCATAAACTTCATTGAAAAAGCCATGGAAAACTGGCGAGTTCAATTAAAAGCTGGAAAACAAACCCTGGCAGAAGTAAAAATCCAAAGAGGTATCTTCCAAGGAGACTCGTTATCACCATTATTGTTTATTATAGCAATGATGCCACTCAATCATATACTTAAAAATGTACAGGGATACAAATTCACTAACTCACAAGAAAAGATAAACCACCTCATGTACATGGATTACATAAAAAAATTTGCAAAAAATGAAAACGAATTGGAAACCCTAGTACAAACTATTAGAATATCTAGCCAGGATATAGGATAAAGGGATGGAATTTGGAATTGAAAAATGTGCTATGCTAGTAATAAAACGGGGTGAAAGAAAATTAATGGATGGAATACAACTGCCAAATCAGGAAACTATGAAATCACTTGAAGAAATTGAAACTTACAAATACTTAGGAATTTTAGAAGAGGACAATATCAAGCAACCAGAAATGAAAGGAAAGGTTAAAAAAAGAATACCTCAGAATAACAAGAAAGCTCTTAGAAACCAAGCTCAACAGCAGAAATCTTATCAAAAGAATAAATACCTGGGCCGTACCCGTTATAAGATACTCTGGGCCATTCTTAAAATGGACAAAAAAAGAACTCAGGCAGATCGACCAAAGGACTAGGAAATTAATGACGATGCACAAGACTCTCCACCCTAGAGATGATAAAGATTGGCTATATGTATCAAGAAAAGAAGGTGGAAGAGGTCTTGCCAACATAGAGGACTGTGTAGAGGCCACGATCCAAGGACTGGAAGAATACCCAAAAAAGAGCAAAGAAAGAAAGATTACTTATGGCTGCCAACAACAGCAGATGTAATATATGGACAAACAGAAAAACAACGAAAACTAGAAAACAAAGATGGGAAGAAAAACAATTATATGGATAGTTCAAACGACAAATCGGAGAGGTTGCACATGAAAAGACCTGGACATGGTTAGGAAGAGGAAACCTCAAGAGAGAAACTGAATCACTAATAAATGCTGCACAAAATAATGCCTTAAGAACAAATTATATCAAAGCAAAAATTGATAAGACGCAACAAAACAGTAAATGTAGACTGTGCGGTGACAGAGATGAGACTGTAAACCATGTATTAAGCAAATGTAGCAAACTAGCACAACTGGAATAAGAAGCTAGGCACGACTGGGTTGGAAAGGTGAACCATTGGGAATTAGGCAAAAAATGTAATTTTGACCATACAACAAAATGGTATATGTATAAACCAGAATCCGTTCTTGAGAATGAAACACATAAAATTCTCTGGGACTTTGAGATAAAGACGGATCACGCTATCCCAGCCAGAAGACCAGACCTACTATTGAGGAACAAAAAAAAAGAAGAGAACTTGTCAACTGGTGGACTTTGCTGTCCGGGCAGATCATAGAGTGCAGTTGAAAGAAAACGAAAAGTTGGACAAATACCTGGACTTTGCCAGAGAATTGAAAAATCTGTGGAATATGAGGGTGAACGTGATACCAATTGTAGTTGGTGCACTTGGAACAGTCCCAAAAGGATTAGAAAAGGGTTTGGAAAGTTTGGAAATCAGAAGAAGGATTGAAACCATTCAGAACACTGCACTGCTGCAATCTGCCAGAATACTCAGAAGCGTCCTGGAGACCTGAGGAGACTTGCTGTCACTCAGACTCCAGTGAAAGACCATCAGCTAACACTGATGTGAAAACTCAAAAGGAGTAAATAATAATAATAATAATAATAATAATAATAATAATAATAATAGTAAATTATAAGATATTTAAGCAAACAAAGAAAAACGGCTTTCATCAGGGTAAAATGTTTGATATTTGAATTTAAAATTGGAACGATAAAAAAAAACTTGGAAAAAAAAAACTGGAGGACCTGAAAATCAGAGGAAGAATTGAGACCATCCAGACTACTGCACTGCTGCAATCGGTTAGAATACTCAGAAGAGTCCTGGAGACCTGAGGAGACTTGATGTCACTCAGCCTCCAGTGAAATACCATCAGCTAACGTTGATGTGAAAAACTCAAAAGGTGTGAAATAATAATAATAATAATAATAATAATCTACTCCCATTTCGGATAATAGACTTCGATCCGCTAACATCGATTGTTAACGTTCGGAAATGCATGTACATGGTTGTACCAGTACTGCTGTATAGCTGAACTACTTGGACCCTAGCGAGACGCCTGGAGAATAAACTAGATGGGAGCTGCTCAAGAATGCTGCGTGCCATCTTGAACAAGTTGTGGAAACAGCCCCCCCCAAGGAAGCAGCTGTACGGACACCTGCCTCCTATGTCACAAACCATCCGAGTGAGACGGACAAGACATGCAGGGCACTGCTGGAGAAGCTAGAACAAACTCATAAGAGACGTTCTCCTGTGGAAGCCAGCTCATGGACATGCTAATGTGGGCCGCCCAGCAAGGACCTACAATGACCAACTCTGTGTGGATACTGGATGCTGCACAAAGGACCTTCCTTAGACAATGAATGATAGATAATGTTGGCGAGAGATTGTCATGTATATCCGTGCTGCATGCGCGACATGATGATGATGATGATGATAATGATGATGATGATATATATATATATTTAAAGATTAGAGGGAGAAATATGGACAAAGTGACAAAACTCAGACACGTATATGTAAGAGATATATTTCGCCGTGCATTGAGCTCTGCTTCATCAGTCACTTATTTGATCATTAAAACATCATATATTTTATTTCTCTGAATGTTTGAGATGAGGCTTGAAGATTAGTATTATCTGCGTTATTCGGACTATTGCCCTCATCTTTATTGTTATTTGTACAACGTTTCGGCCGATATGCCCTCCGGCCTTCTTCAGGTATTTCTTGTCGGACTCGGGAACCTTCGGGAAAAGAAGGTTCCCGAGTCCGAGAAGGTTCCTGAGTCCGACATGAAATACCTGAAGAAGGCGAGAGGGCATATCGGCCGAAACGTTGTGCAAATAACAATGAAGATGGGGACAATAGTGTTTTACATGTTGTGTATGCCTTCTTTTTGCTCGACGAGTTTTTATCCTCAATCCAAGCCTTATGAGAGCCATGTATTTTCTGGATTAGCTTCTGTACTGCTGTGTCGTTGTCGTCAAACCAATCTTGGTGCTTGCGGAGAGGCATTCCAAGCACCTCAAGGGATGCCGAGTGAGTAGCTTCACGCAAAGCCTTCCAGGACAACTGAATGTCATTATTAATCTTCACAGAGTACAGTGCTGTGTCAAGATTATCCGCAAGCACAGTTTGCCGATCAACAGATTTTAGAGGAAGAGTGTTTATACGCTTTGGCACAGAGGATTTCTTCACTCTCCTATGAGACAGATGGAGTGTTGCTTTACTGCGGAGAAGAGCATGGTCAGAAAGATAGCATATATATATATATATATATATATATATATATATATATACTAGCAGATATATGCACCCTCCGGGTGCAAGTATTTAAGTTTTAATGTAATAAAATATTGTATTAAATTAGAAAGGCTAATGAAACTAAATAAGAATACAGATAAAAAGATTTGAAACAGAGGGAATATAATAAAAGATTTGAAACAGAGGGAGTATAATAAAAAATGGAACAACTGAAACTTACTCTTCCATCACTCTCGTCTTTCATTGTTATTTTTTCTAATTTAAGTATTTAGTTATAAGAGGAAGTAAAGAATAAAATGACAGTTATTCTATCTTGTTAATGGATTTCATTTAAGATTCATTGAAGAGATTTTTGCTTACATTCATTAAAATAAAACCAAACAGTTAGAAATCAATAATACTAAGCACATATTTATTAAATTCGATTTTTTAATATTAATATGCAAATTAACCTTCCCGTTCACACTGTACACCGCTATTTTGTTGTATATATAAATACAATTGCATATTGTCAGTATGTAGACATAGTTAACAGTATTGATAATGTAAGACAATTTTATTAATAATTGAGGTTTAGATAAAAATAAAATCATGGAGAATGTGATGTCAATAACTAAGAGAATTGTGACTTGAGTAGGAATATAGTTTCGGTTACAGACAGAAAAACACACAATCTCCATTATAATAAGATATATATATATATAATCTGAATTCAAATCTTATCTGTTAACATTCGAGATGAAATCGCTGCCAATGCACCAAACAATTTAGATGTGTTTATTTATCTGATAGCATTTTATGCTGGGATAAATCTTCTCCCCCGTGGGATTTCACCAATTGGCACACATGGTTTAATGAACGAGCATAAACGCCTATGTAAATAAAAACAGTCGTTTAGATATCACCAGCTTATATACAAAGTAGGAGGAAACGCGTTGTGTAATGGTTAAAGTCATAGGAAATGGACTCGCCGCCCCGAGTTCAAATCATGGATGTGGTAATTGTATTTCACTTAGCGCTAATACACTTGGGGAAAGTATGAATCATACTCTCCCTCCAGCTACGGGTAAATAGTAGGGCATACTGTGCTCTTTAATCTTGGTTAGGCAACCGGTATAGGAGAAGGAAAACTCTGAATACAAACCTGTTGAATCCGGCTTAAGAAATTGACATTGTGTCACATCCTGCTCGTGCGGAGGGGTTGGTAAATATATATATATACAAAGTAGGATTGGGCGCCTCCAGTGGTGTAATGGTTAGCAAGGTAGATTGGAAAACCATGACTAATGAGTTTGAATCTCACTGGGAGCCGCATACATTTGGCCTTGTGCCACATCTTAGCGAAGCTTATTAAATAACTATATCCAGATAGCCCAGGGCACCTCACGTGGTGTAATGGTTAGCAAGCTAGATTGGCAGACCATTGTTAGTGAGTTCGATTCCCATTGGGCGCCCCATATTCCTGGCCTTATGCCACATCTTAGCGAAGCTTAGTAAATAACTATAAGAACTTCAGCAGGCACCACCTCACGTGGTGTAATGGTTAGCAAGCTAGATTCGTAGACCATTGTTAGTGAGTTCGATTCTCATTGGGTGCCCCATACTTCTGGCCTTGTGCCACATCTAAGCTAAGCTTAGTAAATAACTATATACAAATTAGAATACGCTCACCCACATATGCGCACACACAAATGGTTTAACTCTGGTTTGTTTGTTTAATAGCATATCAACCATCGTGGGTAATTTAATGCCAAAGCCATCCTTGTAGAAGAACAGTAGAGGTACTATTTAATCTAAAGATGGGGGAATGAGTGGGTTCATACCTTTCCCAAAGTATTCGTCAGAAAGTGAACGTAATAGCGCGACTGGAATTCGAACTCGCTTACTACGTAGTCACAGTCCAACACGTTAGCCATTACGTCACGGCGACTCCTCCTCAATGCTATTCAGAGTGATACGAGAGAAAGGGAGAGCTTTGTTTTAGTTTCTTTGTTTAATGACATACTAACCTTCGTGGGTTATTCAATGCCAAAGTCATCCTTGTAGAAGAACAGTAGAGGTATTATTTAATCTAAAGATGGGGGAATGAGTGGGTTCATACTTTTCCCAAAGGTATTAGTCAGAAAGTGAACGTAATAACGCGACTGGAATTCGAACTCGCTTACTACGTAGTCACAGTCCAGCACGTTAGCCATTACGTCACGAGAAATCTTCCCACTGACATGCGCATACACACACGTACACACTTACTTTTTGAGCCGAAACATTTTAAACGGCGGTAAGAATGACGTCTACTGTTTTGTAACAAATACGCATGTAATGTTCATAGGTTTATAAACAAGTCAGCCTATCTCCTGTGTTTTTATTTTTATTTTTGTAAGTTGAATTCCAAAGTTAGGATCTAGGAGTATGATTTAGGTGACTTTGCGAAAGGTCAAATTGATATGATCAGAGGTCAAGGTCAGAGGATTTCTGAAATAGCTCAATTTTTTTATTTATTTTTTTTTTTTTTGGGGGGGGGGGTAAATAATTCGTGTGTTGCCCACGAATTATAACTGTAGTGTACTAAAATTTAAATATCGGTATGGTAAGTGGTGTAAGGTTCGAAGTTATAATATCAATTATAATTGGTTGAAACAAACAACTCCGACAAGGATGTTAACTCTTAACATCCTGTTGAGAAGTCCAGAGCCCAATTCCTATAAGGATATATAAAAAAAAATGGCTAAAAATGACCTTTGCATCTAAAGTTACCTGTTATTTCCCCTTAAATCAAAGACTTATAAATATGTTTAATATTACATTTAAACAAAAGCTATCATTTGGCGTGGATTAGGAAAACAAATGAGACTTCTGGTCGGGTGGAATGAGGTGGTATAGGACTTTAAGAGTTAAACATAACATGGACTTTAATATAAGTACATGGAGAAACATTTATAACATAGAATTCATGTACGTGATTGTAACGGCTGCCCCGGTCTGGATTAAGTGAAGGCATGACAATTCTTACTGATGTAATTAATTTTATTCAATTAACACCGTGAAACTGTAAGAATTTCAAATAGCATTTAATAACAGCGAATGTAGCAATAAGAAGAAATTAAAAGAATCTCAAAATAGAGATACTTCACTAAATAGACGTTTCAACAGCTTGTTGCTTCATTCCGACCAGCCTGGCAGCGCTAATCTAACTAAAGGTCCCCTCTCCACTTTTTGGTTAGGGTTCCTAGACCGCAGAAACTAGTGCTCTGCACCAAATGATGTTAACTCTTAAACTACCCTAAATTTAATACTCTTGGTGGTTGTTAATTTGTACAAACAAAAATATCTTATTATAATGGAGATTGTGTGTTTTTCTGTCTGTAACCGAAACTATATTACTACTCAAATCACAATTCCCTTCGTTATTTACATCACATTTTCCATGATTTTATTTATATTTAAACCTCAATTATTAATAAAATTGCTTCACCTTTTTATTAGTGTTGTCCATATCTGCATACAAATAACATGCAATTGTATTTATATATACAAAAAAGCGGTTTACAGTGTGAATGGGAAGGCTAATTTGCATATTGATATTAAAAATGTGATTTTATTAAATATGTGCTTAGTATTATTGATTTCTAATTGTTTGGTTTTATTTTAATGAATATAAGCAAAAATCTCTTCAATGAATCTTAAATGAAATCCATTAACAAGAAAAAATAACTGTCATTTTATTCTTTATTTCCTAATTTAACTAAATGGTTAAATAAATAAAATTCAGCAATGAAAGATGGGAGTGATGGAAGAGTAAGTTTCATTTCTATTTTTCTATTATACCCCCACTCTGTTACATATCTTTTTATCTGCCTTCTTATTAGACTTTCTAATTTAATACGATATTCCATTACATTAAAACTTAAATACTTGCACCCGGAGGGTGCATATATTTGCTAGTTCATATAAAAATAAAACATAATTGAACTGGTCAGTTTTTAGCGGCAGCTACAATGATAAAGATACATAATGTACGTGTGAATGACACATAAAAGGAATAAGATAGAAAGTAGATAGAACTAGACATAGAAGTAATGAGGGGTTATGGAGATTTGGTTTGGTTTGGTTTTACGGCATATCAACCTCAGTGGGTCATTTAATGCCGATAAAGTTTTGAAATAGATTAATTCTTAATGCATAATACAATTTTGTTTATCAACTCATGTTTTTCTATTTAACCCATAGATAGGTCTCTAACAGGTACTACCGCTCCGGGCCAGAGTGCACCAGGGAGCAATGGTGATGAAGGGGTGCTCCACATTCCCCAAATCTCCAAAACTGGAACCTCACCATCAGATAGAGTTTAATGTCATTCCCAGGACATGTAGACCCTCAGTCACCGCTTTCTAGCACCCATATGATAAAAAGGGGTTGGGGCTTGCCATGAGGGCAATAAAATCATATAGGTGCTAGGGCTTGACATGACCAGCCGATTGATCGGAGGGGGCCTCTCCGACCGCCCGTCTAGCCCAAGCTAGGGCCAAAGTGGAGTATTGCAAATCATGAACTGCTCATCCACCTGGGTTCTATCCTTAAGCATCAGGGGTCGCCACCCACGGCCAACAGGTGGCCTCATTGGGGGAGTCTTACTCCTCTGCAGAGGTGCAGTCGGTGCATTCTAACGCCCCAGCCGACAGGGCGGGGGGTTATGGAGAGTCCATAAGAAAGTCACTTACTAATGTCGGTGTGAGGTGTGAGAACCCCCACACAGGGAGGGTGTAGACAAGTGTCTAACCCATAGTAGTCAGTTCCCGAGAAGCAAGAGAGACAGAGAGTTCAAAACAGGCGTTTAAATACCAAAAACCCTGGTGATCAAAAACGGGAACCCAGAGGGAAGATAACTCTTACACGCAAGGGAAGACAACTCAACAGTGGAAAGTTACTATTGACCGTTTTAAAACTTATTGACAACAATTCACCTTTCACTGACCTAGCCGTTGATTTCTTATTGGCTAAGGGAAGTGCGTGCGAAGGTAACTGCGTTAGTTAGAATTTGGTGATTAGTAGAAGGGGCCAGACGTGATGTGGTTTTGCGTTCATTGTCAAAAGTAAAGAGAATGAACACAGACAACCGGAGCCAGCACAGAAGAAGCCGTATCAACGACAGGCATAAATGAAACCAAAGGAAGACGTCCAGTTACCGAAATAGAACACTTTCATCTCCCTTTTTAAATTAAAGTCTTATTATAATGGAGATTGTGTGTCTTTTATGTCTGTAACCGAAACTATATTACTATACAAGTCACAATTCCCTTTGTTATTTACACACATTCTCCATGATTTTATTTTTTATTTAAACCTCAATTATTAGTAAAATTGTTTTACATCATTAAGACTGTTAACAATATCTACATACTAATAACATACAATTATATTTATATATTCAACGAAATAGCGGTTTACAGTGTGAATGGGAAGGCTAATTTGCATATTGATCTTTAAAAATTTGATTTTAATAAATACATGCTTAGTATTATTGATTTCTAATTGTTTGGTTTTATCTTAATAAATATGAGCAAAAATCTCGGGGATAAATCTTAACAGAAATCTATTAACATAAAGAAATAACTGTAATTTTATTCTTTTCTTCCTATTTTAACTAAATAGTTAAATTATGGAAATTTACCACTGAAAGACGGGAGTAAGGGAAAATGGTGGAACAGTTAGTTTCAAAGTTGTTCTATTTTCCGATTATACCCCCTCTGTTCCAAATATTTTTATCTGAATTCTTATTCAGTTTCATTAGCCTTTCTAATTTAACATGATATTTTATTATATTAAAACTTAAATACTTGCACCCGGAGGGTGCATATATTTGCTAGTATATGTAATACATTAAATTCCTATTTAAAAACATTTTTAAAAGGCCGGGTTAGCTCAGTCACTAACAGATACTACCACTCCCGATCAGAGTGAATGTGCAATGAAAGGGCGACTCCACACTCCGTGGATATCCAGAACTGGAGTCTAACCATCAGATTCAGTTTAGTGACGCAATAAAGACACCCCTTTAGGGTGGAGGCTTATCCGTTTACAGTCAGCGGGGATAGAGTCGGCGTATTTTAAGCCCCGCGACCTAGCACGATGTGTCTCGCTTTCTATTGAGAAAGGTGGGCGTCAGAGTACCTGTGCACCGTAATCACCCGCCCCATGATGCACTATGGGAAAGTAACAAACTAGTGGAAGCAGTGTAATACTTTTTTTTTTCGCGACGTTCTGCTGGGAAATACTGGGTGGTGGTATCGTTCACGCGGAAGCTACTTCAATCACGTGCCACCGACCTCAAACATCCTTTTAACGGTGTAATACAATAGTAGTAGATAGTCAGCAGGACAATGCACCCAGTCACGTTTCACGTGTTGTACGGGGGGTGGAGGGTGGAGGATTTAAAGAATATGAACAAGAGTTCCCTGTGTTGCCCACGACGCCAGATTCCTCATCTATTAAACCATAGATGTATTTTACAGAATATGCTGGGCCAACAGGTCTGTTTTTTGGCAGGACTCCGACCATGTAAGTAACGGCAGCAGTTGAAGAACCGGCTCTTAAACAATCTGCCACCAAACCCCTGGGAAGAAAAAGAACTTTTTGTTGTATTGTAGAGAAGATGTCTGACAGGGTAATTGATGCTGTATGGGGGCTCATGGAGAACCAATACATTAGACAGATATTCATGTTTTTACTCATCAGTGTATATCTTATTATAATGGAGATTGTGTGTTTTTCTGTCTGTAACCGAAACTATATTACTACTCAAGTCACAATTCCCTTAATTATTTACGTCAAATTCTCCATGATTTCATTCTTTTAAACCTTCAGTTATTAATAAAAATTGTTTTACATTATTAATACTGTTGATCATATCTACGTACTAATAACATGCAATTGTATTTATATATACAACAAATAGCGGTTTACAGTTTGAACGAGAAGGCTAATTTGCATATTGATATTTAAAATTTTATTTTAATAAATATGTGCTTGGTATTATTGATTTCTAATTGTTTGGTTTTATCTTAAGAAATATAAACAAAAATCTCGTGGATAAATCTTAAAAGAAATTTATTTACAAGAAGAAATAACTGTAATATTATCCTTTACTTCCTATTTTAACTAAATAGTTAAATTAGGAAAATTACCAATGAAAGAGGGGAGTAATGGAAAATGATGGAATAGTTAGTTTCAAAGTTGTTCTATTTTTCGATTATACCCCCTCTGTTGTAGATCTTTTTATCTGCATTCTTAGTCAGTTTCATTAGCCTTTCTAATTTAATATGATATTTTATTATATCAAAACTTAAATACTTGCACCCGGAGGGTGCATATATTTGCTAGTATATATATATATATATATATATATATATATATATATATATATATGAGAAGAAAATATTTTTAAAAATATAACAATCACAGGATGTTATGATCAGGGGAAACAATTTTATGTGTCAATACTTAAGTATTTCGGTATATTGTACCATCTTCAGGACACTGTTAAGTAATGTTTTTGTGAGAGAAAAAATGAAAGATGTTAAGTGTATAGTGAATGTGTGAAAGCAGACACTTTAAACAAACTCTAGAAGAAGATGAATGCAGCTCCTCGAAATATTAGTTAAAAAATAGATCTTAGAACATAATATTCAATCAGTTCTTTCATTAATTTCATTCATTTCTTTTATGCTTCTAAAACAACCAAAATCTTATTTTCGCATAAATATGTAATATAGATATATGAGACACACACATATATATATCTTATTATAATGGAGATTGTGTGTTTTTCTGTCTGTAACCGAAACTATATTACTATACAAATCACAATTCCCCTCGTTATTTACATCACATTCTCCATGATTTTATTTTTTATTTAAACCTCAATTATTAATAAAACTGTTTTACATCATTAAGACTGTTGACCATATCTACATACACAGAACATGCAATTGTATTTATATATACAACAAAATATCGGATTGTAGAGTGAATGGGCAGGCTGATTTGCATATTGATCTTAAAAATTGGATTTTAATAAATATGTGCTTAGTATTATTGATTTCTAATTGTTTGGTTTTATCTTAATGAATATGAGCAAAAATCTCGGGGATAAATCTTAAAAGAAATCCATTAACAAGAAAAAAATAACTAATATTATTCTTTACTTCCTATTTTAACTAAATAGTTAAATTAGGAAAATTTACCAATGAAAGAGGGGAGTAATGGAAAATGATGGAAGAGTTACTTTCAAAGTTGTTCTATTTTTCAATCATACCCCCTCTGTTCCAAATTTGTTATCTGCATTCTTATTCAGTTTCATTAGCCTTTCTAA
>CM042162.1:68936089-68938238 GCA_023376005.1 Doryteuthis pealeii | reverse complement strand
TACACACATATGTTATATATATAATATATATATATTATATATACATATAACATATTGAGTATACATATTTTTACCACACACACACACATATGTATATATATATATATATAATATATATTGGTATACATATTTTTACACACACACATATGTATGTATATTATATATATATATGTGTGTGTGTGTGTGTGCGTTTTTGTATGTTTGTTGTGTGTGTGTTTGTATATGTGTGTGTGTGTATATTTATTTTAAATACAAATATATACCTTTTATGTACATTCGCATAATTATATATATGATCATATATATACATATATACATTCACTCCAACTTTCATATATATATATATATATATATATATATATATATATATATATATATGAATATATCTGCATCTACATCCGCTCGTACAAACGTAACAGGTTCTAGATAACCCCATAACTACATAGTTACGTCCACATGAATACATACACACATAACACACACACACACACACACACACACACATATATTATATGTGTGTGTGTGTGTGTGTGTGTGTGTGTGTGTGTGTGGAATATATCTGCATCTACATCTGCTTATAAAAACGTAAAAGGTTCTAGAATAACCCCATAACCACATAGTTACGTCCACATGAATACATACACACACACACACACACACATACACACACACACACACATATATATATATAATATAATAAAATAAATATATAGGTTTTACATATCTATTTATTGGGTGACAAAGGAACATTCACAACCATATTGGTTTCATGCGATGCATTCATCATATATATATATATATATATATATATATATATATATTGTGTGTGTGTGTGTGTGTGTGTGTGTGTGTATGGAGAGAGGGAGATATATTTAGAGACTGAGATGTCAGATAGATAGATAGATATCGGCATATGCAAGATAGATTTATGCTTGACCATTTTAGCAGTGTAATTTGATTCTGTATTACTTGTTCAATCCTTTTTTTAATATATTATTAATCCGTTAATTTCAATTCTTCAAACGGTGTTGTTGCTCTCTGTCTCTCTATCTCTCTCTCTCTCTGTCTGTCTGTCTGTCTGTCTGTCTCTCTCTCTCTCTCTGTCTCTCTCTCTTGTGCCGGCAATTGAATTGAGGGCTCCTCCCACTAGAGATACGGTACAACAGTGGGAGCGTCAACAGTGGTAGTAGCACTGGTGATGATAACAACGTGTGTATTACGGAGCCACCCCTTGATAACGCTCCAACGAACTCACATCACACACCTCCGGACCCTGGAGCATATATTCGGCTCGCACCAGGCCAATCTCTCATTCCTGGTTACGAATCCACAACCAACAGCGGACTATGGCCGTCACTTCGCTCATCTACCTCGCTAGTAAGAGACTTTTTTTTTCTCTTAGCTTTCATTTCTCTATTTTTCTGTATTTTCTTTTTTTTTTTTTTTTTTTGCATTTAGTCATATTGGGACAGACAGCATTGCTGCACATACAAACGTGCACATTCTTAAATGCATTTGCAAATCTTGCATACCGGTATTTGTATGTAACTATGCATTTTATGAGAGTTCGTTTTTTGGTTTTTTTTTTTGGTTTTTTAGGCATTTATCCATCCCGTTAAAAATTCGAAACTATCTTCATCTTGCTTTCAGCAGACGACATTGGGAGGAAACGACATCTAGGCAAAATGGGTTTTTTGGTAACTTTTCTACTGATTTTTTTTTTTACTTTTACCAAAAAACTTTCTTTAGTTGCCCCAAAAAAAGAATGAAAAACCCTCTCAAATGCAATTTTATTCTCGAATAACAATCTACTAGTTACTTTTTTCTTGTAAGTTAAAAATAACTTTATACATATTAATGTGCGTACGTGGGTGTATGTGTGTGCTTGCGAGCACCTGCAGACAGTTCATGAAGTATTTCTGTAGCTTTCGTATTTTATTTTTTTAACCCAAAAAACTTCTCAATTATTGAAAATCCTTTTATTTATTTATTTATTTTATTCAAGATTCTTTTTTCGTTGAATTTTTTTTTTTTTTTTTTACCCGTTTTTTTTTTTGACAATTTTTGGTCGATTTTTTTAACAGGGAGAAAAGAAAAAAAGAAGAAAAAAAAAAAAAGAAAAGAAATTAGATGCATGCAAGAATTTATA
>CM042162.1:68903589-68931089 GCA_023376005.1 Doryteuthis pealeii | reverse complement strand
CTAAGTATTAAGTATTTATCTGTTTAAAATGATGTTGAACTATATGAATATATTGCCACTTAATACATTTATATTGCAAACTAAATGTGAAGTATTTACCAGTATAGCAGAAGCTGTAGTACCGACTTGTCAGATTAGACCTTGTACGTTTGTAATCGTTTTGGTGCGCCATAATTCATGTTCACCGGAAAGGTGTAAAAAGTAAAAAAAACAAGACGTTTTTTGAGATAAATGAATTGCTTTTTTAAAATTCTTATTTATTGTTGGTCCCGATGTAAATTGTTTGTTTGTTCTTCCGTGTCACTGGGTTTTTAAAAAAAAGTTATTCATCTTTGACGAACAAGTCAAGGAGTATAATTCCAGCATTTAGCACAAAATATAAAAACATAAACATCGATCATTTCAGTGTCTTTGAGATGACACTCTTGTGGTAAGCCTTCAGGAACTATATGACCTTTAGGCACCGCTTTTGCGATCTCGTTTCATAGGGACATTTTTTCATTTACACCGTCAAAATCCGGTTGTTTGTTAGGGGTCAGGGTTAGAGTTAGGGTTGGGGGTTAGGGTTAGGGGTTAGTTTTATAATTAAAAAAAAACTCTAAAAATTGTCTGTTAACAAATAACCGGATTTTGAAGGTGTAAATGAAAAAAATGTCCTTATGAAACGAGATCGCAAAAGCGGTGCCTAAAGGTCATATCGTCCGGCTTCAGTTATAGAGCTCTGAACAGTGCTGAGACTCCTTAGTTTCTATTATTCCTAGGTCCTCCCTGACGTAGAGTTTTAGAATCTGTCAAAGTCCCATGTATAGGTATATTCTAAAAGTTGTAAAATAACGGGTACAAGAAAAATAAGACATTTATTGCAAAAACACGGATATAAAATGAGGGTTCAGTTTATTTTATGGTAGGAATTTACGAGGAACAAGTTAAGGATGACCAAAAATCTTACTTGGATATCAAATAACCAAATAAGTGTTAACACTATATTTAGTCCACGGGGGGGGGGGTATCCTGTTCTCATTCCGCTAACCATAGCTGGGGTAGGAGTTGTGTTAATCATTTTTCTAACTGCCTCTACTCAGGATTGAACTCCGGATCCAGAGATAACTGTCACTTAGAACTGTCTTAACCTAACTACCTTATACACTATAATGGCTCCCGATTACGACAAGAAAGTTCCCGAGTTCGAAAAGAAGGTTCCCGAGTCCGAGAAGGTTCCCGAGTCCGACAAGAAATACCTGAAGAAGGCCGGAGGGCATATCGACCGAAACGTTGTACAGATAACAATGAAGATGAGGACAATAGTCCGAATAACATAGATAATACTAACTTAATGGAATACTAATGGAATCAATAGGAAAGTAATCTATATATTAATAGGATTGTTCCTAAATCTTCCATCGGTTATCATCCTGTAACACCCTCTGGTTAAAAATGAGACCGTCCATGAGTTTATTCCCTTTTCGCTAGCACTAGTCCAGAAAGTTTGTTTTTGCGTCTGAAGTGGGCACCACACTTACCACCAGCTTTCCACTTTACCGCAAAGGTTCAAGCTCGGCTACTCCTACAGTGAATAGGTGAGGGCGATATGCTCTACCGACGGAGCTAAATTTCCCCCAAGTGATATTATTTTACCAAGAGCTGGGGATGAGGGGTTTCTTATCTTTATCAAAGGGTATTTATCCGATAGTCTTAACAACCGTATGTGTCACGGTTAAATACTGCGAGTTACAAAAAGTGGCCAATTTTCGGTATCAGCCGGACAACGAGGGAGTCTATCCCCATTTCACTAGCGCTAGACAAAGGAGACTGTTTATGAGTTGGATGTGTAGCGACACAATTTCTATCAGATCCAGCCTGTACTACTAATACTCTGAGTTGGTGAAGGCCGGTATCGAACAAGGAACCTTTTAGTTCCTGCAATACCCTCTGGTTAAAAATGTGACCGTCCAAATTGTCCAAGATGCAATGCAAAAATGTAAATACAGATTATCTGTTGTTGCTTAATCACATATTTCTTATTTGTTTCATTTTATTTCACGCAACGCAGATAATACTAATCTTCAGGCCTCATCTCAAACATTCAGCGAGAAAGTGTTAACACGTCGAAAAAAACAAACAAACAAAAAAAAAAAAAAAACAACAAACAAACAATCTATTGTTCTTTTGCTAAGCAGATTCTAACTAAGATTCCAGCCTTCATTTTTGGGTTTGGGTACATCACAAGAAGTGAAACTAAAATAAACTTGCAGATCAAATGAAATACAAGAAATATCTATTTCTTTTTTACCTGTGAAATATGCTGATATCGACAAGATACGTGAAAGGGTAAGTCGACCGGTGAGAGCCAAACCTTGACTCAATTTTTTTCACACCTATTAACGCGCAGAGGTCAGTGAAATATTTATAAAAATAGAAATACACAGAGTTTATAAATATCAACTGCTAATAATATCCTGGTTTGAAGGAACGTCGATTTGAGTAACACAATCCAACGAGCAAGTAAAAGGGTTAATGGTGATATAAATACTAGTGCTACTAACAATACAACGAATGTTAACAGTTCCAGTTCTTATGTTAAAACAATCGAGAAATGCCAGAAATTAAATTTAACACAAAGCAGCCTAAAGCAATTGTATTTGTTTGAAGACGAAAGCATAAAGGGTAATAAAGGACTATTTGCTCGTAAATTCCTACCATAAAATAAACTGAACCCCCATTTTATGTCCGTGTTTTTGTATTAAATGTTTTATTTTTCTTGCACCCGTTATGTTACAATACTAAATATATTTTCATTATATAATCTAATATTCACTTCAATGTGTATATTCTAAAAGTTTTTTATTTTGCTTCAAAATACAAAAAAAAAGTTCACAAGAACAAACTATATATATATATATATAATATATATATATATATATATATATATATATATATATATCACTGTATTTATACATACTGGATCATACAATAATAATACAGTGTGTCTTAGAAATCACATATAGAATCATCCCTTACAACCAAGTTTTGGATACCTCACATCTATCTATCTATCTATCTATCTATCTATCTATATATATATATATATATATATATATATATAGAGAGAGAGAGAGAGAGAGAGAGAGAGAGATGTGAGGTATCCAAAACTTGGTAGTAAGGGATGAATCTATATTCCGTTGAACAGGAGCGACATTCATTTGAAAAAGGGAATCTAACGATCCCGAAAATTTATGATAACAAATAATAAAGAATAAGTAAACCCAGTACTTCATAAGATCGAGTTCTTTCATTTATTTTTAAATGCTTCATAATAACGCCCAACTTCAACATAAAATCGCAGGTGACATTTCAGCCCCGCCAATGACTTGTAAAGAAGTCCACAGATGGAACAAGTGTGTGCATTATTTGAACTAGCAAATATATGCACCCTCCGGGTGCAAGTATTTAAGTTTTAATATAATAAAATATCATGTTAAATTAGAAAGGCTAATGAAACTGAATAAGAATTCAGATAAAAATATTTGGAACAGAGGGGGTATAATCGGAAAATAGAACAACTTTGAAACTAACTGTTCCACCATTTTCCCTTACTCCCGTCTTTCAGTGGTAAATTTCCCTAATTTAACTATTTAGTTAAAATAGGAAGAAAAGAATAAAATTACAGTTATTTCTTTATGTTAATAGATTTCTGTTAAGATTTATCCCCGAGATTTTTGCTCATATTTATTAAGATAAAACCAAACAATTAGAAATCAATAATACTAAGCATATATTTATTAAAATCAAATTTTAAAGATCAATATGCAAATTAGCCTTCCCATTCACACTGTAAACCGCTATTTCGTTGAATATATAAATATAATTGCATGTTATTAGTATGTAGATATTCTTAACAGTCTTAATCATGTAAAACAATTTTACTAATAATTGAGGTTTAAATAAAAAATAAAATCATGGAGAATGTGATGTAAATAACAAAGGGAATTGTGACTTGTATAGTAATATAGTTTCGGTTACAGACAGACAAACCCACAATCTCCATTATAATAAGATGTATTGCTGGGACACTAGCCAATACTCTAGTCCTTTCTCTAGCTTGACGCAGCTTGGTGACCTCCGTTGCTCCAAAATCCTTAATACCATTACAACACAAAGTCCTCCACATTCTACGATTGGGTGCTGTGCTCTCAAAAGTAGCAAAATCTATATTTGCAGCTGAGAGGTTACTTTTCAGCTTGTCCTTAAACCTGAGCAATGGTCGACCCATATATATACATGAATATACATATATATATATTTAGGAAGAAATGCCATAGCTGTACTGCTTCAGTTCAATTCTTTTGATAAAGAGGTATTACCTCGAAAATTCAAGAAATAATAAAAAAAGATACAGGTCAACACACACCACCATTGTTACCGTATTATTATTTTTTATTTATTCCAAACTGCATTGTGATGGCCTTCTAAATCAACCTCCTAACCAATATATATATATATATATATATATATATATATATATATATATATAAATATTTATATATATGCCATTAGGTTAATTGACTTTTATCACAGCTTATTCATATGGATATTTATGAGGTTAATTTCCAAATATAGAAACTATGTCAGTCATTGGTTTTTGTTTTTTATGCTTGTTGGTTTGTATTTACAGTCCGAAGAGGAATCGTGTCGATAGAAAAGAGAAAAGAAAGAAAACAGACATGTTCACACGATTATTTACTCAGCTTAGTTTACCTTGGAACAAAGCTACAGTGCTTGTTGAATTTATTATATTAACAAAATAGTCTGCGTGAGTATCTTGTTTTGGTTTGGTCTGCTTTGTTTTGTTTTACGGCATATCAACTTCAGTGGGTCATTTAATGCCGACAAAGTTTTGAAATAAATTAATTCTTAATGGAGACTCAATTTTTTTTATAAACATTTTTCTATTTAACCCATAGATGGGACCCTAACATGTACTACCACTCAGGATTTTTCTTAATTTTTTTAAATTTCTGACATGAAATTCTAGAGAAAACTGAAATATATATATATATATATATATATATATATATATATATTCACCAACCCTTCCGCACAAGCAGGTTGCGACACAAGGTCAATTTCTTAAGCGGAGTTCAACAGGTTTGAATTCAGAGTTTTCCTTCTCCTAGACCGGTTGCCTAACCAAGGTTAAAGTGCCCAGTCTGCCCTACTATTTAGCCATAGCTGGAGGGAGAGTAGGATTCATACCTTTCCCAAGGGTATTAGCGCTAAGTGAAATAATTGCCACGTCCAGGATTTGAACTCGGGTCGACGAGTCCATTTCCCATGACTTTAACCATTACACCACGCGCTTCCTACATATACCTTATATTCCTGTAAAATAGATATAGACTTGTCTCACTACCTGAAGGATAGTGTTCATACCCTGCACCTCGGATTATCAGAAAGTTTATAAAGCCCGCAAAACCCAAAGATTTAAAAAAAAAAAACAACATAGATGAGAAAATATGTCATCTTGGCTCATCTGATAAAGACGTTATTTTTTAATCATATTTTGAGGTAATAGTTTACATTACACAACGCGCCTTCCAATATATATATATATATATATATATATATATATATATATATATATATATATATATTATTATTATTATTTTATATTATTATTGAAGTCAGACAGTCAGTCTACTATTGGTTTGAACAATGTAACTGGCCAAGCACAACTGAACCAGTGTCAAGACAACTGGTACTTATGGGAATTCAGAACAGTCCACTCATGCATTTGGGTGATTCCATTCCCTGAGTCCTGATTGGCTGCTTGGTTTGTAGGTTCCTCCGAGGCTCCATAAATCCTGTCATTTTGCAGTATTCTTTGCAGCAAACCAAAATCGTATTTGAGTTACGACTGCTTGCAGTCTTGTCGTGCCAATTCGACGATAATTGGTCTTAGTATGATTATTCTACAATTATTATTATTGTTTATATTTTTGAAGGAAATTACAATGCGTATATCGTATACAATTTGATAATTATTGAAAATAATCATGACAAGCAAACTCGGCGAATAAACGCGTACGACGTGTGGAACACCGTACAGCTGTTTCTACTTTATTAAGTCTCATTAGCAGTGTATACCTACGATCTCCCTCCGACAGAGACCGAGTTTGCTTGTCATGATTATTTTCAATAATTATCGAATTTTATACAATATACGCATTGTATTGCCTTCAAAAATATAAATGATAATATACTTTACTTAACAATGCTTCAAAAGCAAATTATCAAATATTATATATATATATATATATATATATATATATATATATATATATGGGAGGGGGGTGTAATCGTGTTTTAAAATGCTGAATGTAAAATTTTGGTACATGCAAAAAGCTGAGCGAACAACAACAGGTGCAAACCCGACAAATTCAGTTTGGTTGGGGTTTCTCTGCGCATGCGTGTGTACGAAGCTGTTTGTGACGGATCTCATAATTAACTTTGCCTGTCCGTCTGTCTGTCTGCCTCCTTGTCTGTCTGTCTGTCTGTCTGTCTGTTTCCAGATTTAATCTTTTCGTCTCTTGATTCAAATTTATATCTTCTTATTCATATTTTCTCTTTAGTTTTCTTTCTTTGATGCCGCGAAAATGTATTTCTTTTTAGAACTGTCTCTCTTTCGTAAATCGCCATTTTTTTTCTGTCTAAATGTTTCTCTTTCTTTTTTGTCTTTCGGTTCTTTTGTTATTTCTTCTAAAAATCACTTCCGTATTTGTTTTCTTCTTCTTCTTCTTCTTCTTCTTCTTCTTCTTCTTCTTCTTCTTCTTCTAAAATCACTTTCTTTATTTGTTTCTTCTTCTCTTTTTCTTTTTCCTTTCTCTCCTCTAACATCTTTCTTCTTCTTTTTGTTTCTTCTTCTTCTTCTTCTAAAAATCACTTTCTTTATTGTTTCTTCTTCTCTTTTCTTTTTCTTTCTCTCCTCTAACATCTTCTTCTTCTTCTTCTTCTTCTTCTTCTTCTTCTTCTTCTTCTTCTTCTTCTTCTTCTTCTTCTAAAAATCACTTTCTTTATTTGTTTTCTTCTTCTCTTTTTCTTTTTCCTTTCTCTCCTCTAACATCTTTCTTATTCTTCTTCTTCTTCTTCGAAAAATCACTTCCTCATTTGTTTTCTTCTTCTTCTCTTTTTTCTTTTTCCTTTCTTTTCTCTAAAGTCTTCTTCTTCTTCTTCTTCTTCTTCTTCTTCTTCTTCTTCTTCTTCTTCTTCTTCTTCTTCTTCTTTCACTTTCCTCCACTATCATTCTTCTTCTTCTTCTTCTTCTTCTTCTTCTTGACAATAAAAGTTTCGATTTCATTGGCCTTTCTGATAGATTTTGATGCGTCGATTAACATGGTAAAAGGAAATTGAATTCTGTAGAGAATTGACGGAGATATGAGGCTTCAACGATCCCCTAAAATGCCCTTTTTAGGCATTATTAGTCTACGTATTTTTGTGAAAATTTAAGTTGACGATCAATAAGATCGACAACTTAAATTTTTCTTATAAATTCCGATGGGTAGAATTCATTGATGCCAAAGAAAGTGCTCAATTCGGAGAATTTGCGGAGATATAAGCCCTTAAAAACCCCGTTATAATGCCTGAAAATGACCAATTTCGTGAAAATTTAAGGTTTCGATTTTATTGGCTTTTCTTATAGATTTCGATGCATAGATTACCATGTGTTCCATTTGGGTATACTGCTCTTATTCTGCTAAAAGTGCCAAGTCTTTGTCTATCCGAGCATAGCAAGTTTGACTGTTGTGTAAACAGAGCGTTCAAGAGTTTATGATGATCTCATCTATTAATAATGGAGATTCACTTCCGGTTTTTGGCTGTAACAAAAATTACGTCACTGCCTCAAAAGGCCGAAAAGGCTAAGATAACACATATCAAGCCTCGTCTAAAAAGAAATCAAAATATCTGAAACTATATATGTGCTCACAAAAAATCTGGTAATCCTTAACTTGTTCCTCGTAAATTCCTACCATAAAATAAACTGAACCCTCATTTTATGTCCGTGTTTTTGCAATAAATGTTTTATTTTTCTTGCACTCGTTATTTTACAATACTAAATATATTTTATGTATTTATTTTAATATTCACTTCAATGTGTATATTCTAAAAGTTGTAAAATAACGGGTACAAGAAAAATAAAACATTTATTGCAAAAACACGGATATAAAATGAGGTTTCAGTTTATTTCATGGTAGGAATTTACGAGGAACAAGTTAAGGATTACCAAAAATCTTACTTGGATATCAAATAACCAAATAAGTGTTAACACTATATTTAGTCCACGGGGGTATCCTGTTCTCATTCCGCTAACCATAGCTGGGGTAGGAGTTGTGTTAATTATTTTTCTAACTGCCTCTACTCAGGATTGAACCCGGGATCCAGAGATGACTGTCACTTAGAACTGTCTTAACCTAACTACCTTATACACTATAATGGCTTCCGATTAGGACAAATAAATTGTACCAATTTTGTTGCATAAAAATTGTCTTAAGATTAAGCCAAACTCAAATGCCAAAAAATAACTGGCATTCACACTAAATCCTTGTCTTTGTTTCAAAACCCTTTTGGTCACAAGGCTTCAATCAGCATTCTTGCCACTCATTCTTTGGTAACATCATCAGTAACAAGGGATATCCCAACTCTGCCTACTTTAAACCAAAGATCACTGCATCTATTTGTACTAGCATTTAATAGATATTGACATTGGAATTTTTTTAAATATTACTAGCAAATATATGCACCCTCCGGGTGAAAGTATTTAAGTTTTAATGTAATAAAATATCGTATTAAATTAGAAACGCTAATGAAACTAAATAAGAATACAGATAAAAAGATTTGAAACAGAGGGAGTATAATAAAAGATTTGAAACAGAGGGAGTATAATAAAAAATGGAACAACTGAAACTTACTCTTCCATCACTCTCGTCTTTCATTGTTATTTTTTCTAATTTAAGTATTTAGTTAAAAGAGGAAGTAAATAATAAAATGACAATTATTTTATCTTGTTAATGGATTTCATTTAAGATTCATTGAAGAGATTTTTGCTTATATTCATTAAAATAAAACCAAACAGTTAGAAATCAATAATATTAAGCACATATTTATTAAATTCGATTTTTTAATATTAATATGCAAATTAGCCTTCCCGTTCACACTGTAAACCGCTATTTTGTTGTATATATAAATATAATTGCATGTTGTCAGTATGTAGACATAGTTAACAGTATTAATAATGTGAGACAATTTTATTAATAATTGAGGTTTAGATAAAAATAAAATCATGGAGAATGTGATGTCAATAACTAAGAGAATTGTGACTTGAGTAGGAATATAGTTTCGGTTACAGACAGAAAAACACACAATCTCCATTATAATAAGATTTGTATTATTTGGACTATTGTCCTCATCTTTATTGTTATCTGTACAACATTTCGGCCGATGTGCCCTCCGGCCTTCTTCAGGTATTTCTTGTCGGACTCGCAAGCCTTCTTGAACTATAGACGATTATATACACCAACTCTGTTTTTTGTCTCTTTCTCTAAAAAATCATTTAAAACACATTTTTTCCTGTTTCCTATCCGAGCATAGCAATGATTTAACTTTGAAAATCATTTTGAATAGTTTGACTGTTGTACAAACAAAGCGTTAATGAATCTATGATGATCTCATTTAAATAATGACGTCATTGTCTTTAATTCAAAACAATTTTTTTTCCTTTTTCCTATCCGAGCATAGCAATGATTTAACTCTGGAAATCATTTTGAATAGTTTGACTGTTGTACAAACAAAGCGTTAATGAATCTATGATGATTTCATTTAAATAATGACGTCATTGTCTTTAATTTAAAACAACTTTTTTCCTGTTTCCTATCCGAGCATAGCAATGGTTTAACTTTGGACATCATTTTGAATAGTTTGACTGTTGTACAAACAAAGCGTTAATGAATCCATGATGATCTCATTTAAATAATGACATCATTGTTTTGTTTTTAATTTGAAACAAGAATTTTTCTTCCCTATTTCCCATGATTACCATTCTTATTCTTTTATATTTTAACTTTTAGAAATTTCAACTCCATAGAACCCCTTCTGCTGAAACATCTCATTGCAAGTCGCCGTAGCAGATGGCGAGGGTACTGAAAATATCACCCCGTTTTGCTTTACGTACTTTCGTTCTATAAAGATCGTGCTGGGTGCCAGGTGTCGAAACTTCTGGAATCTAATTTCATCTTTTTTGATGAGAAGATCATATCATAAGTGTAAGAAGAATAGGTGGATGCTGGCGTTATTGCTATTTTACAGCGTCTACTGTAGGTTTATAAATAGGTGTTCCTCTCTCTCTATGTGAACTCCGGTAAAACAGAGTACATGAGCTTTAAAAATAAAGGAAACATCTCCACACTCAATGGCAAGCCTCTTAAGCCAGTGGAACAATTCACTTACCTGGGAAGTAATATCTCCTCCACAGAGAGCGATGTTAATACGCGGATAGCAAAGGCATGGTCGGCCACAAATAGATTATCAGTCATATGGAGGTCCGATCTCCCTGGCAAGCTGAAGCGACAGCTCTTCCAGGCTGTGGTTGTGTCGGTGCTGCTGTATGGCTGCACCACCTGGACCCTAACAAAGCGTTTTGAGAATAAGCTAGATGGGAGCTGCACAAGAATGCTGCGTGCAGTCTTGAATAAGTCGTGGAAACAGCACCCCACAAGGAAACAGCTGTACGGTCACCTGCCCGCATCTCACAAACTATCCGAGTGAGACGGACTAGGCATGCAGGAGACTGCTGGAGAAGCAAGGATGAACTCATAAGCGACGTTCTCCTGTGGAAACCAACACATGGACATGCAAGTGTGGGGCGCCCAACAAGGACCTACATTGACCAGTTATGTGAAGATGCTGGCTGCTCCGCAGAGGAGCTTCCAGGTGTAATGAATGATAGGGAACGTTGGCGTAAGATTGTTGTCGATACCCGTGCTACATGCGCGACATAATGATGATGATAAATAGGTGAGTGAAGCACCCACCCACCACTGGCAAGAAACCACCCACCACAGGGAAGAAACAACCCTGTTGGCCTGACTTTCAAATCATTTGTTATTTGTTTTCGTCATCAATTTGGAAGATTCAACCCGTGTACAAAAGAACTTTAATCTGGTTGGAAATTATATTTCCCACTGTTACAATATGATAGGCCAGCCTTTAATCTTTAAGCAAAAGCGTAAAGTAAAGTAAAGTCGTCGGGGTGGCCTAAAGTCGGTATCAGCCAATCAGCGAGGGAGTCTATTCTTTTTTCAATAGGGCTAGACCAAGGAGTTGTTTTAGCGTCTGAGGTGAAACACCACACCTACCATCAGCTCCATACTTTACCGCGCAGATCCCTGTGCTACTCATACGCTGAGTTGGCGAGGACCGGTATCGAACTAGGAACCTTGTGTTCTAGCGGAACGCTCTACCGACTGAGCTAACCCGACCAGTTCAGCGGGAATCTTTGGTAATCTCTGGTAAAGAATCCTCAGTATTGTAAGTTCCTTTGTCAATGGTTTGCCAGTGGACCATGAAAGTATCAGTGTTTAAGTAGTGAATTAGCCACGCATTTATGGCTGTTGATTGGTTGGAGGAATAAACCACGTAACCTCGCTCAGTCTATAAATTTAGGTGGGAATTGTAGCACACCTTATATTACCAAAGTATTCCAACACCCACAACAACCAAAATGTCGGTCCTTGAGTCCAGTGAAGATGATAATTTAGAATACAAAATTTCAAAACAGGCAATTGTCGTATTGAAAAAATTGAGTCGACATGATCTTCGTAATTCATTTTCCCTCACTTGCCCTTATGGCTAATTGATTGTTGTGCAAACAAACGGTAAATAATTTATGATGATCTCATTTGAATGATGACGTCATTGATTTTGCACGCCAATCAATTTGAGAAACGTCACGATTATCTTTTAAAATATATTGTTTATTGACTTATTGTTTAACTCTTGGTTTGGTTTGTTTTGTTTTACGGCATATCAACCTCAGTGGGTCATTTAACGCCGATAAAGTTTTCAAATAAATAAATTCTTAATGGATAATACAATTTTTTTTATAAACTCATGTTTTTCTATTTAACCCATAGATGGGACCCTAATAGGTACTACCACTCCGGGTCAGAGTGGACCAGGGAGCAATGGTGATGAAGGGGCTCCACATTCCCCAAACTCCAAAACTGGAACCTCACCATCAGATAGAGTTTAACGTCATTCCAGGCATGTAGACCCGCAGCCACCGCCTTCTAGCACCCATGTGATAAAAAGGGGATGGGGCTTGCCATAAGGGCAATAGGGTTGGGATGTTTAACTCTTGGTTTATTTATGTAACAAGTTAGATTGGAATTGGTTAGTATAAATTCATTTTTTTTTTAACTTTGTCCCTGCTAGCCTTTTACAGATAAGTTCCGTTTCTAATCTTTTGAGATTTTGAGATTTACAAATGTTGACAATTTTCAGAATTTCAATGCTATTTCTATGTATATTTTGATTTTTTAAATATCTTTGATATTCCAGTTGCCTAACCAAGGTTAAAGAGCCCGGTCTACCCTACTATTTATCCATAGCTGGAGGGAGAGTCGGATTCATACCTTTCTCAAGGGTATTAGCGCTAAGTGAAATGCAATTACCACATTCAGGATTTGAACTCTGGGCAACGAGTCCATTTCCATGATTTTAACCATTACACCACGAACTTCCATAATTAGTGGAGATATAAGCCCTTAACCTCCCCCCCCCCTTATAATGCCTGAAAATGACAAATTTCGTGAAAAGTTTAAGGTTTCGATTTATTGGCTTTTTATAGATTTTGATGCATAAAAATATCATGTGTTCCATTTGGGTATACTGCTCTTATTCCGCTAAAAGTGTCAAGTCTTTGTCTATCCGAGCATAGCAAGTTTGACTGTTGTGTAAACAGAGCGTTAAAGAGTTTATGATGATCTCATCTATTATTAATGGAGATTCACTTCCGGTTTTTGACTGTAACAAAAATTACGTCACTGCTTACATCTTTGCCAAAAATCAAGATGAGATGATAGTGAATGCTTATATGTATTTACTAAGGAAGTGTGTGGTGTAATGATTTAAAGTCATGGGAAATGGACTCGTTGCCCCGAGTTCAAATCCTAGATGTGATAATTGCATTTAACTTAATACCCTTGGGAAAGGTATGAATCCTACTCTCCCTCCAGCTATGGATAAATAGTAGGGCAGACTGGGCTCTTTAACCTTCGTTAGGTAACCAGTCTAGGAGAAGGAAAACTCTGAATTCAAACCTGTTGAACTCCGCTTAAGAAATTGACTTTGTGTCACATCCTGCTCGTGCGGAGGGGTTGGTAAATATATATATGATCGTCCCAATACTATTTCCCTTATGGCAAGCCTCAAACCTTTTAATCATATATGCTGTGGAGTTTTAAGGGGTCAAAATAAGACAAAACGACGGGTAACAAATGTAGGAAAATGTATTAACAAAAGAGTAGACAATTACAGTACAGAGAAGAGGGAATTACGTCCGACAAATAGAGTTATGAGCTGACTCGCATTGGCTTCCTCAAACTATAATTGTTCCTGTTACTTATAGTAACCGTCGACGCATTCCACTATAGTCTATAGGGTATATCACCTATAACAATATATGTACAAGAAGCGGTGTCTGAGGGTCTTAATGTCCTGAGTATAACGTTAAACTTTATTCGATGGAGAAGTTCTCATTCAGGAGCTCTGGGAGATGTGAAATATTCCTTTATGACAATTACTCCCAGGTCCGCCCTGACCAGGATTGGTGTTGTATACCCTTTCTTTCCTTTCTTCTATTTTTCTTCTGTTCATCTTTGGTATCTTACGTTCTTCTTCCAGCGTCTGGACCTAGTCTTGGGGACTTCGTGTCTGGTCTTCTAGGTCACGATTTAGGCATAAATTGGATCCTCCTTTTATGACCGTAATTTTGTTTTTTCGTCGACGATGATTAAAATCTGACGTTTTTATTTTAGAGTACCAAAGCCAAAAAGAAAAGAAATAACAACAAAAAGTAATATTCAACCTTTTACTCGTAAATTCCTGCCATAAAATTAGGCTTGGGCATTTTATGGTAGGAATTTACGAGTAAAAAGTTGAAGTGTAAAAACGAACCCCCACTTTAAAACTAAGCATTCTCACAAAATAAAAACTTTTAGAATATACACATTGAAGTGAATATTAATAAATAAAGAAAATATATTTAGTATTGTAACATAACGGGCGCAAGAAAAATAAAACATTTAATGCAAAAACACGGCCATAAAATGGGGGTTCAGTTTATTTTATGGTAGGAATTTACGAGCAAATAGTCCTTTATTACCTATATATATATATGTATGTGTATATATATATATATGTGTGTGTGTATATATATATATATATGTGTGTGTGTGCGTGTGTGTGTGTGCTTGTGTGTGTGTGTGTGTGTGTGTGTTAGTGGTGATCTATTAACTGGTACTTGCCTCCCGCATCCTTGCTCTGTTTATTCTCTAAACGAAGCAATGGTGTCTGCGCCAAAGGGCTGGCACAGTAACGTTGCGGCACAACCCCGGATGTTAACGGAACACCAGCTGAACGGTCTGGAGCCGGCTGACGGTGAGGGCGTCGGGGTGTAAATGGGTAGAGCAGCACTTACCTTTTGATGAGAGCCGACTTGAAGTGTATTTAACCTAGTGCTAAATATGGAAGGGCAGCACAAACCACCGTTGTTGCTTTTTGCCCCGACTCTTCGCACAGATGTTTGCTCTTATCAATAAGTTCGCTCTCGACAAAAGACTCAAAATCCAATAAAAGAAAATTTGGTAATATTTAATAAGAAAAGTGTAAATTGTATATTGTATATTGTTCTTCTTCTTCTTCTCTTCTTCTTCATTTCTGTCTTCTTCTTCTTCTTCTTCTTCTCTTCTTCTTCTTCTTCTTCTTCTTCTTCTTCTTCTTCTTCTCTTCTTCTTCTTCTTCTTCTTCTTCTTCTTCTTCTTCTTCTTATTATTATTATTATTATTATTATTCGTTACTGTCTTCTTTTTCTTCTTCTTCTTTCTCTTCTTCTTCTTCATTTATTCTTCTTCTTCTTCTTCTTCTTCTTCTTCTTCTTCTTCTTCTTCTTCTTCTTCTTCTTCTTCTTCTTCTTCTTCTTCTTCTTCTTCTTCTTCTTCTTCTTCTTCTTCTTCTTCTTCTTCTTCTTCTTCTTCTTCTTCTTCTTCTTCTTCTTCTTCTTCTTCTTCTTCTTCTTCTTCTTCTTCTTCTTCTTCTTATTATTATTATTATTATTATTATTATATTCGTTTCTGTCTTCTTTTTCTCTTCTTCTTCTTCTTCTTCTTCTTCTTCTTCTTCTCTATTATATTATTATTATTATTATTATTATTATTCGTTTACTGTTTTTCTTCTTCTTCTTTTTATTCTTCTTTCTTCTTTTTCTTCTTCTTCATTTACAGTCTTCTTCTTCTCTTCTTCTTTCTTCTTCTTCTTCTTCTTTTCTTCTTCTTCTTCTTCTTCTTCTTCATTTACATCTTCTTCTTCTTCTTCTTCTTCTTCTTCTTCTTCTTCTTCTTCTTCTTCTTCTTCTTCTTCTTCTTCTTCTTCTTCTTCTTCTTCTTCTTCTTCTTCTTCTTCTCTTCTTCAATCAGTTCCTTTTCTATTTAACCGACGATTTAATTTGTTTTTTTTCAAACTAAAGAAAAACTGTTTGAATTGGAAATGTTTAAATGCATTATACATCCGAGCAATCAAAAGAAGACATGCTGGGCAGTACTGAAGAAGCAAGAACAAACTCACAAGTGACGTTCTCTTGTCTGTAGACACCTACACATGGACACGCCTGCACAAACCTACATCAATCAGCTCTGTGTGAAATCTGGATGCTGCTCAGAGAATCGGCAGATAGTAGGGACGGTTAGAGAGAAGAGAGAGAGAGAGAGAGAGAGAGAGAGAGAGAGAGAGAAGAGAGAGAGAGAGAGAGAGAGAGAGAGAGAGAGAGAGAGAGAGAGAGAGAAGAGAGAGCGTAACGTGAGTCACAATTAGGCATCTCCAGATGTTTTTGCTGCCGAATTCGTGAAGGTGATGAAATAGATAGGTCTGTGAATACCGAGCTCACCTGATACTCTCCATGTGCTACTCACCGGATTTGCCTATATGATTTTGATAACGGACTCGGAATCCACCCTTTTAAGTCTATCTGATCATGTCTGATTGTTGATGATCTTAACAAGTTCCACAATTAGATTGCGTTGTACGTTCATCTGGGAAACTTTCAAATCACACGCGGAGCGAATGAATGCACAACTTGTCAACGTACCAACTACCACGATACTACCAACCTCAGCGGGTACCTGTCACGGCTTGAAATGCAGCGGTCACATGCACGAGCTGCAAAAGTAAGTAAGTAAAGTCGTCGAGGTGGCCTAAAGTCGGTATCAGCCAATCAGCGAGGAGTCTATACCCTTTTCACTAGCGTTAGACCAAGGAGATTATTTTAGCATCTGAAGTGGAGCGCCACACCTACCATTAGCTCCTCACTTTACCGCATAGATCCCTGTGCTACTCATACGCTGCCATCGAGTTGTCTTAGCACCGATGAAAGGCAGTTGTGCTATTTAATTCATGCCCATGTCGAAGAACATTACAATGCATATAAAAATAAAAACAAAAAGATGTTTTTTTTTGTCTTATCGATTTTAAAGCAAATCTTTATCTTCAGAGATGGTTTATCAGAAATGTACGTGCTTCAGTTTTTTGTGTGGTTACATTTTCTTTCTTCTTCTTTCTTTCTTTCTTGTCCTCTTCTTCTCTTTTTTCTTTCTCCTCCTTTCTTTTTTCTATATGTTATGAATGAAATGGCGAATAACTGTAATTTCTTATTTTTGGAATATCTGTTGAGAACGAATGGTTGAACCCCTATGCATGTATATGTATCCAATATTGTCTGGTTACCTTCCGCTGAATAATGCAACAAAGTAGCTATGTTGAATTCAAAATAAAAACGGTCACATAGAAGAATTCATATACTTAGCTTTTCTTTTCTTTTTTTTTTCTTTTTTTCTAATTTTTTCGTTTTTTTTTTGTTGTAAAATAAAATAAAATATATTAATTTAATTAGATGGACCATCAACTGAGATAACGTTTAGGTTTTGTGTTGTACAATGGTTCTTGCAAAATATTTTTTAATTATTTTTTAATCTTGATAGTCACAGTGTTGACTTTTTTCTGATATAAGGTGTATTGTGGACGCCCGCTTCTACTTATAGACTCGGCGATAATCATGTGACCAACTTCTTGGCCAATCATTGGCAGTGCTCCGCTGCTGTTATAATATTTATACAGGCTGTTCGAATCTTAACTACACTCAATTGCTTTGAACCTTCGTGGACGACGGACCTGATAGGATTATATCACTGGACCTTTGACACTACGTAGGATTCCATAAACTCAGGACTTATTCACTTACCAAAGGATTCTATACCACAGGACTTACTTACTTACTTACTTACTTTAAGTACTTTACAACTGGCCAAGGATGGCGGTCAGAAACTTAACACATAGAGCCATGCCATTGGAAACCAATGGCATGGCTCTGTGACTATCAAGTTTAAACGACAATGCTGCGATGGGTTGTTTTTTTTTTATACGATTGAGTTGCTCGGATTTGAGAAGGATATTAGTGTAACGTTCTCATAGCGATATATGTTGTCGCATAGTGGGTCTTGTCAACGTGCCTCCAAATTCACGACACTAAAAAGATATTCGTTACGCGACGGTCGTCTTGTCGAAAAAAAAGTACAACGCGAGAAATATATCGTCACAAGCTGCTTAGCTTTGATTTCCGGGCTCGTCTCGTGGGTTGTTTCGGTAGAGGAGGAAAGGCAGAGAGAAAAAGAGAGAGGACACTGATAAATTACCGTAACCACACACTAGGGACCAGAGGCCCGTCCGTACCCTAGGCCTCGGAAAGCAAAAAGAGGCCGGTATTTTCTTCGTCATTCCTCGTGACCACGTGACTTCCGATTCCGTCAATACCGAAACTTCCGGTTGGCTTTCAATTCTCCATTCGGGTGGGGTGGGGTCACGCCCGGTCAAATTCACGACAACTGTTTTATGTTCATCACTTTTTTAAAACCTTTACTCCCTCTTATTTTCCTTCCTCTCTTTTCTATAGTAGTCCTCGCAAAACTCAGGACCTTCACCATCTCGCTACATAAGTATATTATTCGCTTTCTCTTGCTGATTCATCTCAAAGATATGTTAAGTCTAGACAAATCTAAAGTGAACTTTAAAAGTATGGATAGTTATAATAACTGCCAAAAGTAGGTCGAAGGGATTGGCTAATTCTGCTTGGTTAAACGTTAATCAAGTCCCACTGCAGGAGATCACCCACTTACAAGTAGGGTAGGTTCCTGTGGTTTGTTTATAAGTCAAAAGGTTTAATAAAGACACTCATAATGTTACTGTACTTAACTTTACTTACCGACTCCGGGGTTGCATTATTAAATTATAAAATTAAAAACCAATTATTTTTTATGAAATAATTGATTTTAACCGCATTTCAATCGTCTAATTTATTTCAGGCACTCTTCGTTGAGTTCCATCCCGGCCTCTTGCCTCAAAAACCGCTAGCCTGTGGCTTCTGAAAAAAAGAAACACCAGCTACGATTGAAGTCCGTAGCCGAAGCAGTATCACTTGAAAAAAAAACGAAAACCCAACCCCAACCCTAACCTTAACTCTAACCCTAAACCCTAACCCTACCCCCCCTAGTTAAAAATTCATACTTTTCTTAAAAAATGATTTATTTTATTTCCCATTAAATTAACCCTAAACCACAAACCCAACCAAAACCCTAACCCTAACTCTAACCCTAACCCTAGTTTTTTTTTAAGTGACACCGCTTTGGCTACGGACTCCAATCGTAGCTGGTGTTGTTTTTTTCAGAAGCCACCGACTAGCGATTTTTGAGGCAGGAGGCCAGGACGGAAGTCAGCGAATATACCCTTATTTTATGCCAAGAGGTTAGGGAATCACGTTCATTGTACGTTCATATCTATATTGTTTTTGGAGTTGTTTCTTCAGGGTTTATTTTACATACGGTCCTATCGAATACGAATAACAGGAACTACCACTCCGGGTCAGAGTTGACCAAAGAGTAATGGTAATGAAGGGTTACTCCACATTCCCTAGATATTGTAAACTTGAACCTCACTATCAGATAGTTTAGTATCATAACCAGAACACTCCTTCGTGGAGGCAGTCATACGCCTCGGAATGAGGTACAATCAGCATATTCTAAGCCCCGCCGACAGGACTGAAATATTTTTGTTGGCACATATGAAATTTCTATGATAAGTATTTTTTTTTTTCATTCGTTTATTTTCTCATCAGTGTTAATTATTTGTTTAAAAAAATCTTGTGAGGTTTTAGAAAGTGGAGTTTCCTGGAAATTTGTCTCATCAAAATAAAACAAACCAAAAACTTTGTATGTAGCACCAAATTTTGACACAACACTCACACACACACACACACACACACACATATGTATATATATATATATATACATATATATATATGTGTATGTGTGTGTGTGTGTGTGTGTTGAATTAAACAAAAGACACATCTCCTGTTTAACAATGTTATTTGTGATTTTTTCAAGTATTCTGGTCAACTTTTTAATATTTGGGTGGAATTCGTTAATTAGTCCACCAATGCAGTACACACGTTTTAAAATGCCTATAGCACCTTTCCCATCAATTCTCCTCCTTCCAGAGCCCATATATATAATTTGAAAAACTGGAACACATCACCCCTGATGATGGCACTTCGATGTGCCGAAAGTTTTTGGGACATGAACTTTGGTGGACTAATCCACGAATTCCACCCAAATATTAAAAAGTTGGCCAGAAAACTTGAAAAAAATCAAAACAAAAATTGTTTAAACAGAAGATGTGTCTTTTGTTTAATTCAACATGCATATATATATATATATATATATATATATATATATATATATATATATATATATATATATATATATATATTGGAACTTGGTGAGTGGAGATTCGATTAAATATCCTCCCTAGCACTAAGACATTTGTAACATCTCCAATAGGAGTAATGAATTTGTCACTAACACGGTGTTCAAAGTTTCATTAGGGGATTCAAACAGAATTGAGTTTTGACTGGCGCTATAGGATCTTTCCTGAGAATAAATCAGTGAAAGTTAATCAAAATCAGATTGAGTGACGTTAACGGCAAAGATCAACCCGAATGGCACACAAACACGTGGCTGAAAAGTTGCCAAAAAAAAAAATAGATAAATAAATAAAATAAAAATGAAAATAAAAATAAAAATAAGAAGAAATTGCCACATGGAATTCATCTTCTGATTTTCGATGTACAAATAAATAAAGTTTGTCTAATGCCGGTTTTGACCGCGAATTAAAAAACGAAACGTGTTTTACGAGATGAGTCAGTTGTTCTCCTCATCGTCACCAATTCCCGGCACATTGGAGACACAGACAAGAAGAAGAAGAAGAAGAAGAAGAAGAAGAAGAAGAAGAAGAAGAAGAAGAAGAAGAAGAAGAAGAAGTCCAATAAACAACAACCACGTGTTCCATCAACGAACGATGCACCATCCAGCGAAGACACACCCACCTTCTATTTTTTTTTTTTTAGGTTTTTGGTTTTGTGGACTGATGCTTGAAACAGATAAAAACAAAGCAGAGACACAAGAAAAAAAAAAGAAAATACAAAAAATCTAAACAAAACAAAACAAAAACAACCAAAAATAAGTAAATAAAAACAAAACAAAACAAAAGAAATCAAAGTCAAAATAGATTTTCTCCCCTACGATCATTTCATTAGATTTTTTTAAAAATCCATCATTTCTCATCCTCATCCTCATTGTACTTTTTCTTATGATTTGTATTTCTATTCTCCCTACTTCTCCCTCTCCTCTGCTTCTTGTGGAACCCTCCTCTTCATTATTATTATTATTATTATTATTATTATTATTATTATTATTCTCTATGCCTTTCTTCTTCTTTTTTTCTTCTTCTTTTTTTTCTTTCTTTCTTCTTCTTCTTCTTCTTCTTCTTCTTCTTCTTCTTCTTCTTCTTCTTCGTTTTGCCGTCCTTTTTTTCATATTTCATTTTTTCTTACATTTTCTCTTGTACACTTCTTCTTCTTCTTCTTCTTCTTCTTCTTCTTCTTTCTTCTTCTTCTTCTTCTTCTTCTTCTTTCTCCTCATTAGTCTTCTTATTTTCTTCCTCCTCCTCATTCTTTCTTCTTCTTCTTCATTCTTCTTCTTTTTTCTTCTTCTTCTTTTCTTCTTCTTCTCCTCATTCTTCTTATTATTTTTTCTTCTCTCCTCCTCCTCCTCTCCTCCTTCTCTTCTTCTTCCTTCTTCTTCTTCTTCTTTCTCCTCATTCTTCTCCTTATTATTTCTTCTTCTTCCTCCTCCCTCCTCCTCCTCATTCTTCTTCCTCTTCTTCTTCTTCTTCTTCTTCTTCTTCTTCTCTCTTCTTCTCCTCATCGTTAATTCTATAATTTAGCTTTTGTTTTCTGACCTAAAACATCAGGCGTCGCCATGTTTTTCTTTTCAATTTTTGTCGCACATGTTTTTTGTTAAAGTGTCAATGTTAGTCGGGCAAGGTCACTGTGGGTTTTCTCTCACTCTAACACTTTGTCCTCATTTACACATCCTCAGGAAATTCGGATTTTACCAGTACGAAATTCTCGGCCAAATATTCTACTACCGCCTCGAAAATTATCAGAGTGAGACAAGTGTAGTTTTATCTTTGTAGACATAAATTAAAATCTCACCATGAATGATGAGTCCCCGTCATTGTCTCTGTAATTTAGCAAGGGCGTCCCTATTGTGGCTCGTGGGGTTTAATAAAACAAAACCTTTGTTTCTTGAACAAAAATAATAAGTAAGCATTTATACGCACAGCTGTTACTGTAACTAATATACAAACGTAACAATTAAATCTTTCCATAAGTTAGATGTTATCAACGTTACAAACTGGCTGTTTAAGTTAATAGTAGAACTGAATTAGAATATGTGTATCTACAGTAATCTCTGCTGCTGATTAAAACTTATATCTGTTTAAATCTTATAGTATTGTGGCGAGAGAAACCACGAACGTAGTGGTTCGAAGCGTGCACGACTGTGTTTGGTATGCAGAATGAGATCAGAGGCGAGTGGGGAGATTGAACACACAGCCTCCTGATCGTGAGTCGTGGCCTGGCGCAGGTGAATTACTAGACTGTCCAGAGTGGCCCGGGTGTGAAGGATTGACGCCTGCTGATTAATGTCGCACGTGCTGCACGGGCAAGTCAGAGTAAGAAGCCCGGATGAACACTGTAGTTGTGTATTTAATGACCAGCCCTCACAAACCTGGGAGAAAGCTTGCAGTAGCATTTTGGCTGTTGCGAAGAGTGGACGAGAGAAAAGATATTCCCCCCCTCTATTTTATAAGTATATTTTTCTATAACCATTACATTATTATTTCTGTTGCTTAACCACTATTTATAGTCGCGAATAATGGAGAATGGTATAAAAGAAATTGGTAATTTTCACCTTTAGTTGGCTAAATTCCTAGCATAAAATTGGGCGTGCGCATTATCTGAAATGAACTTAATTGTTATTACGAACACATTTTATGACATTTTTGTGTTAAAGCATGCAGTTGTATTGTTTTCGATAAAGTTTCTAAGATTTGTTTATTTCGCACGGAGACTTTCTAAATGGCTACCGGCTTGTTTCAAAGTGAAAGTCAGTTGGCTAAATACCTAGCATACAATTATCTGAAATGAACTTAATTGTTATTAAGAACACATTTTATGATATTTTTATGTGTTAATGCATACAGTTGTATTGTTTTCGGAAAAAGTTTATAAGATTTGTTTATTTCGCATGGAGACATTCAAAATGGCTACCGGCTTGTTTCAAAGTGAAAGTCAGTTGGCTAAATTCCTAGCATAAAATTATTTGAAATGAACTTAATTGTTATTAAGAACACATTTTATATTTTTGTGTTAAAGCATGCAGTTGTATTGTTTTCGATAAAGTTTCTAAGATTTGTTTATTTCGCACGGAGACTTTCTAAATGGCTACCGGCATGTTTCTAAGTGAAAGTCAAGGGAGGTTACTCTAATTGCCTTATTTGCTAGGAATTTAGCCAACTAAAGGTGAAAATTACCAAGAAATTGTAAAATATATTTGGCAAGAACCATTGTACAACACAAAACCTAAAAATTATCTCAGTTATTTTCTTCTATTACAACACTAATTCTTTTACTTGGTATTAATAATTAAATACTTGATTGTTAGAATTATTACTCACTGTATAAGACGCCAGACTACAAGTACAATTAAATAACCCCAGACCGCAATGAGGAGAACCACCCATTTGAGAGGAGAATCCTTTTTTTTTTCTTTTTCTTTTTCATTGGTCTGACTCACCAGTGTCTTAGTACAGCTGTCGATAACCAGACTTCTTTTTCTTTTTTTTTTTTTCTTTTTCACCGCGCACGTTTGTGAAAATTGTTGATTTTTTTTATTTTCTAAGTTCTGGCCAGATTTTCTAATTAATGTTTCAATTCTCAGTCCTCAGTAAAGAATGAGAAATTAAAAAAATAATTCAGGATAACATAGAATAAATACACTCAAAATTTGAACATGCAATATTAGACAGTCTTCATTGGGTTTTTTTAAACAAGTTTTAATAAATACATGACTGGTATTATATATCTATATATAGTTTGTTTTATTTTAATATATATTTAAAGTTTACATTTCAAATTGTTTTATTTTTTAATCCTTTAATGAATTTGATGATTTTACTTACTTTGGGTACAAACTCGCTGACATTGAATTTTTTACTCCCACCCCTCAGGCAATATGTTTCATGTTTCATCTATTTTTACATCGCCCGGATGGTATTTTTTATTTTGTACTAGTATTAATAATTGAGATTAGGTCTCTATTTTTCTGTAACAAAAACTACGTCAATGCTTACGTCAAAATTACCCAAGTCGTCAATACATAGAATAAAGAACAATTATTATAATAAAATGAAATAAACTCTCTACCTTATAATTCAACGTTTGAATCCTTTACATTATGATAAATAAACTATATATTATTTAAATAAATAAACTATATGAACAATGAAATTTTTCAAAAGATTATTTCTTTCTTTTTTATCATCACATTGATATGTACAGTGGTGCCTTGACTAACGAGTTCTTCAACTTACGAGTTTTCCGTATTAAGAGCTGTCATCCAGTTGATATATCTTGCTTTGTGTTGTGAGCTAAAATTTGAGGTACGAGCGAGCTTAAGATCCGCTTATATAAATGAGTTCACTAAAAACATTTAAGTTATATATAAAAGTTACGAATTAACCAGACAAGAAAATTAATATTTTTTTTAATGTTTTGATAAATAAACAAATAAAATTGAATTGAGAAAAAGAAAAGAGAAATAAAACAAACGACAAAAAAACTAAAAATATCTGATACAAACTTTTATAGAAAATTTATAGGTTTATTTCAAAATTTTTATTGTTTCATTTCTTTTTCAAGACAGAATAATTAAACAAAAAAAAAAAAAAAAAATTTTTATCAATTTTTAAGCAAATCTAAATCTAAAGTATATTTTTTCAAATTTAATCTGACTACATTAAAAATTCTAAGAATATTTTAAATTGTTTTCTAGATAAACATAAATCTCAATTTTCTTCCCTAATTTCCACTGCATTTTTCTATTTCTTTTTTCTTTTCAATAACTTGGATAAGTGTTTTGTTACTTTGTTGAACCTTTTTCTCTGTTAATATAAGATATAAATAAATATTTCAATCAGTGTGTTTTGCACATCGTACAATATATATGTACGTACATGTATATATTTTAAGTTAGTAGAGAAATGTTATTTTAAAAAGATGTTGAGAGACCTGAAATTTTCAATGATCCCAGAAATTTAACATCGCTAACGATGTATTTTGAAATTTAACATCTTAAGGACGTATTTTGTTTAATTCGAAAAAAAGATTATTTCCTATAACTCCAACCTAAAAAAGGGGAACCACTCTGATTAAAAACGTATTTATCTATTTATTGATCTACTAGGAAACGAAGACGGGGTTAGGGTTAGGTTAAGGGTTAGTTTAATGGAAAAAATAATGGGTAGATTAATTAACAGATAAAATTCATTTAGAGTGGTTCCCCTTTTTTCATTTAATATTTTAGATAGTAAACATCAACATATTTTCAGAGTAGCTGGATCAATGTAAGGTCTATTTTTTACATAGGGATTTAAATGGGGCATCCCACGAGGATTCAACTCACGATTCAGTAATAATGGATCTGCGGGACTAACCTTTTAAAAGAACCTCTACCCAGGAGTTGCCGGGTAGCCACTGCTAGTCTAACATAAATGTCGAATTAATATATCAGCCATAATTTATTTGGATTGAAATAACATTTTATAATAAGAAAGATGAAGAGACAAGTCTAAAAATGTTTCGTGAAATATTTTCTTTCATAAAATCTATGTCAATCTGCCCAGTTCTTTATTTGTACATTTTGTATTGAATTTAGAATTTTAGTTGTCACGACGCCCGACACCCACGCACCCTGATGGGCGATAAAAAGTGCCAAAGGTTTCTTTTGTTTCAGTTTTCATCATTGGAGCAGACTGAAATGAATACCAATGCTCTTATCTATCTATCTATCTATCTATCTATCAATCTATCAATTTTCTATCTATCTATTAAAGACTTTCTTTCTACCAATGTCTCCAATACTTTTTATTTATTTATCTATCTATTGAAAGCTTTCTTTCTTTCTTTCTTTCTTTCTACCAATCTATCTATCTATCTATCTATCTATCTATTGAAAACATTCTTTCTCTCTTTTTTTCTTTCTTTCTATCCAAGACTATCTATCTATCTATCTATCTATCTATTCAAGACTTTCTTTCTTTCTTTCTACCAATCTCTCCAAGACTTTTTATTTCTCTATCTATCTATTGAAAGCTTTCTTTCTCTTTCTTTCTTTCTTTCTTTCTTTCTTTCTTTCTACCAATCTATCTATCCATCTATCTATCTATCTATCTATCTATCAATTGAAAAGATTCTTTCATTCTTTCATTCTTTCTTTCTCTCTTTTTTTTTCTTTTTATCCAAGACTTCTATCTATCTATCTATCTATCTATCTATCTATTCAAGACTTTCTTTCTTTCTTTCTACCAATCTCTCCAAGACATTTTATTTATCTATTGAAAGCTTTCTTTCTTTCTTTCTTTTCTTTCTTTCTTTCTTTCTTTCTATCTATCTATCTATTAATTGAAAACATTTTTTCATTCTTTCATTTATTCTTTCTTTCCCTCTTTCTTTCTTTCTTTCTATTCAAGATTTTCTATCTATCTATCTATCTATTCAAGACTTTCCTTTTTTTCTTTCTATCTATCTATCTATCTATCTATCTATCTCAGTCTATTCGTATTTGTCTATCTACTTGACTTTTACTCTGTCTTGGCTTAGTCTCTAAAGAATCTTGAAATAACCGAAAGATTTAGAGAGATTTGAATCTCTTCTCGTCTTAGTACAAAAAGTCAGACCTTGTCTGTCTGTCTGTCTCAGTCTCTCTCTGTCTGTCTGTCTGTCTGTCTGTCTGTCTCTCTCTCTTATAGCATTCTAACTTGCCCTCTCTTTTTCTCACTCTCTCTGCTTTGCTTTCTCCCGTGATTTCTTAACTTCTCTGTCTCTGTCTCTGTCTCTATATCTAGCATTCAATCTACTTACTTTCTACCCTCCACCTCCCCCCCCCTCTCTCTCTCTCTCTCTGTCTGTCTGTCTATCTCTCTCTCTATTTCTATCTCTCTATCTATTCGTTTCTTTCTATCTCTCTTATCTATCTCTGTCTCTTTATTTCTCTCTCTCTCTCTCTCTCTCTCTCTCTCTCTTTCTCACTCTCTTTCTCACTCTATCTGCTTTGCTTTCTCCCGTGCTTTCTTAACTTCTCTGTCTCTGTCTCTTTATCTAGCAATCAATTTACTGACTTTAACCTTGGTTAGGCAACCGGTCTAGGAGAAGGAACACTCTGAATTCAAACCTGTTGAACTCCGCTTAAGAAATTGACCTTGTGTCACATCCTGCTCGTATGGATAGGGGTTGGTAAATATATATTATTTTTTTAGAGTTGTATGTTGTGGTCTCATAAGACATACTACTACTACTACTGCTGCTATTACTATTACTACTACTACTGCTGCTGCTGCTGCTTCTGTGAAATCCTGGGATAACCACAAGAGATTATTTGGTAGGAATGGCGCGATGTTATAAAAGAAGGACAATTCTGTAGAAAACAGATGTCTTTAAGTGTCTGTCA